>CM053790.1:437802396-438434896 GCA_028749045.1 Cupressus sempervirens | reverse complement strand
AATCCAAGAATCGGCTTGGAGGAAGGAATCAACTTTAAGTTTGGTAGAATGGAGGAAGGAAAGCTTGGTTTCCCTCTCTGGGGAGTCACCCGCATCTTCAGCAATGGCATGTGGTAGGGACACAACTTTATTAATTTGTTCTTCCCCATCCAATGGCTCCTCCTCTCTAGTCTCCACAGGGTCATGTTGACTAGGGACCTCCTTATCTTGTCCCTCAATCTCCTTTGCAGGAGTGGAAGCCTTCCACATGTTTTCCTCCTCACTCGTAATGGCTGGATCATCAATTAAATTATCTTTATCTTTATCACCTCCCTCAGACACAGTCTGAGTACCCTCATTACTAGACTTGCTTTGTTTCGATTATCCTCAGTTTTTTCTTCCTCTTTCCCTTTCTCATTTTTGCCTTTCATTTCCGAATAACCTTCCAGGTTAGAGCTAAACTCCCCAACATCAATCCCTTCCTCTTCCTCTGGGACATCCTTATATGAGCCTTTAGTACTCTCCACCTTAGAATCCTCTTCAACAATTTGTCTTCAAGAGCTAGAGGGCTTCAGTTTTGCCTTATCTTTCTCTTTAACATTCTCATCAATTTTACATTTTATGGACTGAGAATCCTTATGTTTTCTAGTGGAGGGAGACGAAGCAATGGATTTATTTTTACAAAAACCCTCTATGAGCAATATTAGATCTTCATGTAAAATGGGTTGTGACTCTTTCTTTCTATGGGCATACAAGCTTTGAAGCAAAGAGAAATGCAAATAGAAAGGGAAGTAAATTATGTCCTTATACCTAAAATGGATAAGAAAGACAAAGTGGAATTTGTGAACTCTTTTATTCCTACCATCAAGGATAAAGTACTCATGGATACAGCCAAGCACATCACGCCAAATACCTTTAATCTGTCGCACATCAAAGAAGTCTCCATTCTTCTCCAATTGCTTCTCCTCAGCATCTGTCTTCAAGAATTTTTTGTAGGCCACATTGGAAATGCTGGTCTTTTTTGAGAATTTAATACCTTCCATGGGGAGCCCAGTAACCTTGGCTATGAATTCCTCAATAAGCTTCACAGTGACTCTGTGGAGAGTAACTTTGTCATCGACCCAATTTTTGAAGAAGGCAGTGGTGACATGGGGTTTGAATCCATGCAAACGCTCCATAAAATTGTCCACCTTCCCTTTTTGGAGAATCTTCCAAACATCCTACCTAGCCTTCTAGTCATCACATTTTTTGGGCTCCTACTTCCTTGGTTCACCCCCCATTTTACAAAGCGAACAAAAAACCAGAGACACCCAAATACCGATAGTAGAGAGGTTGAAATGAGACCAGTTTTTTATTACTCAAGATTGAGATTTCCTTTTCAATGATACGTGTAAAGAGCACATAACCTTCACATGAATGTACCTCCTCGAGGAAGGTAATATAATAGTCATAAGGCCACTTCCCCAAATCATTAAATTTCTAATCCACGCAAATCTTTCCAACTTTGGAATGAATAGCATCATAATTAATAATCGCTTTAAGATCCATGTGCTTGTTTAATTCATCAAGCCACCTCACCTTATGCCCCGCTTGAACTGCATGATTGGCTATCCAGTCAGAAGCCCCATTGGCTTCTCTATATGTATGGGAAATGACCACTTTTTCAAATTTTTGAAATAAGGTTTTGATTTCCATAACCGTAGCCTCTATAGACCATGAGATAGAGTTTTTATTATTTAGGGTGTTAATAATATTTAGAGAATCACCTTCCAACCATAATTTGGAATACCCCAAATCAATAGCTAATTTAATGGTATAGAGGGCTATAGTAGCTTCAGCAATATGGCTATTTGAGTGACCAATAGGGATTACTATAGCATTAATAACATTTCCCACATGATCTCTAAGAACACCTCCACATCTTGCTCTTCCCGAGTTTCCCTTAGCAGCTCCATCGAAGTTCCCTTTGATCCATCCATTAGGAGGAACAAACCATTTTATGATCAATCTAGGATTATCTGCCTTTGTTATTTAATATCTTCAAACTGGAATAATGAGCCCTTTTGTCTCTCTCATTTAGTTTTTTTTGTTAATTTTCCCTCCATCTCCTTCATTTGAATCAAAATGTTATCATAGATACCTTTCATCCTTTTCCTTGCCTCCATTTCATTTTGTAACTTATCCTTCAGGGTTTCCATCTTCTTTCTAATGAACAAAAACTCATTAAACACCTAGACGTCAATTACTAAGGATAAATCAACCTTTTCCTTAGCTCTATTAAGTAAATTCATTGGGTTCAAAGAAAACTTATGATCTTGATCCTCATTATGTTTCTTATCATTTAAAGGACACACTTCCTTAGATTCGGAGGTAGAGTACCAAACAATATTAAATATGGGATCCTCCTTTTTTTCCTCACATTTCTTAATTTTAATCTCCTAAAAAAAATTATCCTTATTTTCTAATAGAGTGCTTATGCTCTGCTTAGATTTGGTAGTGGTTAGAGCAGGTTTCTACTTCTTAATAGAGGAAAGCTCCTTACTCTCATTAATTCTCTTTCTCCATACCTTATGAGTTATCTTCCCAAGGGTTCATAGAATCCCTATCTCCCTACGAATCAACTAAATAGGCTTCCTCTTCATCCCCTTTTCCTAGCTCAAAATCATTCCTATCAACACCTTTACCATACCCTAGGGATTTCCTCTTACTTCTAGAATCCCCATCCTTATTAATTCTTAAACCCAACTTAGAAATTGCATCCTTATAATACTCTACAAAGAGAAGGATAAGTTCTTCATGGAGAATGGGGCAAGAGGCCTTTTCCTATAGATTAACCACATTGCAATTTACAGACTTTAAAATATAACAAGGGAAATAAATTTCATCACCATATCAAAAATTATTAAGACAAAATTAAAACAACAAATTCTCTTCTTTATATCATCTAAAGTAAAATAGGCCCTAATACAACTTAGGACATGCCTCCATATAAGATTAAATTTTTTATTTGAAAAAAATTACCCACCTTGATGATGTAAGAGCATCCTAAGGTAAACAACAATTATGTATGCAAAGGGTATTGAGCTCAATTTTGTGGAAACATGGTTCACGTGGTTAGGGTTATGTTCAAGACATATTGGGAAACCATGTCCTACGTGTACATAATGATTGGATTAATCATATTGGAGTTAGAGAATTTTTGGTGACTATTGGCAATGTGTTCTTGATTTACTAGTAGACCTTGTATATTATTTCTACAATGTTTGATCCACGGGAGTTATCTTATGCTCTCTTGGATTTGGATTTTTAGATGCCACATGGACCTATGCCTAAGGGCATGCACTATTGTGTTGTTGTATGAGTTATTTATGCATTGTAAACTTAGGGCTTGTCCTCAATACTTAGATATTTCATGTATTTGATGTATGTTTCCAAGATGACTTGTGGCTTGAGGGTTTATTTAATATAACTTTCTAGGCTTACTTGTCTCTTGGTTTAGTATAAGTAGAGGGTCTTTTGATGGCTTGATTTATTTTATTCAATTTAGTATGGAGTAGCTGAGAGGAGTGAAGTTGAGAAAAGCTAGTAGCTAAGTGTGGGCGTAGAAAAAAAGAAGGTTTCTTGGTGGCCTGTGATCACATGTTTAGATTCTCCTTGGGGTTTTCTACTGAATTATGGTTCTAGGCTAACTAGAGGTTGGATATTGCGAGATCTTGTAGAACTGTTATTGTAATTGTTGGTGTATTTGGCCATAACCCAGAAGGCCTTACAATCGGGCATGTTGAATGTAATCTTATTATTATATTATGAGAATTTGGTGTCATTTTGGAACTAACTATCTTTATATTATTATGCTTTCATTGTGTGGTTCTATTGGAGGCTAGGTTATCTCCTCTAGGGATACACTGGCCTTGCACTACATCAAGTGGTATCATAGCCCATTTGGTCTTGTAGATTTGTTGGTTTGGGAAGATGCCTCTGATTGGACCCTAGGGAAATTGCATATTTTTGAAATTCTATGGAGACTAATATTTCAAAGAATCTTAAAGAGGATTTTAGATCTGAGATGGACCCTATGAAGAATGATATGGTCACTAAGATAATGAGATCTATAGTTGGTGTACCTAGGAATGTGGGTACTGAAGATAGTTCTAAGGAAGTCGTTGAAGACTTTGAGGCTACTGGATCTAGTGGAGAAGATATAGCTACTCAGATGGAGAGACCTATGGAAGATAGAACTAGTTATTTGGATAGATCTAGAGCTCACTAGTTGAAGATAAAGCATAAGATGGATATTTCTAATTTCTTAGGTACTTTGAATCTCGAAGGCCTAATTGATTAGATTGGTGAGATGGAAGACTACTTTGAATTAGAGGATATTGGAGATTTTCTCAGAGTGAGATTGGCAAAAACTAAGTTAAAATGACATGCTTCTTTATGGTGGAAGGAATTGCAAAGAGATAGAGAAGAAGAGGGTGAAATGAAGATCAGTAGTTGGAGGTTAATAGTGACAAAATTGAAGGCTAAGATCATTCTTGTTGATTATGAACTTAAATTATTTAAGAAGTTTTATAATTTAAAGTAGATGGATATGCCTATGAAGGATTATATAGAGGAGTTCTACAAGTTAACTATTCAGTTTCAAAATAGAGAACTTTCTAAGAAAAAGGCGGCTAGATATATTAATGGTTTGAGATTCAATATTTAGGATGAGATTGGTATGCTAAAGATTTATTTAGTTGAGAATGTTTATTAGTATGCTCTAAGGGGAGAAGAAAATTTGAGAAGAAGATGTCAAGGTAATTTCACAGGTAAGGAAAAGAAGGAACACCCTGAGAAGAATACACATGTTGCTAAAGATGAACAAAAACATCTTGAGAAAAAGAAAAGAACATGTAAGGTTACATTCAAGGGTAACTTTTTTTTGTGTAGAGGAAGGAGATAGAGATTTTAAATGTTCCCAAAATGTTGGTGATAAAAGAGTTGTTGTGGTGAGTGATAATGTGGATTCAGTGAATGATCTTGAGGAAGAGGGGGATAATTTGTTGATTCAAAGAGTATTATTTGGTAAGAAGGCATTAGAACCTTGGCAAAGGATGAGTTTGTTTAGGACTCATTCTAAGTCTAGAGGTAAATGTTGGAATATAATTTTGGATGGTGGTAGTAATGATAACCTAGTTGCTAAGGAGATGGTTTAGAAAATTGGTTTGAGGAGAGTGAGACATCCTTGTCCTTATAAGATCTATTGGTTGCAAGATGAACATACTTTGGAAGTAAGGGAGAAATGTCTTGTTAATTCTCAAATTGGATAGTATGTAGATCAAGCATTGTGTGATATTATAGACATGAGTGGTTGTCACATATTACTTGGTAGACCTTGGCAGCATGATTGCAGGGCAGTGAATGACTGTGTTAAGAATGTGTTTGTTGTTGAGAAGGGTGGCAAGAAGCATTCCCTAATTCCTTTACATAATGTAAAACTTAGTATAAATGACCTAAGTTTTAGAAGTCGAGTTGAGTTGAAAGATTATCAAGAGGTTAGAAATTAGTGTGGAAAACATACATGTTGGATACCAAAGATAGTTGTGAAGATCATAGTTGTAGGAAAGGAATTGCAGAAATAAAGAAAAGGTAAGAGTCTACAAGTTGATAACTTGGAGGGAATATGTGTGAAGAACTAGTTTGGGGTTTATGTGCTAAACCGTAGTTGATTTTCTTCCAATTGTTAAGAACATCTTTTTTTTGCACTTGGGGTGTCTAATACAAGGGCATCCTGAGGTAGTCATCAATCTTGTATGTAGGGGCATTGAGCTCAATTTTTTGGAATCATGGTTCACGTGGTTAGGGTTATGTTTGATACATATTGGGAAACCTTTTCCTAAGTGCACATAATGAATGGACTAATCTTCTTGGAGTTATATCCTTTTTGGTGGTTTTTGGTAATGTGTTCCTGATTTACTAGGAGACCTTGGAGAATGTTTCCGTGATGTTTGATCTATGGGAGTTGGCTTATGTGCTCTTGGATTTGGATTTTTGGATAGAACATGAACCTATGCCTAAGGGTCCATACTATTATGTTTTCATATGAGTTAGTTATACATTATAAACTTGGGGTTTGTCCATATAAGTATTTAATTATTTCATGTATTTAATGCTTGTTGCCAAGCTAACTTGTGGCTTGAGAGTTTATTTAATGTAAGGGTTTATTTAATATAACTTTTTAGGGAAACTTTTGCCCTAGTTTAGTATAATTAGAGGTTCTTGTGATGTCTTGAGTCATTTCATTCAGTTTTGCATTGAGTAGCTGAGAGAGAAAAGTTTAGCAAAGTTAGCAACTAAGTGTGGGCTTGGAAAAAGGAGAGGATTGTTTGGTTTCTTGTGAGCACAAGTTTAGGCTCTTCTTGGGGTTTTCTACTAGATTGTGGGTCTAGGCTAGCTAGAGGTTGGATCTTGTGAGATCTTGGAAAATTTTCAATATTATAATTGTTGATATATTGAGTCATAGATAGGAAGGCCTTAAATAGCTAGGCATGTTGGATGTTAATATTCTAATTATAATATGAGAATTGGTGTTGTTTCGGATCTAAGTCTAGTGTTATTGTTATAATTCTGTTGTGCAGTTCTTTGTTGGGGGCTAGGTCATTTCCTCTATAGATGCACATGCCTTGCACTAAATCGCTTGATCTACCCTTTCCTTTAATTTTCTTATTAGAAAAGAAATTACCCACCTTGATCAATGCTTTCTTTTTATCCTTTGGCATTTTGGGTTATTTTTAAAAAATCCTAAAAAGCAACTTTTTTTCCCCTAAAGATACTCTAGACTAAGATAAAAATAATTTCCAACTAATCTTCAAAATTAGAAATATAATTTTGAACAAACAAAAGTTTCTAAAAATTGCAAAAAGAAAATTAAAAGCTAACTTTGAAGATCTACATGTTCTTTTTGGCTCTTAAAAAAATGTTGAAACAACCACCAAAAGAGTTGGTTGAGTTGGAAATCCACACATCTCTTTTTGAAAAAGTCACATATAAAATTTGAAGGAAAATCTAGATCCAAGTCAAAAGTAATAACCCTCAAAAGTCCCTGCCTCATATTCAATCCAATCAATAGAAAATTATGTACCTAAACTTATTCTCCTTAAAAAACTACTAGAAGAGCCTTACACCTTTTTACATCCTCTTAGTCAAACTCAAGCCGACATTGGTACTTTACTAGGGTTCATGAAATTGATATGGTCTCTCTTGTGCCATTTTGTCAAAGATTCAACATAATGTCAAAACATCCAACAATTCTCTTAGCCCCTTGTGACATAGTGTTTCATCGTGAGGTTTATAAGCACCAAACATGGGTTCAAACTCAGTCAAGAAGGAAAAGGAGATCCAATTCATCTCTTATATCTAGTCATAGTCTTAGTTTATAATCATCTCCCCTTTGGCTATAGAAGATCATGTCACTTACTCATGATATTTACTCTATTATTTAGCATAACAAAACAAAACAAACTATTGTCATAGAGATAAATGATTTATTTATACCACATAACAAAGGTGAATGCATATTTTGATATAATGCAATGTGATGTCTAATCACTCAAATATAGATGCCTATAAGAAAGTGATATAAGAAACTAATTTTCCATGTAGTTACAAAACTGTATAAGTACTTAAATAGGGTGGTAATTTTATAATCATTAATTAAAAACCTATAAATTTTTTAATAAACACCAACATAGATATGTATGTCATAAATTCCTTTTCAGTATCATTAATACACTTTTAAGTACCTGATTCATCTCATTAAAATATCAATTTTATGTTTGATATCTATATCATTGGAATGTTCTAACATATAATTGATATAGGTTAATTATCCTTAAATTTGTATTTATTAGCCCAATTTATTGTGTAAATAATTTTATTTTCTTACAAAAATATTCATATAATAATTTTTTTTAAACATAGAGATAATTAATTCACTGAACAATCCATTAAACAATTAGAAATACACTCATTTCATACACACATTTTCAAAGATTAAAAATTAATACACCAAACATTGTTAACACTTTTTATAGCATTTTTTCATAATAATTTCCATAAATATTGATCTAGTGACTCTATTTTATAGATTTCAAGGACATTATGTATATTACTATAATAATATGGTATAGTTCTGAAACATTATCACCATTGAGTAAGCCACCATTGATCTAGCATCATCTAGTTACCTAAGGGCTCATAGTTACCAAATTAAAATTAGACTAATCTATAAGGTATTAGAAAAGATAAAACCATCTCTCTTATTTAGTTGATGTTATTTTTGAAATTATACTCAAAACCTCAATCTTACAAGATTCTTATTCTTTTTTATATGATGTTCATATTGAATATGATTTCTATGTAAATGGATAAAGACTTTTCAACAAGGTAAAGGCTAAAAATAAGATATAATCCATTTCTTAGTTTGTAGAAAATTATTATCTCTTAGATTTCTCAAATTGTCATCTAGTATGGATCTAAGAATACACACATCGCTAATCTTAATACTTCAAACTATATAATTTCCAATTTCATCCCAATAACACTTATGTGTCAAAACATCACATATGTCTTAGTTTTCCTTTCGCTAATTTTTTTTTGTCCCTTTTAACTGGGTACCACAAGTACGCTTGACCATGTAATGTAGTCAAATCCCAACTCAAATATAATTTTTTCAATCCTATGTGTACACCCCCATATATGTACTAAAGTTCATCTCTTTACATTTTAATTTTTTTATTTAACTTTATGGATGTAGATTAAAGTTTAATTAAATATTTTAGAAAAATGATTTCTTATTTTAACTTTTGGTAAGAGGCCACCTAATTCATGAATTCTTATTATAAAATAATCCTCTCATGCTCTTTCCACTTAGTCAAACCTAGCTTTGTTTCTTACCCTAACGACCTCATTTTCCTCTTCATACCCTATCTCCTCTTCTAGCTCTATCTATCTTAAAATAAATCCCTCTCAATTAATTTTAATACTCCTTATAGAGAAATCATTCTCAAAGGAACATTTAAGTTTCCTTAATATCCATATCAAAACCACAATAAGCTCTTTCCATTTTGTTTCTCTGCTTCTCTCTCCTCTTCCCATTATTTTCATTAACATTTTAGTTTTTGGATAAAATCTCCCTCTCCCTTGAAATATATTTTAGTTACTTCTTAAGAATAAACATATTTTCATTCTCAAGACTCAATAAATACTTCCCTTAAATTATAGAATGTTAGGGGTTTTCCTTTCCTACACACATGTTTTATCTTAGGAGTGTAATAAATTTATCATTTATTTTACTCTCATCATATTTATTCCTTCAATTTATTCATCCTATCCCTTACTTATTCATAATGTCCTTATTGACAACAATGAACAAGTAAACATAGTTTCATCTACTTAGTTATCAAAAAAATGAACTTGCTAAATCATAATTTATCCAATTCTTGCATTCATCTTTAAAAAAAATTCAACCATAACATATTAAATTTTATCTCGATCTATAGTCTACCACATTGTCAATAATTGTACTCTTCTAAATAATTAGATTCACATACAATTGGATTGACTACTTACTAGGGATTTTAACATCATTAAGAATTATTTTACTTAAATCTAGATAAATTTATGTAATTCATATTAAATATAATTTTAATTTTATGTACATAGTCACTCATTATTATTGTACCATTATCAACCCTCTAAACAACTACTTCACATTCCAAAGTCCTCATTAATTTAATTTTAAAATTGTTTGGAGGGCTTCTTTCATAAGTACAACCACCTTAACCATGTTATGTTATCACATTCATTCACACTATCTTTTCCCCTAAAAACCACATTATACAGCTTATGACCACCATTTTTTACCATCATTTATTTATTTATTACCCTTAATCTCTTATAACTAAAATATCATCCCCTCTCATATAGATATAGTTTCTTAAATATATTCCCACTCTTAGGGATACTAGGACTTGTTTCCCTTGTGCAACTAATAGTTAACACTAATACTGGTTATCTACTGAATATTAGATTTTTTATATTTAGTATTACATCAATTTTGTGATACTTATGCTAGCATATAACTTGGAAAAGCATGTTCATTGAGAAAATCTTGAACAAGAAAAGTTAGTTAAACAAAATTCAACTTATAATCTCACATGTTGACAAATTAGTCCAATTACATATGACCAATACTAAAAAAAATCTACCTAAGATTATTGTAATGATATTAAGATGTGAGAACCACAATTAGAAGATACATGCCCATAACATGGTACATGTGCACGAAAGTTCAAAATTTTAACACTTTTTAAAAATAAATAACCAAGACAAATACACATTTTCAACTTAGACCTAAAAGAGATGCATGAATATTTTGTATATAAAAATGACATAAAATAATAAAGTACATAAGTATTAATATAGATTATATTTATGTAGATAACTTTACAAGGTAGTAGTTTATTGTTCTCTACATAAGAGGCTTGACCTCTTCAGGTCCCATGTTGACTGACTAGCTTGTGTGTTGGGAGACACAAAGAGTATGGGAATGAGTGTGAATAACTAATTATGGATGATGCAAGGAGATATAAGGTCTATATTATATTTATTTATTATTTAAAAAAAATAGATGTAGTTTAAACTAAAAATTTGAAATAATTTTAATTGGATATTTAAAAAAATTGAGGTATAATGTTTTACTTTGATTTTTTGATTTTTTTCACTTACATAAATTCAAAAATCTAATTATTTCAATATTTTTATAGTTAATATTCATTAATTTTTTAACAATTTTGATAAGGTGTCACATTTTACATTTATAATAAGTAAGAAAAAAGATATATCATATTGGCTTATTTCCTCTCATGTATCATATATTTATAAAAATAAATTTAAAATTATAACTAGCCTTATGTTTGGTTATAATAACCTACTTGGAATAAATTAGAAAATATATAGTTAAAAACTAATCTATCATTTTTAAAATTTTGAGTTGTGTGAAAAATTAATTATCAGTTATTATTATTTTTAAAACTATTTTATGAAAATATCTTAGATTAGAAAAATCTGAAATTGAAATTAATTTTTTTGTTGAATCTACCCCAAGAAAGGGGTCAGGCTACCAAAAACAATTTTAAGTTAAGTGGTTTTGGCTCATAAATATTGTGGTCAAAATATCACCATTTAAGTTGAATAGGAAATTTAATTATTCTAATAATTTTGAGAGAAAACCTTTCAACCCCAATGCTTTGTCCCATAGAAGTGCCAAGTAACTTTGAGTGAATTTTTTTTTTTTCTAAAACCATTTTTTGCCCCCAAAGTATCACATATTTTTTTAACTTTCACTCATATACCTATACTCATGGATTGACATGTATAGTAACAACATAAAAACTAAAGTGTAATGACTTCAACATCCTTATTTATCATTTTTATATGTCTCATGTGGTTACAATTGGTTACATCCATAGGGGATCATATCTTACTATATAATTCTTACATTAGATCATCAACCTGTACTACTTTTGGGTGGCCATATTATCTACCATAAAGGTTCATTCTCCCGACCTTCATTTATATTTTTTGAGTACCTCCTAATCTACATTTTTTCCTTCAAGATTAAATATATGTATACTTCCCTCATTCCTTCTAATGGTCTACTTATATGTGCATTTTACTCAAATGTATTTCACATAGTGAGCTTGATCCATAGAACTTACATTCATGGCATACTAAAGAATCCTCCTATTTAAAACAAAAAATTCCCTAAATATTATTTTTCCAACCCCCTCCAATAACCACTACACCTATTTATGTATATAAATTCCCCCCTACCCCTGCCCCAGTAAAAAAAAGCCATCCCCCCTATTTAGACAATAGATTTCTCCTTCTTCAATCCAATTTAAACCCTCCAATATCAAACCTTATGGTATTGTATTTCCCCTTTAGTGAAGACCCATGCTTTTACATTTTAATAGCATACTATCATTTATTATGAGTATTCCATGATTTAGTCTATATTTTGTCCTTGAATTATTAAAGGATACCTAATACATTGATGATTTGAGGGCTAATAAATGATAGTGCATGAATATACAAATTTCCATGAGACCATTACTTTTTTCATTGTTCTCTTCATTATTAATGTCATTCATGCTCTTTTTTATTATTATCCTTTTTATTAGTGTCATTCATATAGAATAAATATATACTTTTATTTTATTTACATCATGTCTTTCATTTTCTATCATAGTTGAAAACCATTAGCTAAATTATTTTCCTCTACCTACCATACCAAATTCATTAATTAAGAGATAGTTTTTGGATTGCACATACATGTAACATATATTTGAGGTGGTCCATTTGAGCTTTTATATATTCTTCAAAATTTCCAATATGGTCCATTCTTGAAGAAAATATTTTTTATTATTTAATACTTGAGTCTACCCACTTACTTTGATTTAACAATATAGATGAAGTTAATATCCATAAGTTTATCACCATGAAAACTAGAGTCATTATGGGAAAGTATATCATGTGATAACACATTGTTAATTTTTTTATTGTCACATAGCCAATAATACTTAATGAATTGGTTTGGTTTTGAGCATAAAGATTATACAGTAACTTTTGTTAATTAACATGGAGCATGTTGAGTATGATATAAATAATATATTTTTTGAGTCATTTGGTTATATCTATGCTATAAAAATATCTATATCCATCTTTGATGTGAGTTTCTAGGCTATAGATTAATTAGTTGACTACGCATCATCTACAACAAACTTATCATCATCATGTCAAAAAATACACCTTTGTTCCCAAATTTTATAATGTGAATCCATGTAGGTGCCTAGAATCTATAAGAATCATGAGTCAAATATTTCCACTACTAGTTGATATCTTCAGTTCTATAGAATCGTTTCACTTCCTTTATCAACACCAACAAATCATCATTAATGTTGATATATTATTCATTTACAACATCTACAAAAATCCTTACCTAAATTATTAGATCATCCTAATTTAAAAATGTTTCTACATGTAATAAGATTCCTTCACTTACTTCTGTTTTTGGAGGGGTAAACACTTTGACCTAGAGCTATGAACCAGTGAGGGCACAAACGGGGGACCTCATCCGAATTGGATTTGAGTCCTGATGGCAAGGATAACAACTTAACAACTTAACTATCATAACATGCCACTATAAAATTAAAATTTTAAAAAAAAAATTATTTAAAATTTGTACAAATTTTTTTTTTTAAAATGTAAAGAAACATAACCTACCATAACCACCTCTTCCACTAAGATTTGTATAATACCACTTAAACATTTTAATATAATATCTATACTTATATACTACCATAAAAACCACTTATACTATTGAATTCTGACATTCACTCATTTTAACCAATAGAAGTGTAGAAATGACCTCATCAATCCCAAAAATAGCTTATAGCTCTTTTCTACCTTACTTGACAATGATGCAGAGGAATTGCTTTCTTTGGAAATCTACCTTACTTGAAATGACCCAATTTGTAGTGGTGACCACCTTGATCATAGTGGAAGGAATTCATCAATTTTAATGACACGCTTCCTATCCTCAATCACCAACTTACCTCTTACGGCATCCCCATCTTAATGTCTCTCTTTATCATAAGAAGCACTTCCTAGAAAATATACGGTCCAAGCATTGTGCTTCATCTATATCCTAGTGACAAAATCATTTTCTAGCAACGCAATCTATGAATTCCAATAAATCGGAAAATTGTTAGTAAGATTGAATTAACTAAAGGATTGTACCCTATTATAGACAAATTCAATGAATCAAACACTGAACCATTTCATTAGTGCTTTCCATTTGCATGAAAATTTCATTCCTTGTGAGAGTATGGGGTGGACCCGACATTCAGCTAAGGTTTATTTCTTTTAAGACCTACTACACCAATGAGTAGTAATCTCCATGAATTTGTTGGATTAAAAAGCATTTAAATTATTGGGACCACGAAATGTCAACATTAGTGTTTCATCAATGATGGGTGCACCTTTGATCGATTTCTAACAATGATAACTTCTTCAAATCCTTCTATTGTTAGATTTGGATTTGAATCAGAAGTAAGTGGGGTTTTTAATTATTATTTTATACTGACTGTTGATTTTATTACATTTTAGGTTTGCTAGTTGATATCAAAGTATATTGTGATCTTTAAGGATGTTGATATTTCATATTGTAATCTTATTGATGTTGATATTTTGTATTCTAATTCAAAAGGAAGTTCCTCTCTTAAGTTAAAATTTGTATTTTTATAAGTAATCATTTTTATTTATTTTTGTCATTTTTATCATTATTACTGTTATCATTAGTTTGTCAATGTCTATTATTAGTTAAATTATTTTATTCTTTTTCATGTTCTATTTAATGAACAAATTTTATTTTATTTCTTTTGAAACAATAAACTCTTTCATTAGTTAGTGGCCTTTCCAGTGCCTTGTTTTTTTTGGTTATCTATTGGTAGTTTCTTTCTATCTAGTTTATATGGTTTTAGTTTTTCGATAGAACTTGGAGTTGGGTTGTGGGTGGTACAATGTGTTGACTACATACACACCTTTTGTTAATCTATTAAACTTTGTTAGTTTAAAGAATATGAACTCTAGTACCTTTATTTTACTGTTGTTTTTGATGTTATGTGTTAAGGGGTTTGTTTGGTCTTTTGCTAGTTTTCTATTGGTAGTTACACCATTGGTGTATAGGACAACCTCCTTGTTTTGGCTTCTTTATATATCAAAAACAATAAACTCTTTCATCACTAGCCATATATTAGCTATGAAAAATAGTACATAAGATAGCAGATCTATATACTCAATTTGAATTATACATGATATAATGTATTTTCATATATTGATTGTAAGATATGAATAATTAACATGATTGGCCTTAAAAAAATGTATAACTCATTTTTAAAAATTTATATACATGACATTCTCCATATTTATTTCACTTTTTATTATGACATGTTTTAAGAAGTTACATTGAAATATGTTTAGATTAAAATAAAATATACAATATAGAAATAATGTATATGAATAACATTTTATCATGAGAAGATCAATAATAAATGAGATTTGTAAGATTAATTTTATAAAATCATAGATTTTTTAATATCATTTATAATGTTTATTAAGAAATTACTTTGATAGCTTTTTTTTCTCAAATGTATTATTATTGCGTTGTATAGATTAGAAACTATGGAATATAAATTGAAACTTTTAAATTCTAATTATTTATCCTTAACCTTGTAATAGAGAAATGTTAAGAATTGAATTCAAAGAGTCAAATTTATATTAAAAATATATTGAAAAGTTTTTAATTTAATTATATTAAATTCACTTAATTATATGTGCATATGTATATATAGACACGCATATAAAAGTTTATAAAAATAAGTGTTGGAAATTACAATTGGAACAATTGTTATGTTGTCATTGATGTCAAAACTATTGGAGATACATTTACTAATAGTGTAGAGTGTCATGTATCATTTGATTGATGAAGAGGATTTGAAAGTAGGAGATAGCAAGGTGAGGTAGTCAATTTGTTGAGAAAAGAAGTTTTATTTAGTATCATGGAATTCCAATGGGCACTTGATAAGTTGATCATATGTGTTGTGTAATCATTATATGAAGTAAGGAAGATAAGCGAATTGATGTATGAAAGAAATGACATAAAGTTGAGAAAAACTCTAAGCTTGACTCAGTACTAGTGTTAGTTAGTCAATGAAGGAATTGAAACAGGGGATTAAGGAACTTAAGAAGAAGCTGAATAAACAATATAAGTCAAGTGATAATTATGGCCAAGACAGTTGGTGAAGGAAGTTTTAGTATTGACCAAGTGTCAATATAGACTGAGCAAGATAGTGAATGTCAAGCAAAACATAACAATGATGATCGAGCATATAGAACTAAGTGATTGTTGAGCTACAACAAGTTGATAGTTTATGAAATATTTGAGATCTGAGACCGACATTGTTGAATTTCTAATATTGCTATCAGGATTTAACTATGTAGAATTTGAGTCAAACTCACTAACCCATGTATCATGAGTAATGACTCATACATGACTCCATCTCTCATGAGAATAAATAGAACACTTAGCACTCATTGAATCTTGGTAATGCTCATAGATGTGAAGCACCAAGAGTTCCTGGGAGGTCACTCATCCCAATACTACTCCAGCTTGAACATGCTTAACTACGAAGTTTCCTCCATGGTTATATCCACTTTGCTTGCAACCCCATTTGCAAAACCTTCACCAAGTGTTGTACCTCATGAACCATTCAATAGAAAACCCCTTAAGCTCTTCAATTGATAAGTACGAGGAATTTTTCACAACAAGTCAAATTGTGATATTGCTACCAGGATTTAACTATGTAGTTTTTGAGTCAAACTCATTGACCCATGTATCATGAGTAGTGATTCATACATGAATCTATCTCTCATGAGAATAAATGGAACACTTAGCACTCATTGGATCTAGGTGATGCTCATAAAGCTGAAGCACTAGGACTTCTTGGGAGGTCACCCATCCTAGTACTACTCTAGCTTGAATGCGCTTAACTACAAAGTTTCCTCCATCGTTAAACCCACTCTACTTGCAAACCCATTTGTAAAACCTTCACCAAGTGTTATGCCTCATGAACCATTCATTATAAATCCCCTTAAGCTTGTCCATTGATAAGTAGGAGGAGTTTTCCACAACAAGTCAAAGCATGATAATAATGAGGATTGATGAGCTAAAACATTTAATGCATGACGAGAGTTTGTTAACCAATCTATGGCAAAGATTTGATGACAATTTTCTAGAAAGGAGAAGGAGAATGTAATGATTTGAATCTGACCTAATCTTAAGATCTATGTTGATGTTTGAGTGAAAAAAGATCGAAATTACCTATTTAAGAAGGAATAAGAGATGTTTCCTAAGGTTGGTTTGTTGTTGATTGGTATTCTTAAGGAGAACTTGTGAAGAAAAAAGATTGTTGAAGTGTGATTTCTTGAAGGATTGTCAAGCAGATCAGTGATGGAGATGATAATGGAATCTTAGCTTCATATTTTTATCATTAGAACATAGTATAGTCTTAAAATCTAGTGTTATTGTATCTATATGGTTATAATTAGGCAGCTATACTACATTTATATTGTATGTTGTAAAGAAAATATAATATATAATTTAATAATATTAAAATTACAAAAGGAGATGAGTATCTAGATGTGTCGGTGCTACAAATGCTTTTGAAGGGTTTAACAACGCTATAATCAAGTCTTACAGTTACCAAGATTTGAAATACATAGATGCTAATTCTCATAGTTGCCTAGATTTGAAATACATATATACTAAATTTTACATTGAAAAAAGATCATAATATGATTGCTAAGTAGATATTTACAATTAAGTATATTCATGAATTTTCACAAATTTATTTTCCTACCTTGCACCTTAAAGATATGAGTTTGTTTTGGAAAATTGATGATTAGAACACTTTATTTTTGTATATCCCATAAATGAAATTTATTTTTAATTTAGAAAAAATCAATAAATGTGATATCAAAAAATAATTTTTTTTTTTATTGTAATTCATTTATATACATTGTAATTTTTTTTAAAATAAGACCAACACATTATTAATAAAAGAAATGTTAATTACATTTTTTTTTAAATATTAAGATCTAGGATAAATGAATCATTTCTAATTGGGTAGATCATGTTGTCTATGACCACCTTTTATAAAGGAGAAACAAACAGGTTTTCATGACTTCTCACTTTTTAATTTCATTGATTTTTTAAAGAAACACAAAGTATGACCAATATTTTTTTGACCAATCCAAGTATGACCAATGTTGAGCTCTCTAAGTGTATGGATAATAATGTAGTTAATATAGATTCATTAGATAAATACTTCATACATCTCAACTATAAGAGAAGCTTTAAATTAAAATTATTTGAATAATTATTAGGAAAAAATAAAGTTATCAACCAATTAAATTGTTTAAAATCTAAAAATATTGCAATAGAAAATGACCTAAGCTATGTGTTCTAACTATGGTATTATCTTACAATGAAAAAAAATAGAGAGAGCACCAAACAAATGATTAAATATTGATCGTAGTTGTCTATACAAAAATAATGTCATGCTTGAACTTTTCTATAAGAAAATTAATATTATGTAAATATTTAAAATTGGTATCTAGTAATATGTCTATAAATTTTCTAATAGATTGTGTACATTTATTTCTCATAGTGATAAACCACATGCTATATATGTATTTTCTTGTTTCCTTTAGGTTGGACCACCAAACATTTAGATGATTATAAGTATATATGTAATTAATGAGAGAAATGATATAAGATGTGATCAAACTACCATATCTAAGTGAAAGTTATTCATTAAGCTAAAAATATTCCCTCATGTTTAAAAAGGATAAAAAGAGGCTTTGCATATTAATATACTTATAAGTGTGTGACAGTGATAGTACAATGCTTTTAGCAATTAAATCCCACAACACATTATTTAATTTTTTTTTACAATGTAGCTTGTTTTTCTATTAGTCATTATAATCATTTTAAAATTTTATTTTTATTTTTATTTATAAAGAGTGACATTAACCAAACTAAACTAGAAGACCACACTCTTAAGTTACAGAATGCAGCAATGCTTGAAGACAAATAAAAAGTCAATGAAAAATGGTTGAGATATTGATGCTAGTGAATATCATAGCATTTGACATTATCTTTTGATGCAATCTAGATATGAATTCTTATGTTTAAATAATAATTAGAAACATATAAAATGTATTGTAGCATATAGATTTTTTAAATATATATATAGAAAGAGAGATCATAAGAAAATATAGAATAATTCTAATATTAAAAACCTCTATAATACCATTCATTGTAACTTTTTATTCTAAGTTTCTGTATAATCATTTCATGTATCATATCATGGCATTTAGTTTTTCGGCCGGTTAAATCTTTGAAAGAAGAAAATTAGGTAACCATTGTGAGCCTAATTGAAGTAGCTCATAAACTACTCCTTTGAAACGAATTGGTTTGTCCTTCAAATTGGATCTAGTTCTGGTCATTTAAATAGAAAAGATCGAGATAGATAAGGAGCAGTACGGTGTTAAAATTCAAAGTTTATAAACCTGTATGAAAGTAATTGAGGCACCAACATGTGAAACAATACAGACAGCAGGTTGAATATTTCACAAAATGCAGTTCTTGATTGGTTGGGTACTCGATGAATCAACTGTACCGGTTTAAAATTATATCGATATGATTTTGAAAAGCATTCCAAGACCTCTTTCAAGATCCATGACTGGGCAACACATAGTCCATACATCCAAACAGCTCTTCAACAAAGTTCTAGACCCATTAACAGAAGCAAATACTCCCATTACAGTAAATGGAACAACAGAAAAAGCGCACTGAAATAGTCAATTTCTACAAAACTTATTTACAACAACAATTGGTCATTGCAAAATGATAAACATATTTTCTATTGAAAGAAATGTAAAACTCATATACAACAGAGAGCCCGTTTAACCGGATAAAAATCAGATGCAAATAATGTACACAATGCCCAATTGAGCAAAACACGGTATAAGTGGGTAGTCTTCAAGTTTAGACAAGAAATTGTAGTCACTGCTTCTCATTGTAAAAGTGAAAAGTAAGGTGTTTAATATTAGTGTGTGATTATTTAAGCCAGCGCCAGATTCGACTCGCAAAATTTTGAAAGAAAAGTGCAATTTTAGAGAAAACATCAACGCATGAGATTGAACAAAAATACTTATTAACAAGAAAAAATTAAAAGGACTTACCTAGAAGATGCTAAATCCTCAAAATTAAAACATTTGAATTCATAAATATCATTGGATTGGATGTCATAGTAAATGGCCTAACAATTAATGAATATTAATATTATCAGATTCTACAATTCATTTGAGATGAGTGGATTTATTTCTGAATTCAATTGTATAAGTGTTTTTTAAGCATCAATGTTTCACACATCGTATCTATAATTGTATGGTCACGAATCTAGAAATAAATTCACTCAAACCAATGAATTCTGAATAATTCAATAATGAATTCTGAATAACTCAATGATTTCAAAAACAAATCTAAATCTAGACAACTTCATGAAAATTAGTCCATTCATAATTTCAATTTTAGCATGTGATAGAAACATCAGAAACTGGTTTTGACACCCTAAAATAGATGTGCAATCCAAACAAACTCCTAAATGCAATCCAAACAGACTCCTAAATTTTAACAGAAAATCACACTTTGATAAGAAACCGAAAAATTAGATTCAGAAATGGAACTGTCTTATAATTTCAAAAGCTAATATACCCTGTAGATTGTTTTAAAGTCCAGCATGATCGCATAAACTAGTTGAGCCTCGCCCATATGAGAAGCCCTTGTAACTGATTCTTATAAACGTGCACAACAATGGCAAGAAAATATGTTGGACTGGTGTATACGTTTGAAAGAATGTGAAATTTGTGGAAGTTCATTGCACATTTGATAGAGATGTTTAAATATCAAATATTATAGCTAATATCTAAGCTGAACGTAATAAATAGTTAAAATTGATTCATTTTTTTGAACTTAATTCTTTTTCCTATGTTACTACTGCTACTAGCTGAAATTTGAAAGTACTTGGTTGACTTTGTTTTTTTCAAATTAAAACCTTTTCTAGAAAATAAACAAATAAGAATGAAACGAAAGTATACCTTAAATACTGATTGCTGCAAGTTGTAAGCCAAGACCTACTGATCATCTACAAACTGTAACCCCCACAAGAAGGCTACCAGATGAATTGTACTATGCAGTTGGAAGCTGGAACAACGCTACAAATGTTCAGAGCTTCAAGGAAGAACAGCGACTGAGAATTAAGTGAAAAAAGCAAAACAATGATCAAACACAGTTTCGCTTCATACCTGATAACTATACACTTGTCCATGCCTACAAACTCAAGAAATTGCAAAAGTTTCTGACGATAATATGACCTTTTTCTGATGACAGATGACTGAGTAATCTGAAATATGATTGAAAAATATTTGCAGACCAATCCAAAAGTTATCATACTACCATGTTTCTTAGTTTTTGCATTGCATGTCAGTAAAGTCCCACGGTTGAAGGATGTAATTGTGGGTCTCTTTCCGGAATCAAACAACAATCAGGTCAGATAGCGGGGCTCTGATCTTCGGTTTTTAAAGAAGATCAATCTTAAAATTTTCATTTCAGTACTTTTTCTCGAGCCCAATAATCCCAGTGAGAGCCTGCAAGAAAACTATATGCATGTACCACTAAACACGCTTACAAGTTAAATGAAGAAAGCCTGGTCATTATTTCTATGGTGCAACAACAGATCTGGCAAGATCGTAATGAAAGCATAGTTATTGAATATGATAGTTCGGAGAATCAACATAAACATATTACATCCCAAATATTCAACGTATATTTCAGAGACATTAACAGCAAGGGGTGTGATAATGTCAGTGAGAATATTCTTCAGGCGTTGACAAATGTCCGAAGCTTCCACCGCTACTGCCACTTCCGCCGCCACTGCCAGGTCTGGAAGGAGGAGAAGCAGAAGGGTACATCTGTCGCAGGCTCTGAACAGGATGAGTATTTGTCACACCCAGAGCAGAAAGGCCTGCTTCTAAAGAACCTCCCATTGTCATGGCGAGTTCCAAGATTTGATCTTTACTTAGCTGCGGCGGCTGCTGTTGCGGCAGCGGCTGCAGCAGTGCCTGCTGTCGCCCCATTGTCTGCGCTTTGGAATAGTGCGGAATCGACGGCGAAAGGCAGGTCTGTAAATGAGCGGGAATGAAAAGATCGGGGGGTCCAGTGTCGAAAGCGGAAGTGTATTGAAGGAGATCTGCATGAGCGGCGGCGAGTTCTTTCTGAAGAATTTGGACCTGCCTTTGCAGAACAGAGATCGCTCCTACGCACCCGTACACTGGATCTCGCAGCCGCGCCTCCGCTTCGTATGCCAATGAAATCACTGCCGCTTCGCGCTGTTGTGGCGCCAAATCGTTCAGAAGCTTTGTAACATTACTCGCTCCAAAGACCTTGTGAACATTCGCGAACTTCTGAGGTTCTTCTGGTGGAAAATAAGGTGCAAATACGCATTCTGATGTGCACTTCCTCCTCAGGAACTTGCACGCCGCGCAGGGCGAGTTCGACGAGCCTGTGGCCATCTCGCTGCCATGGAACAAGCATCATCATTCAACCAACAAAAGTCTCGTCTACTAAAAATTCGATGATATTTTGATTTCTGAGATACAATCTCAAAGCTAAAGATAAATCTAGTCCTCAAAGACGTCGAATGCAAATTTATTAACTAAATTAAAAGGCCCGGAAAGCTAATAATACGCACCTTTCCTCAGAAACACGTTATTGGCGACGAAATTTGCAGTTTTGGAAAGCAGTTACAGGCGCCTCCCTTCCTTGGACGGCTGTATCACGAAATTTGATTGTTTAAACAATAAAGATTGACAATAAAAGATATTTCAACACCTCTGATTCAGTCTTGAAGCACAAAGCTAAATCTAGTCCTAAAATATGTCATTTGACTGCTCAGATTCGGTCTCAAAGACAAACGCTACATCTAATAAAAGGACTGGAAAACTAATAATATGCACGTTTACTCCGGAAACACGTTAATGGTGAGGAAATTTGCAGTATCGGAAGCAGTCACAGGCGCTTTCCTTCTCTGGGCGGCTGTACCACGAAGTCTGATTGTTTAAACAGTAAAGATTGACAGAATGCTCGAAGATATTTTGACTCCTCAGATTCAATCTCAAGGCCAAAGCTAAACCGAGTCCTAAAAGATGTCGAGTACAAATTCAATAAATATGATAATACGCCTGGAAAACTAATAATACTCACCTTTACTCCAGAAGAACGTTAACGGCGACGAAATTCACAGTTTTGGAAGGCAGTTACAGACACCTGCGTTCACTGGACGGCTGTTTCACAAAATCTGATTGTTTAAACAGTAAAGATTGACAGAAAACTCAAAGATATTTTAACTCCTCAGATTCAATCTCAGAGCCAAAGCTAAATCGACTCCTAAAAGATCTCGGAAACATATTCGATCGGTAAAATAAAAGGTCAGGAGGACTAATGGTTTGCGCACCTTTACTTCAGAACACGAAAATGACGACGAAATTTGCAGCTTCGGAAGCAGTTTCAAGCACCTTCCTTCCCTGGTCGGCTTTGGCACGAAAATTTGTTTGTTTAAGCAGTAAAGATTGACAGAAAATCCTCTAATTCGACTCAATTGACAGAAATCAAAAGCGAACCCGCTAGTGCGACTCCATGGTCAGAAACTGGTCTTCTAACCCTAACTTTGTGCATTCATAAGGGGGAACGGACTCAAATGAACAGTTAAGCCCCTACGACACACTAAAGCGCCCAGGTACCGCGCACTGGGAATGCTGTGCATCTTCCGTAAATTTGCATCATCGATTCAGTTTCCAGTCGCATCAGATGCCGGCCAATTCAGTACCGATATCTACCGATCTCGAAAGCCCTTAAATTAGGCCTTCCTGTAAGCCTCCAACCTAATCTCGCTTTCTCCATTCATAATAAACACAAATCGGATTCGCCATATAAACTCGGCACAACAAGAATCAGGTAATGTCAACAGAATTGCTCTAACAATCCAGATTCATGACGTTGCACGGAATTCGAAAGGAAGCGAATGAATGAATAAATGAGCTCTCGGAGGAATTTAAAAGGCGAGAGAAGATGAAGACGAAGATGGAGATGACGATGAAGATGACAGTAGAAGGAGCTGGACCACAAGATTGGAATTTGCCAAAAAAAGAGAGAAAAACAAAATTCCAAAAAATCATTGGACTCTGTTGCTTTCAAAACGGGACCGCTGATTTTATCTGGAACTTGAACGGGCGTTGAACTAATTGGATGATGTGTCTTTGCCATCCTACTATTGAGCATACACAGGACAGGTACATGAACTTCCTCACTCCCCATCGTAGTACACAAATGAGATTTCCAGATCCGGAGAGGCGCATAATTTAGCAAATACATTCATCCATTTTCTTCTTGTGATCTTGACCCGCCCTTAGATCTCGCTACGTCCATGTCCAAATACGCAAAACAAACCATGATCTTCCAAAATATATATCATTGGCCCATACAATTCATAGCAGATCAAGAATGTTGGATTAGGCCTGTATAATTAATTACTTAATCTCGAAACCATCCTGTATCATTTGATATAATAACCTAAAAATCTTATTTTGAGTTCGTTAACGGATTTCCTGACCGTGGCAGCCTAGGAAAACTCGTTTGCATGGTTTTCAAATGAGCCCCGGCATTGTTAACTGAGCTTGACCCGGAAGAAACTGATATTTGTGGTTTAGATCTCATCTCTGCTGCTGCAGCATTATAATATTCTTTGAATTATGGTTTCTACAGTAGTTTGTACAATGAATGTCTGGTATAACATATGGTACAAGTGTTGTCTCAGGGCTCGAGGATAGTATTTTATTGGGTATACTTATCGAGAATTGGATTCTTCAAATTCCCTCGATCTCGACGGGATTTTTCTTAACAACTCAGGGCTCAAATAGGACCAGAGATCAAATATTCATGGAACCACTCCAAATGGAAAGGAGACAACCGGCAACGGGTATATTTTCATCCATTACATGCTAGGGGAATCATGAATCTTAAATTATAAATTAGATTTTCTATTTTTGATCTCTATTCAGCCAAGAATTTGATTTTTCAATAAGATTGCATAAACTTATTTTTTTTTAAAACAAGTGTTCTTTCTTAATAAGTTTACTACTTTTGTGACTCTGTGATTGTTCGTCTTTTGTCTCTCTCATGTATCAAGTTTCGAAAGGTGGTCCTTAAACATCATACATTAAGTTTTGATTCTTAGACTAAAAGTGTAAAATAGTTAGAGTTGGCTTAATTTTTCCAAACTTAATATTTTCCTTAGTGAGATGTTTAAGGGTGCCTAGAGAGTAGTCTAACAACTACTTTAAAATGTCTTAAAAATTGTTCATCGTAACCATTTAAAAAATGTGCACCTTATCATAAAAAACCATGCATTATAATGACTCAACAAGTTAGCAATACTTATGCACAAATGTCCCAATAATAATTTTAAAATTGTCAATAGTTAGACACAATCTAACATAATATTTTTATTAGTTAGCTTTTAATAATCTTCTTTTTTATTTTTCTATATATTTATTAAGTAACCTTAATTTTTATATTTTTAAATTTCTTAAATGAGAACTTGGGAGGTTAGGAAAGCAAATAGTGAACTTCTTAAAAATTTGGTCTATTCATTATGACCTATTTTTAAAAAGTTCTTCTTCTAAAACAAAGGAATTTAACAATCACTTAGTTTTGTAGGGTTTTGTAGAATTAAAAAATTATACTAATAAATCAGCATTCTTATAATTTTTAAAATTTGATTATAACTTCTTTTATTCCATAGTTAGATTTTGAAAATGAAATGTGAAAGCAAGGAGGACAATATATAACTATATGGCAAATTTGTGGTTGCAGATCTTGTACAATTTCAATCCTTTCCTCACATGCACTTCAACTTTCAAATCATAGATTCTAGTTACTCCACTCTTTTAGGAGAACTTTTCAAACTATTCATGATGTGAATTAATAATTTGTAGGGGACCACTTGAACCTTAGTGACAAGTCTCCACTTGTTACATGGAACCATAGTAGAAAGTAGTTCCTAAAACTAAGAGTAATATTCTTTTTTATTGGTATCCCTCTAATCTCAATACAAGACATATCTAATTCTAATTCAACATGATATCAATAAAAATTAATTCTAGTGTTATAAAATTAATCACAAGAGATCACATTTATGTGCAGTTATCCACTAAAATTGATAAGCATAAGCATGCATGCTCTAACATCACAAATACATGCACTACTAAAGGATCACTTAACTTTTGTTTTAAATATTTATATGTAATCTATTTGTCTACTAAGGGACATAAGTGCCACATAGTGGCATGTACTTGTTGTTATAGTTATAGTTAGTAGAAATTGTAATCATGATATCTTAATATCTTAATGTAGTAATTATAAATAGTTATAACTATGGGATAAACAAAAATTAATATTAGTTAGAAAATAAATAATTAACTTTGGTGTACATTTAAAACTTAATATTATCTATGAATTTGTTTTATATACTATGTAGTTTTTGCAGTTTGTGTACTTGCATTATAGTTATAGTTAAAAGAAATTGCTATCATGGTATCCTAATATAGTAATAATAAACCAGTTATAAGTAAGGGATAAATAAAAATTAATGTTAGTTTAAAAAAGATAATTAAGTTGGGTGTGGATTTAAAATTTAATATTCTCTATGATTTTTTTTTATAATATGTAGTTTTCATAAAAAAATTTTAAAATGATAAGAGTGATTTGTCCATTAAAAAAATTAAATAGTTTAATATAATTGAGCTTACATAATTTCTAAAAAGTTTGTTGTTAAAAATGCAATATGGAGGGAACTCCATAAAAAGAGGTCCTATAACACCAAATGAATTGAACCAATTATAATCGAGATAAGTCATTTCAAATAATATACTTTTAATTGATTAAAAATATATAAAATTAAAAATATTGAAATAAGGTAAAAAAATACTTGAATATAATTGGTTCATTTGTGAAAAACTAATTCACTAATTGTGCAAAGTGAATGTAATAGTACTAGTTGATGACAAGTACAACAAGTGCCACATAGTGGCTTAGTACTTTCCTTTAGTTTTTATATAAATATAATTTTAATTTAATAATTTTTTTATTATTTTTTTAAGAAAAAGTGGACAAGCCACCATATATATATTTATTATAAAACTGATACAAAGACTCTTTTGGGAAAGAATCAAGAAGAAAACCCAAAATTCTCATCATATACAAGCCAAAATTGATATTTGAAATTACATAAGATTTGCATGTTTTTATCTTTCGCTATCAATTTTTGAAATAACTTCTCAACTTTTATAAAATCCCTCGAATTGAAGTCGTCAATCTTCTCCCCATTACATCCTAAGTTAGCAGATAATCTGCCAACATATTTCCTTCCCTCAGAGTGTGGGAAATGTGAATCACTTTGAATGCATAAAAAAGAAGCCAAATTTGTTGAAGGATGTATGATAATTTCCAAGAGTATGATTCCTATTTTATGCATGCATTAATTATAACTATGGAATCACCTTCAACTTGAATTAATTGAAATCCCCCCTGCTTAGCCAAAATTAATCCTTCGAAAAGGGCAAAAGGCTCAGCCATGTTATTTGTCCCTAGTGGAATGGAGGATGCTTTAATGGAAAGAACATCACCAAGATGGCTTCAAATACAAATACCAATCCCTGACTTACCCAAATTACCACGAGAGGCACCAACAAAATTGATTTTACATCTCTATTATGAGAAGAACTTGAGTGAATGTGTTGTTGCCAGCCAATAGGAATATGGATGCCTTTCCAATCTCGAATAACAAAGCTATCCCAAATGGGAAAAAATGGATTACATTTGGCTCTATGATGACTGACATTAACAACTTTTGATATGGATTTTTCTATGCCTATTAGAATAGAGGTAATAGATGAAGAGCAATTCTAAAAAAATATTTTATTGTGTTCCCACCAAATAGCCCAAACTAAAATAGCTGGGATGCATTTCCATAAGCTAGAAAAGAGAGAAGAGGAGTGTAATACTAGCCATGCTTGAAAGAGATCCCATAGTTTTTTAGGAAGGGGAGTAGGATAGTAAAGCTTGCAGAGAAAAAAATGCCAGCATTCAAGTGCAAAAGGGTAGTTCAAGAAGAGATGATCTAAATCTTCCAATTCAGAATCACATAAATGATAGTTGAAAGGTTGAGCAATATTAAATTTGACAAGCTAATCACTAGAGAGGGGTCTTTTTCTTAGTGCAATCCAAGCAAAGCACCCAACTTTGGGGAGAGTGGCTTGATTCCAACAAATTGAGAAAGCATGGCTATGAATATTATTTGGATCCTAGTGCTGGATAATCCTATAGCCATATTTAATTCTATAAGAACCCAATTTTCCTGCAGTTCATATCTTTTTTAATAAGAAGACCACTCTATATGATAGAATTGCCAAAAAATTGATCTTATCTTGCATTGAAATAGGAAGGTTGTCCATATCCTTCTAGATTACCCTTCTAGAAAACAAACAAACTGTAGAAACATAATCCACCAGCGATTTACCCCAAATTACTTCAAAAGAAGCAACAATGTCATCCAAAGATGTTGCATGAATGAGAGGGGGTAGATCACTCCAAGAATCACACCAAAAGTTGACCTTGTCACTATTGTTCATGTCCCAAGTAATGTATTGGGTGATAATATCTCTAGATGGGCAAAGATTATCTAGATATTTTTGCTGCATGATTTGACACCATTTATTATTTGACTTGGAATACATTTTCCATACTAACTACCCTCCAAAAGCTTTGTTTCTTTTACCCAAATCATGAATGCCAGCTCCACCATGTGTTTTGACTTGTGTCATATCTTGAAGTGAGATGAGTAGAATTTTCTTTTCCCCATTTAAATTTCTTGCCCATAAAAAGTCTCTTAGAATCTTTTGAATAATTTGGATGACTGATGTGGGAGCTTTCAAAACTGAAAGGTAATAATTGGGAATGGCTGAAAGTACTATTGTAACAAGAAGGATTTTCCCTACAAGTGAAAGCCATCTATCCTAGCCTTGATTCTCTTAATAATAGGTAACCAATAGCTGATTTTGTTGGCTGCCATAAAAAAAGGAATTCCAAGATAAACTGAAGGAAGAAAGTCTTCAAGGAACCCTGAAATTGAAACAATTCTATTAGATATAATCTGGTTAGAATTGAAAAAATAAACTTTTGATTTATGGGGATTAATTTTTGTCCTAAGATAATTGAATATAGATCCAAAGTATGCTTAATCTACTTGGCCTCCATAGCATTGGTGACCTCGAAGAGTAGAGTGTCATCTGCAAAAAGGAATGAGTGATCCAAATATTTGTGTTGCCTATCAATGTGTCTTGCCAAAGACCAAGATCATGTGTTTGCTAGATAAGTCTACTAAAATCTTTAGCCATTGAAATAAAGAGAACCTGGGATTGGGGATCACCTTGTCTAATCCCTTTGGGTAGATGCAAAGTAGCCAACAAGAACTCCATTGATAACTATTAAAAACCATGCATCTGATATGTAAGCTCTAATCCATTTACACCACCCTTTTTGAAAACCAAATTTGTGAAGAACTTTAAATAGAAATTCCCAACAACCTTTATCATATGCTTTCATCATATCCAACTTGATGATGAAATTTGAAGATTTGTTAGCATTAATTGAATGAAGAGCCTCATGTGAAACTAAATCCCCTTCTATAGTTTATTTTCTTGGGACAAAGCCACCTTGTTCCTTTAACACAAGGTTCAGAATCAACTATTGCAATCTCATATAGATTGCCTTAGTAATGATCTTGTAAATTGTGTTACAAAGTGAAATCGGTTTGAAGTCTGAAAAAGTTTAGGGATTCTTAACCTTTAGAATAATGGCAATGTTAGTTGGGTTGAAGTATTTTAACATAGCTTTAATTTTCCTAGATTCTTCTAGAACACCAAGAAGGTCCTATCCAATAAAATCCTAACATGCTTGGAAAAACACTACTGAAAATCTGTCAAGGCCGGGAGATTTATCAAGATGCAGAGAGAAAACATCTTTTCTAACTTCAAAGATTGTGAATGGAGCCAACAAATCTGCATTATTAGAATTAGATACAATGGAGGGGATGGCTTCTAAAATATCTTGAGTTTAATAAATTTATTATAATATGTTAAAATAATTATTAATAAATATAATTATTGAAATATTATAAATAAATAATAATATGAAAATAGTAATATTAATAGTAATATTTTCATAATAATAATATAAAATAATATTTCTTAAACAATTATATAATATAAATAATATTTTTTTTTAGTATTTTCGAACGACAAAAAATATATTATAAGAAAATATAAAAATATAAAAGTCTAAATCAACTACATTCAAAAAATAATTAAACAAATACGAATCACATTATCTTAATAAAAGGTATTAGTTTTAAAAATCCATTGGGCCAATGTAAGAGGTAAATGAGTTCACCCAATCAAATTATAGAAAAATATTTTCTAAAAATTGTAAAGTTAAAAATTTTGCATCTATAATATGCAATGTAATAGTTTGATAAAGAAATTTAAAAAATGATTAATTAGAACACGTAGAAACCAAAAAAATTAATCGTTAGTTAAATTATAAAATTCAAATAGTATCACAATAATACTTAGCCAACCAAAAAGTACTAATAGGATTCATAGAAGCTATTAGAGAACAATTTGAACATATTGTGTAAAATGAGCAATATATCTATAAGTGTATCCATTTCATTAAATATTTTAGTAATCAAATCGATTTAGTAACATAAGAAAAGAATTATCAATGTATAATAGTGTGGATAATGCTTACTATAGAAAAATAGGATCACAATAATTATCAATGAAAAACTAATACCTTACACCCATAAAAAAAACTAATGCCTTACATGTCATAAAAATTTAGCATGTCCAATTAGCAAACACAATAATGAATATTCAAGGAAAACTTTATAATTCATGATAAAGTCAACATGACATCAATTATTTTTTAACATATATTCCATGCTCAATTGCATTGGCATGAGAAAGCAAGTGACAGATTCTTAAGTATTTTACACATTGGATGGGAATGAATATCAAAATCACTTTTTACATTAATAATGTTTATTATTCTTCTATCTAAAGTATATATATATGTCACATATATGATTGTTTTAATGCTACTTTACTAAGAATTTATGAATAATAAACTCTTAAGTGTGGTATATAAGAACCGACATTGGATCCCTTCTTATATGAGATAACAAAATTTATAAATTATCAAGCAATCACACATTTCACATACTTTAGAATCTTGAGGTTAGATTATATTTACCATGTGACTCTAAGTGCAATGCTAAACAATATTGGGATAGGTTTTATATGCCTTCCAATCCTAATTCTAAAAACTAATAATTGTTTATTTGTTTAGTGGAAATTACACCTTTGAGGGGGTGGAATGGTTATGTAGTAAAATAAATATCAAATAATGATATAGTGATATATTTACAGATCTCCATCCCTCTATAATTTCTATATCCATATATTTCTCTCTAACTCGTACACTCTCCATATCTACCTTTGTATCCCTACATTTATATATTTATTACTCATACATATATACACTCCTTTGTCTCTACCTATTAATTAATACCTTACCCCTCTCTATACCTTCTGTCATGTCCATTATTTTACATGGCAAAACAAAGTTAAATTTTTTTTGAAGAGAATGAAGGTAAGAACTTAATCAATCCTAAGACTTGGAGGTGATGAATAATGTTAATGGTACGGAGTTAGTTTACTCATAACTGGAATTTGGGTTCCCCATGAGGTGGTATGATTAAAGGTCCTGATAATTTGTTTTACATGTAGTTAAAATTTCATCGCATAATATACCTATCTAGACAAGCTCCCGCACATCTCAACTTAAACTTATTTATTGATTTTGTTACGTTTTAATTTTACTATGTGCACTATTCTAATTATACATCCTTTAATCATTATTATCATTCTATGAATATTATGTTAGTTAGATATTATACATATACTTTATCCTTAAGATTATCTAATAACTATAATCAAATACATTATAACCATAACTTGCAACCCCTAAATCAATTTAATCAAAAAAAAAAATCCAATATACCATTCCTTTATTGTGTATATATTTCTTTAAAAAGAAGACACCCTCAACTTTTACTCCACCCATCAACTAATACTTAATTTCATATATTTTATCTTCCCTCCCCATATACCTAAGGACTCCTACATTCCACAAAATTTCTATACTACCTATGCAACTCTTAACAATTATTTGAAAACAATATTTAAAACTGTAACTAAAATATACTATATTCATAACATCTAAAAAGAAGCAAAACCAACATATAACTATTACCCATAAAATTATTATTAAACTATATTTAAAATATACTCAAATAAACTAGAACCTAAATATACATATACCTATTATCCAAGTGTAATCCTCATAACATTAAACAAACATACACTATTCTAACCATACTATCTTAATATCAACCTATAATCCAACTTGTCAAATCTAACCTATGCATACATCCTAGTCTAAGTGATTACATAGTAATCCCAATGATTACCTTAATGCTCCTATATTTCTATTAAAAGAATAGCCCCTTTTTACCCCACATGTACCTTCTCCTAACTAGGCATGAGTAAAGACTTGCAAAGTATGCTTTCTCAAGATAGGCACCTAGGGTGGGAAATGGTATTGTCAGGACATGCATTTGAGAATAAAAACCTTTTAATACTTCCTCCAAAGCATGGCCGCCCACCCCATTAAATTCATACTCCCCCTTGTTTGGTTACGTGTGCAGTAAGGAGATAGGGAGAAGTAGACAAGACATCACCCCCCCACATTGAATGTGCTTCCCTACTTTTGAGGCACCTAGAAAAAGATAAGTCATATTTAGTACATAAAAGGAAGAGCAATGATGTTGACTTTCAATATAATCTTGTCTCCCTTTTTCCATGCATGGGTAGGTGTAATGGAGACTACTTGGGATATTTGTTTTTTTTTTTAACTATGCAAACTAGGTGTATGTAAGGGTTTGATGCCATGTCAGTTGATATACAATCACTTATTTCCTTCCCTCAAGGTCAGCCACTTGTATAGCTGCCTAGGAATCACACCATCTTAGCTATTTATTTTTTTATTTTTTTGGGGATCATTTTTAAAAATATGGCATGTGGTACACTTGGTAGAGGAAAGGGCTAGGTCATATTCTATATGCTAGCTTATTTATTATGTTAGGTTAGTTTGGAATATAAAAACTATATTTCTTATCATGCTTCTTCTTTTAATGTATATATTTTTGTATAGGGACATGTCATAAAACAAGGTCTCCTTCACTCAAGTCTGACATTATTAATGGGGGAGATTTTTGAAATGATTTATTTCTAATCATCAAATTTCAAGATATTATTATTTTATTTAGGGTCTAATATTTTAATGGACTATAACAAGATGAAGCATTATTTGGTTTGCCCATACATTTTCCAGAATGAAAATATGCATCTGCAGGTCTCATTTAAGCTTAACTTATTTGTCTAGTTCCTTTCATGCATTCTCTATGGTTGTTAAGATTGAATTGGTGATGGTCTATCATTGCATTATGCATTATCGTTTTCTATTCTAATAAATAATTTAACATGAAGAAAACTATCATGTTGCTAACAAAATCTAATTGCAAAATTGAACTCAAGAAATCTTTGAACTAAAATTTCATTGCATCAAATATTCAAAATACTTTAATGCCATCCAATTCCATAATTTAAGCTATCTACAAATCCTTTACTATCAATTGCATATCTTACAACTAATTTTATTTCAATACTAAACATCAAGCAACTAAATTATTCTCATGTAATTGAGGAGATAAAGATATCAAGGAGATAATGTCCAATTCATTCTTAATGGTATATCATGACACAAAATTCTTCCCTTCAACAAATTCCAAATTTAAGTATAGATAAGACAACATCAACATAACAAAATCTCTCTTCATGTTCCTTTCAAAATTTACTTTCAACACAATATCAAGCATGAACAAGGGTGGTGGAATGACCATATCAAGCTATACACAATGGAAGGACCATTTGATACATAGATTTTTCAAATCTCTCACTCTATGGACATATGAATGGGAACAATAACAACTCTCCTACAATACAAACAGCTTCACATAACAAGTGGAGTTTATTACTCAATTTCCAATACAATAATAAAGAGTCTTCTTCTCCTATGCAAGAATAGGCTACATGAACTACAAGCTTCCAAGCTCATCAAATGAAAACCTACAAAAAAAAAAGACAAAAAGAATTGGGGAACCATTAAGGCTCACCTCCCAACCTAGGCCTCAAGGAGGCCACCAATCGAGCTTGGGCAAACAAGGCATAAATGGTAGCATACTCCACATTCTCATATCATGCATGAACACAAAAATATAGCAACTCAACACAATGCATTGCAAGACAACCCATCCCAAGGCTTGCACAAAGATTCAATAATTGAATCAAGTATGGGGTGAAGGCGGGCTCTCTCCATGAGGAGGATTTCCAAATTTATGATTCATAATATTAACATCTTCTCATTATCAACATGCCCTTTCGGGGCTTACAATATCCTCCCTTCCACACACCTCCTTATACCTCCCAAAATGCAAGTAAGCAAGAAAAACACATTCCATTGATCATATAAAAATCATCTCCACACATGGGAGAGTTCCTCAACTACATGTGTGAGCCCAACTACCCCCTTCACCCAAGCATCTCTTCCCTCCCAAGGGTGAGTGATGCTTCACACCCATTACACAAAACACATAACATGAAAACAAAGCAAGATTCAAGGAAGTATTCACACAAAACTTCTCACATGCAACACTCAAACAAAAAATCTTTCCCACAAACCACATCTACAATACACCAAATTCATCATGGAATGAAGAACACCATATATATTCTACATGCAACAATGAAGAACACCTTAGATCATGGGTACCAACCTCACTCCAATCAATTGCAATGGATAGTTGTAGTAGAGCTCCTTATCCTCTTCCTCCAAACCCTAATTGTATCTAAAGATAGAGAGTGGCCAAGTGAGTTTCCAATTTAGCCATACTCCTATGTATCCCTCTCATTTTATGATTCAATAAAGAATGCAATTTTTTTGGGGTCCCCTAGGTCTACTAGGCACCCTAGAGCTCATTATTAGCCCCTAACTTAAAATACTAACACGGGTAGGGTTTATTTTTGTCACAAACTCACCTTAGAGTTACTTTATGGCCCTCCCAATGCTAGGTAATTCAAATTCCAATTTTTGCCATGGTGATAACGTTGTTCTCTTTACTAACTTAGGGAAATAAGTCAAATTCCTCTATTAAGAAATTTAACTCAGAATAAAGTGGCCACATGATCCATCATCAAAGAACACGTCATTTCACATAACGAGTACAAGTGTCAAGTGACACACACAAAATGCACTATACATCACACATGACATGTTCAACACCTACACATGAAATGCATACTACACACATCCATCTCACATATACAAAATAAATACATCACAACAAGGTTTATGAATCTTACAAAAATTCACCTTGGTAGAGTCATTTAAAAATGTGTCTATACCTTATTTCCCCATTAATTTTCCATGGTTCCTTTTTCTTGCAAATCAAACTTGAGCATCAGTAGTACAAGGAGTCAAATAAACATATACAACATAAGTGCATATAATAATAATATACATATTAACATAAATCAAATTAGATTTGCTTTCCTAGTCTTTCAATTATTCCACTCGAAATGTTAAGATATCAAAATCTACATGTCATAAGTCATCATTTTCAAATTAACATCTATCTAGATATCCTAACCATTCATCTGCATGTCATAAAGCATCATAATTAAATTAACATTTATCTATAAATTAGAAATCATCATAATCAAATTAACATTTTGCATTGCATCAAAATATGAAAATATCATGTCATAAAGCTACATCCATATATGTTCGAACATTTATTACACAATAACAGCTTCTTAGTGCATATGACAATGTAAAACACTACTAAAGAATCAAAATAACTATCCATCTAAGTCTCAAATAACTGTCAGAATATCAAGGTCTCAAATATCAAAATGTAAATAAAATATCCATGCTATGATGTGTTAGGGTGAGGCTTCACATCCTCCCCCCCCAGGCATGAACTTCCTCTTGGAGTTCATAAAAAAGATATGGGTCATGTGCCTTCATCTGAGCCACATCCTCCCACAAAGTTGTGACCTCATCATAACAATCCCACTAGACCCTAACCTAGTCCAACTCTCTGCCTCGAAGTGTGAGGGTCTATCAAGCCAAAAAGAGAAGGGGCTCCAATGCTATATGTCCATCTGACATCACCTGCAAAGCATCCCAATCTATGATGTGAGACTCGTCATAAACATACTTTCTTAATACATATACATGAAATATGTTGTGAATGCATGATAGGCTAGGTGGTAGGGTTAAATGATAAGCAACTAGTCCTATCTGCTCCAAAATCTCAAAGGGACCCACAAAGTGAGGTGCTAACTTAGAGCCTTTTCCAAAATGGATTAGACTATTATGTGGTCACATCCTCAAAAATATTTTCTCTCCAACCATGTACTCTCTATCCACCCTCTTTGCATCTAAATACTTCTTCTGTCTATCTTGTGCTTGTTTGAGGCATTGTCTGATCAATACTACCTATTGCTCCATGTCCTTGACTATCTGTGGCCCTACAAATATCCTATCTTCTATCCTATCCCAACCTAGGGGTGTCCTGCAACCATATAAGGCTTGATAGAGTGGCATGCCTATAGAAGTGTGATGCCCATTATTGTAGGAAAATTCTACAAGATGGAGGTACTCTTCCCACTTGGACTAGTGGTCCATCATGTACTTTTGTAACATATCCTCTAGGATCTGGTTAACTCTCTCTGTTTTCCCATCCGTTTGAGGATGACAGGCAGTGCTAAAGTTGAGCTTAGTACTAAGTGATGTCTACAACTCCTTCCAAAAGGATGATGTAAATAAGGAGTCTCTATCAGATATTATCTTACGAGGAATGCAATGGAGTCTAACAATATCTCACAAGAATACATGTGCCACTGCGGGTGCTGTGAAAGTGGTATAGACTGGTGAAAAGTGAGAAACTTTGGTCAAAGTGTCAACTATCACCATGATGGCATCGTGACAATGAGAAGACATCAGAAGACCCACAATAATATCCATGGAGATAGTGTCCCACTTCCACTCGGGTATCTCATGTGGTTGCAAAATTCCACCGAGATGATTGTGTTCTACTTTAACCCTCTGACACTCTAGGCATTTTGCAATGATGTCAACAATTTGCATTCTCATTCCTAGCCAATGATATAACTAGCTCAAATCTGCATGAAGCTTCTTGACACCTAGATGTGCTACATAGGGTGCTCTATGAGCCTCCAAAATGATGAGCTCTCGTAAGTCACCTGTGGAGGATACATAGATGCACCCCTTATGTCATAGTAATCCCTTAGAATCCAATGAGTATTCAACAAATTTACCCTCAAGAGGTCTCTGAGAGTGGACTATCTAGAAAAATTCTACATAGAATTCATCCTTTGGTAGGTGATGCATAATGTACTCCCTCAAATCTGTGCCAGTAACCATGGAAGCTAGATCATGATGTCATCTACTCAAGGCATCTACCACCATGTTCTCCTTACCCTTAATGTAATGTACATCAAAATCGTACTCGCATAGGAACTCCATCCATCTCCTTTGCCTAGCATTAAGATTTGGTTGTGTGAAAATATACTGCAAGATCTGAACGAAGTTGAAATCATTTCCCTAGAAGAAAATGACGTCATTGTGCCAATGCATGGACCACTACTGTAAGCTCGAGATCATGAGTAGGGTAATTAAGCTCATGCCCCTTGAGTCTCCTAGACTTGTAAGCTATGGCTTGACCCTCTTGCTTAAGAATAGCTCCAATTCCATCCAAGGAAGCATCTATGCATACTACAAAATCCTTTGAGGGGTTGGGTACTGCTAAAATGGGTGCACTAGTGAGTGCCCTCTTAAGCTTCTAAAAGGCTTCCTCACACTTTTCTGTCCACTCAAACTTCTCCCCCTTTCTCTAAAGAGAGGTAATAGGGTGAGCTGCCTTAGAGAAACTTGCCACAAATTGCATATAGTATCCTGCCAAACCCATAAAATTGCTAACCTCCGTAACACTGATAGGTGCTAGCCAATCCATGACGGCTCAGATCTTTGACGGGTCTACTAAGATCCCATCCCCTAATGTCACATGAAAAAGGCACACTTTGACAAGCTACCATAAAGTTGATTCTCCCTTAGCCACTGTAATACCTATTGTAGGTGCTCTTCGTGTTCCTTCTCATCATGAGAATAGACCAATATATCATCTAGGAACAACACTACAAACTTGTCTAAGAAGGTGAAAAATACCCCATTCATGAGGCTCATAAATACAACTGGGGCATTCGTGAGATTGAAAGGTACCATCGTGAACTCATAGTGACCATATCTTGTGCGAAATGAAGTCTTATGGATGTCACTTTCCATGATGTGTAACTGATGGTACCCTGACTTCAAGTCTATTTTGGAGAATACTTAGGCACCCTGTAACTAATCAAATAAGTCATCAATCCTGGGTAACAGATATCAATTCTTGATAGTCACCTTATTCAGTTGCTAGTAATCAATGCACAACCTAAGTGATCCATCCTTCTTCTTTACAAAAATCACCAGTGCTCCCCAAGGTAATACACTAGGTTAGATATGACCCTTCTCCAAAAGTTCCTCTAGCTAAATCTTAAGCTCATTGAGCTCATGGGTGGTCATCCTATAGGGTACTCTAGATACAGGTTCAGCTCTAGGTAAGAGATCAATATGGAAATCAACTGCCCTTGGTGGTAGCATACCAAGAAGCTCTGATGGAAACACATCTGCAAACTCCTATAATATTGGATATTCATCAAGGGAAGGTTCCTCCCCTACATCCTCCTCTCTATCATTGATGGTGATGGCAAACAATTAACACCCCTTCCACATGCACCGCTTAAGCTTCATGGTGGAAATCATACGGAGGGATACTAGCCTCTGAACTCCCAAAATCACCCTAGGTGTACCATGATCATCTACATACTCGATCCTCTTCCATTTGCAATCCACCTTGGCATTGTGGGCACTAAGCCAATCCATGCCAAGGACTACATCATAGGATCCCAATGGAGTAATACACAAGTCTAATGTGGTGATCATATCTCCAATCTAACTTGGGTACTCATGGATCAAGGAATCAATTGACACCCTAGCTCCTAAAGCTAACTCAACCTCCTAGTCAACATCTTGTCTAGCTGCCACTAGCTTGCAACACTCCATTATAAATGGGGATATAAAAGAGTCTGTAGCTTTGGAGTCAAATAGCATAGTAACCTCATAACATCTAATCTTACCTATAGCCTCAATTACTATAGCCTGATGCTTAGCTTGGTGGTCATCAACCGCTGCAAACACCCTATGGGACCTATCGATATCACCTACTATAGGTTTTGAGTTGGCCCCTCGCTAACTACCTATTGTGGGACCCTGTGGGAACTCTCTCACAATATGACCCATACCACCACAAGCATAATATGGCCCACAAGTTTGAATTTGTACTCCCTATAGCCTGGACTACTGCTGACCCTCGATCTTGCTAGACCCACTAAAGCCTCCCCTAGAGGACCACTAAACCCTAGCAAGCTATGTATATTGGTTATGTGGTCTCTGATCCCATCTAGGGCCCTGTGACTACCACTTTTTGGGCTTAGAGCCCTAGTAACCCTGTGATGACCTCTGTCTACTATCCTACTACCCTCTCTACTATGTCTATGGCCCATTTGAGGACCCTACTGAATGAATCTAATTACCCTTCCAAGAGGGTTTCTGTTGTGCTGGCTATTGGGAGGGGTTTCGATTGTGGGACCTATCCCAAGATTCTTGTCTAGTACAAATGTCTTTGACAACTAGTGCCATCTCAACTGCCTCTCTGAAGGTGGTAGGAAAAGCCAACTACACTGATCTCTGGAGAGATAAGTTAAGGCCCTTAATAAACTGATGGATGCATAGCTACTCATCTCTCATGTACTCCACATAAGGAAGTAGCTCTAAGAACTTGCTCTCATACTGGGCTACTATGAGGCCCCTCTACTGAAGATCATGGACTTCCTCAACCTATCTCTATCTAAAGTGTTCTGATAAATATTTGTCCTTGAAATGGTCCACAAAGGACTCCCATGTGAGTGTCTCTATGTCGACTCTCCCTATGGTCTCCTCCTACTACCACTAAGTAGAGTCATCATCTCATAGTAAGTGTATGGCTAGTCATGCCTTTGGATTGCTCCTATGGTTACACAATCCAAAGCACCTCAGTAAGCTCTGTAGCCATGCCTCTACATGTGTTCCATCTGTGGTACTGGTGAATAGGGGTGGCTTGAGTCATAGAAGGTCACTAATCCTATCCCCAATATCTCAAGGTGCTCTCATTGGTGCTCACTCTAATGCAGGGGGTGGTTCAACCTAATGTATTGATGCTTCCTGTTGGGTGATGCAATGCGCTCCCCTGCCCACAGGTGGTTAATTATGTGGTGTTCCATGTTCACTAACAGTCATGGCTTTTGGTGCAATGGCAAATGGGCCCTACAAGTGGTATCAGAGAAAGGTTGTCTTTCAGTTATCCTCTACAAGAAAGTCTCACGGTTAAGTGGGAGTCTCACAGTTGAGTGGGAGCAATGGAAGATGAGGGTAAGTTGAGGGTTGATAGGTTTAATGGGCAGAACTTCCAGTTATGGAAGATGCAAATGGAAGACTATTTATATCAGAAGGATTTATGGAAGCCGTTGGAAGGCAAAGCCAAGAATCAGGGAACTATGTCAGAGGCTGAATGGGATCTTTTGGATAGAAAGGCACTCGAAAGCATTCGGTTATGCTTGGCACCATCGGTGGCATTTAATATTACAAAAGCAAAGACGACAGAAGATTTGATGAAAACCCTAGCTACATTGTATGAAAAGCCCTCTGCTTCAAATAAGGTATTTCTCATGAAGCGTTTATTTAATATGAAAATGGCAGAAGGTGGATCTGTTGCAGATCATTTAAATGAGTTTAATACTATTACTAGTCAATTATCTTCTATGGGTATCAATTTTGATGAAGAAATTAGGGCTCTCTTGATTTTGTGTTCTTTGCCTGAAAGCTAGAATGGCTTGGTAATGGTGGTGAGTAATTCTGTTCCTGGATCTAGTACCCTAAAATATGATGATGTGATCGGTGTTATTTTAAGTGAGAAAACTTGTAGAAAATCCTTAGGTGGATCTACATCAGGAAGTGCTTTAAATGCACAAAGCAGGGGCAGAATGACTGAAAGAGGAAGTAACTCTGGAAATCATGGGAAATCAAGAGGAAAGTCAAAGGGGAGGAGGTCTCAATCGAGAGGACCAAATGATTGCTGGTACTGTGGGAAACCAGGGCACAAAAAGAAAGATTGCTGGAATCGAAAGAGAAATGAAGGAGATAAATCAGATGGAGACAAGTAGGCAAATGTGGTAAGTAACAAATCCGAAGAGGATGCTTTGCTTCTATCTTTAGAGAGTGTTGATGATTCATGGGTTTTAGATTCTGGTGCTTCATTTCATGCTACACCTCATAGAGGTTATTTCATTGATTATGTCCAAGGGGATTTTGGGCTTGTTTATTTGGGGGATAATGAACCCTGTTAGATTGTTGGAAAGGGAAAAATTAAGATTAAGTTGCAGAATGGGAATCATTGGCTACTACATGAGGTAAGACATGTTCCAAAACTAAGTAGAAATTTAATTTCAGCAGGGCAACTCGGTGATGAGGGTTGTGTAGTTACTTTTAATGATAAAAATTGGAAGGTTTCAAAAGGTTCCCTTGTAGTAGCAAAAGGTGTGAAAGTAGGCACCTTATATCTTTGTACAGGTCATATTGTTCCTTCTACTTTGATTGTTTCAGAGAAAAATGAATATTCAGGAACAATTACTATAGTTGAGCAGGGAGAACAAATAGCTGCTGTAGATTCTGATACAGCGCTGTGGCACAATAGACTTGGGCACATGAGTGAGAAAGGTATGAAAGTACTTCATTCAAAGAAAGTTTTACCAGGTCTAAAATGTGTGAATATGGATTTTTGTGAAAGTTGTGTGTATGGAAAACAAAAGAGAGTAAGAGAGTGACAAGGAGAAGACAAAAGGCAAGAGTCGAGTGGGACAAGGCTTGACAGGTTAGCCAAGGGAGCATTTGTGAAGGTTGAAAGCATGGCATGGGATGTGTGGATTCATGCTTGTTCACATAGTTTGCTCGGTTGTGGCTATGGCCATGAAGGCTTCCATGGTTGTATGGCAATGATATTTTTTGTTGAATAATACATGGTGATGGATGCTTTTGGAGGCTGGGTTTTTTCTCTCAATGAGGGTTTTCCAGGGTATATCTTGTGTCACAATTTTGTGGGTATGTTGTCTATTCTCTTGCATGTGGATTTTAATTCTGTATTTATTTCAGATCTATTATGGGTTATGTGGAAACGGTTATATTCTTTGTTGCCAAGTTTCCTTACACTTCCCCCTGATCCTCTACAAGTCTAGGTGGGGGACTTCTACTCCTCTCCCTAATATTGGCCTCATGCTACTCTGCATCCTGTTTTCCTAGCTATGGAATGACAGGTGGTAATCTCTACTGTACTACTCCAATCAGATTATTAATGGCATTCAAAACTTGATCAAGATTTGGAGGTTTCTCCGGTGGGGGTCCTCCTACATCCTATCTTGTCCCCTCTTGACCTATGGGGTTTTCTCTAGGACCCCTAGCCCTCCGAAGATCCTTGTGGGTGACTACAGGCATCCTACACAAAGTTGTAGTTCATAGGTTAGACGTAATGGGTTAGGGTATGTGCAGGATCATGGTCAACCAAACTATGCTCTTAAGTGGCAATAAAAAATTAGAAAATTAAGGTTATGTCAACTTGACACACAATTTTCTACTTGTTATTACCTTTATATCAAAAAGTTGAGAGAAAAGAATCTCTAGGAAATTGAATCTAGTTTCTAAACTACTAGGACTTATCTCAAAAAAATAAAAAATGATTGGTCAAAATTTTGAATTTTAATGCAATATTACAAAAGTTTTAGAACAAAAATAAGAAGTAGACGTATGTCTGACCACCTTAATCAAAATCAAATGATAATAATTTTTTAATAATATTCTAGATATAAGTAGTAGACTCATGCTTAGATGTGACATATATTTTTAACTATTTTTATTCTAAATAAATAATTAATAATTAATTTTTTACTTTAGTATTTTTGGAATAAAAAAACTCTCATGTCTGACCACCTTAACTAATTCAAAACTCTGCAAAATTTTATTTTTCATTTTATTTCCTTATAGTCGAAGAAGCATAGAATGTGATGCATCTTTTGGATTTAAAAAATGTTTTACCATTCGAAAGTTATAGTTGTTTTTCAAGTATTGTGTCAGTCAGCACTTTATACATAACTCCATTAGAAAATAAGTAATAATTACTTACTAAACTCATAATTTGACAAACCTTACATTTATGGAAAGATAAGAATATTCTTAAGAAACCCTTTTCATTTCATCAATTTTTTGCGAAGAAAAAGTTGTCAGCTACATGTTTGAAGTAAAAATCACATAAAAACAAGCCAAAATCATATTTTTAGGATGTTTTTAAATTTGATTATATAGGGTTGGTATCAAAAGATATAGTAGACCTTATAAAGATATTAATTATTTTCATTTAGTATCAGGGTGGGTGGGAAAAGAATTGGAATAGATTTTGAAATGGTTTGAGACATTTTAGAACTATATGTTTTTTAGATTGCCACTTTTTGGCACACTGTGATCCTACACATATCCGTTAGGCTCCTAGTGTTGAAACCAAAAGCTTTGATATTAGAATGTCATGCCCATGATTTTACAATGCAAAACACAGTTTTTTTTTTTTTTTTTTGAAGAGAATGAAGGTAAGAACTTAATCAATCCTAAGACTTGGAGGTGATGAATAATGTTAATGCTACGAAGTTAGTTTACTCAGAACTGGAATTTTGGTTCCCCATGAGGTGGTATGATTAAAGGTACTGATAATTTATTTTACATGTACTTAAAATTTCATCGTATAATATACCTATCTAGACAAGCTCCCGTACATCTCAACTTAAACTTATTTATTGATTTTATTATTATTATTATGTTTTAATTTTACTATGTGCACTATTCTAATTATACATCCTTTAATCATTATTATCAATCTATGAATATTATGCTAGTTAGATATTATACATATACATTATCCTTAAGATTATCTAATAACTATAATCAAATACACTATAACCATAACTTGCAACCCCTAAATCAATTTAATCAAAAAAAAAAATCCAATATACCATTCCTTTATTGTGCATATATTTCTTTAAAAAGAAGACACCCTATACTTTTATTCCATCCATCAACTAATACTTAATATCATATATTTTATCTTCCCTCCCCATATACCTAAGGACTCCTACATTCCACACAATTTTTATGCTACCTATGCAACTCTTAACAATTATTCGAAAATAATATTTAAAACTATAATTAAAATATACTATATTCATAACATCTAAAAAGAAACAAAACCAATGTATAACTATTACCCATAAAATTATTATTAAACTATATTTAAAATATACTCAAATAAACTAGAACCTAAATATACATATACCTATTATCCAAGCATAATCCTCATAACATTAAACAAACATACACTATTCTAACCATACTATCTTAATATTAACCTATAATCCAACTTGTCAAATCTAACCTATGCATACATCCTAGTCTAAGTGATTACATACTAATCCCAATGATTACCTTAATGCTCCTATATTTCTATTAAAAGAACAACCCCTTTTTACCCCACGTGTACCTTCTCCTAACTAGGCATGGGTAAAGACTTGCAAAGTATGCTTTCTCAAGATAGGCACTTAGGGTGGGAAATGGTATTGTCAAGACATGCAGTTGAAAATAAAAACTTTTTTACACTTCCTCCAAAGCATGGCCACCAACCCCATTAAATTCATACTCCCCGTTGTTTGGTTACGTGTGCAGTAAGGAGATAGGGAGAAGTAGACAAGACAACACCCCTCCACATTGAATGTGCTTCCCTACATTTGAGGCACCTAGAAAAAGATAAGTCCTATTTAGGAGATAAAAGGAAGAGCAATGATGTTGAATTTCAATATAATATTGTCTCCCTTTTTCCATGCATGGGTAGGTGTAATGGAGACTACTTGGGATATTTGTTTTTTTTTTAAACCATGCAAACTAGGTGCATGTAAGGGTTTTCTGCCATGTCAATTGATGTACAATATTTATTTCCTTCCCTCAAGGTCAACCACTTGTATAGCCACCTAGGTATCACATCATCTTAGCTATTTATTATATTTATTTTTTGGGTTTTTTTTAAAAATATGGCATGTGGTACGCTTGGTAGAGGAAAGGGCTAGGTCATATTATATATGTTAGCTTATTTATTATGTTAGGTTAGTTTGGAATATAAAAACAATATTTCTTATCTTCCTTCTTTTTCCAATGTATATATTTTTGTATAGGGATATGTCATAAAACAAGGTTTCCTTCATTCAAGTCTGGCATTATTAATGGGGGAGATTTTTGAAATGATTTATTTCTAATCATCAATTTTGAAGATATTATTATTTTATTTAGGGTCTAATATTTTAATGGACTGTAAGAAGATGAAGCATTATTTGGTTTGCGCATAAATTTTCCAAAATGAAAATATGCATCTACAGGTCTAATTTAAGCTTAACTTATTTGTCTAGTTCCTTTCATGCATTCTCTATGGTTGTTAAGATTGAATTGGTGATGATCTATCATTGTATTATGCATTATCATTTTCTATTCTAATAAACAATTTAACATGAAGAAAACTATCATGTTGCTAACAAAATCTAATTGCAAAATGGAACTCAAAAAATCTTTGAACTAAAATTTCATTGCATCAAATATTCAAAATACTTTAATGCCATTAAATTCCATAATTTAAGCTATCTACAAATCCATTATTATCAATTACATATCTTACAACTAATTCAATTTCAATACTAAACATCAAGCAACTAAATTATTCTCATGTAATTGAGGAGATAAAGATATCGAGGAGATAATGTCCAATTCCTTCTTAATGGGATATCATGACACAAAAAAATTTCCTTCAACACATTCCAAATTTAAGAATAGATAAGACAACATCAACACAACAAAATCTCTCTTTTATGTTCCTTTCAAAATTTACTTTCAACACAATATCAAGCATGAACAAGGGTGGTGGAATGACCATATCAAGCTATACACAATGGAAGGACCATTTGATACATAGATTTTGCAAACCTCTCACTCTATGGACATATGAATGAGAAAAATAACAACTCTCCTACAATACAAACTGCTTCACATAACAAGTGGAGTTTATTACTTCATTTCCAATACAATAATAAAGAGTCTTCTTCTCCTATGGAAGAATAGGCTACATGAAATTCAAGCTTCCAAGCTCATCAAATGAAAACCTGCAACAAAAAAAGACAAAAATAATTGGGGAACCATGGAGGCTCACCTCCCAACCTAGGCTTCAAGGAGGCCACCCACCAAGCTTGGGCAAACAAGGCATAAATGGTAGCATACTCCACATTCTCATATCATGCATGAACACAACAATATAGCAACTCAACACAATGCATTGCAAGACAACCCATCCCAAAGCTTGCACAAAGATTCAACAATTGAATCAAGTATAGGATGAAGGTGGGCTCTCTCCATGAGGAGGATTTCCAAAGCTATGATTCATAATATACACATCTTCTCATTATCAACATGCCCTTTCGGGTTTTACAATATCTTCCCTTCCACACACCTCCTTATACCTCCCAAAATGCAAGTAAACAAGAAGAACACATCCCATTGATCATATAAAAATCATCTCCACACATGGGAGAGTTCCTCAACTACATGTGTGAGCCCAACTACCCCCTTCACCCAAGCATCTCTTCCCTCCAAAGGGTGAGTGATGCTTCACACCCATTACACAAAACACATAACATGAAAAAAAAGCAAGATTCAAGGAAGGATTCACACAAAACTTATCACATGAAACACTCAAACAAAAGATATTTCCCACAAACCACATATACAATACACCAAATTCATCATGGAATGATTAACACCATATCTATTCTACTTGCAACAATGAAAAACACCTTTGATCATGGGTACCAACCTTACTTCAATCAATGGCAATGGATAGTTGTAGTAGAGCTCCTTATCCTCTTCCTCCAAGCCCTAATTGTCTCTAAAGATAGAGAGTGGCCAAGTGAATTTCCAATTTAGCCATACCCTTATATATCCCTCTCATTTTCGGATTCAATAAAGAATACATTTTTTTTGGGGTCCCCTAGGTCTACTAGGCACCCTAGAGGTCATTATTAGCTCACTAACTTAAAGTACTAACATGGATAGGGTTTATTTTTGTCACAAACTCACCTTAGAGTTACTTTATGGCCCTCCCAATGCTAGGTAATTCAAATTCCAAATTTTCCCATGGTGATAACCTTGTTCTCTTTACTAATTTAGGACAATAAATCAAATTCCTCAATTAAGGCATTTGACTCAGAATAAGGTAGCCACATGATCCATCATCAAAGAAGATGTCATTTCACATAATGAGTACAAGTGTCAAGTGACACACAAAAAATGCACTATACATTACACATGACATGTTCAACACCTACACATGAAATGCATACTACACACAACCATCTCATGTTTAGAAAATAAATACATCACAATGAGGTTTATGAATCTTACAAAGATTCACCTTGGCAGAGTCATTTAAACATGTTTCTATACCTTGTTTCCCCATTAATTTTCCATGGTTCCTTTTTCTTGCACTTCAAACTCAAGCATTAGTAGTCCAAGGAGTCAAATAAACATATACAACATAAGTGCATATAATAATAATATCCATATTAACATAAATCGAATTAGATTTCCTTTCCTAGTCTTTCAATTATTCCACTTGAAATGTTAAGATATCAAAATCTACATGTCATAAGTCATCATTTTCAAATTAACATCTATCTGCATATCCTAACCATTCATCTGCATGTCATAAAGTATCATAATCAAATTAACATTTATCTATAAATCAAAAATCATTAGAATCAAATTAACATTTTGTATTGCATCAAAATATGATAAGATAATATCATGTCATAAAGTTGCATCCATATATCTTTGAACATTTATTACACAATAACAGGTTCTTAGTGCATATAACAATGTAAAACACTACTGAAGAATCAAAATCAATAGATAAAGCAAATCCATAGTCCATCTAAGTCTCAAATAACTGTCAGAATATCAAGGTCTCGAATATCAAAATGTAAATAAAATATCCATTCTATGACAGATCGTGTTGAGGCCTCACACCTTCCACCTCTCTTTATGTTTTTTTTTATTTCTCCTATTTGTCTTTGATCCACTCTATGTATATATCATTCTATTTATATATCTACTATTTTGCTATCATCTTATATATATATATTCTCTCCTCTCTTGAACTATATCCCACTCTTCCCCCCCCCACTCTCTATCTCTCTCTCCCTATCTTTCCCTATCACTCCCTATCCCTCTAACTATTCCTATATGAAATTGACATCTTAGCTTTTGTATATCAATCATTCAAAATTAGCTCCATATCATCTTTTTTTTTTCCCCCTACATCTTACCCCGCATCTCCTTATCTCTTCATCCTCATTTGTCCTTTTATATTTCCATATCTCTTTATCTTTACACATCTCTCCACCTCTCCCTCTCTATACTTTTTCTTTTTCATATATCTATATGCATCTTTAATTTTTTTTTTGTATATATGTTTCTCTCCTCTCTTGAAGTATATCCCATTATCTCTCTCTCTAACTATTCCTAAATGAAATTGTCATCTTAGCTTTTGTATATCAATATGTTCAAAATTAGCTCCATATCATCTCTATTTTTTTCTCTCCATCTTACCCCACATCTCCTTATCTCTTCATCCTCATTTTTCCTTTTATATTTCCATATCTCTTTATATTTACATATCCCTCCACCACTCTCTCTATACTTTTTTGCATATATCTATTTGCATCTCTTATTTTTTCTTTAACTTACAAATTTAATCACACAAATTCTTATATTTAAATAAAAAAATCAAAATTAATTTATAATAAAAAGGTTTGTATTTTTTTTGGGTGTTGATGCATAATTTCTTGAGGACTTTCTTAGCTTTTCTATTTGGTGCTCTATAAAAGGTTTCAGGTGCTATCAAAACCTATTTTTACTTAATCAAATCATTTAAAAGATAACCCATTCATCAATGTTTCGTCATTTACTTAATCCAAGAACACATCACACTTACTTCAAATTACTAATTTAAGTAGTATGCTTTCAAACCATTCTCATCTTCATAGAACCAAATCCTCACTTGAACTAAATATTTTAAACTAATATACATACTTCAGATATAATATCAAATTTGAAAGTAATGTTTATTTTTATTTAATTATGAATTTTATTTTCATTGTTTTATTTTTTAATATTATTTTATACTTAAAAGAGTCTAAACACAACCAATGTAGTTTTAAAAAGTAAAATTATGAAATTTTTGCCTAATGCATTTCTAATTATTTACTTAAATTTTATTTTATAATTTTTCTATTTTTAAAATATATTTTAATTATGTTAAAAATTATTTAATTTTATATTATAAAATTGTTCCTATCATAATTAGGTTTTAATTGTATTATTTTTGTTTTCTTTAAAAATATTATATAATTTCATTATTTTTTAAATAGGGTTTTGGATAGAGTTTTTTGAAATATATTAATGTTATTGAATCCTCCTATTCAGATAAGAGTTTATAATTATCATATTATCTGTTAAAAAAATTATTTTTATGTTTTCATTATTTCACAACTATATTTCTTTGTGTAAATAATATTTTAATTGATATTATTATAGATTTTTTTGAGAATAAATATTAAAATTATTAAATATAATGTTCAATAAATTTTTAGAGGAAATATTATATATCATGTTGGTATTTTGGTGCTCCACTATGGTAAACAAATTATTAGTCCATGTTCACAATTTTGTTTCAGAAATTAAATATTGAAATAAAAATTGTAAAGCTGAAAATATGAAAATAGAGGAACAAAAATGACCATAAAAATGGAATTCTTTCTAAGAAGTATCATGGAAATTTCATTCTCTCTTAAGGTAATTGGAGTACCTACCATTAATTACCAGTGGAATTTTCAATATCACCCGCTTACCTACTTCCTCTTAGCTCACTAAGGAAATCTCTCAAGGAATTTTCCACTCATGGACATCTCCCAACCTAAGATGGTAATTTTTAAAAAAATTCAAAAAATTTGAATTAAAATTAGGAGATTCTTGATTCACAAATCATTTCTACAATTTTTTGATTAGCCCCTTCTAGATTAGTAAGTACCCCTACCTATGTGAATTAGGGAGTGACTCCCCCCTCATTCCTCTTTTTCTAGCTATCATTTGATCAAACACATGGGTCAGGTAGGTTACAGTCACTCTAATGTGTAGCTAGGTAATTTTGATTACTAACACTATTTACTTTTTGTGGCACCAAAAAACACCATTAGTATTCTAGCTCTTTATATAACTTCAATCCAACTGCACAAATATTGAAAAAGTACGTCAAAAGTAAACTAAAACATAACATGAAAGTAATTAAATAACCTATAACACCATATTTATTTTTGAGTAAAATCTAGTTAAAGTGGAAAAAACCTAATGGGGATGGTACACATAATGATCTCACTACTGTAGTAATAAGTGCATTGTTAAAGGCACAAGTACAAAATTAAATTTTGGGCATCCACTGGCTTTAGGTACTCACCTAGACCTCATGTCTTATATACAAAATATATTTGACCCTTAGCGGGGTTTTCTACTCAAATTGCAAAATAAAATTGGACTCATTTTCCTTTACCAAATTGACTCATAACATCAACTATGCTTGAACAATATGGGTATGTGCAAGACCATGATCAACCAAACTATGGCCTTAAGTGGTAGTGAAAAACTAGCAAATCAGGGTTATGTCAATTTGAAACATAATTTTAAAGTGGTTTTGGACTTTATATCAAAATGTTGTAAGAAAATAATTTGTAGGAAATTGAATGTAGTTTCTAAACTACTAGGCCTTATCTTGAGAAAAAATATATTTGATTGGTCAAAAGTTTGGATTTTAATGTAATACTACAAAAATTTCAAGGCAAAAATAAAGATTAGGTGTATGTCTGACCACCTTAATCAATATCAAATGATAATATTTTTTAATATAATTATAGATATAAAAAGTAGACTCATGCCTAGACGTGACACATATTTTTGGGTATTTTTATTCCAAATAAATAATTAAATATGATTTTTCTACTAAAACCTTTTTTGAATAAAAAACTCTCATGTCTGACCACTTTAACTAATTGAAAACTTTACCAAATTAATTTTTATTTTTTTCCCTTATACTAGGTGAAGCATAGAATGTGGTGCAACTTTTAGATTTAAAAAATGTTATACCATTTGAAACTTATAGTTATTTTTCAATTATCATGTCAATCAACACTTTACAATCATCTTCATTGAAAATTAACTAATAAATACTTATCAAACTCAGAATTTGATAGCAATTATATCGATGGAATCTTGAAAGTGTTATAAAAAAAACCCTTTTCATTTCATTCAATTTTGATGAAAATAACATTGTCAAATGGCTACTCAAAGTTTGAGTGTCAGTAAAACCCTTCTCAAACACATTTTTTGGGTTGACCAAATAGGTTTGGTAAATACCAAGCCTAATCAGATACCTAAATTCAAATCGAGTATCCGATTACAAATCGGATATCCAATATGAAATCAGGTATCTAATTACTCTGAATTTTCCAATTGGGGGGGAAACCACCCACATTGAAAATTTTGGAGGGAAATTTTAAAGGAAACTTTTAGAGGGAAACTTTAGAGGGAAATTTATTTCTAGGAAGTGTGGGCATTATTATTATTATTACATATGATTATGATTATTATTTTTAACTATTATTACTATATATGATTATAATTATTATTATAACTAAATATAATATAGTAATATATATGATAAATATTATTATTATTAAATATATATATAGTAATATTATATGATTATTATGATATACAATAAAATATATGGTTATTATTTTTATTAAATATATAATCTATTAATATATATGATTATTAATTTAGGGGTCATAGGGCCCCTAGGGACATGTTGTCATGAAATGTGTCGAGAGGGGTCATAGATTAACCTATGACACCTCTCAATGCATTAGAACCAACCAAATGGGTCCATAATAGTCCTAGGGCCCCTAGGGATATATGTTGTCATGAAATGCGTCAAGAGTGGTCATAGGTTAACCGATAACCCCTCTTGATGCATTCAAACCAACCAAATGTGTCCCTAGGGGCCCTAGGGCCTCTAAGGACATATGTTGTTATGAAATGCATCGATAGGGGTCATAGATTAACCTATGAATCCTTGTGACACATTAGAATCAACCAAATGGCTCCCTAGGGGTCCTAGGGCCCATAGGGACATATGTTGTTATGAAATACATTGAGAGACCTATGACCCCTATCGACGCATTAGAACCAACCAAATGTGTCCCTAGGGGTCCTAGGGCCCCTAGGGACATAAATTTTCATTAAATGCATCGAGAGGGGTCATAGGTTAACCTATGACCCCTCTCGATACATTCAAACATACCAAATGTGTCCTTAGGGGTCCTAGGGCCCCTAGGGACATATGTTGTCTAGAAATGAAATGAGAGGGGTCATAGGTTAACCTATGATGCCTCTTAATGCATTCAAACCAACCAAATGTGTCATGAAATGAATCAATAGGAGTCATAGATAAACTTATGACCCCTCTCGACACATTGGAACCTACTAAATACATAGGCCCCTAAGGATATTCTTTGTCATTAAATGCAGTGAGAGGGGTCATAGGTTAACTCAATGCATTGGAACCAACCAAATGTGTCCCTTGGGGCCATAGGGCGCCTAGGGACATATGTTGTCATGAAATGCATCGATACGGGTCATAACTTAACCTATGACCCCTCTTGACACATTAAAACCAACCAAATGGGTCGCTAAGGGTCCTAGGGCCCCTAAGGACATATGTTGTCATGAAATGTGTCCACCCCTCTTGATGCATTCAAACAAACCAAATACATCCCTAGGGGTCTTAGGGCCCTTAGCAACATATTATGTCATGAAATATATTGATAGGGGTCATAGGTTAACCTATGACCCCTTTCGATGCATTAGAACCAACCAAATGCTTCCCAATGGGCGTTAGGGCCCCTAGGGATAAATGTTGTCATGAAATGCATTCAAAGGGGTCATAGGTTAAATTATGACCCCTCTTAATGCATTTGAACCAACCAAATGAAATGCATTGAGAGGGGTTAGAGGTTAACCTATCACCCCTCTCAAAGCATTAGAACCAACCAAATACATCCCTATAGGCCCTAAGGCCCCTAGGGACACTTTCTTTTATGAAATGTCTCTAGAGGGGTCATAGGTTAACTTATGACCCCTTTTGACACATTAGAACCAACCAAATGCATCCCTACAGGTCCTAGGGCCCCTAGGGACATATGTTGTTATGAAATATGTCAAGAGGGAACCTATGACCCCTCTCGACACATTGGAACCAACCAAATACATCACTAGGGGCCCTAAGAACATTCATTGTCATGAAATGCATCGAGAGGGGTCATATGTTAACCTATGATCGCTCTTGATGCCTTGGAGCCAACTAAATGCATCCCTAGGGTCCATAGGCCCCAAAGGACATATGTTGTCACGAAATGCATCAATAGGGCTCATAGCTTAATCTATGACCCCTCTTGACGCATTGGAACCAACCAAATGGGTCCTTAGGGATCCTAGGAGCTAGGGAAATATGTTGTCATGAAATGTGTTGACAAGGGTAATGAGTTAACCTATGAACCCTCTCAATGCATTAGAACCAACCAAATACTTCCCTAGGGATCCTAAGGCCCCTTGGGACATTTTTTGTCATGAAATGCATCAAGAAGGGTCATAGGTTAATCTATGACCCCTCTTGACACGTTGGAACTAAGAAAATACATCCCTAGGGGCCCTAGTGCCCCTATGGACATTCACTATGATGAAAATGTGTCGAGAGGGGTCATACGTAAACCTATGACACCTCTCAATGCATTAGAACCAACCAAATTGGTCCCTAGGGCCCCTAGGGTCATGTTGTCATGAAATATATTGAAAGGGGTCATAGGTTAATCTATGACCCCTCTCAACACATTAGCACCAACCAAATGCATCCCTCATGGCCCTAGGGCCCCTAAGGACATTAGTTATCATGAAATATATTTAGAGGGGTCATAGCTTAACCCATGACCCCTATCAACATATTGGAACCAACCAAATAGGTCCCTAGGGATCCTAAGGTCCCTAGAAACATATGTTGTCATGAAATGCATCGAGAGGGTTCATAGGTTAACCTAAACCCCTCTCAAAGCATTAGAACTAACCAAATTTGTCCCTAGGGGACCTAGGATCCCTAGGGATATATGTTGTCATGAAATGTGTCAAGAAGGGTCATAGGTTAACCTATGACACCTCTTTACACATTAGAACCAAATAAATGCATCCCTATGGGTCCTAGTGCCCTTAGGGACATATGTTGTCATGAAATGTGTCGAGAGGGGTCATAGGTCAATGTATTCAAACCAACCAAATGCATCTCCAAGGGTCCTAGGGCCCCTAAGGACATATGTTTTCATGAAATGGGTCAACCTCTCGATGCATTGGAACTAACCAAATGAGTCCCTAACTGTCCTAGGGCCCCTAAGGACAGATGTTTTCATGAAATGCGTCGAGTGGGGTCATAGGTTAACCTATGACCCCTCTCGATGCATTAGAACCAAGTAAACACATCCCTAGGGGTCTTAAGGCCCTTAGGGACACATGTTGTCATGAAATGCATTGAAAGGGGTCATAGGTTAATATATGAACCCTCTCAATGCATTCGAACCAACCAAATGCATCCCTAGATGTCTTAAGGCCCCTAGAGATATATATTATCATGAAATGCGTCAATAGGAGTCATAGCTTAACCTATGACTGCTCTCAACGCATTGGAACCAACCAAATGTGTCCTTAGGGGCACTAGGGGCCCTAGAGACATATGTTTTCATGAAATGCATTGAAAGGGATCATAGGTTAACCTATGACCCATTTTGATGCATTCAAACCAACCAAATAGGTCCCTAGGGGGCCCCTAAGGACATATGTTGTCATGAAATGCATCGAGAGGGGTCATAGGGAAACCTATGACCCTTCTTGATGCATTAGAACCAACAAAATTTTTCCCTAGGGGCCCTAGGGACCTTAAGGACATTTGTTGTCATGAAATGTATCGAGAGAGATGCATTAGAACCAACCAAATGCGTCCCTAGTAGTCCTAAGGCCCCTATGGAAATATGGTGTCATGAAATGCATCACGAGGGAACCTATGATCCCTCTCGATGCATTGGAACCAACCAAATGCATCCCTAGGAGACGTATGGCCCCAAGGGACATTCGTTGTCATAAAATGCATTGACCTATGAACCCTCTCAATGCATTAGAACCAACCACATGTGTCCATAGGGGCTCTAATGCCCATAGGGACATATGTTGTCATGAAATGCATCAATAGGGATCATAGCTTAACTTATGACCCCTCTCGATGCATTGTAACTAACAAAATGGGTCCCTAAGGGTCCTAAGGCCCCTAGGGACTTATGTTGTCATGAAATGCATCGAGAGGGGTCATAGGGTAATCTATGACCCCTCTCAATATATTAGAACCAACCAAATGTGTACCTAGTGGTGTTGTGGCCCCTAGTGACATATGTTTTCATGAAATGTGTCGATGGAGGTCATAGCTTAACCTATGACCCATCTCAATGCATTAGAACCAACTAAATGCGTCTCTAGGGATCCTAGGGCTCCTAGGGACATATGTTGTCATGAAATACATTTAGAGTGGTCATAGGTTAACCTATCACTCCTCTCAATGCATTTGAATGAAACAAATGATTCCCTATGGGCCCTAGGTCCCCTAGGGACATATGTTGTCATGAAATACATTAATAAGGGTCATAGATTAACCTATGACCCCTCTCGACACATTGGAACCAACCAAATAGACCCTTATGGGTCCTAGGGCACCTAGGGACATATGTTGTCATGAAATGCATCATGAGGGATCATAAGTTAACCTATGACCCCTCTCGACACATTAGAACCAACCAAATATGTCCGTAGGGGTCTTAAGGCACCTAGGGACACAAGTTGTTATAAAATGCATTGAGAGGGGTTATAGGTTAACATATGACCTCTCTCAACGAATTATAACCAACCAAATGCATCCCTAAGGGTCCTGGGGCCCCTAGAGAGATATGTTGTCATGAAATGTGTCGATAGGGTTCATAGGTTAACCTATGACCTATCTCAATGCATTGAAATGAATCAAATGAATTCGTAGGGGCCCTATGGCCCCTAGGAACATACGTTGTCATGAAATGCATCAAGAGGGATCATAGGTTAACCTATGACCCCTCTCAATGTATTTGAACCATCCAAATGAGTTAACCTATGACCCCTCTCAATGTATTTGAACCATCCAAATGAGTCCTTAGATGCCTTAGGGCTTGAAGGGATATTCATTGTCATGAAATCCATCTAGAGGAGTCATAGGTTAACCTATGACTCTTCTCGATGCATTAGAACCAATAAAATGTGTCCCTAGGGGCCATAGGGACCTTAGGGACATTTTTTGTCATCAAGAGGGGTCATAAGTTAAGATATGACCCCTTTTGATGCATTAGAACCAACCAAATGCATCCCTAGGGGTCCTAGGGCCCCTAGGGATATTCATTGTCATGAAATGCATTGCAAGGGAACTCATGACCCCTCTCAATGCATTGGAACCAACCAAATGCATCCCTAGCAGCCTTAGGGCCTGTAGGGACATTCGTTGTCAAGAAATGCATTGACCTAGACCCCTCTCGATGCATTAGAACCAACCAAATGCATCTGTAGGGGCCCTAGGGCCCCTATGGACATATGTTGTCATGAAATGCATCAATAGGGGTCATAGCTTAACTATGACCCCTCTTGATGCATTGGAACCAACCAAATGGGTCCATAGGAGTCCTAGGGCCCCTAGGGACACATGATTTCATAAAATGCATCGAGAAGGTTCATAGCTTAATGTATGACCCCTCTCGACACATTAGAACCAACCAAATGCATCCTTATGGGTCCAAGGGCCCCTAGGGACATATGTCTTCATGAAATACATCAAGAGGGGTCATAGGTTAACCTATGACAGCTCTTGAAGCATTGTAACCAACCAAATGCATCCCTAGGGGCCCTAGGGCCCATAGAGACATTCGTTATCATGAAATGCATCGAGAGGTATCATAGGTTAACATATGACCCTTCTCGATGCATTGGAACGAATGAAATTCTCTATGGGCCCTAGGGCCCCTAAGGACATATGTTGTCATGAAATGCATTGATAGGAGTTGTAGCTTATGCTATGAACACTCTCGATACATTGGGACCAAGAAAATGGGTCCCTATAGTCATGAAATCTACTGAGAGGGGTCATGGGTTAACCTATGATGCCTCTCAATGCATTAGAACCAACCAAATGCTTCCCTAAGGGTCCTAGAGACCTAAGGGACATATGTTGTCATAAAATGTGTTGAGAGGGGTCATAGGTTTACTTAGGACCCCTCTTGACATAGGTTTACTTATGACCCCTCTTGACACATACAAATGAACCATATGTGTCCATAGGAGCCCTAGGGCCTCTAGGGACATATGTTGTCATGAAATGTGTCAATAGGGGTCATAGATTAACCTATGACACCTATCAATGCATTAGAACCAACCAAATGGGTCCCTAGGGGTCATAGGGCCCCTAGGGACATATGTTCTCATGAAATGTGTCAAGCCTCTCTACACATTAAAAATAAAACCAAATATGTCTGTAGGGGCCATAGGACCCCTACAAACATATGTTGTCATAAAACATTTCAATAGGGCTCATAGCTTAACCTATGACCCCTCTCGACACATTGGAACCAACCAAATGTGTGTCTAGGGGTCCTAGGGCCCCAAGGGACATATGTTGTGATTAAATGCATTGAAAGGGGTCATAGATTAACTTATAATGTTTCTCAACACATTAGAACCGACCAAATTTTTCCCTATGGGTCTTAGGGCCCCTACAGACATATGTTTTCATGAAATGTGTTGAGAGGGGTAATAGGTTAACCTATGATCCCTCTTGAAGTATTGGAACCAACCAAATGCATCCGTAAGGGCCCTAGGGTTCTTATGGACATTTGTTGTCATAAAATACATCAAGAGGTGTCATTGGTTAACCTATGACCCCTCTCGACGCATTGGAACCAACCAAATTCCTTAAGGGCCTTAGGGCACCTAGTGACATATGTTCTCATGAAATGCATCGATACACTTATGACACATTTGAACCAACCAAATGGACCCCTAGGGACCCTAGGGACATATGTTGTCATGAAATGTATAACCTATGACCACTCTCAATGAATTAGAACCAGCAAAATAGGTCCTTAGGGACATATGTTGTTATGAAATACATCAAGAGTGGTCATAAGTTAACCTATGGCCACTCTCTATGCATTAGAAGCAAACAAATGCGTCTGTAGGGGTCTAGGACCCCCAAGGACCTATGTTGTTATGAAATGTGTCGAGAGGGGTCATACATTAACCTATGAGCCCTCTCAAAACATTCAAAACAACCAAATGCATCCTTAGGGGCCATAGGGCCCCTAGGGACATATGTTTTCATGAAATGTGTTGATAGGGGTCATATATTAACCTATGACCCCTCTCAACACTTTGGAACCAACCAAATGGGTTCCTAAGGGTCCTAGGGCCCCTAGAGACATATGTTATCATGAAATGTGTCGAGAGGGGTCATAGGTTAACCTATGAACCCTCTCAACACATTAGAACCAACCAAATGCATTCCTATGGGTTGTAGGGCCCCTAGGGACATACGTCATCATGAAATGTGTCATGAAAGGTCATAGGTTAACCTATCACCCCTCTCAATGCATTAAAACTAATCAAATGTGTCCCTAGGGGTTCTAAGGCCCCTAGGCACATATGTTGTCATGAAATTCATCGAGAGGGGTCATAAGTTAACCTATAACCCCTCTCAATGCATTGGAACATAACAAATTCACCCTATGGGCACTAAGGCCCCTACAGACATTCAATGTCATGAAATGCATTGAGAGGGGTCATAGGTTAACCTCTGACCCCTCTCAATGTATTGGAACCAACCAAATGCATCCCTAAGGCCCTAGGGCCCCAACGAACATATGTTTTTATGAAATGCATTGATAGGGGTCATAGCTTAACCTATGACACCTCTCGAGGCATTGGAACCAACTAAATGGGTCCCTAGGGGTCCTACAGCCCCTACAGACATATGTTGTCATGAAATATGTCAAAAGGGGTCATAGGTTAGCCTATGACCCCTCTCAATGCATTAGAACCAACCAAATGGGTCTCTAGGGGTCCTAGGGCCCCTAGGGACATATGTTGTATCAAAATGCATCAATGGGGGTCATATCTTAACCTATGACCCCACTCGATGCATTAGAACCAACCAAATGCATCCCTAGGGGTCTTAGGGATATATGTTGTCATGAAATGCATTAAGAGGGGTCACAGGTTAACCTATCACCCCTATCAATGCATTTTAACTAAATAAATGCTTCCCTATGGGCCCTTAGGGACATATGTTGTCATGAAATGCACATAGGGGTCATAGATTAACTTATGACCCTCTCCATGCATTGGAACTAATCAAATGGGTCCCTACGGTTCCTAGGGCCCCTAGGGACATATGTTATCATGAAAATGCCTCAAGAGGGGTCATAGGTTAACCTATGACCCCTCTCGATGCATTAGAACCAACCAAATACATTCCTAGTTGTCTTAAGGCTCGTAGGGACACATGTTGTTATGACATGTGTCGAGAGGGGTTATAGGTTAACATATGACCCCTCCCGACACATTAGGACCAACCAAATATGTCCTTAGGGGTCCTAGGGCCCCTACAGAAATATGTTGTCATGAAATGCATTGATAGGGTTCATAGGATAACCTATGACCAATCTCGACACATTAGAACAAACCAAATGTGTCCCTCGGGGCCCTAGGGCCCCTAAAGACATACATTGTCATGAAATGCATCAAGCCAATGTATTAGAACCAACCAAACGTGTCCTTAGGGGCCCTACAGACCTTAAGGATATTTGTTGTCATTAAATGCATCAAGAGGGTTCATAGGTTAACCTATGACTCCTCTCGATGCATTAGAACCAACCAAATGTATCCCTAGGGGTCCTAGAGCCCCTAGAGACATTATTTGTCATGAAGTACATCACAAGGGAACACATGACTTGTCTCGATGCATTAGAACCAACCAAATGCATCCCTATGGGCCTTAGGGCCCCGACAGACATTTGTTGTCAAGAAATGCAATGACATGTGACCCCTCTTGATGCATTAGAACCAACCAAATTGGTCCTGAGCCCTTTAGGGACATATGTTGTCAAGAAATGATTCAAGAGGGTTCATAGGTTAATTTATGACCCCTCTCAACCATTTGAACCAACCATATGTATCCATAAGGGCCCTAGGGCATCTAGAGACATATGTTGTCATGAAATGCACCAATAGGGTTCATAGATTAACCTATGACCCCTCTCGACACATTGGAACTAACCAAATGTGTGCCTAGGGGTCCTAGGGGTCCTAGTGACATATGTTGTCATGAAATGCATTAAGATGAGTCATAAGTTAACCTATAATGTCTATCAACACATTGGAACCAACCAAATGGGTTGCTAGGGGTCCTAGGGACCCTAGGGACATATGTTATCATGAAATAGATTGAGAGAGGTCATAGGTTAGCCTATGACCCCTCTTGACTCATTGTAACAAACCAAATGGGTCCTTAGGGGTCTTGAGGCCCCTAGGGACATATGTTGTCACGAAATATGTCGATGGAGGTGATAGCTTAACCTATGGCCCCTCTCGATCCATTAGAACCAATCAAATGCATCCCTAGGGGTCCTAGGGCCCCTAGGGACATATGTTGTCATGAAATGCATTAAGAGGGGTTATAGGTTGACCTATCACCCCTCTCGACACATTTGAACAAAACAAATGCTTTCCTATGGGCCCTAGGGCTCCTAAGGACATATGTTGTCATGAAATGCATCGATAGGAATCATAGATTAACGTATGACCCCTCTTAATGCACTAGAACCAACCAAATGGGTCCCTATGGGTTGTAGGGTACCTAGGGACATATGTTGTCATGAAATGCATCATGAGGGGTCGTAATTAACCTATGACCCCTCTCGACACATTAGAAACAACCGAATATGTCCCTAGGAGTCTTAAGGCCCCTAAGGACACAAGTTGTTATAAAATGCATCGAGAGGAGTTATAGGTTAACATATGACCTCTCTCGACACATTAGAACAAACTAGATGCATTCCTAGGGGTCCTAGGGCCCCTAGTGAGATATGTTGTCATGAAATGCGTCAATAGGTTTCATAGGTTAACCTATGATCGATCTCAATTTAGTGGAACGTACCAAATATGTTTGTAGGGCCCTAGGGCCCCAAGAGACATACATTTTCATGAAATCCATCAAGAGGGGTCAAAGGCTAACCTATGACTCTTCCTGATGCATTAGAACTAACCAAATGTGTCCCTAGGGGCCCTAGGGACATTAGGGACATTTGATGTCATAAAATGTATTGAGAGGGGTCATAGGTTAACCTATGACCCCCCTTTCAATAAATAAGAACTAACCAAATGTGTCCTTAGGGGTCTTAAGGCCCCTAAGGACATTTTTTGTCATGAAATGCATCACAAGGGAACCTATGACCCCTCTCGATGCATTGGAACCAACCAAATGCATCTCTATGGGCTTTAGGGCCTGTAGGGACATTCTTTATTAAGAAATGCATTGACCTGTGACCCCTCTCGATGCATTGTAACCAACCAAATACATCTGTAGGGGCCCTAGGGCCCTTATGGACATATGTTGTCATGAAATGCATAGATAGGGGTCATAGCTTAACCTATGACCCCTCTTGATGCATTAGAACTAACTTAATGGTTCCATAAGGGCCCTAGGCCCCCTAGAGACATATGATTTCATAAAATGCATCGAGAGAGGGCATAGCTTAATGTATGACCCATCTCGACACATTAAAACCAACCAAATGCATCCTTATGGGTCAAAGGGCCCTTGGGGACATATGTCATCATGAAATGCATCAATAGGAGTCGTAGCTTATCCTATGACCCCTCTCGATGCATTGGGACCAAGAAAATGGGTCCCTAGGACTCCTTAGGGACATATGTAGTCATGAGATGCATTCAAAGGGGTCATAATTTAACGTATGATGCCTCTTGACGCATTAGAACCAACCAAATCCATCCTTAAGGGCCCTAGGGCTATTAGGGACATAGGACCTCTCGACACATTTGAACCAACCATATGCGTCCATAGGGGCCCCAGGGCCTCTATGGACATATGTTGTCATGAAATATGCCTATAGGGTTCATAGATTAACCTATGACACTTCTCAATGCATTGGAACCAACCAAATGAGTCCCTAGGGTTCCTAGGTCCCCTAGGGACATATGTTGTCATGAAAAGCATCAAGAGGGATCATAAGTTGACCTATGATACCTCTCGATGCATTAAAACCAACCATGTGTGTATGTATGGGCCATAAGGCCCCTAGGGACATATGTTGTCATAAAACATTTCAATAGGGCTCATAGCTTAACTTATGACCCCTCTCGACACCTTGGAACCAACCAAATGAGTGCCTAGGGGTCCTAGGGCCCTTAGGGACATATGTTGTAATGAAATGCATCGAGAGGGGTCATAGATTAACCTACGATGTCTCTCAATGAATTAGAACCAACCAAATGTGTCCCTAGGGGTCCTAGGGCCCCTAGGGACATATTTTTCATGAAATACATTGAAAGAGGTCATAGGTTAAGACATGACCCCTCTCGAAGCATTGGAACCAACTAAATTCATCCCTAAGGGCCTTAGGGCTCCTATAGACATTTTTTTTCATGAAATACATCGAGAGGTGTCATGTGTTAACCTATGACCCCTCTCGACACAGTGGAACTAACCAAATTCTTTAGGGGCCTTAGGGCCTCTAGCGACATATGTTGTCATGAAATGCATCGATACCCTCATGACGCATTAGAACTAACCAAATGGACACCTAGGGACCCTAAGGACACATGTTGTCATGAAATGTATAACCTATGACTACTCTCGATGCATTGGAACCAATCAAATGGGTCCCTAGGGATATATGTTGTCATGAAATACATCGAGAGGGCTCATAGGTTAACCTATGACCCCTCTTGACACATTAGAACTAACCAAATGCGTCCGTAGGGGTCCTAGGGCCCCTAGGGATGTATGTTGTTATGAAATGTGTAGAAAGGGGTCATAGGTTAACCTATGATCCCTCTCCACACATTCAAACCAACAAATGCATCGTTAAGGGCCATAGCACCACTAGGGACATATGTTGTCATGAAATGCATCAATAGGGATCATAGATTAACCTATGACCCCTCTCGACACTTTGGAACCAACCAAATGGGTCCCTAAGGGTCCTAGGGCCCCTAGGGACATATGTTGTCATGAAATGTGTCGAGAGGAGTCATAGTTTAACCTATGACCCTCTTGACATATTAGAACCAACCAAATGCATTCTTATGGGTCTTAGGGCCCTTAGGGACATACGTTGTCATGAAATGTGTCAAGAGGGGTCATAGGTTAACCTATGACCCCTATAAATGCATTCTCACTAGCCAAATGCATCCCTAGGGGTCCTAGGTCCCTTAGGCACATATGTTGTCATGAAATTCATCAAGAGGGGTTATAGATTAACCTATGACCCCTCTCAATGCATTGGAACCAAACAAATGCATTCCTATGGGATTTAAGGCCCCTAGGGACATTTAATGTCATGAAATGCATTGAGATGGGTGATAGGTTAACCTCTAACCCCTCTCGATGCATTGGAACCAACCAAATGGGTCCCTAGGGGTCCTAGGGTTTGAGAACTTAATCTTCAAGAGGTTTTGGGGAGATCTAACAACCCACAATGAACCACACTAGTGGAGATTTCTTCCACAAGGACATTTATATAGTAGTTTTCACTACCACGTCAAAAATGGCTATTACCACTCGAGGTTCCATCCACGTAGTTTTCCCTGTAGAGGGATTGTCTGCTACGGTTAACCCTCTCTAAAGGTGACTGACTCACAATAGTGTACCACAAGGGGACTTAGCTTCCAGATTCAAGGTTTTGACACCTTTTCACTTTTAGCCCAATCAAAGCAAACAGATTAGTCCGACATGCTAAACTAAGAGCATCTCTTAAAGATCTATGATATCAACTCCCAATGATCTATCAAACTCTTCGGAGAAAGGATGCCTTAATCAAAAAGTTGAAGATTCATCTATCTGCGAGATGCTCAAAGTATCTTCCCCACCTACAAAGAATCTGTCGTAGAAAGGAGTTTCACTAGGAACCCACTCTCTCAAGATCCATGAATAGTGTTCATGGGGCCTAATTACTATGTGTGTATAGATGTTAATTCCTGAAAGAAAATCTATCCAAAAGAAATCAAAGAGCACAAGGTGGTACACTTAACGCTTTAACTAATGTGAGGCGAGTCCAAAGATGTGAAACATTTAACCCCTCACACAAGCCAACACGAGTCCACAACTCAAAAACTAGTGAGTTCTAGAAAGCACAAAAGGGTTGCCTTGTGGAGCATTTAATGCTTCTTTCCTGTAGACCCCTCCCCTTTAACATGGTGTTGATCTTGCAACCATAGGGTGAAATGAGGGGCCAATGGATTAGTGAGTCCAATAACCCAAGATAGCTAATTAGATCTATCACTAGTAACTAAGCTTGCTAGATGAAAACTAATAGAGATCACAACCTAGTATCAAATTATGCATGTGTTGTAAAATGAGAACATGGAAGCAAATACACACAAGCTTGACATGAGAGATGTTCCTTTTAGGTCCAAATGAAATGTTATCAGTCAAAGAAAATTACCTGGTAATCCTTGCAATGCACTTAGTAGATATTTTACCTATTTTTAGCAACTTTATCACGCTTTTCTAATTGTCTCACAAAACCACTGTTATGTTGTTCCAAAAAATCATAAACATAGAAAAACTAGAAACAATGAGGAGTTAGCAGAAAAACTAGAAAATACAAAAATCAATGCAAAAAAATAGCTTCTGTCAGCAAAGTCTCGCGCAAAATTCCTCATAGTCTGCACCAAGAAGTTTTTCGACCTGCGCAAAATTATATTATGGCCCGCGTGAAGGAACAGGTGCCACGCGAAGTTTCGTGTGCTCAAGCACTTTCTCACATGATACGGATAGAATCTTCATGCAAAGATTCTTGATCTTCGTGCAAAAATGAACAATCTCACGCAAAGATTCTCGAGTCTGTACTGAATAGTACAGACAAAGAACAAAAAAATGATTTTAAAAATGTAGAAAGAGGCCAGAAAAATTGATTTTCTCAGCCCCATGGTGGGCGCCAAAAATGTATGCGTGAATATGTGGCCTATGCTAACACACACACTTCAACATGGTCCTTATTTGCAGATTCATCCTGGAATGAACATTGGATTGTTCATCTAAAAATCAGCTGACAAGGCGACCTGTTGCCTTCTATCTAAAGAGATTTTGCTTGTTAGATATCCTCAGATTTGAGGTGTTAAGAAACCAGACCCTCTACAAATGAAGGATTTGAAAGAAAATGCGACTACTCTATATGAGAATGTAGATTAATCTAGAATGGAGTATGCACGTTTAATCTAAGAACATGTAAAAGAAGATTATGGTAAAATGTATGCATATTATGCTAAATGAGGTTAAACTAGAAAATGAATATCTTATGAAAGTAATGAGCTCAAATGAATGCACAATCCAGCAGCAATTTGATGCAAATTCTCATTCAACCTCTTTTTGAAATGAAGAGAGGAGGGTCTCTTATATAGACTTTCCTGGAATCCATCAACGGTTGAGATCGATTTCAATCAATGGTAAAGATTAAAGGTGAAGTTCAGTCATAAAGGAAGATTCTCAAATTAGAGGAAGTTAACTGATTTCTTTTGAGTAGAATAAGGAGTTAGCTGATTTAATTTGAATAGAATAAGGAGTTAACTAATTTAATTCCTTTTTGATCAACAGTGAACTGGAAATTTCCCTTTTTGAACTGAAGAGAGATTTTGGTGAGATATTTAATTTAATGAAATGAGATATGCTCTCATAATTACCTTTCCAATTAAATTAAATAATTCTATTTAATTAATTAGAGACATTTTCCTTATTTAATTAAATAACTTTATTTAATTAATTATGAATGGCTTCCCATTTAATTAAATGACTTTGCTTAATTAATTAGAAGTAAGTTCTCCATTTAATTAAATAATTTCATTTAATTAATTAAAATAGGCACATTTGTTAAATTAAATAAATTTAATTCCATAGTACATTAGCCTTAGGATATAATTTAATTTAATTAAAGTATAAATACTTAATAATTAAATTAAATATTAATCAATAGGTTTAATGCGACTAATATGAGTAAATACTATAAGAATTAAATAATAAGCATGATGAATGCAGATTAGGGTTTTCTGCATCTAATAATTAAGTCAATTAGCGAGTAGCCGAATAAGAATTTGCCTAATGGAATAGGACTTTAGGATTGGTCAAAAATAGAACAGAATTGTTATCATGGCAATGAGCCAATTTTGAGGTATTACACCTATCACTATAGACCCAACAATATCACTTTTTGTGGGCCATTTTCATAGGTTTTGGGAAAACTGCCTTTTTGGGGCCCAAATGATTGAAAAAGGTTCAATAATATATCATTAAGTGTCTGATATTGTCATTTGAATGGGGAGTAGTAGTTTTCGAGAAGCTAAATGCAAAGGGAAGGTATTTAATGAAGACATTGCAGCATATAGGGAAAGGGATAAGGTAAATCACCAAAGAAAAAGACATGGTATGTTAAATGTGAGTCAAGTTGATGATGTTTTGGTCAAAGATGAAATCATAGAGTCAAATAATGAATATGTGCAGTTGGGGAATGAAAATATACCAATTGATAATGATAATGCTGAGATTAAAAATTTAGAGAATGAAATGCTACCAGGTCATAATGTAAATTGCATGATTGACCATGCTGAACATGACAATGCACAAGAACCTTACATATCTCCTAATTATAATTGACATGAAGGTTCTAGAACACCAAAATGAATAATTGAAATTGATGAAACAATTATTACCAATTTGGAAGGAAAAAAATGAGAAAGAACCATTCAGTTATAGACTTCAAGACTATATAAGATGTTTTTCGGCAACAAGACAGTGATCGTGCAATGTTAGCTTTTTATGCACTTACTAAAGATGTAAAAGATGAGACCTATGCTTTCCAAATTGAAGATTCATGTTAATAAAAAATTTGGAAAGAAATGCCATTATTGTGAAGAATCTTTTCAGTGCTCTCAATAGCATTGGAAAAATAGTAGGGAGAAGGATAAGAGAGCTACTCAAAGGGTTATCACAACCTCTTTGGTAAGTCATCATTTGAGAAAGGGTAGATATATGAGACAACATTGTATTGACTTGAACCTAAATCATACTAATTTGAGAAGAGCACTTCGTAGACGAGAGATAATTGATGATCCTCTTCAAAATGAAACATGGGCTTTTGGTGAAAAACATCCACATTTTGATAAGAAGCTATTCGATGATGTGAACGAAGAAACTACACAATTTTGGCACTCTAGCTCAAGAATATCACCCAATGCTAAAGACGCGTTAAAGTTGAGAATTGGCATCATAGACCACACACCACATCCTAAACATTATTTGGAGGTAAGTCAAACTATGTTGTTCAAACAATTTAGAGAGAGTCATCCAAGTTTTCATATATCACAAAGGGTTTTTGAATCTTTGAAGCTATTTTATTGTGTGCCACTTAAAATTTGAAATACATGTTGTTGCAAATATCATGTTGAGTATTCTATGCACCATGAACTATTACACTCCATCTGTTCTACTTTGCATAGTAAAGAAATATTGGATAATTGTGGTGCTAGTGGTCTTCCAAAATCATCAAGAGACTTGTTCGATCAATTTTTATGCCATAGAGTTGATGGTTGTTTCTTTTATAAAAATACTTGCTTAAATGAGAAGTGTTTAGAATGTGGTGGCTTATCTAAGTTTGACACATCTTTCCATGAGGGGTGTGAACAAGATCTTGGGAAGACAATAGTAAGAAAAAAGGTATATGAAATGGTGAAATACACATTGAAGAGTGGAGGGTGAGGGCTCTAGATATGAATTGGTTGCAAAAGAAATCATCATGGCTAATTTTATTTCAAATTTCAAGACAAATATTTTTTACAAGTATGCAAGACATAGTCATAGGTCTTAGTGGTTGGATCAATAATTTAGAATGTGTAAGGAGACTTTTTCCACTGGAACTATTATATCAGTTGTTGACTTTACTGAGAACTACACATTGCAGCCTCAAAATAAGACACAATTTTAGTATTACAATTGCATTCAGATTGCTATTTTCATCCAAATAAGATATAGACATGCCCCTAATAGTGTGAAAGATAATTGGAAGATTATTAGAGACTATCACTTTTATATGAGTGATGATAGATCTCACTCTCATGAGTTTGTGCAACATTGTTTCAAGAATTATTTTGATTTCTTACAGGAGCATGCAATTTCTATGGATAGACATATCATTTGGTTAGATAACTGTACAGGTCAATTCAAGAATTCTTGCATGTTTTATTGGTTGTGTAGATGGAGCAAGGGCATGTGTGAAGAGATCTCTAGTTAAGGAGCAATTGAGGATTTCAAGAGTAGAGCTTCTTGATGCTCGTAGCATTGTTAATTGGTGTAGTTCAATATTATCATGGGGGGACTCTTGATTTAGTAGTGCACAGGTTCTTTTGGTTGGTTGAGGAAGGGTCCATAAGTGATAGATCAGATTGTGCTACAATGAGAGACTCATAAAAAATGAATTTATTTCAGAGCTTTGATTCTAGTACATGGATTATTTAGACATGACAACTAGCTTGCTTTTGTCCTAGTTATTTTTAGTGTGATTGGGATCACTATGAGTCGAGTGAGTGGACGAACACATGGGATCCACATTATCTTACTCCATTGTCTATCATACCCTCTATTAGAAATGATGACATGGAAAGTTGACTTGAGCATAACCATCTATTAGATCTTCTTCAGCTAGGACATGTCTTTGCATTGGTTGCACCATAGTGGAATGATGAGAAATTAGATTATTGGTTAGCACATTGTGTAAAAGGTAAACAAAAGCTTGGACAACCAATCACAGATGATGATGGATTCACATATCCTACTAGTTCAGTGGTTGTCACTGAAACATGGTTGCGGACATACATGCTTGGAAGGAATGGAATTCCTGCATTCGAAGACTATCAGAAGCACAAAATAATTCTCATATATTCGTATCTTATTATAGCAACAAATTTAAAGTTGTTGAAGCATCAAGGAAGACCAAAAGTAAAAGAACTTTTTACTATTACTAATACTGATTATGAAGCCCTATTGGAGACCCTAAAATAGAGAGAGGACCCTATTGGAACACTCAACTAGGTATATTTATTTCTTATGTTATTTTTTTCATAATGATTCAATGAACTGATGATTATCTTGTTTAATACAATAAGTTACAAATATTTTTTATGAAATTGGAATGTAGGTACATCATGAAGAGAAACCATGCATGAGGATAAAAAACTAAATAAGGAGCAAAATGAAGAAAAACCTATTCTATTTTTGATACTATGATTTTTGACAATACTTTTATTGACACTATGATTTTTGACACTACTATTTTTAACACTACAATTTTTGGTAGTTGTTTATTGATGTAATACTGATGAAACACTTGATATATTTTAAATGTAAACTTATTGATTTGATGTAAGAAACAAATATGATTTTACTTAATGCAATTTATGTGGAGGGACCTAAAAATTGATGATTTTAATACATACTAACACCAAACTTGCACTGTGCCCAATGCCAAAAACTTGAAAGAGGTAAAAAATAATGTTTTTTCTTTTAACACTAACCCTAGTGACACCCTTGTTCCATCCATGGAGAGCCTCCATTGTTCGCGGCCACCTTGTACCGAGGAGTCTCCAAGGTGCTTTAAGTGTGTGTCGAGGTCAATCTTTCGAGGGTCATAACTTAGAGCTTGTGGGGGTTATCGATGAAATGTCAAATGCTATAGGACAATCATGCTAAGGCCTAAAATAAAATATCTCATTTTTTAGAGATCACATTCCATTTGGATTCAGCACAATGATCTTGCTTGATGCCAAAACTTGTAGTGTGCCTTAGTTCATAAGTGCACCACAACGTAAATTTGAAACTATTGATCTTGGAATTGAATTTTTAGCACCATTAGCTCTAGATGGGTAGGTGAAACCTAGTGACACCCTTATTCTAGCTACAGAGAGCTTCCATCGTCCACGGCCACCCCATATTGAAGAGTCTCTAAGGTGCTCTAAGTGTATATCGAGGTCAATCTTCAGAGGGTCATAACTCATATCTTATGAGGGATATCAATGAAATGTTAAATGATATAGGATGGTCATGTTGAGGCCTAAAATAACCTATTTCTTTTTCAAGAGATCACATTCCATTTTGATTCAACACAATGATCTCAGTCAATGCTAAAATTCGTAGTGTGCCTCACTTCATAGGTGCACCATAGTGTAACTTTGAAACCATTGATCTTGGCATCAAATAATTGGTACCATTAGCTCCAAATGGGTGGGTGAATCCTAGTGACACGCTTCTTCTAGCTGTGGAGAGCCTCCATTGTTCGTGGCCACCTCATACCAAAGAGTCTCCAAGGTGCTCTAAGTGGGTATCAGGTTTGATCTTCTGAGGGTCATAACTCGGAGCTTGTGAGGGATATTAATTAAATGTTGAATGCTATAGGATGATCATGTAGAGGCCTAAAATAACCTATCTCATTTTTGAGAGATCACATTCCATTTGGATTTAGCACATCGATCTTGCTCGATGCCAAAACTTGCAATGTGCCTTAGTTCACAGGTGCACCACAACTTAACTTTGAAATCGCTGATCTCATCATAAAATTGTCAATGACATTAGCTCTAGATGGTTGGGTGAACCCTAGTGACACCCTTGTTCTGGCTATAGAGAGCCTCCATTGTCTGTAGCCACCCCGTATCGAAGAGTCTTCAAGGTGCTCTAAGTGTGTATTGAGGTCAATCTTCCAAGGGTCATAACTCAAAGCTTGTGAGGGTTATCAATGAAACATCAAATTCTATAGAATGGTCATGCTGAGGCCTAAAATAACCTATCTATTTTTGAGAGATCAAATTTTGTTTGGATTCAACATAGCGATCTTGCTCGATGCCAAAAATTGTAGTGTGCCTCAGTTCATAGGTGCACCAAAGTGTAACTTTGAAACTACTGATCTTGGCATCGAATCATCAGTGCCATTAGCTCCAGATGGGTAGGTGAACCCTAGTGACACCCTTGTTCTAACTATAGAGAACATCCATCATCTGCAGCCACCTTGTATTGAAGAGTCTCCAAGGCGCTCTAAGTGTGTATTGAGGTCGATCTTTTGAGGGTTGTAACTCAGATCACATGAGGGATATCAATGAAACATTGAATGCTATAGGATGGTCATGTCAAGGCCTAAAATAAACTATCTCATTTTTTGAGAGATCACATTCCATTTGGATTCGACACAACAATCTCACTCGATACCAAAACTCACAGTGTGCCTTAGTTCATAGGTGCACCACAACTTAACTTTGAAACCACTGATCTTAGCATCAAATCATTAGTGCCATTAGCTCTAGATGGGCAGGTGAACGCTAGTGACACCCTTGTTCTAGCCATGAAGAGCCTCCATTATCCATGGCCACCCCGTACAGAAGAGTCTCCAAGGTGCTCTAAGTGTGTATTAAGGTCAATATTTTGAGGGTCGTAACTCAAATCTGGTGAGGGATATTGATGAAATGTCAAATGATACAAGATGATCATGCCGAGGCTTAAAATAACCTATCTCATTTTCAAGAGATCACATTTTGTTTGGATTTGGCACAATGATCTTGCTTGATGCCAAAACTCACAGTGTGCCTCGGTTCATAGGTGCACCAAATCATAACTTTAAAACCCCTGATCTTGGCATTGAATCATCAGTTCCATTAGTTTCATATGGGTGGGTGAACCCTAGTGACACCCTTGTTTTGGCAGTGGAGAGCATCCATCATCCATGGCCACCTCATACCAAAGAGTCTCCATGTTGTTCTAAGTGCGTATTGAGGTCAATCTTTTGAGGGTCATAACTCAGAGCTTGTGAGGGCTATTGATAACCCCTTACCATATTTTGTGAACTTTTCTAGTAAAAAATTTAAAGTTATAGCAAAAATTGCTCAAAATTACAATTTTGCAACTTTTGCAACTTTTTCTTGCAAAGTGAAAATGAGTGCAAAGAGTTAGTTAGGGGTTTGAGCATGACCATACAAGGTTGGAAACACCTATATAAGGTGTGAAATGATAGAATACATTAATGAAGCTAGTTTACATAAAATTTTCATTATATGCAAAATATGGCCTAGAAGGCTAATCATGGGAATGTAATGGATTATAGGGTTTGTAGTACTATATAGGGTAGAAAATGTCTTATTAGGGCCTTTAGATGTTGATTAGATAAATAATGGGAAAACAATGTAATGAAAATTTAAATTACAATTAAAACTTAACAATAAGTTGCCATCAATTGATTCAAAGGGAGTAGAATTCAGTTAGTGGAGAAAGTTGTTCAGTTTATAACTCTTAGAGAGTATCTTTAAGGTATATTGTTCAAATACAAACAAGATGTACTTTGTATGATTAATAAGAAGTAATAAAACAAATTTTCTTTCTGCAATTTGCATCATTTTCTATTGTTACACTTTGTTGGTAACATGTTCTTAATGAGGTTGTTAAAGGAAAATTGTTTTGTCACATAATTTTTAGTGCTTTTGTGGGGGCCATAGCTCAATTTTCCACCACTACATTGGCCTAATTTTTGGATATGTTATGAAGGGTTAAGTGATCTAATTACTTGATGGTTGGATTGAGGAAATGAAGTATGGTTCAAAAGTTATGAATGATTGTGTTTGGCTCTATAAAAAGGACATCAAGAAGGTATGTTTTGGATGATTTGGTTCCTAAGTTTTGTTAAGTGGATCAGTATGGGTAATCTAATAAATGTGAGAAATGCATAGTTTTTATTGATATGGATATGGTATTGGGGAACCAAGTTAAAAAGGTTTGATCCAATCAAGTCTCTTAAGTTGGGATATTTTGAGGTTATGCTGAAATTGAAAAGTTGTAGTATGAGGATAGTAACAAAGTGAAGGGCTAGTTATCAATGATTATGAGTCTAGGAATGAGTTCATGGTTGAGAATAGAATCCATGGTTGAGGAGTGAAGTCCTTAAGTTTGTTGAGATTAGATTTGAAGCCAAGAGTTAGTTTCAAGGTTGAAGGTGGAGTTTAAAATAATATTTGGGGTTATGTGAACCTTGTGTAGGAGGTTAAAAAGTTTGTTGATGTTATTGTCTAAAATGCCATGGATCTTCATTGAAGCCTTTGAGTTCATCCCAATTCCTTGATAGACTACCATCCTTTTGTGAATCCCTTTACTTAAATTATTGTTTATTAAAGGTGCACTAAAGGGCTTTGCATCATTCTGCCAAGATAAGGAATAAATCCAATCTAAAACTAAAACCACAAGGAAAATAATGGTTTTCATGGTTTCTCTCTATAAATAAGGTTTCCCTATTTTTCTTATTTGGAATCACATGATAGAAAGTAAACTCTCATATATTAACTATAGAATTATTGATAGAAAAAATATATAACTCATGATAGCATTTCAAATTAATCATTGCATTGAAATTTGATAATAAAGGTTGTTAAAATGTTATTCACAAATTATTGCATTTGAATTGAATATAATAAACATGATCAAAATTAATGATATTCCATAAACATGAACAATACACATGATCCATGATAAATTGAACAATACTAGATACTAAATTAATATGTATATCATTGTGCACCTAAATGACAAAATAATATATAAAAATACCATAGAAAAATTACACAAATATATATCAAAATACATAGATCCATATACAAAATGTGGCTGATCATGCCATTAGAATGTGCAGAATATCAATGCTTTTGTAAACAATGTGGTATATGCCATCTCAAAATGTTTCATGACACATCCTATGAAAACTATACTATCCTAGGCTATTGGTGGATGATCAAAATGTAGCCTCTTCACTACACTAGGTGGATTGGATGTCTCCTACAAAAAAAAAAAAAGGAAAACCCAAAGTTAGACTACTAAATTTATATGATTCTTTGTATCTAACATTGAATTACTCAAATGCATAATGATCTTCTTTTTAATGAAGATTTATACTATAAAATTTTTATCATAAATGCCTCTCTCATTGACCTCCTGCACCAGTCAAGAGTGCTCTCATATGTCCTTGGCAATGCTTGTACCTCGCTAATTGTGGCCTATGTATGTTTAGATAAGTTTGTCAGATGAATCTACAACTTAAACTATAACATTATAATTCATAGCATGCTAAATTTATAACATATAATCATGAATTCAAACTATAGCTTACTTGTGTTGGCTCCTTAGGATATAGTGGCTGTATCATCAAAGATACAAAACTTTGCCGTCCAAACTCATGTGCACTAGGAGTTTCCTATGAGATACAAAATGCCATTTGTTAATATCACAGAAATCAGTTTTGAATTTATTTAAGAAAATAAAGAAAATAAAAAATAAATTATACTTATACATACAATGGGGATCTCAATGCAAATAGAAATACCAGAGCATCTATGACACATAATCTGCATTGGCTTATCACTAGTCATGCCTTATACAATAAATAATGTAATTAAATATCATTACCACAAAAATTTTACATGAATGCATCAATATTTAATCAAATAGAAAGCACCTAATTACCTTTCCCTTGTCAATGGGTCTTGGCCCATCCCCCACACTTTGTCCCCTAGGAATAGGTGATACCTACAAGAAAAAAGAAAGATTAGAAACCATATATGCTACAATATCAAATACAAAAAATAATGAGAAAAAAACATAATGTATCGTAGATGCCTCAAGGCCAAATGAAATAGTAGAGAGTGTGGCATCATCAACTTGTCTCAGCTCCTCCTCAGTCATCAACTAAACATGAATGAAGATCACATGCATGTATAAGTTAGTATGGCTTAAAAATTAAAATTAATCTATTATAAAGACCAACTTTAAATCACATATGTCATAAAAAAAAAAGTATACATGAACTGACATAGAAGGATTCCATGCCTCTGCATGCCCCTCCTCTCTTGCATTAGGGTCTGTAGCCTTTGCATGCATTTTTGGTGTATCCTCATCAAATACAAACTGATAATTAGAAATATCACCTATGGAACCCAAAAGAATATTCTTTCACATTATGCAAGTATGGGGCACACAAACATGTGATGAGCTCATCAATGATGAACTCACTCCAACATCATCAGCATGGGGAGGAAACATTGACCTAGCTTGGGATATCAATAGGCTACTCAATCTATGGATGACTCTAATAGTCTAAGAGCTAGCCTCTGTAATGATATTAGGATGCTGCACTGGAGGAGGGGGGGACACATCAGTAGGCAGGGCAAAAGTGCCAACTTTCTTCCACTGGGACAAGGGTCTATGCTAAGGAGCTCCTCCTCCTACACCCATGTTGAGCTTCATGCTCCAATAGTTCACCTTGAGGCCCAACACAAATTTTGCATACAATTTTCTAAGGAAATAAAATGGCACCTCTAAATTTCTATGTGGAGGGATGTCAAAAACCATCCACCAATGATCCCAAAAGTTTGCACATATGGCATCATTTGTGCACCATTTAATTGATAGTTTGGGCATTTTGCAGTTGACTTGTAAACTAGTTTTTGGGTTCACAAAAAGGGAAACCAAATCATCTTTACTTATATTGAGGGCCACAACCTCATCATAGTCCAACCCATCATCAAACATCTCATGCATTTCATCACACTAATGAAGAGTGGCATTTTTTTCATTGGTAATTGTTTCAATATTATCCACTATGGTGTTTAATGTGGATAACACTAGGAGCCAATACAGGTACAATAGTATATGTTGTTCGCAAAGCCCTCAATTAAATGAGATTTTCAAATATCAAATCCTTGATTCAAGGAGGGTTTTGAGGGGGTAGGGGATCATTTGGTGGATAATTTTGAGGGGGCACTAGATCGTTTAGTGGGAGGTTATGAGGAACATTATTTCTTGCCTCAGTATCATCATTTTGGTCAGCCATACTTATTAATTCATAAAACATAATTTCTATTAAAAAAAACCTTATTTTCAACAATTTCTATCAAAAAGAACCTAAATTTTAACAAATTCAATTAAAACTAAAAAATTTATGATAAAATTTAAAAAATTATAATGAAATTGATTCAAAACATTAAAAAAAAAAAAAAAAAAAACTAATCTATATAATGTATCTATTTGTTGATCGGATATCAGAGCTCAAAACACAAAACACAATGTGAAAAAATAACCCTTGGGTTTTTCTTTTTTCTTTTTAAATAAGAGTATAGGTATTGGGTATCATATTTCATATCAGATATCTGATAATATCTAGTATCTAATATGAAATCAGATACTTGATAAGGCTTGGGCCTAGTTTTTAGCTTTGGTATCAGGATGGGTGGAAAAAAGTCAAAGCGGATTTGAAAAACTTTTAGACATTTTCAAATTCTATTTTTTTCAAATTGCCACTTTTTGGCACACCATGATCCTGCACATACGTCCCATATCGATGAAGGTTTGGAAAATATTTTATACCAAAAACATTCTCTAATCATACAATTCACATCTATGCATCATATGAATTAAGCATAGGGTAAGTTCACAAAGACAATGTGCAAAAAGGGGGTGTAAGTCACCACTTTTTTCTCAAATCAACTAAACCTAAACTTCATAGAGAAATTTGAGGTCCATGCACTTAATACTAGGAGTTGTGAAAAGAATAAGAATTGAAGTACTCAAAATCTAGTTTCTAAAATAATAAAGTTTTTTTTTTCAAATGGATAAGATTAAGAGGGTCAAGTCTCTTGCGTACACAAAAAAGTTCTTAATTTTTTCAATAAAAAACAACTTAGCTATTTCTATGCACTTCACAAAATATATAGTTAGATTTAGTACTTTTAAAAACCATTGGGTAGCATGATAGGTAAGAGTGACATCTAGGTGTTGTGTATTATTTTGCAATTTTTTGTTGAGAAATTTCTTTATGATTTTTTTGAAGTGACTGCATCCTAAAATATGGCACTTATTCATGTGTTGGGCATACCTTGCATCAAAATAATAAAAAATAAAAATTCTTTTCTAAAAGAATGTATAAAATCTAGTGTAGAATAAAAATATGTAATTTATTTTGATTTTGGTCAAGTATATATCAAAAGTTATTTAAAAAGTAGTAGACATGTGTCTGTGAGGACTGCCAAAACATTGGTAAAGAGAATTAAAGTTTATTGTGCTAATGTTGCCAAAAAAAGAAACTAATATATGGTCTAAAATCTAAGATGATGTATGAGATTATGGTGGCAATTTTTGAGATATCCACTAGATCATTTGTAAACTGATGATGACAAAATTAAAAAGCATGTTGGAAGATGAAAAATGTGTAAAGGTACAAAGTAGATGGAAGATGGGCCTATAAGCCTTAAGGTTGTTTTCCAAGGTCCTCTTACCAAGAAAAAACCCATAAAATTTTTGTTATGAAAAATAACCTACTTGAGTTTAAAAAAAATAAAAGGTAAATTTTCAAATTCTACATAACCAAATCAATAGGAGATTTTGAATGAGATTTTTCTCTATTAGGGTTTGTGTATATGTACATGACTTTCCTTTTGAGTCTTTCTAGTTTTTTCATATTACATTTATTGCATAATTTGTGTGGCCTTTATTATGGCTTTGACCAACTTTAGCCTTGTAGTTGATGTTGGTGTTGGAGCTATTGTTGTGGATGTTAATGGCTCCTCTGAGAAAACAACCTCACAAGTTCATTATGAAAGTATTTCATGAGGTAATTTGTTCCCCAACATTGTTCTTAACATTCAAGATTTTGACAATGCTTGTGTGTGGCTAGAGAAACATACCCTGATAGGTTATTTTGAAGGTTATACTCCTTCTGAAGCATGCTCAAAGAATGGGTCACCAAGGCCCGAACTTTGCATGGAGTGCGATTGGAAGGAGTTCAAAGCCTTACCAAGGGATTTTTTTTGTTTCACTTTGCTAACCCTAATCAAGATGACAAGATCATCTCTCATGGTCCTTGGTTAGTTAGGTCTTCCCTCTTATTTTTTGAGAGGTGGTCTTGATATTTAATAGTCTCTATTGATAAGAAACTTAGAGTTCCTATTTGGGTCAAGTTTCCAAGTCTTCTTGTGCCTTGAGCTTCATGCAAGCTATTGATCAAACCATTGGGAAGGTGATTTGTATGGAGTTTCCTACTTTTTATAATGCTTGTCCTCAAAGGAGGATTTGCATAGAGGTCAACTTTTCATGGGATCTTAAGGAAACTATGGAAATCTAAGAGGTTAGTACTATTGTGTCTTTTCAATACATGCCTCATTTTCCATTAAAAAATGGTGACCCCCTCTTTACACTTTTAAAAAAGGGAGTTCATTTGAAAGGTGGGCCCACTTATGGTTCTAAGAAAGTCTAAGATGTCTAGTTACTCAACGTTGTTCCAAGTTAGGAAGTTGGAGAATAATGTTTTTACTTTAAGGTTGACCTACACATAGGTGCACACAATGCACATGCACACCTTACTAAGGTGCACTAGGTGCACCATCTAGAGAAAACCTTAGGAGCACATAGGTACACTAGCACACCACATGCACCCTTTGGGGGTGCACTGGGTGGTCACTTCTCAACCATGCACCTATAAGTAGAAGGAAGACCTCCATAAGAACTCATTTGTGTTCTTTGACCTTTCAATCACCACACCTTCATACAAAGATAGTTGTGCTCCTTCTACATAGATGGACATGGTAAACCTTGTATGCACATGTGGACCCTCACAGGTGTGCTATGTGCACCCCATATGTAACTTGTACCCAAACCAAAAAGGCATAAACAATTCTGTGCATGTTACATACTTAACACATCTATTTAGGTGCAAAACTACGCCCAATTATCATTGACTCCCAAAACATCACACTAGGAATACATTGCACACATGCATAGGTGCACCATGTACACAAGGTTAGGGTCTTTTTTATTATTTTCTTCTCTATTTTTTTAGTTTTTGCTAGTTCAACTTAGACATCATGTGTCATGATGATTTCCTCACATGAGTATACTGGCATCTATCTCATGTATATGTTAAAATGGAATCTTCATCATCATCCATGGTATCAAAGATCACATTGAAACCAATGAAATTCAAATTTTAGGGCACAGTGAAGAAGTCACAATTCATAGAAAAACACTTAGTGGTTTGTGACATAGAGTTAGGACACATAAACTAGAACATGTTCTTGGTCCTATATAATAAGTCAATGGAGATATCATATATGATCTCATCATTGATTCTTAGCAGGTTAGTGGATGCACTCTTACATCCTATATCTATAAAATCCTCATAATTGATCATGGCATTGGTTCACAATTATGTGCTCAAGTAGAAAGTAGTGAAAACCATCATTGGGGCAATAGTATTGGACATAAACTTTGATAATATTGAGAAGGTTTTTTTACCTACTGAATAATGATCGATACCAAAAAATAACCTATGATATAGAAGATAGATAGTACTGAGACCATGAATAAGAGGCAAAAGGATTGGTGCAAGAGAAATACCTTCTTTCCAGGCCTCCTCCTAACATAAGAGCCATAAAGGTAGACATGACCTTAGGGTATATGTTAGATGACATCTGCTATAGTATAGTTATTCTAAGTAGAGTCACATGACTCCCTATGACAGGTCATTTTAAACATGGATGGTCCACTTCATAGAGACCATCAAGAGGAGAGGATTGTCAATTTACTAGGCTATAATAATTAGCAACAAACTAGATGCGCAACTCATCTTAGTGAAGTTAGACCCTTGGTTTTAAATGACCTCATACATTACATATCTTGTAACACTAAGGCCAATAGACTATCTAGGGTTAGTGAAGAGAGGGAGCATGCAAGAAGATGATTCCTAGCCATACATAGTATACCCCAGTTGTCGTGGAAGAAATTTACATTCAAGAGCCTAAAATATAGATTGGTGAATGTCAGTTTCATCTTTTCTATAATTTGATTACTTAATGAAGGGAATTATGCAAAGAGGTTGTCTATGGAAGTTGGCACTAGAGAAGCACAAGTGGGTGCTTACTTCTTTCAGCTTAACACACTCACTTATATCTAGGTGTCCATAACTCTCTTGTACCTTAGGAAGCTTTTGCACTATCCCTTAGATAGACATACTGTTTGAGATTGCTAGACAGTTAGCCTTAGCTTATGATAGAGTGAGGAAGCAACACAAGAAAACATAGGTGTGGCCAATTACTATAGGACCATTTGAGGTGAAGAAAAAACAAGATATTACCACCGATAAAATAGAATGAGATCAATATCCCTTGGATGACTATCCAGTGCCTCACCTATATTTTGACAACATTGGGATGGTCCAACATTTAGTAGCATAGTAGGAAGAGAGTTCATACCAAATGAAAATATTTAAGATCACTGGATGAACTACATAGATGACTATAATGTTCAAATCAAGAACTATTGTAGGATGAGTCTACAAATCATGAAAAGTCCCCTCAACTTGAGTATACCTTTGAAGGTATGGAAAAATAACAACTCATATGTGTTGGATCATCTCTATAGTAGGAATAAAATCTTTGAAAGATTCATACTAAACACTGAAATTAGCTGAGAAGAAAATGATAATAAACAACATTAGGCAAAGTATGTCATTCAATTGAGTAAGGATTGGGTTAGGAATCCTTTCTACTTGTATCAACTTCCCAATGCACCAACTCTATAAGAAACTATGATACCAAAGGAGGGTAAAGAAACTAAGCTCATAGTTCTAACATACTAAGAAAATTCCCCAATATGACCAGAGATGATGTATAAACATGAGTAGGAAGTGACATACATTCATAGTGACAAGGTAAAGGGGAAGAAGAGAAAGAAGTCTACTCAGGAGGAAGAAGCCTAGTTAGAAGAGGCTCAACCTGAAGAAGCCCAAGCTCAACCTAAAGATGCCCCAACTCAAATAAAAGCATCCCTAGCACTACCAAAGAAGGCTAGAACTAAAACGATGGTGGTAGGAGTAAAAAGGAAGAAATTGAAGAAGAAGATAACTCCATCTTCTCATATTCCAGAAACCATACTAGAGGGGGAGGAGGAAGTGCAAGGAGAAGAGATTGAATACCTCCCTTCAAATAAGAGGACCTAGTCAGTAAGGGCCTCTAAATCAAAGAGATCAAGGAGTAAAACCAAGATACCCCCATCCATTCAGGAACAACCTATTCATCTTTAAGAATCTATAGACCAAGAACGTGGAGGGTGAAAAAAGTCTATGAAGGGAGATGGTTCAAATGTCTTTGATCTCTTAGAGTTTAACTTTATGCACATAGGGATTTATTTGGAAGGAGATGTGATAAAGGACACCCTATGAAGAGAATTATTAGGTGAAGATTCTATTCAACTACTCCCACTCTCACAAGGATTTATGGGTATACCACCATGGAACCCAATATCACCCATTCCTCCTCCACTAGAATTGGAAGCAAACCCATTACCATTGCCAATTATAGAATCAAGTAAGTCAGATGGTGGGAGGGGATGACTTCAAGAAGCTCTACACTAATGAGGTTTTAGAGGAGGGACAAATTATTGTTAGATTAGGTGAAAAACTAATCTCCCAAGAACACCTGCATGCATAAACCTGTCACATGGATGAAGCAAAGAACAGAGGCAAGGAAAAATCAAGGAGGCCAAAAAGCCAGATCCATCTTATGGACATGCAAAGAGCAATATCTCATATAATCCAATAAGTGAATGAATAAAATACAAAGAGGTGAATCCTTATAAAGGAATCATGAAACTCAAAAAGGGAAACTAAATCCTAAAAAAAGCTAGGTTGCACAATATAATTAATAAAATATTAATTATATGCACCTACAAGATAGCTTAAGAAAACAAGAGTAATTGGCAACTTAATTAATTAAATCAAAGTGATTTAATTAATAAGTTAGAACAAATAATTACTCTAACACCCCCCCTTAAGCGAAGCTTGGGAGGAAGCTAACCTAGCACAGCTATGAAAGAGAATTGGGTCCCGACAACAAGGCCAGATCAGGTACCCAATCACAACAAAATCTCTATAAAGAGGAGAAATAGAGAAAACCACATGGGAAAAACCCTACTCCAAAAAGAGATAGCAAAGAATGTTTCAGAAGAAAGTGATTTAATTAATAAGTTAGAACAAATAATTACTCTAACAGCCCCCCTTAAGCGAAGCTTGGGAGGAAGCTAACCTAGCACAGCTATGAAAGAGAATTGGGTCCCGGCAACAAGGCCAGATTAGGTACCCAATCACAACAAAATCTCTATAAAGAGGAGAAATAGAGAAAACCACATGGGAAAAACCCTACTCCAAAAAGAGATAGCAAAGAATGTTCCAGAAGAAAGTGATTTAATTAATAAGTTAGAACAAATAATTACTCTAACACCCCCCCTTAAGCGAAGCTTGGGAGGAAGCTAACCTAGCACAGCTATGAAAGAGAATTGGGTCCCGGCAACAAGGCCAGATCAGGTACCCAATCACAACAAAATCTCTATAAAGAGGAGAAATAGAGAAAACCACATGGGAAAAACCCTACTCCAAAAAGAGATAGCAAAGAATGTTCCAGAAGAAGGAACAAAGAGATCAGAAGAGAATCATTGAAGCATGAAGAACCGCATAACTCTGTCAAAATGCTGATCTGTAGAACCTCCATGGAAATAGAAGGCACAAACCATCAACCAAAGGAATCTCCATGGAAATAGAAGGCACGAATCATCAACCAAAGAAGCATAGAACAGCAATATAACCTCCCCTTAAGGCAGGTGAGGTGACAGGCAGCTGAAAAGATGGGCCAAAAATCTCCTACAACACAGGAGCCAAACACATTGAGAGTGAGGTACAAACAAAAATAAAGGCACGTGTCATCGACACTGCATGAGGAATTAGAGAAAGAAGGCCTATAAGCGGCAAACAACTATCCCCCCCATGGCACTTTATATAATAGTGCGAGTACAACAAATCATAATGATGAAAAGGATCCCGAAACGCAAGAGTGGCACTTTATCTCAGTGCATTGCATAAAAATTCTTACAATGAATATCAAAAATTATCAAAAAAGACATAAGGCTGAAACAACAGAAGGTAGAGCCCAAAACGAAGCAACTGAAGCAACAAAATCGATCCTCGGACCTGAAACAAACAGGATATCCACCAGAATGCTAAAATGAAAAAGACTGAATAGGATGTTCCTAGAACAGAATCTAGAACAACAACTAGCATCACTGGAAAGAGCATAGAAAGAGCTTTCCAATGATATAAAGAAGTCCAAAATCAGAGATCGGAAGCTCAAGATACGCCTCCCAGAGTGCAAAATAGAATATCTAGATTTGAATGCCAAAATAGGCAACCAAACTACATCAAAACCCAAAAACACCTATACCAGGATCTCCGTCTCAGAACCAGCTTTCCGACACTTTTTTCAGATTGAAAAAATACGTCTGTATGCTCAAGTTACGGAGAAAAAACCTCCAGGGCCTTTGAAAATGCAAAAAATTATTTTCTTTTAATAAAAAAAATAATAAAAAAACAAAAATCTTAAAAAAAATGCGCCACCCCGCTCCGCCGGCGGAGCGGCGCACGGGCAGAGGGTGGGCAGAGGTCGTAGCGGGTGGGGAGCGGTGGGGCCACGGCAGGAACCGTCGGTGGAGCCACTGCGGGCCGCTGGCGGAGCTGCTAGCGGTGGCCGCTAAGTGGGCCGCCAGCGGTGACCGCTACGGTAACCGCAGCGGCTTAAAACAGTCGCAAATAAATATTTTTTTGCAATTTTTTTTTATTTTCACCTCGTACTGCGTGCAGAGGCCGTACAACCCTGTACGATAAAATTTTTTGCGTCCCAGACCAACGGTGTCTAAAATGGACAAATTTTATATGGATTTTGACTGCAAACGGCCTTCCAAATCCAATGGAAGCGTCCGTTTGAGCCCAAAGTGCTCCAAATTTTTTTTTTAAAGTTGTCCGTATAGCCTCCCACTGCTTTGAAAAATGCAGCTTCTGAAATGCTTCAACAAACCACGAACAGCAAGCAGCAAGCTAGCTCTGATACCATGTTAGATTAGGTGAAAAACTAATCTCCCAAGAACACCTGCATGCATAAACCTGTCACATGGATGAAGCAAAGAACAGAGGCAAGGAAAAATCAAGGAAGCCAAAAAGCCAAATCCATCTTATGGACATGCAAAGAGAAATATCTCTTATAATCCAATAAGTGAATGAATAAAATACAAAGAGGTGAATCCTTATAAAGGAATCATGAAACCCGAAAAGGGAAACTAAATCCTAAAAAAGCTAGGTTGCACAATATAATTAATAAAATATTAATTATATGCACCTACAAGATAGCTTAAGAAAACAAGAGTAATTAGCAACTTAATTAATTAAATCAAAGTGATTTAATTAATAAGTTAGAACAAATAATTACTCTAACAATTATCAGAGAGAGGGAGAAGACACCACTTGTGTAGGAATTCAGATCTCTCCTCTGAGGGCCACAATGGTTACCCCAACAACAAAGCTACCAAGGATAGAGAAAACTCTAGAGAGAAGTGATAGGGGAAAGGGGCTAGCTTTAGAAATGACTTCATCAATAGGAGAATATATGTCTCCCATGGGCATCACTCCAACATGGCTGACACAAAAGGTATTAACTTTTTAAATGCGATATGTGGAGTACATCGAGGAAGAAGGATTGGAGGCCTTGATGAAGGCAGTGAGGACACCAACACCCATCCAGGGTGATCCTAAACAACTAGAATTCATCATGAGGAACCAGAGAAATGATTTGATAGCACATATGGGAAAGTGCAAGAAGTTGGGTCTCACTTTTGGGCAAAACGTGGAAGTGTTTTTCCTATTTTTGAAATTTCTTGTCAATTGATGTCAATATTTGAGGCATTTAGAAATTGAATATTAAAAAACTTCAAAAATAAAAATTTTAGTATTCGGAATCTTCTTTTTGAATATGTAATTTATTTGTGTACCCACATGATAGATTTTTTTGGTATGGATCTTTAAAAACCACTTTTTCAAAATGTCTATTTTAGGACCATACCACACCCGTGTATGGACAAAATAATTTGATACAAATAAATGGATTTTTTTATTTTCTTTTAACGAAAGTTGTCTAATACACCTAAGATTGATGAAAATATTTTTCCTTAATTTTTTATTGAATAATTTTATTATTATTAATTGGCTATAAAGGTCAATTTCAAAACCTCTCATGTATGAACACCATAATTTGATCAAAATTTCACTTTAAAAAATAAAAAATTTTAACCTCAAAAGAATTATATGTAGATTGATGACATATACATTAATTTAAGAAAAATTATAAAATAAAAAAGTTATTAAAGTTTTAGTGAACTTCACTAATTTACATTTAGGTACCACCTTTCATTAAAAAATAATGAAAAATAGTAAATAAAATTATAGCACTATAAAATTTATATTTTTGAAATCAAGATGGTGAGAGCTCTAATGGGTTTTTGTTTCATAAAAAAATTTGATCTGTAAGACCCTCTAAAAATTATGGCAAGGCGTGAATTTGTCAGATCAATGCCTTAGCCAAATCTTGAGGGGTGTAGGCATAGGCTTTGTCTCACCAAGCCTATCCCAAACCAAAATCTAAGGTAGGAGGAAAAAACCCCACCCCATGTTGTAAGAAATGGGTACCCATTATTTGAAATTCAAAAAATGGGTACCTATCTTGAAAAAGTCAAATTAGCATATAAAATCTCCCCTCCACCCAATTTTTTTAAATTTTAATAAACAAGTACCCATTTTTTGAAAAAAGTGCGTACCCATTTTTTACTTTTCAAAAATGGGTACCTGTTTCTAAAGAATAGAATTTTTTTATTTTTCAAAAATGGGTACCTATTTTTTGAAAATAAAAAATGAGTACCTGATTTTATAAAAAAATGGGTGCCCATTTTTTAAATTTTGGATCAGGCACCCGAGCCTAAAATGGGTACCCATTTCTAAAAGAGAACGATCTCAATCCACAGATTTCTACAGAATTGAGACCCATCTTCTTGCTTCTACCCATATAGCTATTCCCCCTCCTTATAGAGGTATCAAAGAAATTTCCCCAAAAGATTATCAGGTAAAGGAGGTAGTATTGGGAAAGGCCACCTAGAACATGACCAAAGTGTTGACTACTACAGGCCTTAAAAAAGTGTTCTAACACTTGGATCAAGATGAGGTAAAAAATTTGGAATTGAGAAAATAGAATGATCTATTATGAGAGTATATGAAGGAGGAAGTGGGACCATTCAACCCTGACCATACTGAGATCACTTTATCAGTTGCCCTCAATAAAGAAGATTTGGCCTCTAAACATAGTGACTCATTTTTGGATGCATACAAAATATGACATTACAATTTTGAAGATAAAGGGGTACAGATTATTCAGTCAAATATGAATTCATTGCTCGGTATACAAAAGATTTCTGACATATTGGTTACAATAATGGACCAAAATTTTGGGTTAATGGATGAAGTAGCCACTTGGACCAATAACTTGGAAGCATTTCGAAATATCAAGGGCCAAAGATATTGAATGCTACTAGATATATATTAGGTAGAGGAGTGGGATAAAGCAGTTTATTGGATAGAAAAGATTGCTATTGGTAATAGGGTTATGACCGACTTATATGAAGATATCATGGATGTAAAGAAGAGGGCCCCTGATCAATTTTTGGAAGCTAATAAATATTATAGTGTGACTAGCTTCAAGCTTTTTGAAGATGATTCTAGGACACAATTGTGATCAGTTGAGTAGTTGTAAAAAAAAATTGAGTGTTATTTGAAACAACATTATTAGAAAATGATGTCGAGCACATTTTCATGACTGAGGAGGCACTTAAAGAGTTGGACCCCAAGCTGTAAGATTTTTCAAGCATTAGGCAAGAAGTCAAAAAATATCACCAATAAGTGACAATAAAGTATGAGTCCTTAGACTTTCCAAATACCCAAGAAATCATTGTCATCATCCAAAAGTTTAAAGTAGTCCATCCAAACATTGTTTTGATGGAAGGGTCACAAAACCAAGATGGAAACTAAAGATTTTGGGACATAGAATTTTTTTGCCAATTTTGATCTTATTACCTTTGAAGGTGTGGAGGTGCACTAGTGAGAAGGTAGACTTTTTTGCAAGGTGTGTAGGTGCGCTAACAATTTTGGATAAGTTTTGGTGGCACTGATAATTAAACTACCAATTCCTTTTTTTGATTGTTTCATGCACGAAAAACACATTTTGGCATTAGTTTAACTGATAGATACACACATAATGGAGCTTGAGTTTGCATCTAAAGAAGTACTAGAGACTCCTTGATCATCTATAGTCTTCTCTCTTCTCATCTTCTCCTTTTTTATAGGTTTTTGAGTGATGTAAAGGTCCATGCACCATGTAACTAATTTAATAAAGAGTCCAAGCCTGCTTAGTACCTAGTTAGGAGTTTGTTTGTACATAATTTTCTTTAAATTGGTGATTTTAGCATGCTTTTTACGAGGAAAAGGACTCATATCCAAAAATTTCTTTAAGTATGGGGTTTCCTATAAATAAAAAGATGTAATATGTATTCAAGGCTGGTATTTTGATGTAATAAAGTATGTTATTGGTGCTCTCATTTTGTGTGTAGAGTTTCTTGCTAGAATGTGTATTTTTTTATGAATTTTATGTTCATGAGTAGTGAAGGAGCCAATGGTTTTATTGTATGTTAATGCTTGTGCAATCTATTTGTTCTAGTGTTTGTCATCTTCTAACAAATTCTTCTGTTGTGATGAATTGGAGAAAGGATCACCTTCATGTTCTTGCATAGCAATTTGTTTTGTGCACGTACACTTTTCATGGCTATATAATTTGATGAATTGTGAAACATCTTATTGTATTCATCATTTCTTTTGACGATTGTATCAGTTGAGTTGAGGATGAGATACTCCTTATTTTATTGGTTTCTTACCTGGTCCTTTTGAAGATTTAATTCGAAGAAGCGTTATTAGTTTGACTTATATCTATTAGAAATTTTATTTTCAGCAATTTATTTTGAATTTCTCGTTACCTTAGCCCTCTCATTTTCTTTTGAATGTGTGGTTAGAATAGGAATTCACATAGTTGTATTGTTAGAACTTGCAATCATCCTTAAAATCAAAAAATATAAAAAAACACATTGGTTTTTGGTTGCATTTCTTGAAAAGTTTTTTCAAACTAAAGATACCATCAAAGACCTTATGAACACTCACATTTATCTATTGAGATAACCAATGGGTTGATAAACAACCATCCAAAACCTTGGACTTGGCCAATTTGATTATCTTTTCAAGGGAGAAATTGGTAAGGAATTCTTCCATTGGAATCATGCAAAATGAACACTCAATAGAAGTGGTGCTAGAAGGAGGGCCTTTTGCAAATTTATAAGTCCAAAATTCCATAGTCAGTAAGGTGTACTAGTGTCCTTGTGTGAAGGTGCATCAATCAACAAGGTGTGATGAACAATAAGGTGCACCAAGCACAATAGTGTGCTATCTTAGAGGTGTGGAAACTAGAAGATCCTAGCCTACCATCTCCCTTTCTATGAGCATTGATATCCTCACCTAAAAAAAGATAATTTTGAAGCTTGACCACTTCCAAAAACCTCACAGTGACAAAGGGGTACCAAAGCTCTTTCCATTCACTCAATAAATTTCATCTTCATCACTTCCCTAATATTACATTTCTTCTATTCAAATTTCATGAAACATTTCCCAACAAAAAAGTTAGCCACTACCACTTCCACCCATGGCTTTCTTTGCAAACACAGAAGATTCACCCATCAACTTACAATGTCCAATTCATGACCTTCCCAAGAATCTTGAGAACTTCTACCCAAAATTCATCTATGAAAAAACATGAATGATAGAAGATCACATCAAAGTTTTCAAAGAAATATTTAATAGAAAGAAGATTCAACATGAAGATTTGCTCCTCCATCTTTTCCCATACACTTTGGGGGAAGTTGCATTCAAATGGTACATGAATTTACAATTGGCATCCATTCAAATCTAGGATTCTTTTGAGAATTTATTCTTAGATCAATTCAAGATGATTATCAATATGATTATCTTGCACCACTAGTCCCTATCAATAAAAGGGACCCATCAGAAACCATCTCTTGGTTTAACCATCATTCTCACATGACATATTGAAGATTGAAGACTCTCTACACCTTACCATTAGAGGCTACAATTCCAATCTACTTAAATTCTATGGATCATTTCATCATTATCTTCCTAATAAGACATAATGCCACAAGCTTTGATACTTTGGAAAAGGTCTTCAAAGAAGAGATCACTTTCACCAAATAGGCCAATCCTTATAGTGGGGTTTTGATGGTTCCATCTAACATTGCCATAATGGTGCCACCTTATCCTACAAGGGCACAAATGATGCCCAACCAATAACCCCCATTGAATATAATACCAGTATGAAAAGTTCCTACAGTATCAACCCCTACCATAAGCTATCTAGGATTAAGCCTTTGAAAGCTACATTGTTCAAACTGAAGGTTGCACTAGCTATCAAAATAGAGAACAACGTGATAGTTGAATTAGAAAAAATGAAGAAAATCTATGTCCCAAATCACAAAGAAGATCACTTTTCTCCAATTTTCACAAGGGAAAAACAATAATTTCTAGCAATATAATGCAAATATGAACAAAAAAATTATGGAAAAAAGTAATCAAAGAGCTTCAATATTATGGGAATAATATTTCTTGAAATAAATTCAACCCATCAAATCATAACAATGGATTTCATAGATATAAATGCCATTAGAACACTAACTGAACAACAAAATCTTGTCAATTAACAACAATAATAACATTCATTTTACTAAGACTAATCAGGTAGATGTAAACCAAAATGCATCTAATGACAATATTTTCTATGGAGGAAATTAGGGCATAGGCCAAAACTCACATGATATTAATGATATGTTCCCTCTCTAGTTCAACACAATTTTTTTGGAATCTTATGATACTCCACTACATACTAAGATAGAGGATTTCACCAATGAAGAATTTGTGTTCTCTTTCAACCAAGAAGCCAAACCTAAACATACTGAAATGTTTTCCTTCCACAATGAAAATTGGAATACGTACAATTCACCCACTAAAAAATGTAATTCCTCTTAAACTACAACCAAATTCTCCTGATCCACAAGAAACTAACAATCATGCAACTGTGTGTGTGCCTATCTAGACACAACAATTTTAGGCACAAGGAGTTGTGCCCACCTTATTAAAGAATCATGCTTGGTCTATAGAAAAGTACAATGCCATTGAAGATTTGAAAAGGACTAAGGAAAACATCTCCATGTATGACATGCTACAAAGTTGTCCCAAGCAAAGGGAAACACTTTTGAAAATGCTAGATCACACTAAGGATTCTACGAACATCAATACCCAAAAGATGAACTCTCCTCAGGTCAACATCATTGAAGCCATGCCAACTATGTTCAAGCATAAGATGGAAGTACCTACTTTTCTATTAAGTATTCAAAACTTTGTGAAGAATCTCCATAATTTCCTTGTCGATTCAGGTTCTTCATGCAACATAATGCCACTTTGATTTAGGATCTTAGAGAGTAATGACACTTAATACCCTTCAAATTAGGAAATCCAATGATAATCCTACAATAAGTTTTCAAAATACTCCTCCAAAAGAATCATTCCTCAGTTCATTGACATTATGGTTACCAACTTGCAATACCTTAGAGAAGATACAAACCCAAATATCTTGCTGCTCTCTAAGTTTTGTAGGCTGCATCACAAGAGCCATTCTGAGTTGAAATGCTTGAGTTGTCAAGACTTTTTCCCCAAGGTTTTTTCTTGGCTAAATCTATCCACAAGGATAGAGGTATCCAACCTCTTAGTAACAAACAATCAGTCTACATATGACAATCAAGAGGATACCTCAAATGTCCCCTTCGAAAGGACTAACACTTGGGAAGGCACTTTTATAGAGAAAAGTGAAGAGGATCCTAATGCATCATATAATGACACATCCTCAAATGGAGGGGATTTATCCTCTCCCCCTAAAGGGGTAGTCACTATGCATAGGAGGTAATTCTTTATAAAAGGTAAAGACTAGGTCTCAATAGTTGTACATCTCAAACCCCAGACTTCCAAGGTCACTAAACTAATCGAGGAAATTCAAAAAAAGAAAAGAAATCAAGATGTCCCCATGTCAAAAGTGATTACGAGTAATAAATTGATGCAAGGAAAGATGTGGCGGGTTCTTAAGAAGTCTTTCAAGGATAAAGTGAAAGAAAAGATCAAAACAAATAAACATAAGTCCAAGACACCCAAGCACTAAGAAATTTGGACTCTCAAGTTTGATAGCTCCAAGTGTAAACAAGGAGTAGGAACCAAGATTGAGCTAATAAATCCCAAAGGTAAATATTTCTATGATTCTTATCACTTGTAGCTCATATGTGCCAACAACATGGTAGAATATGAAGCTCTAGTATGGGGACTTCTCTTCACACTAGAGAAGAAAGTCAAGGAAATCTATTCTTCTAATAAAAAAAGGTTAATGGCTATCACAATCAAGTATGGGATTTGATGGATGACTTTGAGGTGCTAATCATCAAATCTATCCCTAGGAGGAGGAATATGGTTTCCAATGCATTAGCTATGTTGGCCAGTGTATTGCAACCCATTGAAAGGGGAAAACCTCAAAAGGTTTTCTATTGAACTTGTTGTGATGTGGAGCCTAATCAGACTCATAGGTTTATTCAACATGGTTTTCTCTCCATATTATTTCTAATGGGGTTTGGGGGTAGTGCCCCAAAGATGGGGTCAAGGGGCAACACCCCTGCAGGGCCTTGGGGCCCTAAAGACAAATATACCTTATATTGTAAAAGGTGTCAGTTGCTATTTTTCTTATTGGATGACTTATTCTAGCCCTAATTTTGTAAGATGTAAAAGCTTGTATAAAAAGGCTTAAGGTTGGGGATTTCATAATGTAATAGTAATATTGTAGCTTCTTGTGGTAGCATTGAGCTGTAAGGGATTGGGGATTGTAATCGCTAGATAATAATAATATTAGACTTGTTGTTGGTGGACATAGCCCAAGGATTGGGTGAACCACATTAAATCTTGGTGTCTTGTGTTCTCTTTTATGTGATCTACTATTTTTTGGTATTGGTTATATTTTCATGTAACTATTATTTTTGTCTGAGGTTAATCCTAAGAAGTGGTATCAAACAATCATCATTTTTTTTAGTAATCTTCTACAAGAAGGTCTCACAGTTGAGTAGGAGTCTCATGGTTGAGTGGGAGGAATGGTGGACAATGGTAAGCTAAAGGTCAAGAATTTTAATGGGCAGAACTTTCAATTATGGAAGATGCAAATGGAGAACTATCTTTATCCAAAGGATTTATGGAAGCTGTTGGAAGGAAAATCCAAGAAATAAGGAACTGTGTCAAATGAGGTCTGGGAGATTTTAGATAGAAAGGCACTTGGAAGCATTCAATTATTCTTGGCACCATTAGTGACATTTAAAATTACAAAAGCAAAGATGATAAAAGAGTTGATGCAAACCTTAATGAAACTATATGAAAATCCCTCTGCTTCAACCAAGATATTTCTCATGAAGCATTTATTTAATATGAAGATGATATAAGGTGGATCTATTACAGATCATTTAAATGAGTTTAATAATATTACTAGTCAGTTATCTTCTATGGGTATTAATTTTGATGAAGAAATTAGGGCTCTCTTGATTTTGTGTTCTTTGCCTGAAAGCTAGAATGGCTTGGTAATGGATGTGAGTAACTTTGTTTCTAGATCTAATAACCTAAAATTTGATGATGTGATTGGTGTTATTCTAAGTGAGGAAAATTGTAGGAAAAACTCAAGTGGATCTACATCAGGAAGTTCTTTGAACATACAAAGTAGAGGTAGAACGACTGAGAGAGAAAATAATTCTAAAAATTGTGAGAAATCAGGAAAGTGAAAGGGGAAGAGGTCTCAATTCAGAGGACCAATAGATTGTTGGTACTATGGTAAACTAGGGAATAAGAAGAAATATTGTTGGACTCAAAAGAACAATGAAGGAGATAAACTAGAAGGAAACAAGGAGAAAAATGTGGTAAGTAACAAATTCAAAGAGGATGCTTTGCTTCTTTCTTTAGAAAGTATTAATGATTCATGGGTTTTAGATTCTGGTGCTTCATTTCATGCTACAACTCATAGAGGTTATTTTATTGATTATATCCAAGGGGATTTTGGGCTTGTTTATTTGGGAGATAATGAACCCTGTCAGATTTTTGGAGAGGGAAAAGTTAAGATTATGTTGTAGAATAGGAATCATTGGCTACTACATGAGGTTAGACATGTTCCAAGGCTGAGTAGGAATTTAATTTTAAAAGGGAAACTCGGTGATGAGGGTTGTGTAGTTACTTTTAATGATAAAAATTAGAAGGTTTCAAAAGGTTCTCTTGTAGTAGCAAAAGGTGTGAAAGTAGGCACCTTATATCTTTGCACAAATCTTACTATTCCTTCTACTTTGATTATTTTAGAGAAAGATGAATGTTTAGGAATAGTTTCTATAGTTGAGTAGGGAGAACAAATAGATATTGTAGATTCTAATATAGAGCTATGGCACAATACACTTGAGCACATGAGTGAGAAAGGTATCAAAGTACTTCATTCAAATAAAGTTTTACCAAGTCTAAAATGTACTAATATGGATTTCTATGAAAGTTGCATGTATAGAAAACAAAAGAGAGTGAGTTTTGTGAAGAGTGGGAAGGAAAAGAAAAGTGAGAGATTAGAGCTTGTGCATACAAATGTATGGGGACCAACTCAGGTATCTTCCCTTGGTGGCTCTCATAATTATTTTATAATTATTGATGATGCAACTAGAAAAGTATGAGTTTATTTCCTTAGACAAAAATATGATATATTTCAGAATTTTAAGAAATGGAAATGGTTGGTTGAAAATGAGACTGGTAAGAAATTAAAATATCTCAGATTTGATAATGATGGTGAGTATTGTAGTTATGAATTTGAATATTATTGCTCCACTAATGGTATTCAAAGATAGAAAATTGTTCTAAGGACTCCACAGGAAAATGGAGTGGCTGAATGCATGAAAAGGACTATAATGGAGCATGGAATAAGCATGATGTTGCATGTTGGGTTGCCCTTAAATGTGTGGGTGGAGGTTGTCAATACTACTATATATTTGATTAATAGAGGTCCCTCTACTCCCTTGGTTTGTGGTATTTTAGAGGAAGGATGGACTGGTAAGAAGGTGAGTTATTCTTTTCTCAAAACCTTCGGTTGTAAAGCATTTTCTCATACAGATCTTGAAAAATAGAACCAAGATGGAAGCTAAGTCAAAGAAATGTGTATTTTTTGGATATGGCATTAATGATTTTTGTTATGGGCTTTGGGATTTTACAAATCATAAAATTATGAGAAGTGGGGATGTCATATTCAATGAGAAAGTGTTGTACAAAGATCTATTGCAGCAACATTAGAAGAAAGAAGATGATTATGTAGTGTTGGATGATACTCCAAAAGATAATTTTCCAACAATTCCTCATGATCTACAATAACCACAAAAACAAGTACCACACAACCTAGTGAATGTTAGACAGCCAACAAGGCTAAGTAGACCTCAAGAAAGATTTATCCCTTCCTTGTATTCTATTTTACTTACTGATGCTCATGAACCTGAATGTTATGGTGAAGATGTACAGGTGGATACTAAGATTCAGTGAGAGTCTGCAATGGCAAATGAAATGGACTCCTTGCTAGAAAATAAGACTTGGGATTTATACAAGTTGCCTATAGGTAAACATGCTTTATAGAATAACTGGGTTTATAGGTTGAAAGAAGAAGATGGAGGTAAGAAATGATTAAAAGCCAGGTTATTGGTAGAAGGATTTGCATAGGAAAAAGACATTAATTTTGATGAGATATTCTCTCATGTTGTTAAAATGACTTCTATTTGCACTATTTTAAGTATTGTGGCTACTGAAGATTTTCATTTGGAGTAGATTGATGTTAAAAAAACCTTTCTTCATTATGATTTGGATGAAGATATATATATATGGCTCAACCATAGGGATTTGAGGTCAAAGGTAAGTAGAACTTAGTGTGCAAATTGAAGAAAAAAACTTTTAAGTTTTTCAAGATTAAAAACTTCCAAGGTTTTCAAGACGATTAGTGTATCTTAGAGTTAATCATGTGCAATAGGTTATTTGAAGGTAAAATAATTAATGCTAAGCCAAAACTAGAATCAGAAGACCATTAAGAAGAAGGTCAGGATGACATCATAAATATGAAAAAGAATACTATTCCCAAGGGGATGGTAGAGCTAGAATACATCTTCAATCATGATGAGTGTACATACCATAAAAAATCCATTGAAGAAATGGGGAATCATGCATTTGACTCCTACAACTTGGGTACCAAAGATGATCTCAAGATAGTAAACATTGGGAAGGCATGTACAACTCAAGAAAGAGATGAAATGCTATACCTACTTACCAAGAACAAAGATTTCATCACTTGGAGCTATCAGGAGCTCAAAAATTATGATCCCAAGATCATCATGCATTATATCCTGTTGAATCTAGATGCTAAGAGTTTCCATCAAAGGCAAAGATTGGTAAACCCAATCATTGAGCCATAAATAATAAAATAAGTTCAAAAACTATTGGATGCCAACATTATCTTCTCTATTTAGCATTCTACTTGGGTGACCAACCTTGTTCTAGTAAGAAATAAAAACTAAGAAATAAGGATTTGTGTTGATTTCAAAACCTAAACCAATCATCCTAGAAAGAAAGCTACCCATTTCATTCACTTAACAAAGTATTAAAAATAGTAAACAGATCCAAGATGATGCCATTCTTAGATAGATACTCTAGATATACCTAAGTGATGGTAGATGAAGAAGATAGGTTGAAGACAACATTCACTACCAAGTGGGAAATATTTGCATATAGGTGGATGACCTTTGGCCTTATCAATGGGGAAGCTACATTTCAACATGTCGTAGATGAAGTATTCAAGGGCTTGATAAACAAATCAGTTGTCATCTACATGGATGGTGTCATAGATTTCTAAAATGATAGAAGTAATCACACTTCTAACTTAAAGAAAGTAATCAAATGATGTATGAAATTTGATATATCTCTCAATCCAAAGAAGTGTTCATTTGGGGTTACCAAGGGTAAACTCCTCATGCATATCATCTTTGAAATTAGCATCTCAATTGACCCTAAGCAAGTAGAGGTGATACTTACATTGTTACCACCCAAAAACCATAAGGAATTAAAGTCTTTCTTTGGGAGGATCCACTTCATGCATAAATTCATTAGTTGCTTCACTGAAATAATATGCCCTCTAAATAATTTACGGAAGAAAGGGGTAAAGATTGGATGGACATCCAAAGTCAAGAAATCTTTTGAAAATATCAAGGTGGCTATTTTGACTACCCCAATTCTTGTCAGTCTAGACTATCAAATCCCATTCAAAGTCTACTCTTTTGCCTCAAAAAATTCATGTATTAGTATCCTTAGACAAAATAAAGATAGTGAAGATGAGAGGCCAATTGCATTCATGTGTTTCCCTCTAAAGAATGCAAAGCTAAATTATTTGAACCTTAACAAATAATTATTTTCCTTGGTAAAAGAAATCAAAAAGTTATTCCATTATATACTATGAAGAAAGGTATGCTATTGTTCCTGACCCATTGGTCAAGTCATTACTATTATAGAATGAGCTAGGAGAAAGGAGAGGAAAATAGATGACTATCTTGTAGGAATTCGATTTGGAAATAAAAATCCATGAAATTAGTGAGAGGGAAAGATTTAACCAAAATGATGACTAACAATAAAGACGAAGGCATAGTATCTCATGTGTATGCAAATGAAGGGTTCATAATAGATGTTTGGTATTAAGACATTTTGTATTATCTCCTCCAAAATTTATGCCCTCAAGTAATGAGAAGTTCCCAATGCTATGGTTTAAAAATTAAATGTGAGTCCTATATGATTGAAGATGGCAAAATCTACAAGAGGAACTATGAAGGGATATACTTGAGATGTTTGAACCATGAGGAAGCTAAAAAAGTATTGGAGCAATATCATGAAAAATATGATGTTGGACATAGGTCAATAGAGGCTATGACTTACTAGATTGTAAGCTCTAGATATTATTACCCTAACCTTTTCTAGGATACATATGATCATGTGTGCTCCTATCATGTCTTCCAAACAAGTTCTAGTAGATAAATAAACCCATCCATGCATTTGCAAATTCTCTTTGAGGTTCATCCTTTCACCAAGTGGGGGATGGACTTTAACGAGCCTATGCACCCTCTATCTTTGATAGGAAATTCTTTCATATTGACAACTGTCAACTTTTGCACAAGGTAAACTAAGGCTAAAACTTTTCCAAGTTTTACCACACAAGTGGTCACCATGTACCTCAAAGAGCATATCATGACTAGGTTCAAGATTACCTTCTTTGTAGTATGCAATAATGAAGCCTCCTTTATATAAATTTTTCTTACTCAATGGGCATTAGAGAATTAGGTTATTATCAAGTTTTCATTTAATTACTATCTGTAAGGTAACAAAGTTTCTGAATCCACCAACAAGAGTCTAAGAGTAGTCATAAAGCACTTTCTAACAAAGAATCCAAGGGATTGGTATACACAATAAAACAAATGCTTTGTAGATTGACATAGGAAAAATAATGAATTCTTTGGGTACATCCCCATATTTGTTAGTTTACAACCAATAGCCCATCTTTCCCCTTAGTTTCAAGATTCCAGTGTTGAAATTCATAAGGGGATACATTGGAAATATTGATAGAGTCCAAGTTAGATTGATGAACATTTTAGAACTAGATGAGAAGAGGATGACAACATTAGAACATATGTCAAACATCAAGCCATCAAAAATTGTTGGTTTTACAAAAGAGCCACAATAAAATCTTTCAAAATCTTTGACCTAGTCCTTATGGGATAAGACTAAGGAGAAACTAGGATGTCATACTAAGTTTTAGTGCCTATGGGTTGCCCCCTACTAGATTATTGAAATTATAGGGGCCAACACTTCCGGATTGTGTATATTGGAAGGGAAATATATTCCATTTCCACTCAATGGCCAATTCTTCAAGCACTATTTCGAGGATTGAATCATTTTTCAGAAAAACTTAGAGCCATAGTTAGTTTTCCTTTGTGTTTTATTTTTTCTAGTCTAAGTTAGGGGTGTGTGTGTACTCAAATATGTGAACCACCCAAACTATTCTTGACTTTTGGAAGAGGTAATTGTTCGTCAAAGTAGTTAGATGATGTGATCTGTTGCAAAAACTAAACACTAGTGTCACAAGTCAGAAATGAGTGGTTTGAAAATTTCTACTTAGAAAATAGGATGACCTCTGTCAACACTAATAATTCACAAAAGAAAATGATTGACCAAGTTGCTCATAACTTGAGAAGGTAGGAGCTAATCCCATCTCAAAACTCTCTGGCCTAAACAAAAAGGTTTTCTCTCATGACCATACCAAAATTACTTGTTGCTATGCAAGTTTCCCAAAGTTCACTAAAAGAGGAAAGAAAAAAAATCCAAAAAAGAGGGATCAAGAAATCAAACACCACCTCTTAGTCACACAGTCTAAGTGTGGTCTGGAGGCTACCAAAAAAATGAAAGAAAAGAAAGAGATATTGTAATGGAATCTCCTTAAAAGAAGGTCAAACAAGTTTAACACTTTTTGGTGTAAATATGTATTTACTATTTCTACTTTACTTTAGTTTACTTAGGTTAATGCATTATTATATTATATTATATTATTTTATTATTTATTTGGTGAGACACATAGGAGTTTGTGTACTTTTATGAGTTGTCATGTTGACAACACAAAAGTAAGCAACTCTAATTTAGCACATGGTGTCTACAACATTATTTTGCATGCTACACCTCTGTAGGCTTATCCTCTCATTATTGCACTTACTCCTATGCTTAATGGAGGATAATTCATATCTGGTGGACATGTGCCTGGTTGTATGACTTATCATGTTGTTGATTCCTATACATTCTAGAAGAATACTAGAGGCCTTTATATATAAGCACTCCTAGTGTACTTTCACATTGGATCGAATACCTATCAATATTCTGATCATACTCTTTCTGGTCTACTATTGTGCTTGTGCTTGAGTTCTTTGATCTTGGGTGAATTTTTCCCTAAGGAAAATTCTTACATGGTATTAAAGCTTGGAGAATTTCTCTTCACATAGCCATTCAAGACCATTGTTGCTTTAACACCTTGACCCAGATCCAGAGTATAATAGTCATTGGGAGTGTCTAAAGCTAGAATGGACCTTGTCATTGTGTTCAAAATATCAATTCAGTGAAAATCAGCTATAAATTCACCTACCCTAGGCCAAAGTCAATTTTGAGACAACTTTTTTTTTGCAAATTGGCACCTGAAGGCCTAATTTGCAAGTTTGGGTATGGTCAATTTTAAGAGTTATTTAATTATTTTTTGGATCTAATAATTTAATTTTTCTCTACTTTTTCAAATTCTACATTTTTTATTTTTTTTTTCCCTTCAGGAAGCAGAGAAATTATTTTTTGTATGGGTACTAGGCAATGATACCCTAGCCCTACACATTGCAAGGAATATTTTGTGGCATATTCCATTTGGTTTGGCTCAACAAGTCCAAACCACTCATTTTCTAGCTACTCAATACATAGATTGGTGGATGAAACTCTCATCGGTCGAGCTCAATCTACCGGCAAGAGCACCAAACACCATTGACATCACATTTGTTTTAACACTACGATGGCCTTATTTTTAAAGAACATCCAAGTCCATTCTTTTGTCAATGTGGGATTATTTCTAAAAAACTCTAGTGTCATTAAAGCCATATTATAGCCCATGTAGAGAAACTAGTTGATGTCACTAACTTCGCTGACACCCATGCAAACCCCCATCATTTTTCTTCTCTAGCAGCTGCTAATAGTTCCTGGCCTGACAACACAATCAAAAATTCCATGTTGTCTACAACCCACATACTTAATAGGTCTCCTCATAATTCCTTAGATGTTAAGATTCCTTTTGAGGCATGGTGTGGTAAAAAAATAGTTCTAAGTCACTTTAGAGTCTTCAGTTGTCCAACATGAGAAAATATATCTTCTAGGGGATGCAAGGCACCACCATCGAGGCCTTGTACTTTCATTAGATATGAAGATGGTGTTAAGGCATACTGACTTATGGATCTTGAGACTCATAAAAAATTTGTGGAGAAGGATGTACACTTTGAGGAAAGTTCCCCTAGCTTATCCTCTAATACTCTTTGCACTTCATACACTATAGAAAGTCATAGTGACACCAATGATAGTGCTTCAAAAAATTCATATATGTGGGGTTCTATCGACATTTTTAGTGAGAGGTCATGGAAACAATATAGTCCACATGCATATATTGCCATAGTGATAGGTCCAACACAACAGGATACACCTTGTCTTCTAGCTCTAGCATCAAGGGATGACTACATAGCAGACATTTCAGGTTTATTTGTGGAGTCATACATAGAAGACTTGGGAGACATCATTGATGATGTACATATTCTCTTTGATGATAATGATCCTTCTTTAGTTGTTGCGAGGGCTTACTCTAACCCTCATGTCCATTCTCTACATGATCTATATTTAGAGGTTGATGTGATTGTGGATCCCTATGAACAATAGTTATAGGAGGTCTCTTTATTATTTGAGGAGATAGTAGATTCTTTGGGATAGGTTATACATCCATCCTTGTTTGATCCAACATTGTTCATTTTAGCAACATTGGAAGAGGTGATAGTTAGTATTGATAAAGGCATAGTTGAACAAGTTTCAGAGGCATCATTGATCATTGGGATTCTTTCTACACATAGGGGAAGCATCTCACTTGTACCTTTTCCATTGTTTCTTCCAAAGGGGAGGAACATCATTTAGCATTCATGGACCAGCTTGTACCTAGGAGTGACTTTCACTGATTGACATTCCTCATTGGGGGGGGGACTACCTTGTCTCTCTTCCTCTTCTTTCTTATGGGGGGGGAGGGGGGACTTTTCCCTTGTATGGGGTTTTGTCCTTCACTATTGTATATACTTGATGTATGTCATAATGGGGGGTCTTGATTACTCCATCCATCCATGCATCTTGTTTTTTCATCTCTCTTTTTGTGGGAAGGTTTTTCCCATGAGGTTTTCTCTCTTTTTATCTTTATGAGAGATTGCATTTCATTATGTACATGGGTACCTAACATGGCCTAGTAGCTGGGACCCATTATGCATTTCATCCTAGTTTTGGTAAGCTTAAGGGTATTCCCCTAAGTTGCACTTAAGGGAAGTTTACTTAGGTTAATGCATTATTTTATTATTTAGTTGGTGACACACTTAGGATTTTGTGTACTTTTATGAGTTTTCATGTTGACAACACAAAAGTAAGAAACTCTAATTCAGCACATGGTGTCTACAACATTATTTTTCATGCTACACCTTTGTAGGCTTATCCTTTCATCATCACACTTACTCGTGTGCTTAATGGAGGATAATCCATATCTAGTGAACATGTGCCTAGTTGTATGACTTATCATGTTGCTAATTCCTATGCATTCTAGATGCATACTAGAGGCCTTTATATATAGGCACTCCTAGTATACTTTCACATTAAATCGAATACATATTGATATTCTGATCATACTCTTTCTGGTCTACTATTGTGCTTGTGCTTTAGTTCTTTGATCTTGGGTGAATTTTTCCCTAAGGAAAATTCTTACATGGTATCAAAGCTTGGAGAATTTCTCTTCACATAGCCATTTGAGATCATTGTTGCTTCAACACCTCAACCCAGATCTAGAGTACCACAATCATTGGGAGCATCTAGAGGCAAAATAGACCTCACCATTGCATCTAAAATGTTGATTCGATGAAATTTTGCTATAAATTCACCTACCTTAGGCCAAAGTCAATTTTGAGGCAAATTTTTTTTGTAAATTGGCACCCAAAGACCCAATTTGCAAGTTTGGGTATGGTCATTTTTTAGATCTGCTTAATTGTTTTTCAGATTTGATAATTTATATTTTCTTTGCTTTTTAGAGTTCTGCATTTTACAAAATTTGTCTTGCCCTTTGGGTAGTTGAGAATTTTTTTTTTTTTTGTATAGGTCCCAGGTAGTGACACCCCGACCCTAAATTTTAAAAGGAATATTTTGTGGCATATTCCATTTGGTTTAGCTCAACAAGTCTAGACCACTCATTTTTTGGCCACTCAATACACAGTTTGACAGATAGAATTCTCATTGGCCAAGCTCAATCTACCGGCGAGAGCACCCAACACCACCAACACCGCATTTTTTTTAACACTGTGGTGGCTTTGCTTTTAAACAACATCCAAGTCCATTCTTTTGTCAATATGGGACTATTTCTAAAAAAAATTGGTATTTTTTAAGCCATATTCTAGCCCACATAGAGAAACCAACTAGTGTCACTAACTTCATCAACACGTATACAAACCCCCACCATTTTTCTTCTCTGACAACTACTAATAGTTCTTAGCCTAGAAACACAGTCACAAACACCATGTCATTTGCAACCCACATACTTAATAGGTCTCCTCATAATGCCTTAGATGGTAAGATTCATTTTGATGCATGGTGTGGAAAAAAACTAGTTGCGAGTCACTTTAGAGTCTTCGGTTGTCCAGCATGGGAAAACATATCTTCTAGGGGATGCAGGGCACCAACACCTAGGCCTTACACTTTCATCAGATATGAAGATGGTGTTAAGGAATATAGATTTATGGATCCTGAGACTCATGAGAATTTTGTGGAGAAGGGCATACACTTTGAGAAAATTTCACCTAGCTTATCCTCTAATACTCTACACTTCATACACTATGGAAATTGATAGTGACACCAGTGATAGTGCTTCAAAAGATTCAAACACATTAGGTTCTATCAACAGTTGCAGAAAGAGGTCATGGCATCAATATAGTCCACATGCATAGATTTCCATAATGATAGGTCCAGTATAATAGGGTACACCTTGTCTTCCAGCTCCAGCATCAAGAGATGACTACATAGTAGACATTTCAAGTTTGTTTGTGGAGTCATACATAGTAGACTTGGGAGACATCATTGATGATGTACATCTTCTCTTTGATGATGACAATCCTTGTTTAGTTGTCATGAGGGCTTCCTCTGACCCTCTTGTCCATTCTCTACATAATCAATCTTCACAAGTTGATGTGATTGATGAACAATAGTTGCAGGAGGTTTCTTTATCATTTGAGGAGATAGTAGATTCTTTGGGATAGGTTCTATATCCATCCTTTCTCAATTCAGAATTATTCTTTTCAATAGCATTGGAAGGGGTGATAGTTAGTATTGACATAGAGATAGTTGAATAGGTTTAAGAGGCATCATTGATCATTGGGATTCTTTTTACACAGAAGGGAAGCATCTCACTTGTACCTTTTCTATTATTTCTTCCAAAGGGGGGGAACATCATTCAACATTCATGGACCAGCTTCTACCTAGGAGCGGCTTTCATTGATCAACATTCCTCATTGGGTGGGGGGGGTGGGGGGGGGAACTTTCTTGTCTCTCTTCCTCTTCTTTCTTATGGAGGGGGACTTTTTCCCCTTATGGGGTTTTGTCCTTCACTATTGTATATACTTGATGTATGTCATAATGAGGGGTCTTGATTACTCCATCCATCCATACATCTTGTTTTTTCATCTCTCTTTTTGGGGAGGGTTTTTCCCATGAGGTTTTCCCTCTTTCTCCACTTTATGAGATATTACATTTCATTATGTACATGGGTACATAACCGGACCCATTATGCATTTCATCCTAGTTTTCATAATCTTAAGGGCATTCCCCTAAGTTGCACTTAAGGGGGGGTGTTGGTGTAAATACGTATTTACTATTTGCACTTTACTTAAGTTTACTTAGGTTAATGCATTATTTTATTATTTATTTGGTGAGACACTTAGGAGTTTCCATACTTTTATGAGTTGTCATGTTGACAACACATAAGTAAGAAACTCTAATTTAGCACATGGTGTCTACAACACTAGAATTTGCATAATTAACTGAGTTTTCATGTAGACAACATAGTTATTCGCACTCCTAATTTAGCACATGGTGTCTACAATATTATTTTGCATGCTACACCTTTGTAGGCTTATCCTCTCATCATTGTACTTACTCTTATGCTTAATGGAGGATAATCCATATCTGGTGGACATGTGCCTGGTTGTATGACTTATCATGTTGCTGATTCCTATGCATTCTAGAAGCATATTAGAGGCCTTTACATATAGGCACTCCTAGTGTACTTTCACATTGAATTGAATACATATCAATATTTTGATCATACTCTTTCTTGTCTACTATTGTGTTTGTGCTTGAGTTCTTTGATTTTGGGTGAATTTTTCCTTAAGGCAAATTCTTACAGCACTACCTAATCACTAGCTTGCTAAAATAAAATAAAGCTCCAAAAGTGAATCAAGTAGAAATATGTGAATCTTGTGAATTTGATAAAAGACCTATGAAACTAAAATAATGAAAATATGATGTCTAACTAAGAGCCCTCTGAACAAACTCTCACATCCTCTCAATAGTGGTCATGTAAACACCTAAATATGATTACACAAATAGTTAATTGTATTTAGTCATCTCCTAAGACATTAGTGATTAAATATTTATTATTTAATTAATTAATCATCATCCCCTAGTTAATTAATTAATTTAATTAACTATACTCTAGTTGATAAAATCAAATGATAACCCAAAATTAGTTTATCAATTAAAACCCAATTCCTCTATTAATTTAATAAATCCTAAAATCTATTTAATCTAATCTCACATCCCCCATTTTATTAGATAAATAATTTAATAAATTATCCAAACCCCTAAAAAATCCCTAAACCCTACCTTTACCCCTAATCCAACCCATTCACCCATACTATCCTCACTTAGCCACTTAACTAACCCATCCCACCAAAGCTAAGCCACTTTCCCCCTAACCCCCTTTCTAAACTAAGTCTAATCCTCCTCCTAAACATGTGCACAACTTTAAGCAAGGATTAAGACTTGCTAACCCAAGCCAAAGTCAACAAGTCTCCCTTGTCCTCTTCCATCCCTATCCAAGAGCATTAATGGCTCTTACATACCATTAAATGTCTCTTAGGTCCCTCTTCCACACTCTTCCTCCCTCATTACTTCCTTTGACCAACCATTTTTTTCATCCCCTCACTCTCATCGTTCTTGTGAAAAGTGTCACTCTTTGATTGGCTACAAACAAGCACAATCCATGTGCTCCCCTTTCAAATTATCCTAGCCCTCCCTCACCATTCTTCCATCAAAGAATCCTGACCATCCCATCTCTCTACCCCTTGGCCTATAAATAAAGCCCTTCCCTCTCACAATCCATCATCCACTTTCAGAAAAGCTTATAATACCCCACAAACCACTACATCATACTTGTTTTTGCACCATAGCCATGTCAAAATCCATCTTCACCTCCATTATTGAAACCCTTACCCATCTACACACTTGGTAAAACACCCATCCATTGGAAGCTTGAGCACACCATGAGCATACACCCCTTATCCATCAGGGACATATCTACATTATTGTAGGTTATACACAAGGAGCCTACCATTCTTGGTTTGCCTTCCTTCTCAGTGATAACCTCATCCTATCATAAGTGTTAGCTATTTTTGGTTATTGTGAATGCTTAGTAAACGTTAGTATTCAATGCACATGACTAAATTAGATGATACATTTTGGCAGATCTAATGGGACTCTGCATTCGGGTCACTATAATCACGTTTTTTCTTATTTATGTTAGACTAACCAAAATGACATTTTGTGCTTGTTTGTGTATGCAAGTGGTCTTCTAAAAATTTTTGTAGGCACCAAGGTCTCTTATCAAGAAGTGCACTCCTAGCCATATAAATAGGTTATCGTTTAAACAACATTTTAGCCACCTTTATTTGTGATCCCACAACCACACAATCATGAACTCACAACCACAAAATTGTGATCCTAAGCTTGTGGGAACATGAACCCATGAGGGCGGGCTTGCATTCTATCTAAAACCCTACCACCACATGCCAATAAAAACATCCCCATCATTCCCCCTAACCTTATTCCCATGGGAACACCAATTTTTTACCAGTGGGATCACTGTAAAAGACCTATAGAAACACTTAACCTAATTAGTCAACCAATAAACCCCACTTTTTCCCTCCTTGGTCGAACCTATAGATACATTTGTTAGTGGTAATGGTTCCTCATAAAACCTATAGGATTGCACTTTGGCAAGATCACTCTATTAATTTTTTCCCATGGCTTGCTTTTCTATGTTTCCACTAGTTCTCTGTACCTACATCCCACAGCCTTTTAACTACTTTCCCATGTTATAGGATCATGGATTAAAACTTGTGGGTTTTCTAGTTTGACCAACTAGTGCCAAATTCTAACACTTTTCTATTGCAGGTATTTTTTGGAGTAGAATGCTAATGGGTTTTTGCAGGTTTTCTTACAATGCTTGCTAGAAAGTTTGTGTTTAAATGCTTAAAAATCTCTGCAATATGTCATGTTTGTTCAAGATCTCTACAATATCATAAATATCATCATTTGAAGCATGGAACTAAGGCTTAGCACTTCTCATTATCTCCTTTCAAAACCATCTTGGAATGTGTTTCTCTATGACCTTGGCTCTTGATGATGAAGGGGTGTGTTCAATTACTTCCTTCCCTTTATCGCTCTTGCTTGGAGTTGTCTCCTATTGTGAGGACTCTCCTTCTATAACTTCAAGCTTTGTAGACCCTAAAGGTTTCTCCTTAGCATCATGGGAAGGTTGTTGTGCATATTCTACCATCTATCCCTCTTTTGACAATTCATCAGTAGCCCTTGGCTCTGGTTGATCTTGTGGTGATGGTTCCTTTTGAACTTGTTCCTCTTCTAAACTTGGAGATGGGGGAGTGACTGAACCCTTATCTACCACTCTAATCTATGGTGGAGATGGAGGAGTAAGATTAGGACCCTGTGTATCTAGCAGCATCTGCATCTAATCTTCCTATTGGAGTTCACCTATAGTGGTGTCTCTAATCTTATCTCCAACCAACTCTATACCCACAAGCATGAAATCAAAATCCATCATGGAGAAAACATCCTCACCTCCTTCCCTTTGTTCATTCACCCAATGCTTCACTTCATCTTTTGAAGAAGAGAGTTCTAATGGTTCTACTTGGGTGGATGGTAGGGTACTTATGGAACTATTTCTTCTTTCCAACTCTGTGGCTTTTGCTAACTAAGTTCTTCCCTATAGAGGTACTTGTTCCTCCTCCTCTTCTGATTTTGTTTCTTCCTCTTCTTCTTCTTCCTCTGAGATAGTTTTAGGAATAGATGGATTAGGTTCTAATCTTCTACTGATCATTTTCCTTTTCTTCATCTTAATCTTGATCCTCTTATGTTTCTTTGGGATGAAAGAAGAAGGGGGCTCTTCTTGTCCAGGAGGAATGGAGGTTTTTAGAATTTCTCCCTCTTCTAGTTGGCTAGGTACAAAAGGAGGCAACTGGGGTTCATCCTAGATTTGAGTAGCTCCAATACCTTGGGACTCTTGTGAGATCTATTAATGCTGTTGGGAAGGTGCCTATTCTATTTGAACCCTCTGAGGAATGGTCCTCTTTCTTTTTTTCTTTCCCTTCCTTTTAGGAGGGTAATAATATCCCACTGGGTGATTAAGCTGGCAGACTGTCTCTAGCCTAATAAGGGACTAGAATGCAAAGATAGGAACTATTAAATTCCTTCCTCTACCTCTTTTTGGGCAAGCATGTTGATGGAAGATTACTGTATTAGGAATTGGATCAAGTGGCAAAGGTTTCTTGATCCAATACTTTGTCATTCTAATAACATGCCTCGCTTGATGATTAATATCATCACCTTCTTCCTTGTCAACCTTAGCATTCAGAATAGGTCTTTCACCAACTTTATCTATGTTGAATAGGGGATCTAGTAATTCCTTAGAATCCTATTGCCTTATCTCATCAGGGATATTCAAATGGAGAGCCTAAGTCATCTTATAATAATCCTTGATGCAGACATCATAGTCATCCATGGCATTCATCCAATGATCTTCAATGGCATCCTCATGATGGAATTCCTTCCCTACCAGGCTTTCCACTTTACTAACATTTTCAAAGTATGGCTAAGAAGAGTTGTATTCTTCAAGAGGATAGTTCTCCCATTCCTATTTGAAGGTCAAAATATCCTATTTCTGCTTCACTTGATATAGCCTAATGACCAATGGCCATTCCTAGTATTGTCTCCATTGCCTCTTTATCTTCTCATAGGCTGACTCAATTTGCCTAGAGATCTCCAATAGTACCAACTTGTCACTTGGATATCTCAAAAGCTTCTTAGGATTGATGGATGCACTGGCTACTTGTAGATACATGAATGTCTTGAATTGGATGAAGTAAGCTCCGAGACCTGTGATCTGTTCTTTGGCTTCATTGGAAAACCTCTTCCATAGTCACCCTCAATGAATTGTATGATAGCAAAGATAAACATGTCATTCACAATCATGTACTCCTTGCTCTATGTTGAGAGCTTCTTCTTCATCAACTAAGGATAAACAATGTAAGGCCAGGCATTGTGGTCTTGCATACTACCTCTCCTATACAAACTAAGATAGTTTGTTGCCCTTGCTACAAGTAGGTATACTAGGTAAGAAGTCATGTAAAACTTCTTCTTGTCCTTCACTATCCTCAATTCCTCACACAATTTTTCACTTAGTGTGGTGGCCAACTCTAATGGTATCTTTGTCTATATGATGGTCTCAATGAAGTTGACCATGAATGTACTGAGGTGTCCTGCTATAGGTAAGCCCATAACTCTACTTAGGAGAATGATAGAGTATCCAATATCATTCTTCATGTATCACCAAGTCATATCCACTTTGGTAGTTATCTTTCCCTAAGGAGGCTCCTCAATGAGGTATGAGGATTGTATGATGTCAATGGCCTCTTGTTGGTGCTCCTTGTACAATCTCTCAGCTACTTCATATGAAAATCTGATGAACTGATCTGCTCTTGGTAGGTGGAAAACCCTCTCAATGTTATTAGGTCACAAATCAAATACCACTTCCCTTATGACACTCTTGACCACCCTCTCATTGGGCACGAAGTGTTGCGATAGGGCCATGATTAGCTCAGCTGATTGGACTGACATAGGATGTGATGCTACATTCACCAATCTAGAACAAATCAATGTGAATACAAAGGCTAACCTTTCAGTTGGCTTGTTGAAAATTCTCAAGAATTCACATAGGTCAGTCTATCTAAGGTCGGTATCTTTGATCTTAGCATAATCATCATGGAATCTTCACTTTGGAGGTACACCTTGGAATTTGAACATGACTGGCTTGGGTGTTGCTCTAGATGTGGACACCATTTAAATATCTAGTCATTATGAGAGAAAATGTTATTAGTCCAAAAATGTAAAAACTAACTATGAATTAAAATAAAAATAAAGAAAAGGAAAAAAATGCACCCATTTAGACACTTTATTTATTTTCATTATTTCTTCTTTTCTCTTTTTTTAAATTTCCTTTTTATTTTTATTTTTTTTAGTTTTTTAAATTTATTTTTAGTTTTTATTATTTATTATCTTTTTTTCAAAATTCTACAATTCCTTTGCAAATTATAATTAAAAGATTTAAAAGAAATGTGTGAAGGGGGTTTTAGAAGTTGTGCCGCGGCCCAAGGGCCACACAACACGCGATGATGGGAGGTTACAAGCGCGGTCTACACAAGGTTCACATTGGCACCACTCCAGGCGGGGTGGAGTTTGGTGCTACCATGGGTGCGCATTGCTAGTGCTGCCATAGGCATAGGCACATGAGCACTACCCTTATTTATGCTGCCATGAGCAAGGTTTAAGTGGCACTGTAGGCACGCACTACTAGCACCACCATGGGTGTAGGCACGCAAGCATTGCCCCCTTTATTGACATTGCCATGGGCAAAGTTTGAGCACCACTATGAGCATGGGCATGCAAGCACTACCATTTTTATTAATGCCACTATGGGTGAGGTTTAAGTGCTGCCATGGGCATGCACTACTAGCACTGCTACGGGCGTGGGTCCACAAGCACTGCTCTTTTATTAATGCCACTACAGGTGAGGTTTAAGGATTGTCACAGACATGCACTGCTAGCACCAACGTTGGTGCAGGTACGGGTGAGCTGCCCTTTTGAAGATACCACAATGGGCGAGGGTTGAGTGCTACTCTTACCCTTCATTGACAAACTCTACCAAAAAAATGCAAAATATTGTGAAAACTTTGGGTTTTATAACCCTCGCACACCTCAATGTGCACGCCATTACACAACGCATGCTCTGCACATATGCATGCGCACGTGCGCATTGGAGATTAGTAAAAAAATTAATTTTTAGAAAAAAACTTCCAATGTTTTTTACTCTAAAATTCTAACTCTAACAAAATTTCTTCTCCCAACTCTCAAACTATGAGTTTAGGAGTCAAAAAAAGTAGGGGGTCCCCATTCCTAGTTGAGGAATGGGGTGTGTGTTGTGGACACCACAACAAATAGCCTTGGAAAAAGGAAGAAATGACCAAGGTATTTCTTCATCAGAAAACATTCCTCTGACATGTGTCAAACACCAACAAGACTTTAAACATCTTGAGTATCTTTCAGATGACTCTTCAATCAAAATCTCAGAACTCAAAACCTTTAAGCTTAGTGTGTGTGTTGTGTATTCATTCCCTTTGATGTGTCAAGATGTAGTCAATCAAAGTTTTTTGATAGCTAGAAAACAATCTTCCACTCTTCCCAGCTCATTCATTCATAATTTCAACAAAGGCTTTTATCAATCAATTGCTTGACCAGATGAGAGAATCAGTTCGAGGGGTCTTGGCAGGATACCACATTTTTTAAATTTATGGCTTTTTGAACAATTACTCCATGTAATTCAAAATGTTACTTTTGATGAGATAATCCTTTGAATACAAGGTACTTTGTTTTGAGAATGTATCTTTTTCCATTTTAGATCTTTAGAATCCTTCAAACTTAACATTGTATTATTTTATTTTATTTTTAATTTTTTTTCAGTATCCCAACTACGCTTAGACTATGTAGTTAGAATATCGACGTCATTTCTCAGATTCTATCTCTTGTGAACATCCCTTGCATTCCTCTCCAAACAATAATCTTAGCAACCTATCGAGGAGACCCCTCCTATTTGAACCAGTCAAAGTTTGGATCATGCTTCATCATTGTCAACTTCAATTCAACAACACCTAAAACATTCAAATTTTAAATTTGCAGAGTGTTAAGGGATTTTTGGTCTAAGCCTTTGATTTCTAGATTGAAAATCCCCTATTTCCACAAGAGATGTCAATTTCTTGGTTGGTATAAGACACACAATTGTCCAAATGTCTTAACAAAGAAATACCTCCTCTTGAAATAGGAAACAAAGAGTGGGTAGTGAAATCTTAAGAGAAAATCTCAAGTACACCTTACCCCCCAGGACTGACACAAATTTTGAAAGAAAAAAACATGACTGAAAGCAAACACGTAACATGATAGAAAACACACTTGTAGAAATAAACACACTTGCAGAAACGAAAATCTAAACTAACTGTAGAAATAATATCTATGTAATTATTTTTTTGTCTTTTAGGCTTCAAAATAGTGCTTCAAAAACTACCTATTTATAGGCAAGGGAAGAAATTCCCCCTGTAAGGAACTAAGCCTAAAAGTCTTTTCTCCAAGAATTTATGTGATCTGATAAGGGCCTATCGACAAGCGTTGAAACTTGGTATGGTTGCCTGAATTTTCTTTTTCCTTATCCCAAAGTAGAACAAGGTCAAAAATCCTGAATGATTTGATTGTGGCCCTTTTGTTGAACCACCTTTTTACAACAGCCTGATGTTTAGCCTTATGCCCCAATGCAACTGTCTATTTCTCATCTATCTCTAAGACATTCATCAATTTGATTTGTACTTTGTTAGCCTCTTCAACATACCCACTCATGAATTTCAATACCAAAATTCTAAGATTAAGTGGGAACATTGGTTCTTGCCTGTAAACAAGCAAATATGGAGAAGTACCCAAGACATTTTTGACTCTTACTTGATCTATCCAAAGGGCATATTTTAGTTGGGAATGCCAATCCATAGGATTCTCCTTCAACAATCATTTTATTACTGTGATCAAGTTCTTGTTTGTAGATTTTTCTACCCCATTTCCCTGTGGGTAGTAATTCGAAGAGAACTTGATAATAACTTTGTTTTCAAATGCCCACTAAGTCAAGAATGCAGATGTAAATGCAGACCCATTATCACACACAAGGGTGAATGGCATTCCAAATCTAGTAACAATGTGTTCTTCCAAGAAATCCATCACCACCTTAGCAGTGCAATTTCTAAATGTTTCTGCTTCCATCCATCATGTGTAGTAATCTGTAGCTGTGAGAATAAATGCATGTCAAGTTGATGATGGTAGATTGACTAGATCCAGCCCCCACTTTGTGAAGGGGTGTATCTCATACATAGGTTGTAAGGGCATTGCCACATTCCTTTCTCTATTGGCACTGGTTTGATAGATATGGCAAGATCATACATGATTGAAAGTGTCTTTGAATATCGAGGGCCAAAAATAATCCAATCTGAGAATCATGTGGGTCATTGCTTCTACCAAACCATGTCTTGTACCATACTTATCATGAAAGTATTCAAAGACTTCTTTTGCTTCTTCATGGCCGGAACATTTCAGATAAATCCCTTAATAGTTTCTTGTGTACAACTTATTGTCATGCAACATATAAGATTCACACTTCATTTAAGTCCCCTACATTGTGAACTATTCATCCATTTGGGGCATTGATCTTGTAAAAGGTAATAAAAAATGTCTTGATACCAAACATCCATTATGACCCCTTGATTAATGTCAACTTGTGATACAACCATCTTCTTTTGATCATCCTCATTCATTTCATCGTCAAACTTGAATTCCTTTTCATTTCCATCGTGGTTATTAGCTATCATTTTTAACAACCCTTGACCTCTAACTAATCTCATAGATTGAATTCTTGAAGTATGGCCATCCACTTTCCTCTCCTTTCACCAAGTTCATTCTGCATCAAAACCATTTTTACTACTGGATCAGGTACAATTGCATACACCTTACTTCTCAGTATGTAGTGATGGAACTTCTTCACTACCTTGATCAATGCAAAGGATTTTTTATCAAGGTTTGAATAATTCAACTCTACATTCTTCAAAGGAAAACTCATAAAAGAAATTGGTCTTTCATCTTCCTTTTCCCTTTTTTGTGTCAAGATCCCTACACAAGAGTGTTCAAAAGTGAAGGAATAGATCTTAAAAGGCAACTCATAATCAGGACTCACCAAAACTGGAGCCATTGAAATGGAAGCCTTAATATCTTCAAATGATTTCTTTATTTTTTAAGACCACTTTGTCTTAGCCCCCTTTTTGAGTCAATCATTAAGGGGATGAACTATCTCTGCAAACCCACTTACGAATTTTTGTACAAAGCTTATCTTTCTAAAGAAAGACTTCAATTCCTTTTGACTATGTGGAGGTGCTAACTTCAAAATTGATTCAAATTGATCTAGATCAATGGAAATTCTAGCTTCAAAAATAACATGTCCCAGGAGCTTTCCTTTAGTAACGCCAAATGAACATTTCTTAGGATTGAGAGATATGCTGTATTTACAACACCTATTGAATACCTACCTTAGATCAACAATGTGGGTACTTTGATCTTTTGAAAAGATAGTCAAGTCATCCATGTAGATGACAATACATTTGTTAATCAATCCTTTGAAAGCTTCATCCATCACTCATTGAAATGTATCTCCCACATTAATCAGTCCAAAGGGCATCCTTCTATAGGCAAAAGTTCCCCACTTAGTTGTGAAAGATGTCTTGAAATGATCTTCTACATCAACCATCACCTGGTTATATTTGGGGTATCCATCTAAGAATGAAATCATTTTTGAACTATTAACAATTTACAGTATCTCATCCAGTGAGGGTAGAGGGTAGTTATCTTTCTAAGATGCTAGATTTAGGTTACGAAAGTCAACACAAAGGTGAATCTCTCCTATCTTCTTCCGCATGGGAACCAAATTTTCCACCCATGTGGAATTGTGGATAGGAAATATGATCTTATCATTCAATAACTTATTTACTTCTTTCATGATCAGTGATTGAATGAGAGGATTTATCGGTCTTTATCTTTGTCAGAATGGCTTGGCATTGGGCTTCAACAGAATGTCATGTGTGATAATCTTAGGATCATAAGTCTTTAGCTCTTCATAGCTCCAATAAATGACATCCTTATACTCGGTGAGTAATTTGAGCATGTCCTCCCTTTCCTATGAGTTGCACACTTTCTGTATCTATACCATTCTTGGTTCTTCACCAGTACCCAAATTGTACGAGTCACATTCTTTGATTCCCTTTTCTTGAGTTTCCCTTCTATTGAGTGTTGATTCATCATGATCAAAGATGCATTCTAGTTCAACCATTCCTTTTGGAATAGTGTTAGTCTTTAAATTTAGGATTCCATCTTTATCTTCAAGTCCATCATCTTCAAGCTTGTCATCTGGTGTATCATCAATTTCTTGTCCCTAAAAATGGTGACTGCACATGAAAAACTCAAGTATATGTTGATCATCTTGAAACACCTGAAAGTTGGTGATATTATCAAGAATGGATAGAACAATAACCAATTCCACTGAAAATATTTTCAACTTGGTTCTTTCAACTAGTTGCAAAGCACTTGCTAAGATAGTGAGAGCATCTGCCACCATGTTCTTTCTTCTTGGGATGGATTTGATGTTTAAAACTTCAAAGTCATCCGATATATCATATACCCTTTTTCTATAAGCAAGTAATCTTTTTTCAGTGCAAGACTATATGAATTTTACTAGTCGTATGACCAATTGAGAATCCCCTTCAATTTTAAGAGCTATGAATCCTTTCTCTAGTGTAAAGAGGAGTCCTTAGATTAATGCCTCATATTCTACAACATTGTCAGTGCATCTAAATTGCAACCAATATGCAACATAGAAATACCTACCTTTTGGGTTGACCAATTTGATACCTACACTGGCTCCGATCTTACACCTAGAACCATCAAAGCAAAGTTTCCAAATTTCATTTTCTTTGGGTTTTCTAACTTTATGCTTATTCATCCTTAACTTTTGTTTCACTTGGGCCTTCAATGACTATTTCTTAGGAACCCATTGTAACTTTCCTTGTGTAGAACTTGATGAGTCCCCCTCATAATCTATAGATAGAGGAAGTGTATTTTTCTTGTTTTTCTTGAATTTCCCTTATCAATTCTTTAATTTCCTTAATTTTAGGTTCAGGATGAATGACTACTAAAGTCCATCCTTTACCTTTCACATATCATCTTCTTCTTTGGACTTTGATCATCCCAAGAGGAGGGGAAGACAAGCCTCCACCATCTGAAGAGGTATCATTGTATGAAAAATTTAGATCTTTAATTTCCTCTTCAATCTTTTCAACAAGGTCAGATGAGTTCACTGGATCTTTACTTTTTGTGAGTTTAACTGTTGAGATCCTTTTATCCTTGTTTTTCATTATGTGTGTCAATACCTTTACTACTACTTCTTGGAATGATGAGAATTAAAATTTGGAGTGACTAACTTTCTGTAACTGACAAAATCCTAGAAGGAGGAGGATGCTAGGATTGACTTCCTCTCCCAAACATTGTAAATTAGTCACCATACTATCTATGAACTGTGTCATGGTTTCACTTTTGGGTACTGGCACCTTAGGTTCTTCTTTCTGGTCTTGAAGTGTATTGTTTGGAACCATGTCTGATACTATAACTTTATATGAACCTAGATCTAATTGTAAGAATGCTATCTCATTCATGGCATTATAATCTATGATCATTGTTTTCAATTTGGGCTCAACATCTATCTTGATTTGATTGTTCAATCCTTTCTATGGCAACCACAATTGAGTGAAGTTTGTAGAAAACCATCATCTCACATTTTGTCCATTCTTTGCTCAAAAGTAATCCATATGTTTTTGGGATGTCAACCACATGTATATCAATAACATCTTGAATTCAAGGGTCAACTATTAACTATATCCACACATCTTTCAATACTCCAATGACTTTCACCTCTGTCTTATCCAACTGTATCACCACTCGATTAGAGGTTTGAGGACTAACTCCTAGCCTTTGAGATATTGATAATAGAATTATGTTACATGAAGCTCCTAAATCAATGAGGCAATTGTGAATATTCTTCCCATATATCTTGATGCTAAGCAAAAATGGGGGTACCTCAACTTTTTCTTTGAACATAGTGGGCATTGCTTCTACAACATTCACTTGCTAAGATACTATAATTTGAGGGACAACATTCGTATTGTGGGAAACTTTTGTATTATCCAATGTCTTCATGAGTGCTTCTCATTGTTGTGGACAATTCTGTAACATGTCAAACATGGACATATTGGCTTTAGTCTTTTTCAAATCTTATACCACATTGTATTTTTTAGTAGACCAAGTGGGATTCTTTAGTATTGTAGGTACATTCACTTGATTTTGATACTGTTGTCCTCCCTAGATTGGTCTTATCGACAAAAGATTGTTATTTTCTCTTGGACCAGGTGGAGTTGGTTGCAAGCCTGGAGGAATCCTATCTATCAAAGGGTCTTTTCTATTTTTGAGATTATATCTATTCCAATTGTCAAATCGAAAAGTAAACATCTCATCATGATGAATATCAGGTTCTTGACTCAATGGGAATGAGAATTCTTCATTTTCTGATTGTTCCACTTGTGGATTCTATGTAGAATCATAAGATTCCAATAGCATAGCATTGAATTGAATAGGAAGAGGATTGTCATTTACTTGTGAATTTTGATTCACCTCCTGATTACCATTGTAATATGAACCATCATTGTTAGGCACATTTTGGCTATCATCATATTGAAAGATATCAGCATATTGCATGTTGTTGTTGTTGTTGTTAGTAGGAATGCCTCCATTATTGGGACAAGTGTTCCATTCTCAATTTTGCCTTTGGAAGCCATTGTTGTGATTAGGAGGATTAAAGTTGTTTCCTCTGCCATTGTTTCTTGCATTGTTTTTCATTATTCCCATTGAAGTTCCTATTGTAATTCTAATCAAAATTATTATTGTAGGTGCTAGTGTTATTTCTTTGGAAGTTTTTATTTTGTCCTTGTGACAATCTAAGACTATCAATTCATTATTCATTTGTGACATAGTCTTCTTCATTTGACCAACTTCCAAAATAAGATTATTATCCATTTCTACAGGAACCGTTGCTTTCTGTTCAAAGAAAGCTATTTTTGGAGGCTCATACCCTGGATATGTTATCACTTGAGTTTGTGGAGTAGGTGCCTACTATAATGGAACTGTGTTCATAGGTATGAATTAGCTAGGCACGGTGGGTGCTCCCATGAGGTATGTTGGTATTCTAGGGACTGCTTGTGCTAGAAGCATCATTCCTCCTCCATTAGGATTGGCCTACTTTGTAAACATGATTGCTTCTACAAAGACTTTATCCAATGTGTCAATATTTTTTATGTGAAGTCTTCTCAGAAAGATCGCAATAAGAGGATCTATAGCATTCAGAGAAATCTAAATAGCAGCTTCAACTGGTATGGTGTATGGCATTTCCAACTTGCGATAGGCCATATGAAAGCAATGGTTGAAGCATGAAATTGTCTTAGTTGGGTCCTTTTTGATTGATATGAATTGTTGATGTATCACAACTGGATTGATGAATTTTTTGAATGTATCCTAGTTTCAAATGCATCCAAGTGGAAAATTGATGTACCAATTGAAGGCAATTTCTCCCAAAGAGTAACGAAATAAAAAAAGAACCGTGCCCTCATTAGCAACTTGCTTGTGATTGCAAATTTCCTTGAATACCTTGACAAGATCTTTAGCAGTTCAAGTCTCACCATAGATGAATCTTGGGCAAAACTTCTTGAGATTCTTGAGGAGGTCATGGAGTGCACCTCCCAAATTTATTGGCAAGTCTACAAAATTTTTGAAAAAGGCCATTGGAAGGTTTGGTCGACCTAACAGTGTTTGTTGAGGAGGAACTATCAGAATATGTGGTGGTTCACTAGGTGGTTGGAGTGGAAGTGGAGTTGAAGAGGATCATGAAAGTTCGAATGGAAGTGGTTGAGCTCGAGATGTTCCCTTGTTAATACATGGTTTGTAGAAATGGGTAAGCTCAAGAAACTCGCATGCACTTGGTATAGACTTGAATGCTCATTGAAATGGGGATTTAGATCAATATCCTCTAGCTTGCATCAATTTTTGGAAAAAAGTGCACCTCTACAGAAGTACATTTTCTCATTGTTCTAAATTTTGCACACCACGTTTTGCACACCTACGCACCTATGAACCTATAGACCTAGAGACCTATGTAGTTGTGGAGCTACAGACCTAAATTTGTCAAAAAACTCATGAAATTTTCTAAACTTTTGTGAAGCACTGATTATTGTATAAGTGCAAAATTCCAAAACTTTAACAAATTTTCTTCCTTTTCAAGAGTCAAAAGGAGCCCTCCTTCTACGACCACTTCCACTGGGTAGACATTTTACATGAGGTGAAATGGTAGGAATCCACTGCATAATTCCTCTCTTGAAAAACTAATCTTTTGGGATCAACTCCAAGGTTTAGTATTTGTCTTGTGATGTACCAAAATCTGCTCAGTTGAAGCTAAATGTGATTGTTCATGAGGAGGCCTTTGCTAGTTTTGTTTTGATCTAAAAATGAAGTAAATCTATTCAATATCTCAAAATAACACACAAAAGAATAATATTTTTGTATTTTTTTGTTTTTCAATGAATGCAATCTATCGGTGCAACTAAAATGAGTTCCTATTCTAACAAGGGGTTAGCAAAGAAAATAATGAAATTGAAAGCAAATAACATGAAATTGAAATAATTTGAAATTAAAATCCTATATGGACATAAGCTACAAAAACAACACACTGTGAGTTAAGATTTCAAATAAATCGGTAGGAAACTAATGAAAATAGGAGCAGTGCTTCCTAGAAGCCATTGATGCAATTATCGATGAGGAACTTTAACAATCATATGATATTTCACCTTTCATCAAATTGAAAGGCCATGGGAAGTACACTCATGCAAGACAAAAGGCTATAAAGACACAATTTGATGATCTCTTCTCAAGTTCGTTATGTCAGCGAAATTTTTAAACCTATAGCAAACACTAGAATGAAAAGATCATGCAACCATAAAAAATACAATAAACCTTTAGTTCAATCACAATCTCATGAATAAAATTCACAAAACAATGACACATTAAGGCAAGAATGAATACACCCCAAATGCGAGCACCAAAAGCATAATTTTATTGCATAATAATGACGACCCTTGTTACATTTTACAATAGAGTATTTATAAGAAATCATCTCCTTAATTTGTTTTGAGAGTGAGAGATATCTTCATGCAATAAAATGCTTTTAAAACATTAAAACAAACTAAATATATATAGACTATCAATTAATCTTGTGCTTAGAGGGACTCCATCCATATTTTATTCATTAATTGGATGCATAAGCCCTTTACATTTCAAAAACAAAGAAATCATGAGAGAGAAAGTAGGAGGAAGCCATCAGTCAAAGTGGAAGTGCATGGAGGCATCAAAAATAAAAGTTGGTTCTTCACTAGGTGTGTGTTGGAGTTAAACTATGATTAGAATGCGCTCTTGATGCATGGAAAGTGCTATTTTTGGAACTGGCAGTTAACTATCGATGCACTTTTGAATTGCAAAGCTATAGACCTACATATCTATGGAGCTATGGACTTGCAGAGTTGGATGAAAATGTGGACCTATGGATCTCGACTGGGTGAAAAACTCAAAATTTTACTAAGTGTCAAAATTGAAATTCTAGCATCTAAGTTTTGTTCTTTTTCATCCCAAAGCTATGTTTGGATGTTTGCCCTTGAATTTCTCTATCATCTCAGTAATTTTAGCTACATCTAAAAGATCTAAAGCCTCATATTTATCCTTCACCTTTTATTTATAGTTGTCGACCTCAATTTGAGTCTCTACAAAATCTCTGAGTTTGGTGTCCAACTCTAACAATGCTTCCCTTGTCCTGAAGGCTTGTCTAATATCTTCATCACTAGATGCTTCCTCTAAAGTCTTCTTGAAATTATCTACTACTACCTCAACTAGAAATAGCTTCTCTCATTCTTCATTTTCAAAAATGTCCAAGCATGCATCACAATACAACTTTTCTGCTTCCAAAATTTGCTCTTGGGCTTGGTCTTTGATTCGATGGATCTCTTTGTGTAATGTTTCCATTACTTTATTGCCATCTTCTATCTTCTCTATCCAATCATCAACCATGTCTAGCTCTTCTCTAGTATATACATTGATAAAAGTGTAGTACCTTTTCCCTTTTATGGCTTGTAGAGTCTACAAATCCTTGCTCCATACCTGTACCTCATCCATGATACTAAAATCCTACCTCAAAATTGCTATAATCTTATTCACGTTCTCTTGTGTAGCATGTAGTAACTTCAAATTCCCTATGATTGTGGTAACACCTCTATCCTCAAGGCTTTCTCACCATTCTTGACAAGCCTTCAAAAATGGATTGAGCCATACAATTTCCCCTTCTCTAAGAATGGTATTTAGAGTCTTCTTGTAGTGCTCAAGATCAAGAGGACCAACAACTTCAGCTAGATATCCCTTTAGAATCTCAACTTGCCTTTGAAGTATTCAAAGTTCAATCTCATCTTATACCATGGACCTAAGAACCTCTTTGACTATCATAGTCATCATTTGTTAGGCTGAATCCCATGTAGGCCTTCCTAACATAACATCCTTTACTTCATAATCCTTAAGACTAATGGCTTCTACATTTGTACCTTTAGGAGGGAGAACCACTTGTGAAAATAAATCTTGGTTCCATATGATAGTGATAAACGTGAATGGTGTTGCATCATGTAATGGAGACTTAGGTTTGTTCAATATCTCTACAATATCACAAATATCATCCTCTAAAGCATGGAACTAAGGCTTAGTGCTTCTCATTATCTCCTTTCAAAACCATCTTGAAATATGTTTCTCTATGACCTTGGCTCTTGATGTTGAAGGGGTGCATTTAATTGCCTCCTTCCCTTTATCACTCTTGCTTGGAGTCATCTCCTATTGCGAGGACTCTCCTTCTATAACTCTAGTCTCCATAGACCCTATAGCTTGCTCCTTAGCATCTTGGGAAGGCTATTGTGCATATTCTACCATCTATCCCTATTTCCACAATTCATTAATAGCCCTTGGCTTTGGTTGCTCTTGTGGTGATGGTTCCTTTTGAACTTGTTCCTCTTCTAAACTTGAAGGTGGGAAAGTGATCGAACCCTTATCTACCATCATAATCTATGATGGAGATGGAGGAGTAAGATTAGGACCCTGTATATCTAGCAACATCTATGTCCAATCTTCCTATTGGAGTTCACCTATAGGGGTGTCTCTAATCTTATCTCCAACCAAATCTATACCCATGAGCATGAAATCAAAATCTGTCATGGAGAAAACATCCTCACCTCCTTCCCTTTTCTCATTCACCCAATGCTACACTTCATCTTCCAAAGAAGAGAGTTCCAATGGTTCTACTTGGGTGGATGGTAGGGTACCCATGGCACTTTTTCTTCTTTCCAACTCTGTAGCTTTTGCTAATCGAGTTCTTCCCTGTAGGGCACTTGTTCCTCCTCCTCTTTTGATTCTATTTCTTCCTCATCTTCTTCTTCCTCCGAGATAGTTTAGGGAATAGATGGATTAGGTAATAATCTTCTACTAATCCTTTTCCTTTTCTTCATTTTAATCTTGATCCTCTTATGTTTCTTGGGGATAGAAGGAGAATGGGGCTCTTCTTGTCCAGGAGGAATGGAGGCTTTTGAAATTTTGCCCTCTTCTAGTTGGCTCAGTACAATAGGAGGCAACTGGGGTTCATCCTAGATTTGGGTAGCTCCAATACCTTGGGACTCTTGTGAGCTCTATTGATGTTGCTAGGAGGGTTCCTATTCTATTTGAACCCTCTGAGGAAAGGTCCTCTTTCTTTTGTTCTTTCCCTTCCTTTTAGGAGGGTAATAATATCCCACTGGGTGATCAAGCTGGGAGACTATCTCTGGCTTGATAGGGGACTAGAGCAAAAAGATAGGAACTTTTACTTTCCTTCCTCTACCTCTTTCTGGGTGAGCATGTGCATGGAAGATCACTGTGTCAAGAATTGGATCAAGTGGAAAATGTTTCTTGATCCAATCCTTTGTAATTCTAATAACATGCCTCACTCAATGATTAATATCATCACCTTCTTCCCTGTCAACCTTGGCATTTAGAATAGGTCTTTCACCAAATTTATCTACATTGAACAGGGGATCTAGTAATTCCTTAGAATCTTGTTGCCTTTTCTCATCAGGGATATTCAAATGGAGAGCCTTTTCTGCTAGATACAAAGTCATCCTACAATAATCCCTGATGTAAACATTGTAGTCATTCATGGCATTCATCCAATGATCTTCAATGGCATCCCCATGATGGAAGTCCTTTCCTGCCAGGCTTTCCACTTTACCAACATTGTCAAAGTATGGCTGAGGAGAGTTGTATTCTTCAAGAGGCTAGTTCTCCCATTCACACTCGAAGGTCAGAATATCCTATTTCCACTTCACCTGATATGACCCAATGACCAATGGTCATTCCTAGTAGGGTCTCTGTTGCCTCTTTATCTTCTCATAGGCCAACTCAATTTTCCTAGAGATCTACAATACTACCAACTTGTCACTTGGGTATCTTAGAAGCTTTGAACATTTTAAGCTAGATGAAGTAGGCTCTGAGAGCCATGATATGTACTTTGGCTTCATTGGACAACCTCTTCCCTTAGTCACCATTAATGAATCATATGATAGCGAAGATAAACACATCATTCACAATCTTGTATTCCTTGCTCTGTGCTGAGAGCTTCTTCATCAACTCAGGATAAACTATGTAAGGCCAGGCATTGGGGTCCTACATACTGCATCTCCTATACAAATTGGGATAGTTTTTTGCCCTCACTACAAGCAAGTATACTAGGTAAGAAGTCATGTAAAACTTCTTCTTGTCCTTAACCATCCTCAATTGCTCACACAAGTTTTCACTTAATCTGTTGGCCTAGTTTAATGGTATATTTTCCTATCTGATGGTCCCAATGAAGTTGACCATGAATGTACTAAGGTATCCTATTGCAGGTAAGCCCATAACTCTACTTAGGAGAATGATAGAGCATCCAATATCATCCTTCATGTATCCCCAAGTCATATTGACTTTGCTAGTTATCTTTTCTCAAGGAGGCTCCTCAATGAGGTATGAGGATTGTATGATGTGAATGGCCTCTTGTTGGTGCTCCTTATACCATCTCTCAACTACTTCATATGAAAATTTGATGAACTGATCTATTCTTGGTAGGTGGAAAACCCTCTCAATGTTATCAAGTCACAAATCCAATACCACTTCCCCTATGACACTCTTGACCACCCTCTCATTAGGAATGAAGTGTTACAACAGGGCCATGATTAGCTTAGTTGATTGCATCAACATAGGATGTGATGCTTCATTCACCAATCCAAAATGGATAAATGTGGATAGCAAGGCTGACCTTTCAGTTGACTTTTTGCAAATTCTCAAGAATTCACCTAGGTTAGTGTGTCTGAGGTCGATATCTCTGATCTCAGTGTGATCATCATGGAATCTTAACTTTGAAGTTACACCTTAGAATTTGAACATGATCAACCTAGGTGTTGCTCCAGATGTGGATGCCATTTATATATCTGGTCATTATGAGAGAAAACATTATTAGTCCAAAAATGTAAAAACTAACTATGAATTAAAATTTAAAAAAAGAAAAGAAAAAAGAAAGGCCCCATTTAGACACTTTATTTATTTTCATTTTTTAATATTATTTCTTCTTTTCTCTTTTGCTTTTCCTTTATTTTTTTTTATTTTTTATTTTTTATTTTTTATTTTTCAAAATTCAACAATTCCTTTGAAAATTAAGATTAAAACATTTAAAAGAAATGTGTGAAGGGGGTTTTGGAAGTCACACCACAGCCCAAGGATCACATGACGTGAAATGATGGGAGGTTACAAGTGTTGGCTACACAAGGGTTCACATTGGCACCACCGTGGGTGGGGTGGAGTTTGGCACTGTCATAGGCATAGGTGTGTGAGCATTGGCCTTGTTTGCGCTACTATGGGAAAGGTTTAAGCAGTGTCATAGGCATGCACTACTAGTGCCACTGCAAGTGTGGGCACACAAGTGCTACCCCCTTTATTAACATTCCCATGTGCAAAGTTTGAGTGCCACCACGGGCGCAGGAGCGCAAGTGTTGCCCTTTTTATTAATGCTACTATGAGTGAGGTTTAAGCACTACTACAAGCACATACTGCTAGTGCCACCATGAGTGTAGGCATGCAAGCACTTCCCTTTTATTAATCCCATCACAGGTGAGGTTTAGGCAATGCCATGAGTGTGCGCTGCTAGTGCCACTGTGGGCAAGGGCGTGCAAGCACTGCCTTTTTGAAGATACTGTGATGGGTGAGGGTTGAGCACTGCTCTTACCTTTGATTGAAAAATTCTCCCAAAAAAATGCAAAATGTTGTGAAAAATTTAGGTTTTATAACCATCACGCACCTCGGCGCACATGCCGCCACGCAGTGCATGCTCTGCTCGCACTCATGCACATTGGAAGATTATTGAAAATGAAATTATTATTTTTTTCAATTTTGCCAATGTTTTCAACTCTAAAATTATAACTCTAATAAAATTTATTATCCTAACTCTTGAACTATGAGTTTGGGAGTCAAAAAAAGTAGGGGGTCCCTATTCCTAGTTGAGGAATGGGGCATGTGTTGTGGACACCACAACAAGTTGTTAGCAAGTCCATTCATAACAAATTTAGTTTTGTTTGTTCAAATTAACCTTTTTCAAAACTATCCTTATTATCTAAAAAATAGTCCTTAACAAAGTCCAGTTGTGCAAAAACTTTTCTCACCTTGGTCCACAATTATCTTTTTCAAAATACCCTTGTTACATATCTTACTTGATCAAAAACTTTTGTTGTAAATAAAACATTCATTTTCAACAATATGTCATCCTTACATTTGTTCAAAAGGATTGTTAGCAAGTTTATTTGCAACAATCCTAAGCCTATTTTTCCTCACTTTACTACTTACATCCCAAAAATACCCCAAGGAAACAATTTTACCCAAGAAAACCACTTTGATCCTTTTACATAAACACACCAATTTTTTGAAACCTAGTTACTCCTCAACTAATTTATATTTTCAACCCAAGATTAAAAGGTATACTTAGTGTAGTCACTACCTCTAAAAAACACAATCGTGATCAAATCTTATAGGGTTATCTCATGTCAGGCCAAACCAAGACCAAGTTCAAAAAGGCTAAACTTCCACAAATACCAATTTACAAGGAAATAGAAGTAGAACACAAGAAGTATATCCCCAACCCAAGGATCACTAAACTAGACCAAGTTGAGAAAGATGGTGCAAATTTTGCACTACAAACTGAGCGGGAGTACAAAATTTAGAACCTGACTCTCCGATGAGGTGTCAACCATAGCCTTATCAATAACTCTAGTGTTACTTTGATTAGGTCCTTCTTTTTCCACACACACTTATGCACTTATCTCCTTTTAGGCTTAGTCTTTTATATAGCTCATCATCCCATCCAAACATTTGGTAGTATCATCTCCTCTCTTTTTTTGGTCATCAAACTTTAGGTTTTTAGAAATCCTCCAAATTAAGAATCATTAGAACCTAGTGTCCTCCATTATTTATTCATCACTTAGAGAATTTATCATTCCTCCATTAAAATATTTGTTTCCGTAAAAATAGAACTCTCCATCCATCTCACTATCATATTTATCCTTAAACTAAGAATTTCTTAGGATAAACTATCATTTATGTCCCACATCATCTTGAGAAAAAGTTTGGGCTCCACACTTGATCCCTATTTGTATTCCCAAACTTTACAAGGCCACCTTAAGGTTTGATATCCCCATCACATTTTCAAAATTCACACTTAAGGGAAACATAATCTCCTTCACCTAGTACCACATCATTTAGGCTTCCTAGATATCACTACGAACAATTCTACACACTCTCCTTTGCATCTTAGGAAATCCCTCCACCCTAGTTACACCTCGCCGAAACATCTCCTGGGAGGCTATCATTTTAGGCCACCTATCACATGTGCTATCAAGAATAAATAGAAAAAGGACATGGATCCTAGTCTTAGTAGTAGTATAGCTTGGGCTTAGCCATACCCCATAGTTTCCATGACACCACCAGACCCACCACCACAAATTTCCAAAGAAACAATTCTTTAATAGATATTGATGCATTCATGAACCAACCTAGACATGCAACCATTGTTAATTCCATCATAGATCAAAATAGAGAGACCATCATGGAAAAATTCTTAATAGAAAATGTTGGCAACTTTGATTTTGGAAGACCACTGCCTACCAACATTACAGATCCTACACCCTCTATTTGGGTGGAAACCACCATTTGTAGGGTCACCTATCCCTCACGATCCTTTCCTTTCACCAAAAAATAGGTATCAACCAACATAAGATGAACCAACAGACCCTAACATCCCTTCAAAACAGGTAAATGCTCCTATTCCACAAAACACTCAACCCATCCTCACCCAACCCTTAGTTCATACCACATCCCAATCAACCACAAGTATACCATCTCCATCTACTTCCACTACCCATATCCCTACTTTGCAATATACCTCTTTTCAACTTAGTAACATGACATTTTCCCTTCCATCTCAAAACACATCCAATCCATTCACTAGTACCATAAACATCCAACCTACATCCAAGTATACTATGGGAATGCCTCCATTAGGGTCAAATACTTCATCTTCCACCCCACCCAGCATCACTATAAATCCATTTGTCACTAGCCAAAGTACTTTCACCTCATTTCCTCTAGGGCCTTGGAGCTTTGGTATGACACGAGGGCCTGCCACTAGTACCCCCTTTAGGTATGCATCCATGTCCATAGCTTAGTCACATTCATCCCTTCCTCAAGTCTATTCATTACCACCCATTACCAACTATTTTTCTATGCCACCCTTAGGAAATATCCAAACCACCCTTCCATCATAGTACTCAGTTGTGAACACTCTTCCTCACATCAATTACCTAGCACCTATTAATATTTAGCTTCTTTCCAGAGTAAGAGCACAATCAACATATATTAGGCAAGGCATACATTCCCAAAGTATGGACCAGGTATTGCCTATGCTACCATCTTTTTAGCCACAATCATCACACCAATAGTATGCACAGGCATCCTCATAGAATTATCTAATAGGGTAACAACCTCACACCTATGTTCCCCATTAATAGTCTACTTAGTAGATGTAATAGTATGCCCAGACTACATTCCACAACCAATAACATCCATCCCAACAATAGCGTAGCCCATTTTTCAACCATCACCATATAATAGTCAAGGTTTTCCATACCAACCTTCAACAACTGCCACATAACCTACACTAAGAGCACCTAGACTAGGGGCACCCATTACCCTGCTTGTAAACTTTGAATGGGAAGAGATGACAAATTCTCTTAAGGCCCTCAAGGATGGGACAATTTGAAAATGATTTTCCATATCCATTTGACAAAACCATTATGATGACACCTTTTCCTAAACATTTTGAGATCCCAAAATTTGATAAATTCAGAGGGAAAAGAGACCTAGTCACACATGTCAAGGAATTCTATATGCACTGTTAAGAAATGGCCTATAATGATGTGTTTCTCATGCAAATTTTTTTGAAAAGCTTAGGAGGCCCTGCCCTTGAAAGCTTTTGTCATATACCCCAAGGTACCATTAAGAATTTTGCTAATCTTTCTAAAGCCTTTATGGCCCAAGCTACTCATCTAGTTGAAACTAAGTTGTCTGTAGTGGACCTAGTTCATACTAAGAAAAAGGGAGGAGAAAGTCTTGCAGAATACTTACAACATTGGCAAACTCTCACAACTAGGATATCATGCACTATCCCCAAATGTCACCTTGTCAAGATGTTCATTAATAACATGCATCCTAGTCTTGCCCATCACATAGTTATGAACTATTTACAAAAATATAAAGACATTAATGAAAAAGGGATGGGACTTGAGCAAGGGCTCATCAAAGATGGTGTCATCATAATTTACAAGGAAAAGACTCAGGACCGAGGTCCAAGCAATGAAAAACCAAGGTATTGGAATAAAAACAAGAACATCATTATTGATGGCATCACTAACACTTGATTGTATATGTGGAATGTGGGCCTTAGATCCTCACATGCACTTCAACATGGTCATTACCTAAGAGATCATTCCTGAATGAACATTGAATTATTCATCCAAGTAATCCAATAGTGCGACCTATTGCCTTCTAACTAGAAGGATTTTCCCTTTTCTCTCAGACCGAGAAGTTGGCAACCATACCTTTTAGTACAAAGGATTTATGGAGCTATATGATAGTGCATTTAATATAAATGATATGCATTCTAATCAAATAACAAGAAAAATAAATTATGCTATATGAGTGCATTTTAATCTATATCATATGAAGACTAAGAAATTGTGAAAGCTATGAAAGTATTAAGCAATTGAGTATGTATTCTAATAGTAATTCAATACAATTCAATTCAACCCCTTTAATGAGGAATTGGAAACCTTTTTAAATAGAATTCCTAAAATTAATCAATGGTCAAGATCAACTAGGATGAACGGTCGAGATCAAATATGAGATTTAGTTAGAATGGAAGATTCCTTATGTAGGTGAGGTTAACTAACTCAGATCTTGAGTGTGATGGAGATTTAACTAAAATTCACTTGAGTGTGAGAACAATTTGATTAGGTCACTTAAAATTTAAGAAATAGATCACTCAGAATTCCCATTTGTGAAGTGAAGAGAAGATTTGAAAAGAATATTTAATTTAATAAAATAAGATATGATCTCATAAATGCATATTTTTAATTAATTAAACAATTACATTCAATAATTAAAATAAAGACATTATTAAATTAAATATATTTAACTCCCTTGCACATTAGCTAAAGAAGTAATTTAATTTAATCAAAGTATGAACACTTTCAATTAAATCAAATTTGATCAATAGGTTTAATAAAGCTAATTTGAGTTTATACTTAGGAATTAAATAAAGAGTAGATTAATGTAGATTAGGGTTTTCTGTATTTGACACCTAAGTCAAGTAGTGACTAATGAGAATCAAAATTTCCTAGTAAAATAGGACTTAGGGTTGATCAAAATATACTAGAATTGGTTAACATGGCAATGTGCCAATTTTGGGGTATTACATTTTCCCCTCTTTGAATGAATGTGTGAGTAGCATGTTCAATTCAAAGAAATCAGAAGTATGATGCAAGGATCAAGAAATGAGATTGGTTCAAAAATTGATGATACAGAGACCAATTGATAAGCTTTTAAAGGTTATCTCCAGAAAAAAGCTTAACCTTAGGGGATCCAAATAAAACACCTAGATACCAACATGATAAGATTTTAAAGATTACCTCTAGAGTAGAGCTTAAGCTTAGGGGATCCAAATAGAACACCTAGATACCAAAGTTGATAGCACAAAGATTGTCAAACTTCATCGAATTGTTCCTAGAATGAGACTCAGTTCTTAGGAGTTGGGGTTTAGACTATCCCAATACCTATCCATTAAAAGATGACAAGATTAATCACAATTCATACAATCATCCCCAAAATGAGGCTTGGTCCTTAGGAATCATGGTTTAGAATTATTCATCAAATAATGATCAAAAGAAAGAGCTTATAATTATCCATAGAGTGAGGCTTAACTCTTAGTGAAAGTTAAGATTATCTCTAGAATGAAGCTTTATCCTTAGCAAGAATTTGGAATTATCTCCAAAATAGAGCTTAATCCCTCAGAGTCTAGATAGAACACCTGAATACTTGTACAAAAGGATAACAAGATCCAATAACGAGTCATAGAATCACCCCTAGAATGAGGCTTGATCCTCAGGTTTTGGGGTTTAGACTATCCCAATACTTGTCCATCAAACTTTAATAAGAGCTGCTATAAGATGTTACTAGCTAATGAGAAGATGAAATAGATGACATAGATATTAGATAGAGGGGAACAAGATGCCTCGAGTGATGAGATTCCCTAAGTGATGAGGACATAAGATTTAGAATGAGTTCAAATTCAAATTGAATGATGTAATCATCCTACCCCCTCAAGAGTGAAATTGAAAGATGACACACCAAAAATAGTGATGCAAAGTAGTATGTTAAGTGATACTAAAGAAAGTAGATAGTCAAAAGAATATAGAAGTGATTAGAAGAAAATTTGGTGTTAATCTAGAGTGATTTCAAGGTCCAGAAGACCAATTTTGACCAAAGTTTGACTAGGTTGGACTAGAGTTGACTTGAGTTGACTTTTCCATGAATTTGAAAGATTTGAAGAAAATGCGATTTGAAAAGATTCCAAGATTCACAAAGTATCAACAAATGTTGGATTGCACAAGTGTTCGATCGCATCGGTCACAAAATTTTAAAATGCATTTTTGAGTTGTTCAAGTGTGTTAGATTTCAAATTTGATCTTGAAAATGGATTTACATCAGTCAAATTAGACATGCGGTGATTTTCATGCAAATTAGAGCACTTTGAAGAATTAGGTCAAAACCTATATAAGGGCCTAAAGGGTCATTTTCAATTCATTTGCACTTTTATCTTTTGTGGAGAGGAGTACTCTGAGGTGAAAATGGTGGTTCCCTTGTCTTCCCATTGATTCAAGTGCTCCCAATGAACAACCAAGTGATGGAGTATAGACATCTGGTGAGTAGCTGATAATCTTGCTTTGTTTTGAATTTGACATGCATTTCAAGATGTTTTAGGTCATTTTTAGACTTTTTTTATTGTTTATGTGTTAGTATTATGGGTTTTCTCATGTGGGAGATGCCCATGTATCAAATGAAAAATCCTAATTTTTGTTCATTTTTCACTTAGTGTTTGATTGCTTCTCGTGCGGAGATTTATGTTCTCACATGGAGATGTGCAATATTGCATGAGATCATGAGATTTTGTACAAAATTCTAGTGTTAAATGCAAGTTTTAAAATTTGAAATTTTATTTTTTTGTTATAAATTTTCACTTGCCTTCATCTTATTTTTTGGGTGGAGACTAATAGTTTGCATTTTGTGTTTGTGTGTGCAGGTTACATTTCTTGATGTTGGATTTTGATCCCATTACCCATCTTATGGAGCTCTATTGTGACAAATTGATGATTCTAACATGGCACATATTGATAGGATTGGGTTGTCATATCTTTTTTGGATTCCACCAGTATTGGTGAATCATGACCTTTTGACAACACTAGTAGAGTGTTTCCACTCAGAGATGAACACATTCCATTTGCCATAGGGGAAGATGACAATCACCTCGGAGGATATCTATAGGATATTGAGGATCCCATTCCATGCACCATGGGTGGTATATGACACAATACCACAGACTGAGATAGAGGCACTAAGGGCCATCTTCCAAGAGAACCTCATAATGGCCAGAGCCATCGACTAGTAGGAGCTAGTGCAAACATACGAGCCCACTCACAGACTACCATTAGTATTGGCTATATTCACCAGTTGTTTCTTGATGCTTGACAAAGGACAACATGGATTAGAATGCAGATGGGGCCGGATGCTCAAGATAATGTTGGAGACCCTGGAGAGGTATGGGTGGGATCAGTGCATGCTCGTTCATATGTCCCACAAGATGCACAAGATTATGTATCATGAGAGGAAGAGCATGGATATTGGGGTCTATGTTCTTCAAATCTGGGCATGGGAGCATTTTCCAATCACTAGACCTATTTTTTTAGATGAGAGGCAAATCATGGAGCCATACATTTGTAGATATAGAGGACAACTTACCTAGACAACTCTAGGGAATATTCAGTAGTGGAGGACATAATTGGATGACCTAGTGGCCATAGTGTGGAGACCATGGAGAGAGATAGAGATCTACGATGATGTATAGGTAGAGCCTAGGTACATGTTTGCCTACTGAATATTGATTGGTTTTTTGATATCAATTATTGAGAGATTTCCCTTGACTCATGTGTGGCAACAATATGGTCATCCACATGATATTTTACAGGAGTACTATTCATATGCATGGCTGGTGACAAATGTAGATTGGGGTTGGTCCCCTAGATTAGACCTAGGATGATCGATGATCAATGTGTGCACCATAGTAGCCATCTAGTGGGACTATTTTTTGACAATGTTGGATGGAGGGATGACTCTTGCATATCAGGCCCATTTTGTGAGTCATCCTTTTCTACAATTTATAGATCTAGTGAAGATGATTGCACCTAGATAACCAGTATAGGAACCCCAAGGACCACCATAGTATCCCCAACAAGACAGAGTGAGACATAGGATATGCCAAGTGTAAATTCCACCTTAGCAGATGAGAGAAAACCTAGGTGTTGGCAGTAGGGTTGTAGGGAAAAGATGACCTCAAGGAGAGATGGGTTCTTTAGGAGCCATCAGAGGAGATGCACAAAGGCCTCACATAGAGGCAAAGGAGTTGGTAGAGTAGGCTAAGTAGGGAGATGAGGACATGCAGGATCAACCTACTACAAGAGCCCAAGGTGGAGATATCCTGATACAAACTCATGAGGCCCTGAGGAGAAGTAGAGAGTGGATACGGATCGCACAATGACAACTAGGAGAGTTGTAGATATAGCTAGTTGTTTGAGACTCATGGATTGTGTACTAAGAGCATGAGATCTATTGGTTGCAAGAGCAATTAGAGTGAGAGGCTCAACGATTAGAGAAACAACAAGATGAGATCCAACTATAGTCAACTAGGGTAGTGCACTATTTTGCAGCATATGCAGTACTCATACTAGATCAGGTTGAGCAAGTGCCTCAATTTTCTTGATATGCCTGAGAGTTAGGGAGAGCATAGCCTACAACAATACTTGATATGCCTCCTCCTCCTCCTCCTCTAGGAGGTGAGGGTGGAGGAGAGAGTTAGATTCACATTTAATCCAATTTTTGGTTTGGTTATGTATCCATTGGTGTGCCAACATCATTTTGTATCATTTTGAGATTGACAGTGCTCAAGTAGCATCCATTTTTTCCCTAGTGTACACTTTCGAATATGTGTGTGTGTGTGTGTGTGTGTGTGTGTGTGTGTGTGTGTGTGTGTGTGTGTGTGTGTGTGTGTGTGTTTGTGTGTGTGTGTGTGTGAGAGAGATTTGTGATTCAAGTACCATTGCATGTGTCACTTTCTCTCTTTATAGATTGTTGTACATGAGATGTTTATGCTTATGATTATGAATGCAAATATGATGTGATGTATGGATGTAGTGTAGATGAGATGAATCATGAAATTATGTATGCAACACAAAATATGAATGAACTAACATCTCATGTAGTGTTCTATTTTTTGTTGATAGTGACAAGTATCTCATGAAGATTGAGAGGATGAACCAAAGAACTAAATGCTTGTGTAGCCATGAAGATGCATGATACTTTAAAGAAGACAATAATCTCTCATCACAAAGGATATAGGTGAATTAGTCATTAAACCATATGCATATGCAATGCAAGCCTATGCTAGATGCAACCCTAGGCTAGATTGAACCCTAGGTTTGGTTACCAAACTTCGATAATTATCATCACTAAGTGTATAATGAAGTCCCCAAATGTCATATAATCCCTACTAACATTGTAACCATAGGAATATGAATAGGACATCTCTTCTAGTTTTTTCAGGATTAAATGTAAGAATTCAAGAAGCCAAAATGACTAGAACATTTGTCTCTTTTAATATAGCAAGTTAACATAAGCATCAAAGCATAAACACTAGGATGAATAGAATGTTTCTTGCGTGTAGACACACCACACACATGAGAGATCCTTCTTATGCTAAGTAATCAATAAGTATTTTTTATACAATGACCCTTGCATTTGTAACCTAAGATAGAAGTGTGCTAGGTATACTTGCAATGACCCATACATTCACTTAGTAGGAAGAGTAGCAGTAGTTACTATACCATAGAGATTTCACTTAGACAAGTAAGGAAAAGAACCAACCTCAATGAAGAGTCCATATAAAATGAGTGAAGGTACACATGGTCATCCAATACAAGATGGAGGCTCTTATAGTGGACACCCCTTTTATTTGGATGCTTCAGATCATTGGAACTAAACCACAAACAAAAAACAAAGAAAATATCATTCCCTAATCCTTGTTTCTCTAGTTGAAAGAGACATCATTGAGTTTCTCGAAGAAACATGATAAAGCAAAAGAAAAACAAGAAAAGAAAAGCTCAACATATCCAAAAAAAATTCATCATTTTGGGTTCAAGTTTTTGTGTTATAAGATTGATGTCAAGTGTCGATGTTCAAAACATTGTATGAAAGAAATCTCTTTAGTAGAGTGACAATGGTAGATAGATATAGTTAGAACAACTAGTGACTGAAGTCAAAGAGGAATCTTCAATAAGAAGAACCTTGGTAGGTACTAAGCAACAATAGATAGAAATAGTTAGGACAACTAGTGATTGATGTGAGAGAGATCTTCCATGAGAGGAATCTCAAAAAGTGACATTAGTGATAGTAGGCAAACATAGTTAGAACAACTAGTGACTAACACTTAAGATATTTGTATGACATTGTAGGGCATTGCCCCTGAGTTATGAAAAGATTCAATCCATGTATACATAAGTGAAAGAAACAAACTAAAGTAGGAAAACAACTATACAGGAGCTAAAAGATGTGTTGCAAGATATAACATTGGAACAAGAGGCACTTGTTTACCAGGTTTTCACCTTCTTGGTAGAGATTCTTTTTTTGCTACCATGATGCCTATTTGCCAATTTTTCATCAATGACACTTTTTTTTTTTTTCAATTTTTTCATATTTTTCCCTTTTTTTTTTGTATTTTTAAAAATGTTCTTGGTATTACCAAGGTGCATATTTCTAGGTTTTCACCAAAGTAATGATTTTTTCAGGACTTTTTACAATTTTTAGAGTTTTTTAGGACATTTAGATATATACAAAGAGCTTTTGGAACCAAATTAGCTATAGAACCACTTTAGGTGGAGAGTGTTGATGGGCTCCTTAAGTACCTCTCCCTTAGCTATAGAAAGTTGGCAAGCACTAGATCCAAACACTGTAGTGACTATGTAAGGACCAAGCTAGTTGGGTTCAAACTTCCCTTTTTGTACTTATTATTTCTGATTCTTAAGGGTTTCTCTCAAAATGAGATCACCTAGGTGGAAGTCATGTGGCTTAACTTTGTTATTTTAGCTCCTAAACATACAACGTTGATAAGCTAGCTTGAAGATGATTGCACGCTACTTGTTGATGTTCATCTAACAATACTAGCTCTTGAAGCCAAGATATTCTATAGTTATCATCAGTAATGAGGCCCTTTATAGAAATTCTTAGAGTAGGAATCTCAACCTCAATTGGAAGCACAACATCTACTTCATATACTAAAGAAAAGGGTGCTGTACCCATTGGAGTTATGATACTTTTTCTATAAGCTCATAAAGCTAGATTAATCTGGAGTTGCTAGTCCCTTCCAAATTTGTTAACTATGTGATGAAGGATCTTAAGGATTTCCTTGTTGGATGCATTTTCTTGACCATTACCCTAGGGGTAATAGATAGAAGACCAATGTTACATGATTTTGAAATTTTTCCATAACTCTTTAAGGTCCTTGTTTTTAAATTGTCTTCCATTTTTAGTAATAATGGAGGAAGGTAAACCATACCTACATATGATGTAATTCATGATGAATAGAGCTATAGTTTTTCCATTTTCTATAGAGAGAGAGACTACCTCTACCCACTTTGTGAAGTAGTCTATAGCTATAATAATGAACTTGTGTCCATTTGAAGAAGATGGGTGAATCTAACCCACAAGATCAAAGGCTCATTATTGGAATGGCCATAGTGTAATAGATGGAATTAGCTCTCTAGCTAGAGCATAAATCAAATTCCCATGGAGTTGGCATTTTTTTTATAGGACATGGCATATTTGATTGCCTCTTGCTCCATATTTGGCCAATAGCAACCAGCTCTTATAAGTTTATGAGCTAATGTCAAGCAATTAGAGTGAGATTCAAAAATGTCCTCATGGATGTTGATTAAAGTGTGTTTGGACTCATTGGCTTCTTAACACCTAAGGAGTGTTCTATTGAGACCTCTCTTAAACAAGTCATCAGTAATAATGACATACCATGAAGCATTGTGGATAAGGTGACATTTTTCATTCCAGGTTAGGCTTTCTGGAATGGTTTGGTCACAAAGATAGGAGTATATCTGGCGGTAGTAGGCTGAATCATGTTCTACAATAGAGCAAATCATTTGAGATTTAGGGGTATCATAAGTAGGGTAGAGCAACATTTTCACCAGGAACTTGTCAAAGATCATTCTCTCGCATCTATAACAAGGAAGTGAGAGTAGCCATGGCATTTTCCACTTTGTTGTTTGCTTGAGGAACCTATTGAAAAGTGATATAAGAAAAGTATTTCTTCAAATCATCCACCATGCATTTATAAGGGATCAATTTCTCATATTTCATCTAATATATATCATTGACCTAGTTAATTATGAGCTATAAATCACCAAAGATGTTTAGTTGATCTACTTTCCATTCAACTGCCATCTTCATGCCATTAATGAGGGCTTCACATTCTCCAATATTGTTCATACAAGGAAACAAAATTTTGTATGCCTTAGGTAGTGAGTACTTCTGTGATGTTATAAACAATAGCCCGACATCAGATCCTTGTTGTGTGAAGGAATCATCAAAGAACATCACCCAATTTTTTTGTGTGAGTGTCAGAATTGATTCATTAGGGAAGTCAACATTTAGTAGAAGAAGACTCTACATGGTTGCCTCTACTAACTGATCAACAATTGCTTGTCCTTTGATAGCCTTCTGTTCAACATATTGAATGTAAAACTCACTCAAGATCATGACCTACTTAGCTAATCTCCTTTTTAGAGCTACCTTGTTGAGTAAGTACTTTAGTGGGTCAATTTTAGCAACCAATCACATAGTATGGGAAAACATGTATTGTCTCAACTTTTGGCAAAAAAAAAGACAACTGCTAAGCAAGGCTTCTCAATAATACTATAATTCCTTTCATAGGAGATCAACATGTGACTTAGATAGTAAATGGCCCTTTCCTTGTTATCATTGTCTTCTTGAGCTAGCAAGATACATACAGATGTCTCTATTGCTGAGATGTATAGAATAAGAGGCTTCATGTGAATAGGAGGCATCAAGATCGGTAGATTAGTAAGGTATTGCTTTATCTGTGTTAGATTTTGATCACAATATTGGCTCCACTTATATTTCACACCTTTATATAAAATCTTGGTAAAAGGTTGTGAACTATCCACTAGTTGTGAGATGAATTTGCAAATAGATTGAAGTCTTCCTTGCAAGCTCCTCATCTAACTAATATTATGGGGTGGAGGCATATCCATGATTGCTTGAAATTTCTCTAGATCAACCTCAATTCATTTTATAGACACAATTTATCCAAGTAATTTCCTAGATGTTACACCAAACACACATTTCTTGGGATTAAGTCTCAAAATGAATTTCTCCATGCAATCCAGGATAGGTCCAAAATCTTTAAGGTGAGTGTTGCATGTTGTGCTCTTAACCAGAGTATCATCCAGATAGTCTTCCATTTTTTTATGTATCATCTCATGAAAAATTGTAGTAACTACTCTCTAATATGTAGCACCATCATTTTTCAATCCAAATGGCATCGCATTCCAACAAAAAGTTCCCCATGCACAAGTGAAAGCAGTCTTTTCCTAATCTTTTGGTGCAATTTTGATCTTATTATAACTAGAAAATCCATCCATGAGTGAGTACATCTCATATCCTTTTAGTCATGTCCACTATCATATCAATGTTAGGGAGTAGAAAATCATCCTTCGGACATGCTAAATTTAGATCGTGGAAATCTATATAGACTCTGATAGATTTGTTGTGCTTGGAGGCTAGAACAATGTTTGACATCCATTCAATGTAATCAATAACATAGATGAAACCAAATTTTAGAAGCTTTTCTAGTTTAGGTTTGACAAGAAATGCAATGCGAGAATGCATTTCCTAAGTTTCTATTTTACTAGTGATGCATTATGAGATCAGGATCTAATCTTGGCATGTCTAAATATGTCCACACAAAGTTTACTTTTTCTCTTAGAAGAAAGAAATTAATTCCTCTTTTTCTTCTAGAGATAGTGACTGTGCAAGATGTATCATGTGAGGTTGTTCCTCTATTCAAAAATTGATAGGCAATGTTGGTTCTATCAACACTAATAATCTTTCCTAAAAATGACTAGGAAGTGCATCAAATATCTCATCCCTAGGATCCTCATAGAGGTTTTCACCATTCGATGCATCTTTTATTTTTACTTTTTTAGGTTCTGACTCTGCCACAATGTGGTTTTCACCATCAAACCACCTATTTTTTTCTTTTTGATTGTATGAATAAGATATTTGATGTTTTCTTTAGTCATGTTGATGCTTTGTTCATTGGTGGAAGATGTTATAGGTTTGATAGTGTTTAAGCAGCAAGCAAGAGCATAATCATTCTAGAATGTGAGGACTTCACTAGATGCATTGGAATTCTAGTCTATGATGTGGTAGGTTTGATTGCATTCACAATATAATCATAAAATGCTTGGACAAGAAGTTCAAGGCCTAGAGTGGCTTCATCCACAAGTGTGTTTGAATTCCTTTGAGCACTAACATCATTAATTGAAGATTTGAGGACACTAGTTTGATAGGACTTATCCAACCTAACCCTAGATGATTCACCTACTTTGAGGAGGTTTTCATAGATATGAACTTGATCTATGTCTTTTTTTGTAATTGCTTCTAGGAGAGATTTGAATTGATACTCTTGAGAGTCTGTACTACATGGAGATAGACTGTAGAATTCCCCAATAGTGATAGGAACAAACTCTCCTTCATCATCTAGATTTTTACAAAGGTAATCAATGCATAAAGCATGAATTGACTCTCCTTGTTCTTGTTGGGTATGATGTGAATAAGTAGTATCCTTTGAAGAATCACTATCAGCATCCATGGTGCTAACACATGGTACAAAGTCACCTAGTTTTGCAAAGAATTTAGCTAGATCATTAGGAATTGGATAAGGATAAGGATCCTCATCATTAGCATTTTCTTCACAGTCATCTAACTTAGCTTGTGACTCATGTTTAGATGAACTCTCAGATTCTAGTATGATTTTTTTTACTCCCTAGATGGAAGGGAATCTTCGTGAAGCCTAGACCAGATGTGTCTTGATTCCTTCTAGCTATCACTTTGATAGGATCAATTAGACCATTTTTTTTGCATTCAATAGGGGTAGTCCCCTTGTACCTAAAGCATTTCATGATTCTAAGATCAAGATCATACTTCTTAGGAGTAATTTCATGAGATTGTTCTATGAGGTCAATTGGAGTTTCCTCTTTTTAGGTCCATGCAACAATAGCTCTAGTTTCAGCTTCCTCCTTAAGATGTACAATGGCTTTGAAAAAAGTACCATCATATTTAGTTTGAGGTGTCAACACAAACTATCTCTTCACCTTAGATGGTCTCCCATAATGATGAGGAGACTTAGGAAGAGATGTCAAAGGCATAACTAGTTCTATGTGATATTCTCCCATTCTAGTTTCCTTTAGCTTGAGTGACTGTTCAATTTTCTTTATCTTGTTATCATGATAGTTTGTAGATTCTTTGTTATCAACTACAAATTTTTCAGTAGATTTAAGCATATTACAAGTATAGCTAGTACTTGAAGGTATGGTGACTTCAGAGCCATGAAATGGGAATTTTATGCATTAATGGTAAGTGGAAGAAATAGCTCACATATCATGTATCCATTGTCTTCCTAACATAATATTGTAATCTAAGGGAATGTCGAGGACCTAACAAGTGACATCTCTTTCTACAAGACCAACATGGAGAGGTAACACCACAAGAATAAAGATTTTTTCTCAATTTCATCAAATGCTTTGATGGGTATCTTATGACATGGATTGATGGACTCCTTAGAATAGTCCAATTGTCTAACTAGAGTAGCAAAGATAATGTTTAAACTGGCTCCATTATTGATGAGCACATGAGGGACATGTTTCTAGCATATCATGACCTCAATGTGTAGAGGTTGATTATGCAAATGACTCAGTGAATTATCATCCTCCTCAAAGAAGGACATATAGTAAGGTGTGGTCAAATGACCTACCATATATTGGAACCTCTCAAGATCAAGATCTTCAGGTATGTTTGTCTTAGTGAGGGCTTTTTCAAGAATCTTCTTATGAGCAGGTGAGATTTTGAGCAGTTCAAAGATAATGATTTGAGCATTAGTTTGATGCAACTAATCAAGGATACTATAGCTAGTAGCCCTAGAATTTTTTGCAAGTTTTTTTCCTTTTCCAAAAGGACTAGCAAGAGGTTTTTCTTTTTTTTGTTTGAGATTAGGAGTAGAAGGCATAGGGCCTTTGAGAACCAACTTAGCATGGGAACGCATAACAATGTTGGCACAAGATTGTGATGGCTCATTGTCAAATGTATTGGAAGAAGGGGCCCTTAAGACAAATGGTGTCTTAGGTTTAATTTTGTTTTTTTTTTCATTGATTGTAATAACATCATAGTACTTAGCATCCATGGGTTCAACCATGTGGACTATCTCATCATCATTATTAGATTATGTATAGTTGATCTTGTTATGAGATTTATGTTTTAAGGTTTCTCCTTTTTTCACAAGATAGGAATGGCTCTTTAAAAGCCTTGTGATCTATGTTCTCATTATGTCCATCCACAACAATGTCACCATCGTCAATGAGGTCTTGGACTTTGTGACGCAAATTGATGCAGTTGCTGGTTTTGTGACCTTTGTTTTGGTGATATTCACAAAATGCAGTTTTGTTCCACCATGGTGGTTGTGGTTGTGGATCATAAGGATGAGATTTATCCAATGGAGAAATAAGCTTGTTTTGTAGTAAGGTGCCACATCCAAAGGTTCACCAAGAGGTGTAAAATCTTATTTTGGATGTGAGACCCAAGATGTGTTCTTTGGTTTGTTTCTAAATGTCTTATTGTTAGAAGGAGGTTTCTCAACATTCTTAGATGCTTTGAAATTATTTGTAAGATTGAAAGTTTAGGAGTAATTTTTTCAACAACTCCATCATGCACAACCTCTCAATTTTTGTTCACATACTTGGATTTGTCCTTATTAGAGGTGGATCCTTGTCTAGTGTCCTTTTTCACTCTTTTTGACCATGAATTCCTCTATCTAGATAACTTGTGTGACCATGTATTTAAAGGTGTGTGGACCTTGAAGTTGAACACTATACCCAAAATTAGTTAGGAGATTATTACTGAAGATGTCAACCTTTTCCATTTCTAGAATTTCTCATGAATATTTGGTGTAAATTTGTCTCCATATCTAAAAGAATGTGAGGAAAGATTCCCAAACTTTCTATTTAAGGTTACACAAGTCTTGAATGTTAACTGGGTGTTGTATGTTGTGAGAGTACTATAGGAAAAACAAGTTAGCAATCTCATCAAACATTTTGATACCAGTTGGCAAGTGTAAAAACCACTTCATATCTTGACCACCTAGACTTCTTGCGAATAGATGCATGAGATATGTCTAATTATGCATAAATTCCATAGATAAGGCACTGAATTCCCACAAATGATCTTGGGGATCAGTAGTTCCAAAGTATTTATCATACTTAAGTAACTCAACTCCTCTTGGAAAAGGAGGCATGTCTATACTCTTGTCAAAAGGGAATGGACAAAGAGTGTCTAAGGTTTATGTTTTCATAGGTTTGTCTTTATCACACATCATTTGGGCTAACTATTCTTGCATGATCTTTAGTTTTTTTTGCAACTTGGAAGTTTTAGTTTCCTCTTCATGCATAATGATAGTCTCAACGTTAAAGTGATGAGGTAGCTTGGCTCCCTCTTGAGAAAGTTTGAGAAAGTATTTGTCTTTCTCTTTGTTAAGCAAGATTTCCATGACTTTTTGGAAATTTTTGTCCTTATGACATTTTTTGATGTGTTCAAGAAGTATTTCTACCTCTTCCTCATTATCATTATTGAAGAGAGGTTCCATATGTTTTTCATTCCTATTTTGATCTTGGTCTCTACTATGTTCTCCATGTTCAGGTACTTGATTAGTCATTGTGGGAATGTGATAAGTTTTAGTGTATTTTGGTTGGAACGGTCCTCTAAATAAGAATTCAGCTATGTTGTTTGGAGATCTATGACCTTTGATAGTTTTAAGATCCACTTGATACAAGGGGTTTTTAGTTTTTTGTAAGTTTATAGAGAACATTCTCTAAACACGAGGTGATTTGATAGGTGAAGGAGACCATGAAGACTCCTTGCTAGATGAACTAGACATAGACCATATATAAACTAGGAAGTGACCTAAGCCACAATTATGACCCATAGCTCTACCTTGTCTAAGTCTAAGGGGATAAAACACATTTTTCCTTCTTGTTTCCATAGTCATAGACAAGGAAAAAAAGCAGAAACCTACATAAGGACCACACCAAGAACATAGTCTCAAAAAGTGAGATAAGAGTGTTGTATACTAAGGTAAAATTTTTCTAAGTAATGGCTAGAATAGCCAAAGATTATGACTATTGTGACATATAATATGAAAAAAATGAAAGGACAAGGATGAGATAGACAAGATATGAGACTAGTTTGTGTGTAGGTCACAAGTTGTTAGCTAAGCAAGATGTTGTTGTTTGACACTATTTGCATATAATAGACTAGATTTAGAGCACAGATAGCTCTGATAGAGTAGGTTGATAGTTTTAAGACAATATTTCATGCAAGGATTCTCAAGGAACCATGTGAAAGGAACCAAGAGCCAGGTGAAGATTCAAAACAATAAATTTTAGAAAGTTTTCTTGTATGAGAACTTGTACAAAGTCATGAGAGGAAGTGCTATACTGACAAAAAGATAGGATTCTAACATAAAATGATAGAATTTGCAAGATCTCACATGGATATTTTTATGGGACCACATGAGGTTAGATAGGGCCACATGAATAAGTGTTAACTAAAAATGTTCTTGCATGAAATTTTGCAAAATTGGGTGCGAAAACAGGGACCAAACTGACAACTGAGACTAAATTTTGAAGAGATTTTGCAAGTTTCAGATAGTTCCAAACATATTTTTGGTTGTTTTGATAGATTTCAAAAAAATAGAAAAATTAGTTTTCAAGTTGTTAAATAGCATTTTGATTTTGAACAAGACAGTTTGATTTTTAGAAAATACAAGCAAGCAGTTGTCACAAATAATCCAACCGAGGACAAAGCAACTTGGAGGGATAGGGGAGTCTTGACCTTCAGTTTGTTTGAAAAGTTTGGACAAGTTTAAGTCTCAATAATAAAGACACTTTATCCCTATAACCAAAAATGGTAGAGGAAGCAAAACCTCTATCCCACAACTTATATGCATGCGTTCACCTCACATAGTCATGTCACCCCACTAGAGGATGCCCATTTTTTTGGTGTATTCGAAGGGCACAATAACATATACACTAAATGAACACCCTTGTGGTAGGGGTCAAGCATGTATACCACCTTCCAATGCCTAGGTACATGCCTATGGTGAGTTTTATAGGAGAGATTCTTCCCCTTCACACAATGATTATGTCACCTTTCGAAGGTGAATAGGGTAGCAACTATCTAAGAGGTTTTTAACTGGCTTCCATTCATATTAACCCCTGGAGGCTTTGCAAGAAAAGTTGAGGCTAGCAACCCATACTAGCATCTGAAAATGCACACACTTGACTAGTAAGACTAGGACTAGCATCGACTAGTACAATAGATAGAGCCTCTTCTTGATATGTGATATTAGAATTAAGAGGAGGAAATTAATATAGATTTGGAGTCTTTTCCTCTACAAATATTCTTTATTATAGTGAGTTGGAATCTCTGGTGAAAGGAGTGTGCTCACTTGGGTCATTCCCATAGGTTAGATCACTCTAGCAGGCCCTCTAAGGGTTGACTTGGACTGGTGGTTTGGATGTAAGGGTCTGAGTTTCTGATTAACCTCAAGGGGAAAGAGCATACTCCCCTACCTTGTTACCTCACCTAGACACACAAGACATATTAATCAATGAGTTAGCTTAATTGATCTTGACTTATCCTTTCTCAATATTTTGATTCCCTAAAAGGAAATCATCATTTGTTCATAGAACAAACTTGTATTAGAGAACCAATAACTTGCTTGCCTCACTCAAGTACTATCTTTTAGAGGCTTCTAGGTTTCTAATTTACTCTTGGGCATCACTTCTAAGTAGTAAAGAGCATACTCCCCTATTCCCCTATCTTGCACCCTATGAAGTTCACAAGCCCTAATTATACTATGTGTGGAAAGAAAAAAGAAGACATGACATTTAAAGTGGGTTTGAAATAAGTCTTTGACATGTGTTTCTTTGACAAGCATCTTGTAATAACACAATTAGTATATGTTTGAAGTGTTTAGATATAGCTTTCGTCATCAAAACATCCTACAAACCATTGTTAAGCTATAGAAAAACTAGAAGTCTAAATGAAAATTCCTTGGAGAAAATTGTTAGTCAAACATAATGATAAACTAAATTCTAGAAATCTATATTTGGCATGTGCTATTGCAAAATTTTGTGTAAAATCTTGCACAAGCCTGCATGAGAAAATGTTTTTGCACTGTGCGATAAACTACACAATTATGCACTTTTTCACACGAGGAAGTGCAATGAAAGTGGTGAAATCTTTAGTTCTTCACACAAAAATGAGATTTATCACATGGAAATCTAGAAATTTGTATAGATGAATCTGATATAATCATTAAAAAATAGAAAAAAGAGTGGATGAGACCTAAAAAAATTGATTTCTAGCCCCATGGTGGGTGGCATAAATGTATATGTGAAATGTGGGCCTCAAATCCTCACATACACTTCAACATGGTCATTACTTGAGAGATCATCCTAGAATGAATATTGAATTGTTCATCCAAGTAATCCAATAGTGTGACCTATATTTTCTTAAGACAAGAAGGATTTTTTCTTTGCTCTTAGACTGAGAAGATGGCAACCAGACCTTTTATTACGAAGGATTTATGCACATGTATGATAGTGCATTTAATCTAAATGATATGCATTCTAATCTAATAAAAAGAAAAGAAAATTACACTATATGAGTGCATTTTAACTATATGATATGAAGACTAAGAAATTAAGAAAGCTATGAAAGCATTAATCAATTGAGTATCTATTATGACAGTAATTTGATGCAATTCAATTCAACCCCTTTAATGAGGAATTGGAAGCCTCTTAAATAGAATTTCTAAAATCAATCAATAGTTGAGATCAAAGATGAGATTTAGTCAGAATGGAAGATTCCCTATGTAGGTGAGGTTAACTAACTCAGATCCTAAGTGTGATGGAGAGTTAATTGTAATTCACCTAAGTGTGAGAAAAAGTTGATTAGGTCACTTCTAATTTGAGAAATAGATCACTCAAAATTCCCATTCCTAAACTGAAGAGAAGATTTGAAAAGAATATTTAATTTAATAAAATAAGATATGACCTCATAAATGCATATTTTTAATTAATTGAACAATTACATTCAATAATTAAAATGAAGACATTATTAAATTAAATATATTTAATTCTATTGCACATTAGCTAAAGAAGTAATTCAATTTAATCAAAGTATGAAAACTTTCAATTAAATCAAATTTGATCAATACATTTAATGAGTTAATTTGAGTCAATACTTAGGAATTAAATAAAGACTAGACTAGTGCAGATTAGGGTTTTTTGTATTTGACACATAGGTCAAGTAGCAATTAATCAGAATCAAAATTGCCTAGTAAAATAGGACATAGGGTTGATCAAAATAGAGTAGAATTGGTTAACATGGAAATGTGTTAATTTTGGGGTATTACACCAACATGCACATGTTGTCGAGGTGGAAACCAACATTTCCACCACATCTTGTCAACAACAACCTTACTAGTAGCAACCACCAATCAATTAGCAGTCACATATGCAAAACAATCAACACAATTTCTGAATACCTAGCCATCAAAATCAAACTAATGCTATCAGACTTTTGGCTAGACCTAAACCATGTGTTTAGAGACAACCTCATGTATACACCCCATTTGGGGAGCCCCTTGATGTAATCTTTGAGAAACTTGCCAAGGATAATCTTATTCAACATCCACAAACACAACCCTTGGAACTTAGTTAGTCTAGGGAATCCTGGTATAAGGATAAAGAGTTTTGCAAATTCCATTGTGTCAAAGGGTACACAAACCTTAAATGTATGCAACTTAAGGATTATGTCTAAGACCTTATTGATCAGAAAGAGATCATAGTTGGGGCACAAGGCTCACCCAATGCAAGATTATTGGTATAAAAAAATATTTTTCCTCCCCATAATATGAACACAGGTAAAGCACCCACAGACACTCTTGTCAATAAAAAACACAAAAATACTCAAAAAAGAAGAAGGAGATAACCTAGATAAGTCTCAAAAATATACCTCAACATACTTGGACTATGGAAACCTCATTGGATAGGTATTACAAGTTGAGCCCTCTATCAATATTATAAACATTAAAGGCCCAGATGCCCAAAATGCAGTTACTACTCAACGAGCTCAACTCAACATGGTCTGCCCATCTGTATCTATACCATCATGACCACCTTCATCAAGGCCATCCCCATTAGGACCACAATATAATATCTTGGAACACCTTGTAAATATGTCAACTTAGATTTCCATTCTTGATCTCTTACAAACAAGCCCACTTTATCAATAGATCCTTGATAGTACTCTCCATGAGTCATGTGTCCCCACTGACATAAATGCCACTAAGTTTTATAACATGGTTGGCCACCTTTCTACATCATATGCTCTATCCTTCAAATCTTCCAACATCCCAGCAGTTGAACCCGATCATAGACTTCTTCTTTGCATCACTGTCATGGTTTCTAACTTTGCAATCAAACAGGTCATGATAGATAATGGATCAGCTCTAAATATATGTACTTTAAAGTTCATCAAACAAAAAAGATACACTGAGGAAAATATCCTTAATGATGTCATTACCATCAAAGCATATGAAAACTTGGACTGCACCACTAAAGGAACCATCTTGCTACCTCTCAAAGTTGGCCCAGCCACTCAAGAAATAGTTTCTCATGTATTTAATCTTAACCTTCCATATAACATCCTCCTTGGTCAACTATGGATTCACACCATGAAGGTTGTTCCATCCACATATTATTAGTGCATCGAATTTTTGCATAATGGCACTGAGGTAACCATCCACACCAATCTTGAACCCTTTGCTTATTGCAATGCAATTGAAATTTCATACACCAACCATTATCCTAGAATCAAAATTGGCCACACCATGGCTAGTTCCTCTGGCACTTGATATGATCTGGATACCATCTTAGCCTCCACCCTTTGTATGATTAAGATCAACTACCAAGGTTGCAAAGAGTATAGTCTCATAGATTCTTTTTTTGTTGGTGCTTTACCACTTGACCCACATACTCAAGGGCACTCAACACATTAGGGGCCAAGGCTAGATACCACCCCCCAACTCAAACAACTGGACCCTACCACATTTATTACCAAAGGTATCCTTAACAAAGAGGAAACCATTACTAACATTAGCACATGGATATACAAAGAACCACCTCTGAAAAGTGAAGGACTTCTCGCTTACCTTAAACAAAAATACTCTTGGTCACATCATCTTGCCAATGAGCAATAGGACTATTAAGAAGGTGGTCTAAGCTATCTGCAGTCAAGCATTACGTAGCTTGTGGAAGAATATAAATAAAATAAAAACAAAGGCTTAGGATATAGACTTCCCATAACTAAGGGCACCACGAGGGAAGGCCATGCCTTCACAAACATCCAAAACAGTCTCGTTGAGGTAGAAGACATCCTTGAGGAAGTAGAAAAGAAATCCTACAACAATATCTGCCTTGATGAAATTATCCTATGAGCTTTTGTGCTCTACCAATTATGCCTAAATCTCATAGACCTACCACTTACTTACCCTAAACTCATTGATTAAGACCAACCAAGTATTGTCCATGTTGATGAATTCTCTATAGAGCACACACTCCTTCGATTCATGGGGATAGAAACACCACATAAATGACTATCACCATCATTAGAATATGTCTACAAACTAGATCCAATAGGTTACTTTAGGGAGGAGGAAATCTCTAGTCTCAAAATTGAACTAAAAAATGAAACAAAAAAGGAAAAAAGGAAAGCAAAGCCATCTTCTAGTGAAAAGTCCCTTGGAGCACCATTAGATGACCCAAAAAATGAAAAGAAAATTAATGATGCATCCGATGGTGAAAACCTATTAGAGGCACCTAAAGATGAGGATTTCATTCTCCCCCCCCCCCCCATAAGATCATAGGCCTATAATATCATCCATCTTGACATAGGAAACTAGACTAGTCAATATTAGTCTGATTGAAGTACCAAAGATCACATACATTGTGGCATCTCTACCATCTAAACAGGTTGAACTTCTCATTCAAATCCTTCATGAAAATGTTGGTCACTTTGCATGGTCCTATCAAGACATGCTAGGATTGGACCCCAAGCTAGTAGTACACCATTTAGCCATGGATCCAAAGGCTAAGCCTATCAAGAAAAAGCTCTAAAAGATGCACCCCAAAGTTGCTTTACTAGTTAAAGTGGAGTTAGAAAAATTGCTAGAGGCAAAGATCATTTTCTCAATTGACTATTCAAAATGGATCTCTGACATGGTACCTATCACAAAGCCTTCTAGTGATATTAGGATTTGCACAGGCTTTAGAGATCTCAACAAGGCTTCCTCAAAGGATGATTTCCCATTACCAAACATAGATATGATTGTTGATCTCACTGCATGCCATTAGCTCTTATTGCTCATGGATGGTTTCTCTGGATACAATCAAATTTAGATAGTAGAGGCAGACTAGCATAAGACAACATTTACCACCCCTTGGGGAGAATTTTGTTATAACATGATGCCATTCAAATTAAAGAACATTAGGGCAACATATCAGCATGCCATGATATTTATCTTCCATTACCTAATTGATTAGACTCTTGAAGATTATGTGGATGATATTCTAGTCAAATCTCTTAATGCCCTTGATCACTTATCTCATCTCGAAGAAGTGTTTGATTGGTTGGATGAATAACGTCTCATGTTCAACCCAAAGAAATGTGTCTTTGGCATTACCTCAGGAAAACTCTTGGGATTCATCATATCATGACATGGTATTGAGATTGATCTTAAAAAGGTAAAGGCCATCATAAATATGGCTCCTCCTAAGACACTCAAGAAGCTTCATTCTCTTCAGGGGAAACTACAATCAGTTAGATAATTCATCTCCTAGAACACTAATAAGTGCCAACCATTTACACATTTACTCAAAAGGATTAGAATTTTAGGTGGGACCCCATTTGCCAGCACAACTTTGAACTAATCAAGCAATACTTGGCTAATCCACCTATATTGGTTCCTCTAGTTGTAGGATGTATGCTCATATTATACATCACAACTACCCCAACAGCACTAGGTGCCCTTCTAGCACAACTTGATGATGTAGGTAGGGAAAGGACTATTTACTACATCATTTGTACTCTCATTGAATATGAGCTCAATTAAAAACCAATGGAAAAGGCTTCCTTAGTTGTGTTATTTGCCACTTAGAAATTGTGTCATTATATGTTAGGCCACACTATGCAACTAATATCCAAATTTGATCCATTGAAGTATATGTTGTCACACACAATACTCACAGGGCATCTAGCTAAATGGGCCATGATTCTCAGTGAATTTGATCTCCAATATGTTGATAGAAAGGCTATCAAAGGTCAAGCTATAGCAAATCACTTGGCTGATGTGCCTTTGGTTGTGGATCACCCTCTCATTATGGAACTCCCAAATGAATACCTTTTCATAATAGAAGAACAAGCATCCTAGAAGTTATACTTTGATGGATCTTAGACATCCCATGGCTCTAGAGCTAGCATACTCTTGGTCACATCTTAGGGAGGTTACATTCCTAAATATTTTCAAATATAGTTCCAATGTACCAATAACATCTTAGAGTATGAGGCCTTTATTACAGGACTCAAAATGGCAATTGAGTGGAACATCACAGAGCTACAAGTCTTCGAAGATACACAACTTATTATCAAGTAGGTTCTAGATGAATATCAGACCAAAGATAAAAAGTTGTAGTGTTAAAAGGAGTTGGTATAGTAGTTGAAGGAACATTTTACCCAAATATAGTTCACACAAATAGCCAAGTTGCAAAACAAGGCTATAGATGCTATGGCCACTATTGGTTCACTTTTAGAGATCCTGCGGGAGGCTATGGTATGAATTCTTAGTTGAGTAGCTACACAAGCTTGCATATGAGAATGATGAATCAACATAGATATGCATCTTAGTTGGTCCCCAATCCCCATGGTACCACAAAATTCACGCTTACCTACTAAATGGTATCATATCTCCCCCTCTCACATGAACCCAATGCCAGAACGTTATTTGTAGAGCATCTTGCTACACTATCATAGCTCAAGCCTTGTATCATCTTGGATATCATTGTACTCTCTCTTGATGTTTTGACCACAATGAAGCTACAATGGCTCTCAAAGAGGTACACATTGGACTTTGTGGTGCTCACATGAGTAGAATAGTTTTGCTAAAAAAATCCTTCAAGCTAGATATTAGTGGCCTACTCTAGAGCATGATGCATGCAACTTTGTAAAATGATGTCTACCCTATCAACAACATGCTAATCTAATCTAAGCCCCAGCTCAAGATCTTCAACCTATTGCACCACCATGGCCTTTTGCATGTTGGGGGTTTGACTTTGTTGGTGTTATAACACCTCTCTCTTTAGAAGGACACAAGTGGATAATCACCACCATCGATTATTTTACTGAGTGGGTGAAATGAGTCCCCCTTGTCTCTACCATAGGAGTTCAAGTATCCAAGTTTATTCTCTATCATATCATATTCTACTTTGACATTCTGGCTACCATTTTTACTAATCATGGAGTAATTTTGAAAATCTCAATATGGAAGAATTATGCACTTCCCTTCATATCCACCACCATTTTTCTAGCTCATACTTCCCAAAAGGTAATGGTTAGGTAGAGGCAACTAATAAAACCCTCCTCAAAATCCTAAAGAAAGTTTTCAATTATTCTAGCCATGATTTCCATTTACAAATCAACCCCACCCTATGGGCCTACCACAACTTGTTCCATACATCCACATACACAACTCCATACTCCTTGGTGTATGGTGCTAAAGTGGTATTACCTATTGAGGTTGAACTCCCATCCTTGCACATTTCTTTGCAAGGCCAGATATTAGAGGAGGATTATAGAGTGGCTAGACTTACCTAGCTAGATTTACTTGATGAATAAAGGCAATAGGCCTATGACTACCTCATGGTCTACCAGAATCATCTCAAGTGAAAATTCAATAGGAAGCTCCATCTATGCCAATTTCAAATTTCAAGAGGGAAACATGGTCCTCAAAGAAAATATGAAGGTCCAAGCTAATCGAGAAAATAAAGCCAAGTTCAAGCCCACATGGCTTGGTCCTTACATAGTCACAACATCTTTTGGCTTAGGAGCCTATCAGCTATCCACACTTGAGGGTGAAGTCCTAAATGATCCAACCAATATCATTCACCTCAAGAAATTATATGCCTAAACAATCCTTAATGTATCCTAATCCCTTAAATAGTAAAGAAAAATAAGCATCCAATGGTAAAAACTTGGAATTCAAGTGCCTTGGATGGGTACCTAGGTGAAAACCTAGCAAATAGGCACTAGGTGTACTTAGCCTATTCATTATCTATCAATAACATACAATCTCCCCCATCACCCCTTCACACTTCATTGCCCATCTTCTCATTTTCCAAGGTGTTCCCAAGAGTTTCATCCGCACACTCAAAACACCTCATGATATTTCCTTTCAGCATCCGTCGGCTTGAGCAACCTACCTAGATCATGTATTCTACCATAGTTTACATATCTATCCTATCCTTGTACCCTACCACAAGAATCATATTAGGTGTATCCAGTTTACATATCTATCCTATCCTTGTACCCTACTACATGTATCATATCAAATTTATCCCATCCTTGTACCCTATTACATGTATCATATCAGGCATATTTTATCCTCTATACCATGCCTCTATCTCATATCCTTGTAACAACAATAGTATTCTATGTACCATATGCTTGTAACACTAACAATACTTTGTGTATCATACCCATGTAAAAGAAACCATATTGCATCACTATTATATCCTCATCTTGAGCTTTTCCCTATTATATGCACACCTGATACTATATTCTATAAGTTCTTGAGTCATCCACCTATTGCATAGTCATTCTTGTACATTTTTGAGTCTTATTGTGGAACCCCACATCACTAGTTTTTTTTCTATAGACAAGTATAGTTGCCAATTTTGTCCTCATCCCCAACATACTATCACTAGGTCCTTATAGGATGCATCCTTCTTCATACCCAAAATTTAGTTGTCAGTATTCAGTTATCCCAATCTCTTTGGTAAAAGGTTACTTTATCATGGATTTATTCTTTCTTCTGATATTGGTTTTTTTGTCTTTATTTTTATTCAAATAAGTTGTTTCCAAGTGATTTAGTTGTTCCCTCCTCATGATTGCCATTGTCTTCTATATCATGGGGTGCTTTGACTAGGGAAAATCGAAAGCATGGTTTTGACCAAGGTCTTTTTGTACTTGTGAGTCAATAAAATATCACCCTTGCATATTCCAAACATGTTTTCATTCATGATCACATGATGCAATTGGGAACTATCATTTACTTGTGGATCACCCAGCTTGATTTCTATGTGACTCATTTGTGATGCTAGGGAAATCTATGTGTGCTTGTTTGAGTTAGTCCTATGTAATATTGGGAAAAAGGTCTTGACATTCCTAGTAACCTTGGAATGTCCTTGATATTCCTATATCAAATAAATTTCTCACACTACATGGTGGTACTTCTTTACAAAGTACCCCTCCCTCAAGTTTGCAGTGTATCCTCTCACTCTTGCCATTTTGTCCCATATGAAAAATTACTTTTTCATACCACCCCCCACACATTCATACTAGCCTCCTCCCACACCTTCTCTTCCTATTTCACACCTCTCCTTCCTACCCTCACTCCCTCAAAAGCTCTTATCTCCCATGTGATCACCTTTCCTTGTCATCCGAATCTCCTACACAACCCCATCCCCCAAGTCTTCTACACACATTGTGTTTAAAGTTGTGCATATTGTTCCTCCCTCCTAACCAAGGTCCTACCCAATAAATGATATGTTGCACCATCCCCCTACACCCACATGTGTCTTCCTATCACCCTACTTACCTTTAATTTCATAATCACTCATCTTTCCTACATTCCCCTAAATCGCCTACCTTATTTTTCTTCATCACTTGCCTCAGCTTCATTTTTTCTTTACATAACCCATCTTTTTCACCCTTTGGATCCTTCCATCATTAGAGTCTCTCAATTCAATTTCTTTATCCTTAAAACATTGAGTTCATCTTCATTATCATACTCTTATAAATCATAAATCCCTAAGCCAACGTTTTACCATCATCAATTGTGTTCTCTACCATAGTTCACCATCCTAGGCTTAAGTTCATCTGTCCTATACCTTATCATCATAGATAGAGTTCTTTTTCAAATCATTTTACCTCATCATACTTTTAAAAAATAGTTCTTATTTTTTTCTTAAGATCATCCTTTATCATTTTTCATCATCATCAATTGAGTTTGTTCCTCATGTTCTAGTATCATAGTTTTAAATTTCTTTATCATATTCTACCATCATAGATTGTGTTTTATCCACCATCATAGTGTTACATTTATTTACCATGTTGTCTCATCATAAATTTTATTCATTTATCATGTCTATTATCATAGGTTGGATGTATCTTATCATGTTTTACCACCATAGATTACATTCATTCATCATATGTTATGTGCATTTATCATATTTCATCATGCTAATCTTTACTTCACTTATCATATGTTATCATCATAGCTTTGAGTTCATTTATCACATTTTCTCATCATAGTTGAAATTCATTTTTTCTTATGTTCCATCATCATAAATTTCACGTCCACTTTATCATAGTTTGCGCTCATTTTATCATAAGTCATTATCATAGTTTATGTTCCTTTTTAAATCTTTTATCATAGTTTAACAATCTCTTCTTTATAATAATCATCATCATGGGTTTGCATTCACTTTTATCCCATTTTTTATTATTCATTCCTATTTCTTCTCTTGGGTCATGTTATTATTATTATTTTATAAAAATTCATTTCCAATTATCTTTTTCAAAAGTCAAAACACATTACATCCATCACCATCTCTTAGGTTCATTTTTAATTATGTTCTTAAGTTATCATAAACATCATCATAAGAACATTTTTTTAAAATCTCATCATCAAGCACATCACATCCTACATCACAAACATATCAACACTATCATATACTACATCACAAACTATAAGCAATATCATGTCTCTCATAAACATCACATCTGACATAAAAACACATCAATCTCTTGTCTACATCTAATTATATACAAACATCCATATCATCAACAATATCATCGCATCATAAGTCCACACATCCATATCCCACCCCAAAGAATGATTCAATCTATATATATATATATATATATATATATATATATATATATATATATATATATATATATATATATATATATATATATATATATATATATATATATATATATATATATATATATATATATATATATATATATATATATATATATATATATATATATATATATATATCATCCACAAAGAATAAAGAATAAATCACCCATCCCTATAAACACAAATACCATAGTCCATCATAGTTTAGATATCTAAGTATCCATATAGTACAGAGGCCCATATCAATACATTGGGTTTGTACCCACAAAACAATATACATCCAATGGTACATCTAAAAAAATATTTAAAAAACTACATATCACTGATCTCCCTCATCTATTGCCTCCTCATCATGAGACTCATAAGTGTCTCTCTCTACCCCATGCACTACAAGTAGTGGAGGTGGTAGCCTTATATGTCCTCCTCTGGTGCCTAAACCCTCTACCTCATCCCTCCTCGCACTCATCCTCCCTATCTTTCCTTTGGCTCTGCCTTATCCTATGGCTCTTCCCTATGCACTGAGACCCACTTATCCACTATGATCCCCCAATGATCCATCCACTCTCTCCCCCTCCAAACATGCTTGTATGGGTCCCAGCTATCCCTAACTGTGCCAATCATCTACAGTGCTCTATCTAATCTGTTGCATGATATCTCCTCCAATAAAACCCTGCTCTCTCCCTCAACTCCTTCACCTCCCCCCACAACCTCCTTAGCTCATCCAAACCTCCACCTATCACCACCTACACTCTCAGGGTTGCCACCTCCACCACCAACCTATCCCTCTCCTCCTAAATAGTGTCTATCTATGCCTATAACATCTACCTCTCTAGTGTCACCACCTCTAACCTCCTCTCCAACTACCTACCCTCTACCCAAATTGTTCCCACCTTTGTCCTTGCTCTCTTTGCATGTCCCCTCTCTACATCACACTTATGTATCAACTGATCCCAGTCTATCCTAAGCTAATACCTCTTCTACTATGTATCTCATAGTAGTTGGCTCATTGCCTCATGTGTCTACTAGAGGGACGATTATCCACTTGCCAATCCAGCATCCCCTCCTCTTGACAATGAGCCACCTCCACCTCCCCCTCCTCCTCTGCCTACTAGCCCCTATGGCCTTTACTCCCCCTCCCCCTATTATCTCCACTCCACTACTAGCCTCCCCTCTCCCCTCTTAGGCTATGCCCTCCTCTCCTCCTATCTCACCTCCCTCATTCCCCTCTACCTCTACCTCACTAGCCCCTCCTCCTATGCCACTGCCTCTACCCACTATCATAACCCCCTAGCTACATATCTTCCCTATCTAGCTAGTCGGGCTATCTCTCCCACCACCACTAGTGCTTTGGTCACTTGAGCTCAACCTACTAGCCTCGGTCACTCAAACCCTCCCAACCAGTCTACTTGGAGCCTCCCTTGGATTAGTTTAACTCCTCCCACTAAACTAAGTGGGGTAATTCCATCTAGTTTTCATTGGTCACTTGAGGTCAACCTACTAGGCTCAGTCACTCAAACCAATCTCAATACTCCTATGTGGAGTCCACATTTGCTACTCCACTAAACTAATCCCACTGCTATGATGCTAACTCTTGCTAGGCATATAATAATCCATCTCTCTAGAGCACTAGCCCAAACATCATCATAGGCTTGCTTGTAACCCACTAATACTAGTTTGACTCCCTTGGGGCCACTTTTACCCATGCAAACTACCACAACACCCTATCCAGTCAGCACTACTCTCCAATATACTCCCATCACCCAAAAGTGAAACATGGTGATATGGTGTACAATAAGTGTTGTCCCTCCTCCGCCCATGGCCCAAGACCCATTTATGGTCTCCATATCACCACCTAAATCTCATCTATCTAGACTCATTAGTAGTCCACCTCCTCAGTATGATGGTATGTCAATGACTCCCCCTAGCTCTATGCCACTACCTCCTCTACCTACCTATCCCTCCACCCAATCAACCTAAATGCCATGATATGCTCCCACGCCCACACCTGTAACAATGTCAGGAACCCTGTACTCCTCTCCTACCATCCTATTCCCTAATACATTATCTGATGAAGATCCTAGTATAGCTCTGCCAACATCAGTGATACCCAATAGCAGGCACTCCAATGTCCACTATCTGCATGATGGTCAGTATCAATGCCAAGGTGATTCTTTTCCTACCTATATCTGGGGAAATGTACCCTAATACTAGCCCCAATATGTAGAATTAAATATGCCTCTCTGCAAAAACCTAGTCTAAGTGTTCATCTAAGGGGAACTGCCCACTCTAGATCTAATATGCTACTCTAGGCCCCACCAACTATTGTACTACTACCTCACCTTTCATCTCCCTCATCACCATCATGAACATCCCTCATATAGGTAATCTGAAAATCCTATACACATCCTCCAACATCACTAGCATCTCTCTTGTGGGTAGGTAAAATGTGCTCATCTCACTGTGCCACCACTTGCATAAGGTGATCACCATTGCCATATATGTCTATGTATGGGGAAATCTCACCAGGTACCCTAGGTCAATACTATCTATCGTCATCTAGTCAGTCGATGTAAGCTACTCTCAAATGCATAGTACAATTGCCTATCACTCACGTGACACCAGAGCATCTAGAGACCACTACACACACAAAAATAGCATGTTACTATTCCTTTTTATGCATACATCACCTAAATTCTAACCCCCCATCCCTCTACCATATCCCTTTTTTTTTTATGCCCCTTTCCCCTTTTCTCTCATACTTGCCACCACATTCTTGCAACATGTTGAATCTCATGATCCTACTGACACAGCTTATTGTGGGATCACCCTTTGACCTTTTGACTTCCCAACACCCTAGACCACATTCCTACCAACCTTTCTTATCATGGGATTATGATTTTAATTTTACCATCTCAGTCAAACCCTATCACATTTATGCATTGACCATGTCTATTTTAGCAACATAGTATTCCTACCACATGGCTCACATTTTCACTGACGAGATTGCTTTCACAATATTAGATTCGCATCCCACCAAGTATTCCTACAAAAAATTTCACTTTTGTGAAAATTGTTTCCAAGCCCTACTTTACCCTTCCCCTCAAGCCATTTTTGTGGGATCATGGTCCCGCCGGACCTGTGTTTGCAAGATTGAGTTTCCTATGTTGTGAGAATGCTAAAAATGCTACAAAATAAAAAATTAAAGATTGGTCTTTTGACCCTACCTATCAATCTAGTGTCCACTAAACTTGTACTTGTCATACCATGTTTTCTCAATGCTCTGGTCATCCAAGTGTAGCCATCCTATCATCCAAATTAGAGCTCCAAGCAGCAATATCTATAGGGCCTCTAGGATGCCCTATTTTCCTCTATGACCCCTCCAATGACCTCCTATTCCCGCAACCTTATTTCTTTTTTACATTTATTATCCTTTGTACCCTCTTTTAATATTCCTTCTACTTCCTCTTGAACACCTTGACTTACTGCAACTTTTCAAAAAGTCATCGAGCCTCATTTTCTTCCCCTACTACCTTCTTGAGAGGGCATCACACCATCCATTCTCTCCTCTTCTAATCAAAATTGGAGCAACCATGTTGCTTTAAAAAGTCCTTTTTGTGTCATTTATATTTGAACTTCTTTGAAATATTATTGTCCCAACACTATGTCAAAGAGGGGCAAAATGTAGACACCTAAATCTGATTACACAAATAGGTAATCATATTTAGTCATCTCCTAAGACATTATTGATTAAACATTTATTATTTAATTAATTAATCATCATCCACTAGTTAATTAATTAATTTAATTAACTATAATTTAGTTGATAATATCAAATGATAACCTAAAATATATTTTTCAATTAAAACCCTATTCCTCTATAAAATTAAATAAATCCTCAAATCTTTTTAATTTAATCTCACATCCCCCAGTTTATTAAATAAATAATTTAATAAATTATCCAAACCCCTAAATTATCTCTAAACCCTATCTTTACCCCTAATCCCACCCATTCACCCATACTAACCTCACTTAACCACCTAACTAACCCATCCCACCAAAGCTAAGCCACTTGTCCCTTAACCCCCTTTCTAAACTAAGTCTAATCCCCCTCGTAAACATGTGCACAACTTTAAGCAAGGGTTAAGACTTGCTAACCCAAGCCAAAGTAAACAAGTCTCCCTTATCCCCTTCCATCCCTATCCAAGAGCATTAATGGCTCTTACATATCATTAAATGCCTCTTACATATCTCTTCCACACTCTTCCTCCCACATTACTCCCTTTGACCAACCATTATCCCATCCCCTCACACTCATCCTCCTTGTGACAAGTGTCACTTCCTGATTGGTTATAAACAAGCAGAATCCATGTACTCCCCTTTCAAAGTATCCTAGCCCTCCCTCACCATTCTTCCATCAAAGCATCCTAACCATCCATCTCTCTACCCCTTGGCCTATAAATAAAACCTTTCCCTCTCACAATTGATCATCCACTTTCATGTAAACTTATAATGCCCCACTAACCACTACATCATACCTATTTTTGCATCATAGCCATGTCAAAAATCCATCTTCACCTCCATTTTTGAAGCCCTTACATTTATGTTTTTGGTAAAACACTTCATTGGAAGCTTGAGCACACCATGAGCATACACCCCTTATCCATCAGGGTCATATCTACATTATCGTAGGTTATACCCAAGGAGCCTACCATTCTTGGTTTTCCTTCCTTCTCAGTGATAACCTTATCCTATCATAAGTGTTAGCTATTTTTGGTTATTATGAATGCTTAGTAAATGTTAGTATTCAATACACACTACTAAATTAGGTGATACAGTCAGAAGTATGTGAACCACCAAAACTAGTCTCAACTTTTGGAAGAGGTATTTTTTAGTCAAAATAGTTAGATGATGTGATCTTTTGCAAAGACTAAATACTACTATCACATGTAAGAAATGAGGGGTTTGAAACTTGCTACTTAGAAACTAGGATGAGCTCTCTCAAGACTAATAATTTACAAAAGAAAATGATTGACCAAGTTGCTCATAACTTGAGAAGGTAGGAGCTAAGCTCATCTCAAAACTCTTTGGCCTAAACAAAAAGGTTTTCTCTCATGAGCAACAAATATTACTTGTTGTTGTGCAAATTTCCTAAAGTTCACTGAAAGAGGAATGCAAAAGACATCCAAAAAAGAAGAATGAAGAAATCAAACACCAGCTCTTGGTCACATAGTCTAAGCACAATTGGGAGGGTACCAAAAAAAAGAAAAGAAAAGAAAGGGGTATTGTAGTGTAATCTCCTTAAAAGGAGGTCAAACAATGTTAGCACTACATAATCGATACCTTGTTAAAATAAAATTAATCTCCAAAGGTAAATCAAGTAGAAATATGTGAAGCTTGTGAAGTTGAAAAAACACCTAAGAAACTCAAATAATGAAAAGATGATGTCTCACTATGAGCCCTCTGAAAAAACTCTCACATCCACTCAATAGTGGTCAAAAGTATGCTTACAAGAGAACTTTAGAAGCTCTTGTTGTTTACAAAAGGGTTTTTCTAAAACTACTCAATGCTTGTGGTGATAAGCACTTGGGAACATTAGCAAATTAACACACTAAAGCACACACTAAGTCTAAAAATTGAAGGTCTAATTTATGAGTCAAGATCCCTGAGTAAAATCTCATAAACACCAAGAATCAAGTACAAAGCTTGATTCATGTCTGATGATTGTTTACAGATAAAGAAATTCCTTTCTCATTTCTTCCTTTCATCAAACTATTTGGTGTGGCTTTACAACATATACCCCATTTTCCATTCAAAAATAGGGACCCCCTCTTTGTGCTTTATAATAAGGGAGTCTGTCCAAATGGTGGGCCCCCTATGGTTCTAGGTGAGTCCAAGATGTCTAGTTGGTCAACATCATTCCAAGTTAGAAAGTTGGGGAGTAATGTTTTTACTAACAATTGACCTATACATAGGCTCAGTTAGTGCACATGTGCACCTTACTAAGGTATGTTAGGTGTGCCAACCTGAGAAAACCTAAGGCATGGATAGGTTCACTAACACATCATGCATGCCTAGCCCTATCCCTATAAATAGAAGGAAGACCCCCCATAAGAACTCATTTGTATTCTTTGACCTCTTAATCACTGTACCTTCATATAAAGACAATTGCACTTCCTATGCATAGAAGTACAAGGTAAACCATGTGCACACATCTGCAACCTCATAGGTACACTACGTGTGTTACATGAACCCCATGCACAAATTATGCCCAATCGAATAAGGAAAAAATAAGTTTGCACATGTAGCACACATGCAAAGGTGCAAAACTATGTCCAAATATCATTGACCCCTCCGAGCAGTACACTAGGAGCATCTTGCACACATGCACATATGTTCGATATGTATAAGGCATGCTAGTGCATTGGATTCAGTGTTAGGGGGCATTTTATTAGTTTTTTCTCTATTTCATCATTTTTTCATAGTCTAACTTAGTCATCAAATATCATAATGATTTCCTAACATGGGTATACTAACATCTATCTCATGTGTAGGATAAAATGACATCTCCATTATTATCTATAGCAATAAATATCACACCAAAACTAGTGACATTCAAATTTTAGAGCACACCAAAGAAGTCATGATTCATAGAAAAAAAATTAGAGGTCCACAATATAGAGTTGGGATACATAGACTAGAGCATGCTCTTGGTCCTATGTAATAAGCTGAGGAGAGATAGAAGATGATCTCATCATTGATTCTAAGAAAGTTAATAGATACAACCTCACATCCCATGTCTATACAAGCCTTAGAATTTATCATGGTAATGGCTCACCATTATGTGCTCAAGGAGGAAGTAGTGAAAATAATCATGAGGGAGATACTCTTGGACATACATTACATTGAGAAAGGTTTTTCACCTAGTAGTTGCAGATCACTACTAGGAAATAACCTATGATATAGTAGATAGATGGTATTGAGAGCATGAAAAAGAGGTAAAAGACTTGGTGCAAGAGAAATACATTCTCTCTAGGCCCCCTCCTAATAGAAGATCCATAAAAGTAGATGATCTATAGGTATATGATAGATGACATCGACAAAAATATAGTCCTTTTGAGCAGAGTCATGAGGCTACCCATGATAAGTCATTTGGAAATATGGATGGTCTACTTCATACAGAACATCAAGATGAGAGGCTTGCTGATTGACTAGGCTATAATCATTAGCAACAACCTATGAGCATCTCATCTACATGACCTCATATATTGTATATCTTCTGAAAAAAAGGCCAACAAACTATCCAAGATTATTAATGAGAGGGAGTGTGGGGGATGCTAGCATATGGATATACATAGTATACCCCCAAATGGTGTGGAGGAAACTCCTATTCAAGAACCTAGAATATATATTGGTGAAAAATAGTTTCATCTTTTCTATAATCAAGTTTCTTGAAGGGGATTATGCAAAGAGGTTGTCTATGGAAGCTATTTCCAAGGTAGCACAAGTGGGTGCTTACTTTATTCAGTTTAACACATTCACTTTCATTGGGATGGTTGAAACTCTCATGTGACCCAAGAAGCTTCCATGCTATCCCTCTGATAGACTTATGCTCTTTAATATTGTTAGATAATTGACCTCATCTTATGATAGAGTGAGGAAACATCACAAGAAAACATGGGTGTGGCTAATTACTATAGGTCCTTTTGAGGTTGTTGGCCTGGTTTTTCACATATTAAAATTTCTAAAATATTTAAGTGAAAATTCTATTTTTCCTTTAAAAATTAGGGCTATGTGCTTTTGAATCATTGTTTTCCCTAGAAAGTCCCTAGTTTTATGTCATTGTTCCAATATTTGTTTTTTCCCTAAATCCTTGAGCTAGGTTTACATGGTTTGTATTTGAAAGAAATGCATGGGAATTTCTAGGAAACCTTTTAAAATCTTCTTTTTATAAAGTTTTCCCACTTTCCTTTTAATTTTTGTTGTGTTACCTTACCTTAACCTAAGTCCCAATTTGTAGATGTAACCCAAGCTTTTATTTTAATCATGTATCTTATGCAGGTTATGTTTTATACTTGAAAAATAACCAAGTCATGATGGACCTTGATCTTCCTTAAAATCAAGGGTCATCATTATGTTTCTTTGAAAAGGTGAGCACATTTTAAACTTAGTGAGATAGCAATAAGGTGACACCTGTCTGTGGGACCCAGTGAATGATAAAGTTTCAGCAACCACATCACCATAGATCAAATGAAAGATCAAAAAACATCATTATGTGAGTATCAAAAGTTTCTCATTCTTTGTTCTTAGTGCAAGACATGTGGCAATGTGGGCCATTCTTCTTTGCAACTAGTGGGTTTGTCAAAACAAGTTAACAATTGTTTGAGTTCTATTTGTGTTTGATGAAGCTGGGCAAGTTTATTAATTTTCTTTTATCCACTATTGATTTTAAGAAGATCAAAGGTTGTCACTATGTCGTTAAGAAAAAATTCTTGATCTTTATCCATAGCAACATAACAATAGGTTGACATGTATCTTATGCCATGAAAATATTACATAGGGAGTGCTAACAAGGTATGAAGATATCCATGTGTCAAGATTTGACTACTTGGTTAGAGCTTTGAAGGTGAATCACTATTGCAAAGATACTACAAAAAAAGTATGAATCAGGAGGTCGCATGTTTGTGGGTCAGCCTAGTCAACAACTAAATACAGCTAGGAGGTTGTGAAATGATGACAAGGAGACAAGTCTAACTAGTCAGAAGGTGACACATAGTTCTTAATCGGTAGTTAGCTGAGTTTGACCTTAAGGTGGCATATATATTTGATTTGAAATGTAGATTGCAGAGTTGGACATGAATGAAATGGAGTCAAAAGATGAATATTGAGTTGATTTCTTGATCTTATACAACATTAATGGAGTTTTGATTTCCAACTGAAGTATGATACTAAGAAGATGAGATAAAATCAAATTTATGGAATGACCACCGAGAAAGAAGTGAATATTTTGAAAGTTTTGATAGATATTAAGGTTTTTCTGATGGGGGCAATTGAAGAATTTCATGATTAAAGGAAATAGAAGAAAAAAGAAAGTAAAGTCAAAATGCTTGAAATGAATTTTCACCTACTGAACTTTTCAACTACTTCCCTTTTTCTGGATCGAACACTAAGGAATGTTTTGTATAACATGTTTGACATGTCTTGCCACCTTTTCTATCCTTTTAAGTTTTGACATGCGTCCTCTTCCCATTTGTAGCTTGTTGCAATCCTATATAATAATTTCCTAGATGGGGAATAGAGGTTGAAAGTCTATAGAATTTTCCTATTTTATGTCTTTTTTACAGTCTGTCAAGTTTTGGTAGTTGTATGAATGTTATTAGTTTTATATACTTGATTATATAGTTAATATAAAGTATTAGTTGTCTAGTTCTAAGTTGTATTTTGAGTCTCTATTAGTATTGTAATAATTTTCAAAGAAAATCAATGCAAGAAGGAAATTCTACATATTTGTGTCTTTGGGTTTTGTCTCCTTCCCTATATATCTATGATCTTGAGATTGAAATGAACAAGTTTCTTTCAATTTAATGCAATTTAGCTAAATTATATATCTCTTACTATTTTTTGTTGATTCAAAGAATTAAGTAATCACTTTCTGTAAGTGATAGGATTTAGGGTTTATGGGAAGGGTATGGTAAGAATGAAATTCAAAGCTCACTATTGAAAAACTTAATCACAAGTTGATTAAATAGGTCCAAGTTGTTAGTTTTGACTCTATATAACAATGGATAAGACACTAGTCAATTAATTTCAAGTATAAGTCAATGGTTCATCTAATTGCTAAACATACATAACAAACAAACAATCAATTTACCAGTTTGTGTAATCAAGAACTAAAATTTGTTGGTCATTACTTATTTCCATTTACTTTCTCTTTGGTTATAGTTAGCTACTATAATTGGGAAGTTTATAAGAACACCACAGAAGAACATTGACCACTTTCTTCTATAAGGGATAGTGTCTAAAGAGAATACCAAATCATCAATCCTCTTCGTAATCTAAGGTGTGCTCACCTTAGCCCTACAAAGCCTAAAGTGAAGAGAGTCCTAGTGACTTTTTTGATGTTGGACTAGAGCTAAGATTTAACCCTGCTAAGTATAGGATTTAGCTGATCCTTAGGCTTGTCCCTGTCTTTTGCTTCCTAGTATTGGGTTTGAATCTACCTAGTATGTTCCTTACCAAAAAGAACTCCAACAAAATGGTGACTCCACTAGGGAAACTATATAAGAAAAATTTTCATATCTACTACAATCTGGAGATTGTCTAGTGTGTAAACTTAAATCTTTTTTATTAGCCTTGTGTCAAATTTGTTGTTGATAGCTTTCCTATATTACTTTTCAGCCTCAAAATCATTATTTAAATAATTTTCCTTCATAGGGTGGCAACTCATGTCTAAGATTTTGTAGCTAGTGCTATAAATATTTTAAGAAATCCTAACCAATGGCTAATAGGAAGAAAAATACATGTTCTTTTACAAAGGACCACCCAAAAATACTATTATACACCAAATTACCTCCTGGGAGTAGAAAGAACCAAAACAAAAGGAAAGCTTATTCTAATCCTATGTGGATCCCTAGAGGTAGTGTGTCAGCCCAATCACAATACCAACCTGTGGTAGAAAGGGAATCATCCTCCAAAAGTTATGAATCAAAAGATGTTATACTACTAGGAGAGACTTTCACCACCCCTTTTCAAGAAGATAGAGCTTCTCAGGATAAAAAAGTGTCTTCTATGTGGGATGTGACTTGTAGAAAAAAATTGGTGAATGAAATGAAACACGGTTGGGTAGTTAGGGAAAATATGGGTGCAATTCTTAGTCCTAGACAAGGACCATATGTGGCTAACCTTATATATCTGCATGACATAGTGGATTTGGAGGCCACTACTATAGAACCTGCAGATTTATTTCCAGAACTAGTCCTTCTTAGGAGGAAGGTTGTAGAGGAGGAAGCCAAATGCATTCATTTGGAAAAGGAGAAAGAACAAATCACTTTGAATAATCTCATTGAGAGAGACAACTTGCTTAGGAGAATGGCTTCCCTACAAGAGAAAAATAAGAAATTAGAGGAGAAATCTTCTAAGCTACATTATTATATATTTGGAGATATGGAGGGCTTAAAATATAAAGTCCAAGAGTAGGAGCATCTTCTTAAAGAGGAGGGGCCTATTATTTCAAAAGTTCAACCTTATAAACCTATTGAACCTAAAGTTGTAGATTTGACTATGAAAGACCCTGATAGGGGAAAAAGGATTATGGGAGTACACATCAATGAGCCCTAGGTTCTTCCTAATAAGCCCACTAGCCTTACCATTTCCAATCTTGAAATAGATCTAGAGAAGGATAAGAAAGAAAGGGAATATCTAGAAAAGGAACTTGAGAAAGTAGAAAATGTAGCACATGTAGTTGAAACTAAGAGAAACATACAATTTATTAAAGCTAACTCTACTTTAGCATCTTTCCCTGGCCCATCCTCACAAGTTATCACATCTATTCCCACTTGTGGAGCTGCAATAACAAACCAAAATTTATCTCAATCAACCCCTACCATTTTCTCTATCACTAACCAAATCCTAGTTATTTAACAAGTCCAACAGCCCCAAATCCCTATGCAAAGCTAGGCTACTAGAGCAAGCACATCTAATGTTGCTAGGACTTAGAGAAGACCTAACTATCTAGAAAAATATAAGCAAATGTCCTTTATGGGTATTCCTAGTTTTCCCCACCCTATCTCTAATGACTTGAGAGATAAGGTTTTCAAATTTTCAAGCAATAATGCCATAACTAGTGAGGAGCACCTGAGGAAGTTCACTAACATGCTCAATGACTATGAAGTAGAACATTAAGATGTGGTGACGAATCTATTTGTTCATTCACTAAACGAGGATGCTGGAGACTAGGTCAAAAGATTTTCAAATGATAGTGTAGCCTCTTGAAGTGACTTAGAAAAAAATTTCAAGGAGGAATATGGTGACAACACCAATGCCATCTTTTTGTTGAATGAGTTCAACAACATAAAGTTTTATATGCTACTTTAGTATGTTAGAAAAACTAAATTAAAACAATCAAAAGCGTTTGCATACTAATTTAACATAACTTCATGAGAGACAAAGTGAAGTCCTCAAATGAGAATATGAGCCATGGATAGGCTCTCTCAATGAGGATGATCACTTGATGTAGAGGTGTGTCTAATAGCTAAGATGGCTTGATTATGTATGTATGCTCAAATGCTCAAATGGGCTTCAATGGAGGATTTTTGATAGATTTTGGTGAATGGATTTGATGTAAAAATGGCTTCTCAAAATGGCATTATGGCTTTACTTTCTAGATTGTTTTAAAATGGCTTGGGAGAGGATTCGTTAAATAGGCAAAGGGCTTGAGGGATCAAGGGCTAGGATGCAAGGATGGGAGAAAGCTTATGGAAGGTTTAGATTGAATGAGAGGAGAGAACATGGATTGTGCTTCCTTACAGCCAATCAGGGAGTGACACATGTCATAGGGTCATTGGTTAGAGCAAGAGGGGTTGAGGGGTCAACAAAGGAGGCTCAAAGGTTATAAAGACCCTCATAATGGCTTGTAAGAGCAATGAATGGGCTTGTAAGAGTCATTTATGGCTTTGTGGGCTTCATAAAGTTTTATGGTTGGGATATTTGTGAGAGAGTTGAGATATTTTGACTTGGGTTGGATTAAAAAAGTCTTAAGCTTGACTTAGGAATGTGCAAATGATTAAGGCTTGGATTAGGCTTGGGTTAAGATTAGATTAGGCTTGTTAGAGATGGGCAAGTGGATGGCATTAAATGAGGGTGGGTGAAGGAGGAAATATTTGTTGGCTTTGGCTTGGGTTAGCAAGTCTTAACCCATGTTTAAGGAATGTGACAAGATTAGGGGGGGGATTAGGATTAGGGTCAAAGATAAGGATTGACATCTTCTAGAAGAGTCTAGGCTTTGGATGAGGATGAAGACTTTCTAGAAGAGTCTAGAACTTCCTAGGATGAGGATAAAAAAGGTTTTTAGAAAATAAATAAAGTTTTATTTATTTCAAGGGTTTGGGTTGAGGAGATATTTATTAAAATATTTTTAATAAACATGAGGATTAATATTTAATCTTAATTAAATATTTTGAGTTGGGATTAGGGGTAGGAAATGATGGGATTAGCCTTTAATTGAAATTAAAGAAGGATTAGAAGATTTTGGAAGAGGTTAGTGGTCTTAAGGAAATTGGCCAAGTTTTGGGCAAAAAATAAATAAATAATTTATTTTAGGATTTTTGGTCAATTTATTAATTAAATAATCAATAAATAAGGAAATAATATTTAAATAAGATTTAAATTTTTTTGGAAGGGATTCCTTAATTAAATATTTTAAATTAAGATAAAGGGATTTAATGGCATAAAAATAAATTAATTAATTAAATAAATAATTAATTAATTAATGATGATGTCATCAGGGACTTTTTTTCAAAAAATAAAAATATTTTATTTTCTAAAGGATTTTTAGGTGTCTACAAAAGTAGGATGCAAATGAGTCCACTTTTGATTTTAATGTCAAATTTCAAAAAGGATTGTATAAACTTTTCCAAGTAACAAGGTTGAATGAGGATGTATGTCTCACAACCTATTTAAATGCTTTTGATTGTAAAATGGACTATAGTCTCAAGGAAAATGATCCTAAAACATTAAGGGAGGCTTATAAGATGGCAATAAACATATAAAATAATAGAAAAGCCTCTGGTAAAGTGGGAAGAAGGGATGACCCTAAATTGTTCAATCCTAGAAATAAGAAAGAAGGTGAAAAGCCTACTATAGGTAAGAAGCCCGAGGAAGATACAATGGGGCAAGTTTTAAATTTGTTAAAGAACATGAATCCACCAACCTACCAAGCAAACAAGCCAAATACTTCTAAGAAGGTCCCTTTCAATAATAATTTTATTAGGTAGCCTAGGATGCAAAACTATCCTTATACCACCCAGTGGAAGGATGGTAAGTCAATCCCCAATCCCACTCAAGGAAACAAAGAAAAGGGAACACTAGATCCTTTGCAAAGGAATTTTGTAAACATGGTAGAAGATATGCCTTGGTGTATTGTTTGTCAATCACATCATACCCCTAATTATTATATAGTGGCTCAATTTTTTTTTGCAAAGCAGCAAGACAAATTGAAGAGGGGGCCGAAGAGGAAAATCATGAGGATGTGACATAAAATATGATCAACCTTTATGACAATAATGAGGAGTCTAACATAGAGGAAAATAAAAATGTTGTTGTAGACCAGAGAAATATGTATCATATGCATCATTAGTAGGTGTTTTTTGATAGTGAAGATCAGGATAAAAGGATAATATGCAACACATTGACAAGGGTGGATCAAATCAATCTGAGGAAGCCTACTAATGAAGAGATTGATAAAATTATTATAGAAATGATGGCTCAAGCCCAAAGAACCTATAATCTAAGAAGTAGGAAGCCAACTAGTATCTTCATCAAGGACATTACTACGAAGGTCAGCAATGAAAACAAGAAGGACACTCTTGAGACTTCTAAGATCAAGGACAAAAAAATTAAGAAGTGGGAGCCAAAGAAGAAGGTATAGTTTCAAGGAGCTGAAATTGTCAAAGAATGTATACAAGAAAAGAGACTAGCCTCTGATACCATCAAGAAAAAGGAGCCATCTTTTGTTCAAACACCTATAGCCATAGGTATTTCTATTAGGCCTATCAATTATGACCCTATTGACATGATTTCAATGTTATCACAAATTACTATCAAAGTTCCTTTATCATAAATGTTTAGGATAGAGGAACACAAGAATAAGACTTCATCTTGGTTAGATGTGATTTGGAATAATAATGTTATCACACAAGAACCAATAGTTATAAAACAGACCCAAATCTTACTAAAAGACAAAGAGGATAAGGGAGTCATGTCCCAAATATGCCAAATGTATTTGAACAATTCATCTATAGCATACCTACAAGACATTGATCCCTTTTTCCTTAGCTTGATCATAAAAGGTAGGACTTTAAAGAGCTATATGATTGACTCCGGGGCATCTAACACTATTATGCCTTTTAAGGTTATGGAGGCCCTTAATTTGGAAGTAGATACCAAGAAGGGTAGGTGCAGGGCAATGGATGCTAGGTAAGTACTAGTCATAGATACTATAAATGCATTACCTTAAAACTTGTTTCATACCCTAATGTAGAAATGATTATGACAATCATTGTAGTTGATATTTCTCCCCACTATGGAATGCTTCTCTCTAGAAAGTCGAGTGTTGCGATGGGAGGTAGCCTACAGTGTGACTTATCATATGCCACTTTTCATATAGGAGACAAGCCTATCAAGATTGATAAAGAGCCAAGGGTAACCTACATATTTGAAGATAGTATTGATAAAGATACTACTTGTTTCTTAGACACAAAGGTGAATGCATTTAGAGCTAAATTGATTATTCAAGAGGTTGAGAAGTTAACACCATTGATTATACAAGAGGTGATTTGTTGTATGGATTCATATAATCTGTGGAGTACTTATTTTGATGGGACAAGTTCTAGGGAAGGATCAGAAACTGGGTTAGTTTTTTTTCTCTCTAGAAAAAAATACATTTAGATACTCATTTTCTGTTAACTTTTCATGTACCAAAAATGTTGTTGAATATGAAGCACTATTATTAGGTTTAAAGGTAATGGTGAGCCACAAATAAAGAAAATGTATGTCATTGGAGAATCTAAGTTGATTATCTCTCAAGTTAGAGAAGTGTATGTTTCAAAGAATAAAAGATTGAAACAATATAGGAATGTTGTTTGGAATATGATTGAGTGTTTTGATACTTATGGAATAATTTGGAAAGACAAAAGTAACAATAAAATGGTTAAAGTATTAGCTAATGTAGCTATTAAGCCAAATAACATATCATTTATTGGTGTGTCTACTATTGAAATGCAAAACAACCCATCAATTCCACCCAATGTAATAAGTTGGAAAGTATTTGAGGATGATGAGGACATTCTGAATTTCCTCCTTAATGAGGATAAATATCATAGCCAAGAGCTAGAATGCAATGCTTGGATAGAAATAGTAGATGGAGAAGAGAAGATCTCTGGCCAAGAGATCTTGTACCTCAAGACTAATAAGATACCCAAGGGACTGGTGGTTTTGGAAAATGTTTTTGGTAGCCAAGACCAAGTATATTCAGAAGCCAAATACAACAAGCCACATCAGATAGAAGAGATAAATCTTGGCACAACTAAATCCCAAAAGAAGGTACATATTTGTAAGACCTTATCCCATGAAATTAGAAAATCCTTGTTAAGTCTGTTTAGAAGATTTAGACATGTTTTTGCATGGTCATATGATGACCTTAAGGCTTATAGTGAGGATTTGTTTCATCTTGTAATACCTCTCAAGGATGATGTTAAACCTTTTACACAGAAGTAGAGGCCTGTGAATCTCACTTTATCCCCTAATATGTAAGAAGAACCTATGAAGATTAGGTATGGGGGATAGTATAGCCAATTGGGCATTCTTCATGGGTGTCTAACTTGGTACTAGTTAGAAAAAAGAATGGTGACACTAGGATTTGTGTTGATTTTAGGAAATTGAATATTGCATCTTTGAAGGATAACTATGGGTTAATTAATATGGAGGCTATGTTGCACCAAGTTATTAGTTCAGAGCTAATGTCTATGATGGATGGTTTCTTAGGATACAACCAAGTCCCTGTTGATGAGAAGGAATAGTTCAAGACAATCTTTACTACTCCTTGGGGAACCTGTGTATATGTGAGGATGCCTTTTGGCCTCCTAATTGTAGGAAATATTTTTCAAAGGGCCATGGATGTAGCATTTAAAGAATATATTTAAAAATTCATGATGGTGTATCAAGATGATTTGACTGCATATTAAAAGAAAGCTAAAGACCATTGCACACATCTGGAAAAGATTTTTATCAAGGCCTTGGATTATGGTGTTTCTTTAAATCCCAAGAAGTGCATTTTTGGAGTAACAAAGGGGAAGATTCTTGAGCATATAGTTTCTAGAGATGGGGTGAAGATTGACCCTAAAAGGGTGGCAAAAATTGATTAGGTTCCAAAGCCCAAAAATGTCAAAGGTATACAATCTTTCTTTGGGAAAGTTAATTTTTTAAGAATATTTGTGACTAACTTTGCTGAGGTTAGTAGAATAATTTCAAAAATGCTCAAGAAAGTAGCAACTATCAGTTTGGAAGGTGAGCCTACTACTATCTTCCAAAAAATTAAGAATGCCATTAAGAATACACCAGTCCTTAGGACACCGAATTATGGAAAGCCTATGCATATCTTTTCTTTTTCATCTTTGCATACCATTGCAACAATTTTACTTCAGAAAAAAGAAGATGGTCATGAAAAACCCATTGCATTCTAAGAAAATCTCTATAGCCTACAAAACTTAAGTATGAAATTAGTGAAAAGAAGGCATATGCTTTAGTCAAAGTTTTTGAGGCCTTTAGGTGTTACCTAGTAGGTGCTACTATTATTGCTTTTGTTCTTGGTGCAGTAGTCAAGGATATTTTTTCTCAGCACGAGGTGTCTAGTAGAAAGTGTAGATGGATTAAAAAATACAAGACTTTAGTATTGATATTCAAATCACCAAGTTAGTGAGAGGTCAAGGATTAGCAACGCTTATGGCTCAATCTAATCTAGATGCTAATCAAATAAATGTTATGAATGAGGACCTTAAAATAGATTCATGTGATATGGATCAATGTGATTGGTACAAGCATGCGATATATTATTTATAACATAAGTAATCTCCACCCTATCTGATAGAGAATGGAAAGAGGAAAACAAAATTGCATTTAGTTAGGTATATTATTGTAAATGGAGGTCTATAGTGGAGGAATTTTGAGGGAATACTTTTGAAATGCATTGATCAATAGAAATTAGAAAAGGTATTGAGTGGCATACATTCAGGGGTATGTGGTGGGCACTACATGGAAAGGACTACTACCCACAAGATCATAAGAGCAGGATTTTGGTGGCCTATTTTGTTTAGAGATGCACAAATCTTGGTCAAAAAATGTGACCTTTGCTAGAGATTTGTAGGAAAGATAAAGCTCTCTAGAAACAGTACTCTAAAGTTAGTTGAAGTAGAGGCACCCTTTGAACAATGAGGGATGGATTTTATAGGTGAAATATAACCCAAGTCAAGTACTAGCTATTCATGGATATTAGTGGTAACCAGTTACCTTACAAAATAGGTGGAGGTCATTCCCATAAGAAATTCTACCAGTAAAGTGGAAAATAATTTCATAATGAATAATATAATAACAAGGTTTGGGTGTCCTAAAAGAATTGCCATTGCAAATGCCATGTGCTTTAGATCTGAATAATTTATTAAATTCTATGATAAGTATGGCATCACCAGGTAATTTTAATCACCCTATCATCTTGAAGGAAATAGGCAAGATGAGTCTACAAACAAAACCTTGTTCAAGGTCATAACAAGGACTTTGGATGATAAAAAGAAGGCATGGGAGTCTAAATTGCAGTTAGCAATCTGGGCTAACAGAGTGACAATGAAGAAGGCAATTGGTGTATCACCTTTTTACCTTGTGTATTGAGTCTAGGCTACAATGCCTTAGAATAACCTGATGGGCTTATATAATTACATCTAGATGCATGATGATAATATCACTAATGATATGTAGGAAAGGATGTGTTGGCCTAAATTTTTGCATGATAAAATTCCTTTGTCCAGGTATAGAAATTCAGATTAGAATCCATTAATGGTGAATAGGGTTTCTAGCTAAATCTTTCATTTTTTAGCTTTTGAAATTTTTTTATTAAAACCCTATGTCTCATTCGATTTAAAAAAATTTCAGGCATGAAATATTTGAAAAAGGGATTTGGTCAAATATTCTGTTTTCTTTTTATTTTTTCACACCCCCAAGTTACCTTTCCTCTCAGGCTCCTCACCATCCGATTTGAATAGATCTACCATTGTTGTTACCTCACTATAAAAACATGAGCACTTTTTATACATAGTGAGGTAGCGAGTGCTAGAAATTTTATAAAACAGGACCCTAAAATGAAGATACGTCAGTCAGAGATTTATTTTTGGGCTGAAAAATCAGTCACGTACACCTTGCAAGTATTGTCAGAGTAGGAAAAGGGACCCAGTAGAAATAGCTAGAAGTTAGTGCCAGAATAAAGGTCTTTCCGATGCGTCACTACCTTGCTATTGGAAAAACTAAGCATCTTGTTGTTAGTGAAGTAGAGAGTGACGTGAAATCAAAGACATGGTGGCCTTCAAATTTCTTGATAACCATGGTCTGTCCAGATGGCATGACAAGTAATAACTACTATTGTCAGAAGCAATTAGTAGGAGCGATGGTGATTTGATGGGTTATTATATTTTAGGGCACAAAGTTTTATTAAAGTCATCGAAGCTCGCTACCTTGCTATCAAAAAAAATTGACATCTCGCCATTAGCAAAGTAGCAAGGCACCATGAAATCAATAGCCGATGGGACCTCAAGTAACATGGATGGGTGACTAGGATTAAAAGTAAGGTCTTGTTGGGTGCCAGCAGTGCAAAATTTCCTATGTCATCAATGCCCTAGACCCATGCCCCATTCATAAAGTGTATAAGGGATCCTGATCATTAGATCAAACTAGAATCAATAGTCCTTGCTATCTAGCTATGGAAAGTTGCAAGTTGTTTAATCTATACAACATAGCGAGTATGGGACCCACCACTCTTTATAGTACTTTGTGCAGTTTCTCCACCTTTGATTTAGTCTTAGATCAATGGCCATCACTATCTCACCATGAAGAGTTGCTTAGAAAATATGTATAGCAAGGTAGTGAATGAGGGCCCACTATTTTTCTTGTAAGTAGTACAGTAATATATCATCCACAAGATCAAGATCAAATCAATGGTTGTCGCTGCTTCACTATGGCAAGGTGCTCATTCTTTATGTATAGTGAAGTAGTGACCTGTTGACACGTGTCCTTAGTTGCTAGTGGGTCTAGACAGAAGTACCATCAAGGAAGGAGCTATGTACATGGGAAATTTTCATTGGATTGACTGGCCAACTTGTCAAGTGCAATGCCAAGTTGTCTTTCTCTATATCCCATGATCGTAGGATTTTTAAAGATCGAAAATGCAGATTTAAGTGCAAAAGGTAGTGCCACTCTGTGTATTAATTAGACATGAAAGCTTCACCTATGATGAAAAACATAGTATAATACAGAAGATTTTATTAGCTTCACCTTATGCAAACAAAGATTTTCAGCCTTTCCTGAGCAGAAGGAATTACTGAAGAAGATTGTGCTGAAGTTTGGCAAGATTGTGTAGCAATTTGTTCGCGATAAATTTGTAGAAATATAGAGGAAAATGAGGATAGAATTCAATAATCTCTATAAGTATTTTATTTCTATAAAGCATAATCAAAGATGCCTTCAAAGAAGGTATTTTCAGGTCAAGTAAATTATTTGGATAGAAATGTACATGATGATTTACTGGAGTTGCTTCCTGAGTATACTGTAGTCGAGATAGTGCAAGTTAAAAAGTTGACCTCATTAAACCCTAGGTTGAGGATAGCTGATGGATTGTATGATAAGGGTAATTGGGTTCAGGATGCTCAAACCTCACAAAATAGTTTAAATTTGTTCAAGAAATGGTTTGCAGAAAGGAAATTGTTTGCCCCACATGCCAATATATGGAATTTCAACCTGGGAAAGCTAGTTGTTCCCAATGTGTTTATGGATTATGACCTCCTTGAGGCCGTGGTGAAGAGTTATGATCAAGCCACTATGGTAGTGAGAAGAGTAGATGGTAAAATTCTAATCACCATTAGTCTAGAAGAGATTAGGGAAGTTTTCCATTTGGGACCTCTCACTAGGTATCATGTGCCCATTAATTTGATAGATTTAGAAAAAGAATATATGTCAAAGAAGGATATAGTTAGACAAAGTGCACTGAAGGCCCACATTGGAAAAATTTGAACCCTACCAGCAATAACATCATCCTCTAAAGAACCTTTCAAGAAAGCATGCTTCAATTCCAAGGCAGTAGAGATATATAAGACCTTGTGCAAAGTTTTTGGAGAGGGTGAAGAAGATTTTATCCTTATGAGTTTCATGTATATGATTACTCAAATCTCCTCTTTTGGTGTGGAAATAATTTTTGATTTTTCTTCTTACTTGGCCGATGAGATTCATAGTGGATTGGTTGGGATTGCTAAGGGCAAGGTAGAGAAGGTTTGGGGCCAATACTCCCTGTTGATGCAAATTTTTCTATATAAGGGGGCTACATACTTTGGTAAAGAAATGGTTTTGAATAGAGAACAAGAGGGGGAAGCACTACCAGTTCAATTATGGAGTGCAGATATGACTAGGGAAGCAGAAAATGCCAGTTTTGTTAAATTTGACAAGCACTTTGCCTCCAAACTGAGGTGCCTCATATTAAGGGACAATCCCAGGATTCCTAAGGAACTAATGCACCTTGTTATGCCTATGGACAAACCCCATAATCTGAAAGTTTCACATAATTGGGGAGATATCATCCCATATTCAGTTTCAATTGTTATCAAAATTTATGGATTCAAGGGAACACCCCATGTACTACCTTACCAGGTGCCCTTAAACGTAGGAGTAGCTGAATTCTTGTGGCAATTGGGAGGAGTAAAAGAAGCCTTTTTGCACAAAAGGAGAATAGGATCAATTTTTCCCACTTGCACAATAGCCCACCAATTTGTAATAACCAAGGAAGGGTGGGTCTTCCTCTACAAATTTTTTGATCAGTATAAAATGGCAGTATCTCACCCTCATTTTTGTGATGTAGAAGGTTTCTTTAATTTGGCTCTTAGGCATAGGATCAAGCTTCATCCAGTTGAGCATGAATTTTATTTCCCCAAAGATGTAATAAGGAATGAGTACTCTCTGCAGGAGCAAGAAACAAAGAAAGAAAAATGGAGAGTCTATTCATAAGTTTTGAATTTTATTAATTGTTTTGACAAAGATTATAGCCCTCTTAGTAATGCTATAACTACTATAGATAAAATAATTAATCTTATGAGTACATTCCCTGAAATAATGGAGGTAATGAATGAGAAGAAACAAAATTTCATTGATTCTTTTCTAGATAAGGCTAGTGAAATAATTAGAAGATTGGGTTTCACTCCCAATATAGGGGTAGGCCCACTAGTTGTTCAAAGGAGGTCAGGATATATTGTCATTCAAGATCAAAGGCCCATTTTGGATAAAGGAAAATAGATAGTTGAATCTACTAGTGTTGTTTTTGAAGAAATACCTCCTAAACCTTCTCCTACGAGGAGAAAGATAATAAGGGAAGAGGAACCACATGATGAGAGTTACTCACCTTCCCAAACCCCCATGAGAATTAAGGGGGAGCAGCTCACTAATGAGAAAATTGAACAAATTAGATCACAGGGGGGAATTTTGGTTACCGAAGTAGAGATTGATGAAGGGATCCCCTAGGAGCCTCCTGTGCCAAGTTTTGAGTTGATTATAGTAGATTTCAAGGGAAGGGAATTGGATCCTATTTTGGAACAAGCCAGTCAGAAATTTTTGCCTGATGATAGTTTTGTAAGGTCTAGGGCTTTCTATCAGTATGCTTGGAGGGAAAACATGCACATTTTTGAGGAAAGATGCAAGAATATGAAAATAGAGCATCCAAAAATGGATGAAGCCTCTATTCAAAATCAAATAAAAAAATAGATGATTCAAGAGTTCTAGAATATAACCCCTAAAGAAGGGAGACAAATGGTAAAGGCTGTAAATATTTTATTATTACCCAATTGGGACATTGTTGATGCCTTGATTTTTAATTCTGTGTCAAATAATTTGGGATTGCAAGATCCAAATAAAAAAGAGTTCTTGGGAACTACATTTAGTAATGGCTAAGCTGCTCTTGTCATGTGGTCATTGAGAAGAGGGTCCAAGACTGCTCCATCATAGCCTGATGATTCAAGACTAACATGGAGTATCATTGTGAGGAGAGTTGTTGATACCTCATATGTACAAGCAGCTCAAATGAATGTAGATTACTCTCAATTTTCCTTGGCTACTATAGAGAGGGAGGAAAAGGAAATGACTTAGTTGTAAAGCAAGTATGAGGCAGTTGTGGATGCTTACAATAAAGAGGTAAAGAGGAGAATCAAGCTTGAGAACAAGATAATGGGTAGGTTAGTAGCACCAAGAATAACATACCCTCACCCCCCAGTTGAACTCTTCAAATCCACCCCCCTCATAGAAATACCAGATACACCCCAAAGGCCACAATACTACACTGCTGAGGATTTTGAAGAAGAAAAGGGTAAACTGTGGGCCTTACATGTAGAGTTGGAGTCAAAATATGAAGATAAATTAAGAAAAGCTCTCACATATTTGGGGGACAAATTTGAATGGCCACTAATTCATGATCAATTGGCTAGGGTGATCAGTATCTGGGAGGAGTTGAAAGCCAATGATGAGGCCTTAAAGCCTATAGTGAATAAATGGGTGAGAAGGGAGAAAGAAATGACATTTTTGTGTTTCTTTGTCATAAATAATTCTTATGATCAAATTGAAGAAAACCAGTGACATTGTTTCTGATCTTGCTAATTTTAAAATAAAAGGATTCATTTATAGAGAATAATAGTGGGCTACTTGAACAAGTACAAGAGCTAATAATTCAGTTTGTTTCCTCATGCCCTAGATAAAAGAAATAATTTGAAAAACAAAGATGAATGGGCAAAGGAACTTGATGATATTTTTTGTTTAAGGATGAATAGAATTGTAAATGAAATAGGGCATGCATGGTGGGCTACCACAATGGAAGAAATATTGAAGGCCCAGATATTCTTTAATTCTTTAAAATAGGAATTTGTTGCTATTGATAATGAGGCTGAGTATGTACTCAAGAGGCAGAGTGATATTTTGTAATTCAATTAGCTAGATGACACACTATTTGACAAGTGGATGGCAGAAATAGCTCCTAATGAATAGTTTGAGGAAGTAGAAAATGATAGTGATGATGTGTAAGGTGATGAGATCCAAATTATTGACACCATCACTACACAAGGCCAAAAAGTAGAAGAAGACAAGAATGATCACTCACTTTCAGTTACAGACCTGAGCCCACAAGATGCTGATACAACCGAAGAAGAGAAAAAAATAGAAGTTACTCCCACCATGCAAGATAAAGATTGTTAAAACCCATAGGTGGAGACTAACTTGCAATCATCAGGAAAAAAATCATCGTTGGCTAATTTGGTAGTTGCATACAAAGAGGGATCAGAATAGTAGCCAAATCAAAAACAATAGAGCATGTGATAGAAGCAAACCCACCAAAAGGAATGTTTGATGTATAAGTCTTTTTGTTACTCACAATTTTGTCTTTTGTGATAGGTGTATGTAAATATTTCTTGTAAAGGACACCTATCATTTTCTCTTAGCCTGAAGCTTGTTGCATCTCACACTATATAAGTGAGATTCAAGGGCTAGAGAATGGTTCGATTTCTATTGTTTCTAGGTGATATACTTAGTTTTTTTTTGATCATATGTTTTGAGCAAGTTTCTGATTTCTTTTCTCTGTTAGTTCCTGAGAATACATTAATATAGAATGATCTTCATGTTTCTTCTTAAGGTCATTTTGAGTTTACTACAAACGTATACAATTTTCAAAGAAAATGAATACAAATTATGAGCTTTCCCCATATCAATTATTTCTAAAAAAGTAATCCTTTTGATTACTTGGTTATCTTGATATTGTATGAGTAAAGGCTCGTGCAATTGAATGCAATCTAGTTAGTTTGTATATATGTTCATCATTGTTGTTAGTTCAATGGATTAAGTAAAAGATTTGATGAATTTGATAAGGTTGTTATAGTAGTAGAAAAGATTTTTGAATGATGAATTTTGATAAGAATTGCTGATAATATTTGTTGTAAGGCAACAAATTAGATCTAAGGATTTGTAGTAGACTCTAAACCCTAATGGATTAGGCACTGGTCAAATTGATTCAGTTGGAAGAGAAATATGTCATAAATGGTTTTCAAATATAGAATTATAATCAATTTTACTTTTATTTCCTGAAGATCTTCAAAGTTGGCCAGTACTTGTTTGCATGGAATGTTTTAGCTTCAGTTAGCCACTATTGCTGAGAACTCGTGCAGATCTATGGAACAATTTTGGCCAGATCTGTTATATGGGATGTGTTTATCAAGTTGTCAAGAATTATGCATGTATTTGAGGATTTGAGATGAGAATCAAAATGAAACTAAAATAATTCTCATACAATGTTTCCTTGTCTCGAATCATCCCTGGGTATACCCACCCTGGTTTTTTAGAGCCTAAAGAGTAGAAAACCACCCTTGGTTTTGTTGAAGTTGAGTCCAAATGTTTTGCACATATAATTGTTAATAGGAATTGGCTAATCCTTAGATTGTGTGAGTGATGTCATTTTGGTATTAAGCATTTTTTTGCTTAGTAGTTTTTAAAACACCAACATGATGGATGAATGAGTATGATAGGAAGGCCATTGAAAGAAAATTTAAACCATATGATCTTGTCATAATGTGGAATGCAAGGCTAGAAGATAAAGATAAACATGGAAAATTTGATCCTATCTAGATTGGTCTCTATCTGGTTGATTCTACTTAGGGCAAGGATTCATATTTCATAAAATAGTTATCAGGGAGCTTTCTTGAATTGTCAGTTCATGGAAAATTCTTGAAGAAATGCTTCTATTAAAGGTATTTATCTTCGATGAACAGTAGTTATGGTTTGTATATTTTATGCAATTCTCTATTTTCCTATGCATATGTATATATTTCTCTGTAGTCCTAGAAATTTGTCTTAGGCTGTTGTGTGTGGTCTACTTCTTCCAAGGATTCTGAGCCCTCACATGAATCTACATATTCATTGTCCCCAAACATAGCCACTGTTGGCCTAGTTTTTTACATGTTTAAACATCTAAAATATTTTTGTGAAAATTCTATTTTTCCTTTAGAAATTAGGGCTATGAGATTTTGAATCATTTTTTTCTCTAGAAAGTCCCTTGTTTTGTGTCATTGTTCCAATATTTGGTTTTTCCCTAAATCCATGAGCTAGGTTTACATGGTTTGCATTTTAAAGAAATGTGTGGGAATTTCCAAAAAACCTTTTAAAATCCTTTTTTTATAAAATTTCCTAGCTTTCCTTTTGTTGTGTTACCTTACCTTACCCTAAGTCTCAATTTGCAAATCTACCCCAAGCTTTTATTTTAATCCTATACCTTATGAAAGTTACATTTTATACTTGAAAAATAACCAAGTCATGATGGTTGTTCATTTTCCTTAAGATCAAGGGTCATCATTATATCACTTTGAAAAGGTGAGCATATTTTAAACTTAGTGAGATAGTGACAAGGTGAAACCTATCCATGGGACCTAGTGAATGATAAAGTTTCAAAAGATGCATCACCATAGATCAATGAATGTCATTATGTCACTATCAAAAGTTGTTCATTCTTCATTCTTAGAGACATAATGACATGAAGATATGTGGTGTGGTGGGCCATTTTTCTTTGCAACTAGTGGGTTTATCAAAACAAGTTGATAGTTGTCCGAGTTCTATTTTTGTTTTATGAAGGTGGGATAGTTTCCTAATGTGCTTTCATCCACCATCAATTTTGAGAAGATCAAAGGTTGTCACTATGTTGTTAAGAAAACATGCTTGATCTTTAACCATAGCAACATAATTATAGGTAGACACATGTCTTATGATATGAAATTATTACATGGGGAGTGCCAAAAAGGTATAGAGATATCCATGTGTCAATGTTTAACTTCCAGGTCAGAGTTTTGAAGGTGAATCACTATTGTGAAGGCACTACAAAAAAGTAAGAATTATGAGGTTGCATGTTCATAGGTCAACCTAGTCAATAATTAAATACAACTATGAGGTTGTGGAAAGATGACAAGGAGACAAGTTCAACCAATCAAAAGGTGACACATGGTTTTTAATGGGAAGTCAGTTGAGTTTCACCTTAAGGTGGCATAGATATTTGATTTTAAATTTAGATTGTAGAGTTGGACATGAATGAAATGGAGCCTGAAGATGAACATTTTGTTTATTTCTTGACCCTATACAATGTTAATGGAGTTTTTATTTCTAGGTGAAGTATGATAGTAAGAAGATCAGATAAAATCAGATTTATGGAACAACCACCAAGAAAGAAGTAAACATTTTGAATGTAGTTACATATATTAATGTTATGCTAATGGAGGAAGTTGAAGAATTTCATGATTAAAGGTAGTAGAAGAAAAAAGAAAGTAAAGTCAAAATGCCTAAAATGATATTTCATCTACTGACTTTTTCAACTACTTCCCTTTTTCTAGATCGAACACTAAGGAATGTTTTGTATAACTTGTTGGGCATGTCTTGCCACCTTTTCTATCCTTTTAAGTTTTGACATGCGTCCTCTTCCCATCTATAGCTTTTTTCAATCCTATATAAGGATTTCCTAGATAGGGAGTAGAGGTTGGAAATCTTCAAAATTTCCCTATTTTATGCCTTTTTTATTGTCTATCTAGTTTTGGTAATTGTATGTGTAATCAATTTTGTTTACTTGAATATATAGTTAATATAAAGTATCAGTTGCCTTTATATGTGAGATGTGGGCCTTTGATCCTCACATACACTTCAATATGGTAATTACCTAAAGATCATCCTAAAATGAACATTGAATTGTTCATCCAAGCAATCCAATAGTGCAACCTGTTGCTTTCTAACTACAAGTATTTTATCTTTATTCTTAGACTGAGAAGTAGGAAACCATGACCTTTTAGTATGAAGGATTTATGCAACTATATGAAAGTAAAATTAATCTAAATGAAGTGTAATTAATCTAATAACAAGAAAAAAAAATTACACTACATGAGTGCTAGGAAAGGTAAGGTAAGGTAACACAACAAAAGGTAAGGTAGGAAATTTTATAAAAAAAGGATTTTAAAAGGTTTTTTGGAAATTCCCACACATTTCTTTAAAATGCAAACCATGTAAACCTAGCTCATGGATTTAGGGAAAAACCAAATATTGGAACAATGACACAAAACAAGGGACTTTCTAGAGAAAAAAATGATTCAAAATCTCATAGCCCTAATTTCTAAAGGAAAAATAGAATTTTCACAAAAATATTTTAGATGTTTAAACATGTAAAAAACTAGGCCAACAGTGGCTATGTTTGGGGACAATGAATATGTAGATTCATGTGAGGGCTCAGAATCCTTGGAAGAAGTAGACCACACACAACAGCCTAAGACAAATTTCTAGGACTACAGAGAAATATATACATATGCATAGGAAAATAGAGAATTGCATAAAATATACAAACCATAACTACTTAGAATCCTTGCCCTAAGTAGAATCCCTGATAACAGTAGTTATGGTTTGTATATTTTATGCAATTCTCTATTTTCCTATGCATATGTATATATTTCTCTGTAGTCCTAGAAATTTGTCTTAGGCTGTTGTGTGTGGTCTACTTCTTCCAAGGATTCTGAGCCCTCACATGAATCTACATATTCATTGTCCCCAAACATAGCCACTGTTGGCCTAGTTTTTTACATGTTTAAACATCTAAAATATTTTTGTGAAAATTCTATTTTTCCTTTAGAAATTAGGGCTATGAGATTTTGAATCATTTTTTTCTCTAGAAAGTCCCTTGTTTTGTGTCATTGTTCCAATATTTGGTTTTTCCCTAAATCCATGAGCTAGGTTTACATGGTTTGCATTTTAAAGAAATGTGTGGGAATTTCCAAAAAACCTTTTAAAATCCTTTTTTTATAAAATTTCCTAGCTTTCCTTTTGTTGTGTTACCTTACCTTACCCAAGTATCAAGACAATTTTAGTGTAATTTTTAGTGTAATTACTATCAAGAAAAGGTATGAAAATATTAAGCAAGTATCTATTCTGATAGTAATTCAATACAATTCAATTAGACCTTTTTTTAATGAGGAATTAGAAGCCTCTTAAATAGAATTCCTTAAATTAATCAACAGTCAAGATCAACTGGGATGAACGATCAAGATCAAAGATGAGATTCAATTAGGATGGAAGATTCCATATGCAGGTGAGGTTAACTAACATAGATCTTGAGTGTAATGGAGAGTTAACTGAAATTCACTTGAGTGTGAGAATAAGTTGATCAGGTCAATTCCAATTTGAGAGATAGATGACTTAGATTCCCATTCCTAAACTAAAGAGAAGATTTGAATAGATTATTTAATTTAATAATATAAGATATGACCTCATAAATACATATTTTTAACTAATTGAACAATTACATTCAATAATTAAAGTGAGTATATTATTAAATTAAATATATTTAATTCCCTTGCACATTAGCTAAAGAAGTAATTTAATTTAATTAAAGTATGAACACTTACAATTACATTTAATTTAATCAATAGGTTTAATGAAACTATTTTAAGTCGATACATAAGAATTAAATAAAGAGTAGATTAATGTAGATTAGGGTTTTTTTCATTTGACACCTAGGTCAAGTATTGAGTAATCATAATTAGAATTTCCTAGTAAAATAGGACTTAGGGTTGATCAAAATAGACTAGAATTGGTTAACATGACAATGTGCCAATTTTGGGGTATTACATTTGCCCCTCCTTGAATGAATGTGTGAGTAGCACATTTGATTCAAAGAAATCAGAAGTATGATGTAAAGATCAAGAAATGAGATCGGTTATGAAATTAATGATATAGAGACCAATTGGTAAGCTTTTTAAGGTTATATCTAGAACAAAGCTTAAGGGAACCCATATAGAACACCTAGATACCAAGATGATAAGCTTGTTAAGGGTTTCTCCAGAATGAAGCTTAACCATAGGGGATCCAAATAGGACATCTAGATACCGAGATGGTAAGCTTTTAAAAGTTTTCTCCAAAATGAAGTTTAACCTTAGGGGATCCAAATAGAACACCTAGATACTAAGATGGTAAGCTTTTAAAGGTTATCTCCAGAATAGATCTTAACCTTAGGGGATCTAGATAGAACACCTAGATACTAGGATTGATAAACTTTTAAAGATTATCTCTAGGAAAAAGCTTAACCTTAAGGGATCTAGATAGAACACCTAGATACTAAAGTTGATAGAACAAAGATTGTCACATTTCATAGAATTGTTTCTAGAATGAAACTCAATTATCAGGAGTTAGGGTTTAGACTATACTAATACCTATCCATTGAATAGTGATCAAAAGCAAGAGCTTAGAATTATCCCCAAAATGAGTCTTAATTATCAACAATAGTTAGAGTTATCTCTAGAATGAAGCTTAATCCTCAGTAAGAATTTGGAGTTATCTCCAAAATGGAGCTTAATCATCTAGAGTCCAGATAGAACACCTGAATACTGGTCCAAAAGGATAACAAGCTCCAATCACAAGTCATAGAATCATCCCCATAATGAGGCTTGATCCTCAAGATTTGGGGTTTAGCTTATCCCAATACCTGTCCACCAAACTCTGACAAGAATTGTTAGAAGATGTAAAAGATGACATAGATGCCAGATAGAAAGGGAAAAAGATTCCCTAAGTGATGATGCCCCAAGTGATGAGGACATAAGATTTAGATTGAGTTTAAATTTAGATTCAATGATGTAATAATCCTGCTCCCTCTAGAGTGAAATTGAAAGATGACATACTAGAAATAGTAATGCAAAGTAGTATGTTAAGAGATACTAAAGAAAATAGAGAGTTAGAATAATATGGAAGAGATCAGAATGATCAAAAGAAAATTTGGAGTCAATCGAGAGTGATTTTGATGTCCAAAAGACCTAGTTTGACCAAAGGTTGACCAAGTTTGACTAGAGTTGAATTTTTGAAAAAAATTGGAAAATGTCAAGAAATGTGATTTGAAAAGATTCTAATACTCACAATGTATCAGCAAAAGTTGGACTACAGAAGCGTTCGATCATGTTAGTCCCAAAATTTTAAAATGCATTTTTGAGCTGTTTAAGTGTGTCAGATTTTGAATTCGATCCCAAAAATGGATTTAGAGCAATCAAATTAGCTAGGGGTGATTTCACACAAATTAGAGAACTTTAAGAAATTAGGTCAAAACCTATATAAGGGCCCAAAGGGTCATTTTCAATTCATTTGCACTTTTTTTTTTTGTAGAGACGAGAGCTCTGAGGCAAAAATGGTGGTCCCCTTGTCTTCACATAGATTCAAGCACTCCTAACAATAGAACTAACTAATGGAGTGTGGACATTCAGCGAGTAGTTGATAACCTTGCTTTGCATTTTAATTTTCATGTTTTTCAAGGTGATTTTAGCATGTTTTATGACTTTTTTAATTGGTTGTGTGTGGGTTCTCATGCAAGGATGTCTCTCCTCGTGTGAAGCCAATCTCTTCTTGCATGAAGAAGTACCAAGCATGTACATCTTCGCTTGGTATTATGGGTTTTCTCATGTGGGAGATGCCCATGTATCATGCAAGAAACCTTAATTTTAGTTCATTTTTCACCCAGTGTTTGATCACTTTTCATGTGAAGATGTGTGTTCTCACATAAAGATGTGCAATCTGACACAAAAACATGAGATTTCATGCAAAATTTTGGTGTGAAATGCATGTTTTAAAATTTTAAACTTGATTTTTTTTTTTTAATAATTTTGCACTTTCTTTTGTCTTATTCATCAAATAGAGACTAATTGTTTGCATTTCGTATTTGTGTGTGCAGGTTACATTTCCCAATATCGGATTTCAATCCCATTACCCACCTTATGGAGCTCTATTGTGATAGCTTGATGATGCTAACATGGCACATATTGAAAGGCTTAGATTGTCATATCTTTTCCAAATTCCATAGTGTTGGTGAATCAAGGCCTTTTGATAGCACTAGTAGAGTGTTTCCATTTAGAGACAAACAAATTCTATTTGAGTTTTTGGTGCCCACCATGGGGTTGAGAAATACAGTTTTCTAGCCTCATCTATTATGTTTTCTACATTTTTAATTATTTTGTCACTATCATCCATACAAATTTCCATATTTTAATGTGAGATATCTCATTTTCACATGAAGAATTGAAGATTTCACCCCTTTCATTGCACATCCTCATGTGAAAAAGTGCATAATTGCATGGTTTCTCATGCGGTGCACAACATTTTCTTATGTAGGCCTATGCAAGATTTCTCACAAAGTTTTGCAACAATACATGCAAAATACAGTTTTCCAAAATTTAGTTTGTCATTATATTTGACTAACAATTTTCTCTAAAGAATTTTCTTTTGGATATATTTTTTTTCTACAACTTAATAGTGGTTTGCAGGATGCTTTGATTAAGAAACCTTTATCTAAACACTTCAAACATGTACTGACTTTGTGATTGTAGGATTCTTTTCAAAGAAATGTATGTCAAATACTTATTACAAGCCCACTTTAAATTTTATGTCTTCTTTTTTCTTTCCACACATAGTATAATTAGGGCTTGTGAACTTTGTAGGATGCAAGACAGGGGAATAGGTGAGTATGCTCTTTACTACTTGGAAGTGATACCCAAAAGTAAATTAGAAACATAGAAGCCTCTGAAAGACGGCACCCAAAGGAGGTAAGAAAGCTAGTGGTTATCTAGTATGAGCCGTTTCTATGAAGAAATGATGATTTCCTTTTAGGGAATCAAAATCTTGAGAAAGGATAAGTCTGGATTGATTAAAGCTAACTTAGTGATTAATATGTCTTGCATGTTTGAAAAAGGTGATGAGGTATAGGAGTATGCTCTTTCCTCTTGAGAGAAATTAGAAACTTGGGCTGTTATATCAGAACCACCAATCCAAATCAACCCTTAGAGGGCCTACTGGAGCGATCCAACCTTCGAGAATGACCCAAGTAAGCATATTCCTTTCATTGGAGATTCCAACTCACTATAACAAAGAAACTTTGTAGAGAAAAAGACTTGAAAGCCATATTAATTTCCTCTTCTTCATTCTAATATCACATATCAAGAAGAGATGGTGTTTGTTACACTAGTTGGTGCTAGTCCTAGTCTTTCTAGTCAAGTGTGTGCACTTTCAGATGCTAGTGTGGATTGTTGGCCTCAACTTCACTTGCGAAGCCACCGAGGGTTAATATGAATGGAAGCCAAATAAAAACCTCTTAGTTAGTTGCTACCTAGTTCACCTCTAAAAGGGGGCATAATCTTTGTGCAAGGAGGGAGAAGAATCTCTCCTATAGAACTCACCATAGACATGTACCTAGGTGTTGGAAGGTGGTTTACACACTTGACCCCTACCACAAGGGTGTTCATTCAATGTATATTTTATTTGATCCCTTGGAATACATGAAAAACATAGGTACCCTCTAGTGGGGTGACATGGCTATGCGAGGTGAATGCATCCACATAAGCTATGGGACAAATGTTTTACTTCCTCTACCATTTTTGGTTATAGGGATAAAGTGTGCTTGTTATTGAATCTTAAACTTGTCCAAACTTGTCAAACAAACTAAAAGTCAAGATTCCCTTATCCCTCCAAGTTGCTTTGCCCTCAGTTGGATTGTTTGTGACTACTGCTTGCTTCTTGTGTTATCTAAAAAAAATTGTTCAAAATTGAAAGGTTGTTTAACAACTTGAAAACCATCTTGCTATCTATCTGAAGTCTATCAAAACAACTAAAAATCTGTCCAAAACTATCTAAAACTTGCACAAACTCTTCAAAATTTTGTCTCAATTGTCAATCAAGTCACCCTTTCCATGCCTAGTTTTGTGAAATTTCATGCAAGAACCTTTTTGATCAGCACTTCTTCACATAGCACTGTCCAAGTCCTCACGTAGACCTATCCAAATCTTCATGTGAGATCTTGCAAATTTTGTCCTTTTACGTAAGAATCCTATCTTTTTGTCAATATAACATATCCTTATGTGACTCTATACATGTCCTCACACAATAAAACTTTACAAAATATGTTGTTTTGAATCTTTTCTTAGCTCTTTGTGTCTTTTCACATGGTTCCTTGGGAATCCTTGCATAGAATCTTGTCTTAAAACTGTCAACCTATTCTATCAGAGCTATCTGTGCTCTAAATCTAGTCTATTATCTGCAACATTTTATGAATTTTCTATCTATAAATAGTGTCAAACAATGGCATCTTTCTTAACCAACAACTTGTGATCTACACACAAACTAGTCTCGTCTCTTGTCTATCTTGTCCTTGTTTTTCGTGCTTGTCATACTCTCTGTCACAATAGTCATAATCTTTACCCCTTCTAGAAATTACCTAGACAACTCATACCTTACTATACAACACTCTTATCTAACTATTTGAGACTATGTTTTAGGTATCGTCCTTGTCTAGGTTTTTGCTTTTTGTCCCTATCTATGACTGTGGCAACAAGAAGTGAAAACATGTTTTATTCCTTTAGACTTAGATGGGGTAGAGCTAGGGGTAGTAATCATAGTAGAGATCACTTTCCAATTTATAAATGGTCTATTTATAGTTCATCTAATGAGGATTCTTCACGATCTACTTCACCTATTGGATCACCTTGTCTTCAAAGAATGTTCTCTATAAACTTACAACAAACTAGGAACCCCTTGTATCAAGAAGATCCTAAAACTAGAAAAGGTCATACATCTCCAATCAACATAGCTAAATTATTATTCAGAGGACCTTTCCAACCAAAATAGACTAAAACTTATCACATTCCTACAATGACTAATTAAGAACCTGAACATGGAGAACATAGTAGAGACCAAGATCAAAATAGGACTTAAAAACATATGGAACCTCTCTTCAATAATGAGAATGAGGAAGAGGTAGAAATACTTCTTGAACACATAAAAAAATGTCATAAGGACAAAAACATCCACAAAGTTATTGAAATCTTGCTCAACAAAGAGAAAGAGAAATACTTTCTCAAACTTGCTCAAGAGGGAGCCAGGCTACCTCATCACTTTAACGTTGAGACTATCATTATGCCTAAAGAGGAAACTAAATCTTCCAAGTTGCAAAAACAACTAAAGATCATGCAAAAATAATTAGCCCAAATGATGTGTGATAAAGACAAGCCTACAAAAAAAAAACCTTAGATGCTCTTTTGTCCATTCCCTTTTGTACCAACAATGCTATTGAATATGAAGCACTGTTATTAGGTTTAAAGGTAGCGGTGAGCCACAAAATCAAGAAAATGCATGTCATTGGTGATTTTGAGTTGATTATCTCTCAAGTTAGAGGAGTGTATGTTTCAAAGAATAAAAGATTGAAAAAATATAGGAATGCTATCCAGAATATGATTGAGTGTTTTGATTCTTTTCGAATAATTTTGAAAGACAAAAGTAACAATAAAATGGCCGAGTTATTAGCTAATGTAGCTATTAAGCCAAATAACATATCATTTCTCAGTGTGTCCACTATTGAAATGCAAAAAAACCCATCAATTTCACACAATGTAATAAGTTGGAAAGTATTTGAGGATGATGAGGACATTCTGAATTTCCTCCTTAATAAGGATAAATATCATAGCCAAGAGCTAGAATGTAGTGCTTGGATAGAAATAGTACATGGAGAGGAGAAGATCATTGGCCAAGAGATCCTATAGCTCAAGACCAATAAGGTACCCAAGGGACTGGTGGTTTTGGAAAATATTTTTGATAACCAAGACCAAGTATATTTAGAAGCCAAAGAAAAGAAGCCACATGAGCTAGAAAAGATAAATCTTGGAACAACTAAATCCCTAAAGAAGGTATATATTTGTAAGACCTTATCCCATGAAATTTTGAAATCCTTTATAAGTCTGTTAAGAAGATTTAGACATGTTTTTGCACGGTCATATGATGACCTTAAGGCTTATAGTGAGGATTTGTTTCATCTTGTTATACCTCTCAAGGATGATGTTAAACCTTTCAAATAGAAGTAGAGGCCTATGAATCCCACTTTAGCCCCTAAGATGCAAGAAGAACATATGAAGCTTAGGGATGAGGGGATAGTAAATCTAATTGGGCATTCTTCATGGGTGTCTAACTTGGTACCAGTCAGAAAAAAGAATGGTGACATTATTATTTATGTTGATTTTAGGAACTTGAATATTGCATCTTTGAAGGATAACTACGAGTTACCTAATATGGAGGCTATGTTGCACCAAGTTATTAGTTCAAGTTAATGTGTATGATGGATGCTTTCTTAGGATAAAACCAAGTCCTTGTTGATGAGAAGGAATAGTTCAAGACAATCTTTACTACTACTTGGGGAACCTATGTATATGTGAGGATGTATTTTGGCCTCATAAATGTAGGAAAGACTTTTCAAAGGGTCATGGATGTACCATTTAAAGAATATATTAAAAAATTTATGATGGTGTATCAAGATGATTTGATTGAATATGAAAAGAAAGCTAAAGACCATTGCACACATCTAGAAAAGATTTTTGTCAAGGCCTTGGATTATGGTGTTTCTTTAAATCCCAAGAAGTGCACTTTTGGAGTAACAAAGGGGGAAGCTTCTCGAGCATATAGTTTCCAAAGATGGGGTGAAGATTGAGCCTAAAAGGGTGGCAAAATTGATAAGGTTCCAAAGCCCAAAAATGTCAAAGGTATACAATCTTTCTTTGGGAAAGTTAATTTTTTAAGAAGATTTGTGACTAACTTTGTTGAGGTCAGTAGACCAATTTCAAAAATTCTCTCAAGAAAGTAGCAACTATTAGTTTGGAAGGTGAGCCTACTACTACCTTCCAAAAAATTTAGAATGCCATTAAGAATACACCAATCCTTAGGAGACCTAATTATGGAAATCCTATGCGTATATTTTCTTTTTCATCTTTTCATACCATTGCAACAATTTTACTTCAAAAAAAAGAAGATGGCCATGAACAACCCATTGCATTCTTTAGTAAATCTCTACAGCCTTCAGAACTTAAGTATGAAATTAGTGAAAAGAAGGCATATTCCTTAGTCAAATTTGTCAAGGCCTTTAGGTGTTACCTAGTAGGTGCTACTATTATTGCTTTTGTTCTTGGTACAAAAGTCAAGGATGTTTTTTCTCAGAAAGAGGTGTCTGGTAGAAGGTGTAGATGGATTAAAAAAATAAAATACTTTAGTGTTGATATTCAGATCATGAAGTTATTAAGAGTTCAAGGATTAGGAAAGCTTATGGCTCAATCTAATCTAGATGCTAATCAAATAAATGTTATGAATGAGGACCTTAAAATAGATTCATGTGATATGGATCAATTTGATTGGTACAAGCATGTGATATATTATTTATAACATATGTAATCTCCACCCTATCTTATAGAAAATGGAAAGAGGACTACAAAATTGCATTCAGTTAGGTATATTATTGTAAATGGAGGTATATAATGGAGGAACTTTGAGGAAATAATTTTGAAATGCATTGATCAACAGAAATCAGAAAAGGTATTCAGTGACATACATTTAGGGGTATGTGGTGGGCACTACATGGCAAAGACTACTACCCACAAGATCACAAGAGCAAGCTTTTGGTGGACTAGTTTGTTTAGAGATGCACAAATGTTGGTTAGAAATGTGACCCTTGCTAGATATTTGGAGGAAAGGTAAAGTTCTTTGGAAACACTCCTCTAAAGTTAGTTGAAGTAAAGGCACCCTTTCAGCAATGAGGGATGGATTTTATAGGAAAAATATCACCCATGTCCAGTACTGGTGATTCATTGATATTAGTGGCAACCAATTACTTTACAAAATAGGTGGAGGCCATTACCACAAGAAATTCTACCAGCAAAGTGGAAAATAATTTTAGAATGAATAATATAATAACAAGGTTTGGGTGTCCTAAAAGAATTGCCACTAAAAATGCCATGTGCTTTAGATTTGAAGAATTTATTATATTCTATGATAAGATCACCAGGTCATTTTCATCACCCTATCATCCACAAGGAAATGGCCAAGCTATGTCTACAAACAAAAGCTTGTTCAAGGTCATAAAGAGGACTTTGGATAATAACAAGAAAGCATGGGAGTCTAAATTACAGTTAGCAATCTAGAATAATAGAGTGACAATGAAGAAGGAAATTGAAGGATTCTTGTCAAATAAATGCATGTCGAAGACTTATTTTAAGCCCATTTTAAATTTTATGTCTTCTTTTTGCTGTCCACACATAGTATAATTAGAGCTTGTGAACTTCATAGGGTGCAAGATAAGAGAATAGGTGAGTATGCTCTTTACTAGTTAGAAGTGATGCCCAAAAGTAAATTAGAAACCTAGAAGCCTCTGAAAGATGACACCTGATAGAGGTAAGCAAGTTAGTAGTTCTCTAGTACAAGCCTTTTCTATGAAGGGATGATGATTTCCTTTTAGGGACTCAAAATCTTGAGAAAGGATAAGTCGGGATTGATTAAGCTAACTCAGTAATTAATATGTCTTATGTGTTTGGGAAAGGTGATGAGCTAGAGGAGTATGCTCTTTCCTCTTGAGAGAAATTAGAACCTCAGACCATTATATCAAAACCACCTGTCTGAGTCAACCCTTAGAGGGCCTTTTGGAGTGATCTAACCTCCAAGAATGACCCAAGTAAGGATATTCCTTTTGTTGGAGATTCCAACTCACTATAACAAAGAATATTTGTAGAGAAAAAGACTCGGAAGCGATATTAATTTCCTCTTCTTCATTCTAATATCATATATCAAGAAGACATGATGTTTGTTACACTGGTTAATGCCAATCCTAGTCTTGCTAGTCAAGTGTGTGCACTTTCAGATGCTAGTATGGGTTGCTGGCCTCAACTTTACTTGCAAAGCCACTGGGGGTTAATATGAACAAAAGCCAATTAAAAACCTCTTAGTTAGTTGCTACCTAGTTCACCTTTGGAAGGGGGCATAATCTTTATGCAAGGAGGGGGAAGAATCTCTCCTATAGAACTCATCATGGGCATGTACCTAGGTGTTGGAAGGTGGTTTACACACTTGACCCTTGTCACAAGAGTGTTTATTTAGTGTATATTTTATTGAGCCCTTGGAATAGATGAAAAAAAAAGGTGCCCTCTAGTTGGGTGACACGACTATGTGAGGTGAACACATGCACATAAGTTATAGGACAAATGTTTTACTTCCTCTACCATTTTTGGTTGTAGGGATAAAGTGTGTTTGTTATTGATTCTTAAACTTGTCCAAACCTATCAAACAAATTGAAAGTCAATATTCCCCTATCCCTCTGAGTTGCTTTATCCTTCATTGGATTGTTTGCGACTACTGCTTGCTTCTTGTGTTATCTAAAAAAAATTGTTCAAAATCAAAATGTTGTTTAACAACTTGAAAACCATCTTGCTATCTATCTAAAGTCTATCAAAACAACTAGAAATTTGTCTAGAACTATCTAAAACTTGTATAAACTCTTCAAAATATTATCTCAGTTGTTAGTCTAGTCACTTCTTTCATGCCTAGTTTTGTAAAATTTCATGCAAGAACCATTTTGGTTAGCACTTCTTCGCATGGCCTTGTCCAAGTCCTCATACAATCCTATATAAATCTTAGTCTGACATCTTGCAAATTCTATCCTTTTATGTAAGAATCCTATCTTTTTATTAGTATAACATATCCTTACATGACTTTGTACAAGTCCTCTCATGAGGAAACTTTCCAAAATATGTTGTTCTAAATCTTTGTCTCGCTCTTTTTTTCTTTTCACATGGTTCCTTGGGAATCCTTGCACAAAATCTTGTCTTAAAATTGTCAACCTATTTTGTTAGAGTTATCTACACTCTAAATCTAGTCTGTTATCTGCAAAAGTTTACAAATTTTCTATCTATAAATAGTGTCAAACAATGGCATCTTGCTTAACCAACAACTTGTGACCTACACACAAATTAGTCTCATCTCTTGTCTATCTTGTCATTGTCCTTTTGTGCTTGTCATACTCTATGTCACAATAGTAATAATCTTTGGCTATTCTAGCAATTACTCAGACAACTCGTGCCTTAGTATAAAACACTTATCGCAGTTTTTGAGACTACATTCTAGGCATGGTCCTTGTCTAGATTTTTACTTTTTGTCCCTATCTATGATTGTGGCAACAAGAAGTGAAAACATGTTTAGACTTAGATAGGGTAGAGCTAGGGAAGCAATCTCAGCATAGATCACTTTCCAATTTATACATGGTTTATGTCCAGTTCATCTAGTGAGGATTCTTCATGATCTACTTCACCTATTAGATCACCTCATGTTCAAAGAATGTTCTATATAAACTTACAACAAACTAGGAATCCCTTGTATCAAGAAAATCCTAAAACTAGAAAAGGTTATACATCTCCAATCAATATAGCTAAATTCTTATTCAGAGGACCTTTCCAACCAAAACACACTAAAACTTATCACATTCCTACAATGATTGATCAAGAACCTAAACATGGAGAACATAGTAGAGACCAAGATCAAAAAAAGAATGAAAATTGTATGGAACCTCTCTTTAATAATGAGAATTAGGAAGAGGTAGAAATACTTCTTGAACATATCAAAAAAAAAATTTAAGGACAAAAACTTCCGTAAAGTCATGGAAATCTTGCTTAACAAAGTGAAAGAGAAATACTTTCTCAAACTTGCTCAAGAGGGAGCCAAGCTACCTCTTAACTTTAACTTTGAGACTTTCATTATGCCAAAAGAGGAAACTAAGACTTCCAAGTTACAAAAACAACTAAAGATCATGCAGGAATAGTTAGCCCAAATGATTTGTGACAAAGACAAACCTACGAAAACAAAAACCTTAGATGCTCTTTTGTCCATTTCCTTTTGTACCAAAAATGTTGTTGAATATGAAGCATTGTTGTTAGGTTTAAAGGTAGTGGTGAGCCACAAAATCAAGAAAATACATGTCATTGGTGATTCTGAGTTGATTATCTCTCAAGTTAGAGGAGTGTATGTTAGTGTATGTTTTGAAGAATAAAATATTGAGATAATATAGGAATTCTATCTAGAATATGATTGAGTTTTTTTATGCTTTTGGAATAATTTGGAAAGATAGAAGTAACAATAAAATGGCTGAGTTATTAGCTAATGTAGCTATTAAGCTAGATAACATATCATTTATTGGTGTGTCTACTATTGAAATGCAAAACAACCCTTCAATTCCACACAATGTAATAAGTTGGAAAGTATTAGAGGATGATGAAGACATTTTGAATTTCCTCCTTATTGAGGATAAATATCATAGCAAAGAGCTAGAATGTAGCGCGTGGATAGAAATAGTACATGGAGAGGAGAAGATCATTGGCCAAGAGATCCTATAGCTCAAGACCAATAAGGTATCCAAGGGACTGGTTGTTTTGGAAAATGTTTTTGATAACCAAGACTGAGTATATTCAAAATCCAAAGACAAGAAGCCACATGAGCTAGAAGAGATAAATCTTGGCACAACTAAATCCTCAAAGAAGGTATATATTTGTAAGACCTTATCCCATGAAATTAGGAAATCCTTGATAAGTTTGTTAGGAAGATTTAGACATGTTTTTGCGTGGTCAAATGATGACCTTAAGGCTTATAGTGAGGATTTTTTTCATCTTGTAATACCTCTCAAGGATGATGTTAAACCTTTCAGACAAAAGTAGAGGCCTGTGAATCCCAATTTAGCCCCTAAGATGCAAGAAGAACATATGAAGCTTAGGGATGGGGGGATAGTAAAGCTAATTGGGCATTCTTCATGGGTGTCTAAGTTGGTACTAGTTAGAAAAAAGAATGGTGACATTAGTATTTGTGTTGATTTTAGGAAATTGAATATTGCATCTTTGAAGGATAACTATGGGTTACCTAATATGGAGACTATGTTGCACCAAGTTATTAGTTTAGAGCTAATGTTGTATGATGGATGGTTTCTTAGGATACAACCAAGTCCTTGTTAATGAGAAGGAATAGTTCAAGACAATCTTTACTACTCCTTGGGGAAATTATGTATATGTGAGGATGCTTTTTGGCCTCATAAATGTAGGAAAGACTTTTCAAAGGGCCATGGATGTAGCATTTAAAGAATATATTAAAAAATTCATGATGGTGTATCAAGATGATTTGATTGCATATTAAAAGAAAGCTAAAGACCATTGCACACATCTAGAAAAGGATTTTATCAAGGCCTTGAATTATGGTGTTTCTTTAAATCCCAAGAAGTGCACTTTTGGAGTAACAAAGGGGAAGCTTCTTGAGAATATAGTTTCTATAGATGGGGTAAAGATTGCCCTTGAAAGGGTGGAAACAATTGATAAGGTGCCAAAGCCCAAAAATGTCAAAGGTATACAATCTTTCTTTGGGAAAGTTAAATTTTTAAGAAGATTTTTTACTAACTTTGCTGAGGTCAGTAGACCAATTTTTAAAATGCTCAAGAAAGTAGCAATTATTAGTTTGGAAGGTGAGCCTACTACTGCCTTCCAAAAAATTAAGAATGACATTAAAAATATAGTAGTCCTTAGGAAACCTAATTATGGAAATCCTATGCATATCTTATCTTTTTCATCTTTTCATACCATTGCAACAATTTTATTTCAAAAAAAAGAAAATGGTCATGAACAACCCATTGCATTCTTTAGTAAATCTCTACAACCTGCAAAAATTAAGTATGAAATCAGTGAAAATAAGGCATATAATTTAGTCAAAGTTTTTAAGGCCTTTAGGTGTTACGTAGTAGGTGCTACTATTATTTCTTTTGTTCTTGGTGCAACAATCAAGGATATTTTTTCTCAGCAAGAGGTGTCTTGTAGAAGGTGTAGATGGATTAAAAAATAGAATACTTTAGTATTGATATTCAGATCACAAAGTTAGTAAGAGGTCAAGGATTAGCAAAGCTTATGGCTCAATCTAATCTAGATGCTAATCAAATAAATGTTATGAATGAGGACCTTAAAATAGATTCATGTGATATGGATCAATGTGATTGGTACAAGCATGTGATATATTATTTATAACATATCTAATCTTCACCTATTTGACATACGATGGAAAGAGGACTACAAAATTACATTTAGTTAGGTATATTATTGTAAATGGAGGTCTATAGTAGGCAAATTTTGAGGGAATACTTTTGAAATGCATTGATCAACAGAAATCAAAAAAGGTATTGATGACATACATTCAGGGGTATGTGGTGGGCACTACATGGCAAAGACTACTACCCACAAGACCACAAGAGCAGGCTTTTGGTGGCCTAGTTTGTTTAAAGGTGCACAAATCTTGGTCAAAAAATGTGACCCTTGCCATAGATTTGCAAGAAAGATAAAGTTCTTTGGAAACAATCCTCTAAAGTTAGTTGAAGTAGAGGCACCCTTTATGGATTTTATAGGTGAAATATCACCCAAGTCCAGTACTAGCTATTCATGGATATTAGTGGCAACCAATTACTTTACAAAATAGGTGGAGGCCATTCCCAAAAGAAATTCTACCAGTAAAGTGTTAAATAATTTTATAATGAATAATATAGTGACTAGGTTTGGGTGTCCTAAAAGAATTGTCACTGAAAATACCATTTTCTTTAGATTTGAAGAATTTATTAAATTTTGTGATAAGTATGGCATCAACCTATCATCCATAAGGAAATGGGAAAGCTGAGTCTATAAACAAAAGCTTGTTCAAGATCATAACGAGGACTATGGATGATAACAAGAAGGCATGCAAGTCTAAATTGTAGTTAGCAATCTAGGCTGACAGAGTCACAATGAAGAAGGAAATTGAAGAATTCTTGTCAAAGAAACACATGTCAAATACTTATTTCAATCCCACTTTAAATTTTATGTCTACTATTTTCTTTCCACAGATAGCATAATTAGTGCTTGTGAACTTTGTAGGGTGCAAGATAGGGGAATAGGTGAGTGTGCTCTTTACTACTTGGAAGTGATGCCCAAAAGTAAATTAGAAACTTAGAAACCTCTAAAATATGACACCCAAGGAAGGTAAGCAAGTTATTGGTTCTCTAGTATGAGCCTTTTCTATGAAGGGACAATGATTTCATTTTAGGGAATCAAAATCTTGAGAAAGGCTAAGTCAAGATTGATTAAGCTAACTCAATGATTAATTTGTCTTGTTTGTATGGGAAAGGTGATGAACTAGAGGAGTATGCATTTTCCTCTTGAGAGAAATAAAAAACTTAGACCATTATATCAGAACCACTAGTCTGAGTCAACCCTTAGAGGGCCTACTAGAGCAATCCAACCTTCCAGAATGACCCATGTAAGCATATTCCTTTCATCAAAGATTCCAACTCAATATAATAAGGAATCTTTGTAGAGAAAAACACTCAAAAGCTATATCAATTTCCTCTTCTTCATTCTAATATCGCATATCAAGAAGAGATGGTGTTTGTTACACTGGTCGGCGCTAGTCCTAGTCTTACTAGTCAAGTGTGTGCACTTTCAGATGCTTGTGTGGGTTGCTGGCCTCAACTTTAGTTGTGAAGCCACCTAGGGTTAATATGAATGGAAGCCAAATAAAAACCTCTTAGTTAGTTGCTACCTAGTTCACCTCCAAAAGGGGGCATAATCTTTTTGCAAGGAGGGGGAAGAATCTCTCCTATAGAACTCACCATAGGTATGTACCTAGATGTTCAAAGGTGGTTTATGCACTTGACCCCTTCCAAAAGGGTGTTCATTCAGTGTATATTTTATTGAGCCCTTGGAATACACAAGAAACATAGGTGCCCTCTAGTGGGGTGACACGACTATGTGAGGTGAATGCATGCACATAAGTTGTGGGATAAATGTTTTACTTCCTCTACCATTTTTGGTTATAGGGATAAAGTAAGTATTTTATTGAGTCTTAAACTTGTCCAAACCTGTCAAACAAACTAAAAGTCAAGATTCCCCTATCCGTCCAAGTTGCTTTGTCCTCGGTTGGATTGTTTGTGACTATTGCTTGCTTCCTATGGTATCTAAAAAAATAATTGTTTAAAATCAAAATGTTGTTTAACAACTTAAAAACCATCTTGCTATCTATCTAAATTCTATCAAAACAACTAAAAATTTGTCCAAAACTATTTGAAACTTGCACAAACTCTTCAAAATTTTGTCTCAGTTGTTAGTCTATTCACTTTTTTCATGCCTAGTTTTGCAAAATTTTGTGCAAGAACCTTTTTGGTTAGCACTTCTTCGCACAACCCTATCCAAGTCCTCACTTGGTCCTGTACAAATCTCTATGTGAGATCTTGCAAATTCTGTCCTTTTATGTAATAATTCTATCTTTTTGTCAGTATAACATATCCTTACGTGACTCTATACAAGTCCTGACACAAGAAAACTTTCCAAAATATGTTGTTTTGAATCTTTGTCTAGCTCTTTGTGTCTTTTCACATGGTTTCTTGGGAATCCTTGCACAGAATCTTGTCTTAAAACTGTCAACCTATTCTATTAGAGCTATATACACTCTAAATCTAGTCTGTTATCTTCAATAGTTTACGACTTTTCTATCTATAAATAGTGTCAAACAATGGCATCTTTCTTAACCAACAACTTGTGACCTACACAAAAATTAGTCTCATCTCTTATGTATCTTGTCCTTCTCCTTTTGTGTTTGTCATACTCTGTGTCACAATAGTAATAATCTTTGGCTATTCTAACAATTACTCAAACAAATTGTACCTTATTATAAAACACTCCTATTTCACTTTTTGAGACTACATTCTATGTATGGTCCTTGTCTAGGTTTTTACCTTTTGTCTCTATCTATGACTATGTCAACAAGAAGTAAAAACATGTTTTATCCCCTTAGACTTAGATGGGGTAGAGCAAGGGGTAGTAATCACAGTAGAGATCAATTTCCAATTTATATATATTCTATGTCTAGTTCATCTAGTGAGAAGTCTTCACAATCTACTTCACTTGTTAGATCACCTCATTTTCAAAGAACGTTCTCTATAAACTTACAACAAACTAGGAACCCCTTGTATCAAGCAGATCCTAAAACTAGCAAAGGTCATACATCTCCAATCAGCATAGCTAAATTCTTATTCAGAGGACCTTTCCAACCAAAATACACTAAAACTTATCACATTCCTACAATGGTTGATTGAGAACCCTAACATGGAGAACATAGTAGAGAGCAAGATCAAAATAGGAATGAAAAACATATAGAAGCTTTCTTCACTAGTGATAATGAGGAAGAGGTAGAAATAGTTCTTGAACACATCAAAAAATTTCATAAGGACATAAACTTCTAGAAAGACATGGAAATCTTACTTAACAAAGAGAGAGAAATACTTTCTCAACCTTGCTCAAGAGGGAGCTAAGATACATCATCACTTTAATGTTGAGGCTATCACACCTAAAGAGGAAATTGACACTTCCAAATTGTAAAAATAACTTAAGATCATGCAAGAACAATTGGCCCAAATGATGCGTGATATAGACAAACCTACAAAAAAATACACCTTAGATTTTGTTTGTCCATTCCCTTTTGAAAAGAGTATAGACATGTCTCCTTTTCCAAGTAGTTGAGTTAACTAAGTACAATAAATACTTTGGAACTACCGATCCCCAAGATCATTTGCAAGAATTCGGTGCCTTATCTATGTAATTTATGCATAATCAAACATATCTCATGCATCTATTCCCAATAAGTCTAGGTGGTCAAGCTATGGAGTGGTTTTCACACTTACCTACTAGTATCAAAATGTTTGATGAGATTTATAACTTGTTTTTCCAACAATACCCTAACAACGTACAATGCCTAGTTAACATGCGAGACTTGTGTAACCTTAAACAGAAAGTTGGGGAACCTTTCCTCACATTCCTTTAGAGATGGAGACAACTTTACAACAAATACTCATGAAATATTACTAAAATGGTGAAGCTTTCTATCTTCATTGATAATCTTCTACCTAATTTGGGGTATAGAGTTCAACTTTAAAGTCCATGCACTTTTAAAGACATGGTCACACAAACTATCTGTATAGAGGTATTTATGGTCAAAAAGGGTGAACTAACCCTTCAAAAGGACACTACACAAGGATCCACCTATAATAAGGACAAATCCATGTATGTGAACAAAAAATGAGAGGTTGTCCATGATGGAATTGTTGACAACATTACTCCTAAACTTGCTAAGGAAACCTTCAATCTTATAGACAATCTCAAAGCATCCAAGAATGTTGAGAAACCTCCTTCTAACAATAAGACATTTGGAAACAAACCAAAGAACACATCTTGGGTGTCACATCCAAAATGAAAATATACACCTCTTGGTGAACCTTTGGATGTCATCCACAAGACCTTTCTGCAAAACAAGCTTATTTCTCCATTGGATAACTCTCATCCTTATGATCCACAACCATGACCACCATCGTGGAATGAAATTGCATTTTGTGAATATCACTAAAACAAAGGTCACAAAACTAGTAACTACATCAATTTGTGTCACAAAGTCCAAGACCTCATTGATGATGGTGACATTTTTGTGGATTGACATAACAAGAACATAGATCATAAGGCTTTCAAGGAGCCATTCCCATCTTATGAAAAAGGAGAAACCTTAAAACATAAATCTCATAACAAGATCAACTATACATACTCTAATGATGATGATGAGATGGTCAACATGGTTGAACCGATGGATGTTGAGTACTATGATGTTATCGCCATCAAGGGGAAACAAGATAGAACTAAACCTAAGATGCCATTTGACTTAAGTGGCCCTTCTTCTAATACACCAATGAACCATCACAATATTGTTCTAGCATTGTTATGCATTCCTGTGCTAAATTGGTTCTCAAAGGCCCTATGCCTTCTGCTCCTAATCTCAAACAACATAATGAAAAACCTCTTGTTGGTCCTTCTAGAAAAGGAAAAAAACTTGCAACAACTTCTATGGCTACTAGCTACAATATCCTCAATCAATTATAGTGAACTAATGCTCAAATCACAATCTTTGAGCTACTCAAAATCTTGCTTGCTTATAGGCAGATTCTTAATAAAGCCCTCACTTAGGAAAACATACCTCAAGATCTTGATCTTGAGAGGTTCCAATCTATGATAGGTCATCTGACCTCACCTTACTATATGTCCTTCTCTAGGGAGGATGAAAATTCATTGAGTCATTAGCATAATTAACCTCTACACATTGAAGTCATGATACACCAAATATGTGTTTGTTATTTTCTCATCGATAATGAAGCCAATTTAAATGCTATCTCTGCTACTCTACTCAAAAAATTGGACTATTCTAAAGAGTCCATCGATCCCTGTCGTAAGATAACTATCAAAGCATATGATGAAGTTGAGCAAAAATCTTTAGGTCTTGTGGTGTTGCCCCTCTAATTTGGCCCTGTAGAAAGGGACATCACTTTTCAGGTCCTTGATATTCCCTTCGCTTACAATATTTTACTAGGAAGAGCATGGATACATGAGATGCAAGCTATGCCTTACACTTATCATCAATGCATAAAATTCCCATTTCATGGATCTGAAGTCAACATACTTTCAAGTACTAGCTATACTTGTAATATGTTGAAATCTAGTGAAAACTATGTACCTACTAATAGGGAATCTACGAACCATAATGATAACAAGCTAAAGCAAATTGAATGGTCACTCAAGCTTAAGGAAACTGGAATGGGTGAATATCATATAGAACCAGTTTTGTCTTTGACATATCGTCCTGAGTCTCCTCATCATTATGGGAGACCATGTAAGGTGAGAGACCATTTGTGTTAACACCTCAAACTAAATATAATGGTACCTTTGTCAAAGCTACTATACCTCTTGAGGAGGAAGCTAAAAATAGAGCCATTATTGCATGGGTCTACAAAGAGGAAACTCCACTTGACCTCATAGAGTGGTCTCGTAAAATTACTCCTATGAAGTATGATCCTACTCTTAGCCTCATGAAACACTTTGGCTACAAGGGAACTGGTCCTATTGGATGCAACAAAAATGGTTTGATTGATCCTATCAAAGTGATATCTAGAAGAAATCAAGACACATCTAGTGTAGGCTTCAAGAAGATTCCCTTCCATTTAGGGAGTAGCAAATTCATACTAGAACCTAAGAGTTCATCTGAACATGAGTCACAAGATGGTTTTGATGGACATGAAGATAATGTTGACAATGAGGATCCTTATCCTTATCCAATTCCTTATGATTTGGCTAAATTCTTTGTAGAACTAAACGAATTTGTACTATGTGTCAGTGCCATGGATGGTGATAGTGATTCTTCTTAGGATACTACTGATTCATGTCATACCCAACAAGAAAAAGGAGAGTCAAGTCATACTTTATGCATTGAGTACCTTTTTAAAAATCTAGATGATGAAGGAGAGTTTGTTCCTATCACTGTTGGGGAATTCTACAATCTATCTCCATGTAGTACATATTCTTGAGAGTATGAATTTGACTCTCTCTTAGAAGAAACTACAAAGACATAGATCAATTTCATGTCTATGAAAACCTCCTAGAAGCAGGTGAATCATGTAGGGTTAGATCATATGAGTCCTATTCAACTAGTGCCCTTGAGTCTTCAATTAATGACATTAGTGCTCAAAGGAATTTAAACACACTTGTGGATGAAGTTTCTCTAGGTCTCGAATTGCTTTTCCAAGCATTTAATGATTATACTATGCACACAATTAAACTTTCCACATCTCTTTTACTCACCTATGCTGAGCTCATCAACTATTATTCCAATGCATCTAGTGAAGTCCTCACATTCTAGAATGACTATGCTCTTACCTGCTTCTTAAACATTGTCGAACCTATAACATTTTCCACCAACAAACAAAGCTTCAATATGACTGAAGTAGACATCAAATATCTTAGTCATACAATCAAAAAGGAAAAAACTAGAAGGTTTGATGGTGAAAAAAAAATTGTAGTAGTGTCATAACCTAAAGTAGTAAAAATAAAAGATGTATACAAGGGTGAAAACATCTTTGAGGCATCTGTAGATGAGATATTTGATGCAATTCCTATTCATTTTCAAGAAAGATCATTAGTGTTGATAGAACCAACATAGTTGATCAACTTGGGAATAGAGGAACAACCTTACATGATACATCTTGCACAGTCGTTATCTATAGAAGAAAAACAAGGAATTCATTGCCTTCTTCCAAGAGAGAAAGATAAACTTCGCATGGACATATTCAGACATGCTAGGATTAGATCTTGATATCATAGTGCATAGCTTGTCTATTGTAGTAGGGGTTAAAATAGTCAAATAGAAACTTTGGAAAATGTATCCTCATGTTACATTGCTTGTCAAAGTCGAAGTGGAAAAGCTTCTAAAATCTTGTTTCATCCATGCTATTGATTATGCTGAACAGATATCAAACATTGTTCTAGTCTCCAAGCATGAAAAATCTATTAGAGTCTATACAAATTTTTGTGATCTAAATTTAGCTCGTTCGAAGGATTATTTTCCACTCCCTAACATTGATATGATAGTGGACATGACAGCAGGCTATGAGATATACTCACTCATGGACAAATTTTTTGGTCATAATCAAATTAAAATTTTGCACCAAAATTTCAAGAAAAGATTGTTTTCACTTGTGCATGGGGAACTTTCTATTGGAACATAATGCCATTTGGCTTGAAAAATGCTAGTGTTACATATTAGAGAGAATTCACTATAATTTTCATGACATGATGCATAAAATGATGGAAGACTATGTGGATGATACTCTAGTTAAGAGCACAAAATGCAACACTCACCTTCAAGATTTGGGACCTATCTTAGATCGCATGGAGAATTTCAATCTAAGTCTTAATCCTAAGAAATGTGTGTTCAGTGTAACATCTAGGAAATTACTTGGCTACTTCATGTCTACAAAAGGAATTAAGATTGATCTAGAGAAAGTTTAAGGAATCATAGACATGTGTCCACCTTGTAATATCAGTCAGATGAGGGGCTTACAAGGAAGACTTCAATCCTTTTGTAGATTCATCTCACAGCTGGTGAATAGGTCACAAGATTTTACCAAGACTCAACATAAAGGTGTGAAATATAACTAGACCCAAGATTGCAATCAAATTCTAACATAGATAAAGAAATACCTTGCTAATCCACCAATCTTGATGCCTCCTATTCACGAGAAGCCTCTTATTTTGAACATCTTAGTAATAGAGACATATTTGGGTATCTTGCTAGCTCAAAAATAACAAAAAAAGGAAAAAAAAGAAAAATATAAAAAAATTGAAAAACAAAAAAAATGCCATTGATGAAAGCCTGGCAAACAGGCATCATGGTAGCAAAAAAAAAAAAAAGATTTTTTGCTAAGAAGGTGAAAACCTAGTAAATAGTCACCTCTTGTTCCAATGCTATATCTTGTAGTGCATCTTCTTGCTCATGTATAGTTTCTTTCCTACTTTTTCTCATGTATCCATGCATTGAATCTTGTCACAACTCGAGGGCAACACCTTGCAGTGTCATAGGAATCTCTTAAGCATCAGTCACGAGTTGTTCTAACTATGTCTACGTACTATTGCTAGTGTCACTTTTGAGATTCCTCTTACAAACAATCTCTTAAACATTAGTCACCAGTTGTTCTAACTACATCTACCTACTATCGCTTCTTGAGATTCCTCTCATAGAAAATCTCTTAAGTGTCAATCACTAATTTTTCAGACTTTATTTGCCTACTATCGCTAGTGTTTCTTCTTGAGATTCCTCTTATGAACAATCTCTTAAGTGTCAGTAACCAATTGTTCTAATTATGTCTCCCTACTATCACTAGTGTCACTTTTGAGATTCCTCTCATGGACAATCTCATAATCATCAGTCACCAATTGTTCTAATTGTGTCTACCTATTGTTCCTAGTGTCACTTCTTGATATTCCTCTCATGGCCAATCTCTTATGCATCAACCACTAGTTTTTGTAACTACATCTACCTACTATCGCTCATGTCACTTTTTGAGATTCTTCTCATGGAAGATCTCTCTCGCATTAGTCACCAGTTGTTCTAATTGTGTTTGTATATTGTCACTCAGTTCCTACTAAGGTTCTTCTTATTGAAGATTCTTCATTGACTTCAATCACTAGCTGTTCTAACTATATCTATCTATTTTTGTCACCCTATTGAAGAGATTTCTTTCATACATGTTCTAACCATTGACACTTGACATCAATCCTACAACATAAAAACTTAACTCAAAAATGATAAATTTGTTTGAGATATGCTAACATTTTCTTTGTTTGTTCTACTTTTTCTTTCTCATGTCTCTTTGAGCAACTCGATGATGCCTCTTTTGACTTGAGAAGTGAGGACTAGGGACATGATCTTTTCTTTTCTTTCTATTTCTAGTTTAGTGCCAATGACTTGAAGCATCCATATAAAGAGGGGTGTCCACTATAAGAGCCTCCATCTTGTATTAGATGGCCATGTGTACCTTGACTCCTCTTAAATAGATAAATCAATGAGTTTGGTTCTTCTCCTTGCTTGTTGGAGTGAACTCTTTATGCTATAGTAAATATTGATACTCATCTTGCTAAGTGAATGTAAAGTCACTGCGAGTATACCTAGCACACTTCTATCTTAGGTTACAAATGCATGGGTCATTGTGAACATAATATTTACTGATAACTTAGCATAAGAAGGATCTCTCATGTGTCTAGTGTGTCTGCACACAAGAAATATTTTGGTCATCCTAGCATTTATGCTTTATTTCTTATGTTAACTTGATACTTTAAAAGGGGCAAATGTTCTGGTCATTCTGGCTTCTTCTGCCTCAACTTCTTACATTTAATCTTGAAAAAACTAGAACAAATTTTCTATTCATATTCCTATGATTACAATGTTAGTGTGGATTGCATGACATCTGGGGTTTCAATATACACTCAGTGATGATAATTGTCGAAGCTTGGTAACTAGACCTAGGGTTGTATTGCATATGTGTATGGCTCAATGAATAATACACTTGAATCCTTTGTGATGAGGAATTTTTGGCTTCTTTAAAGTATCATGCTTCTTCATAGCTACACAAGCATTTGGTCCTTTGGTTCGTCCTCTTGATCTTCATGGAAAACCTGTCACTATCAACCACAAATAGGACACCACATGAGATGTAAGTTCATTCATATTTTGCATTTCATACATAATTTCATGATTCAGCTAATATACACTACATCCATTCATCACATCATATTTTCATTTATAATCATAAGCATAAACATCTCATTTACACCAAGCTATAAAAAGAGAAAATGACAAATGCAAATGGTACTCAACTCAAAAAATCTCATATATATAGAAAAAGAGTACACTAGGGAAAAAATGGATGCTACTTGAGCACTGTCAATCTCAAGAATGATACAAAATGGTGTTGGCACACCAATGGATACATAGCTAAACCAAAAATCAAAGTAAATGTGAATCTAACTCTCTCTTCTGCCCTCACCTCCTAAGGGAGGAGGAGGAGGAGGAAGCATATTAGGTCTCACTACAGGTTGTGCTCCTTCAAACTCTTAGGCATATTGAGAAAATTGTGGCACCTACTCAGCCTCATCTGGTATGATCACTACATAAGCTACAAAATAGAATGCTTCCCTAGCTAACTATAGTTAGATCTTGTCCTGTTACTACTCTAATTGTTGCACCTCTCACTCTAACTACTCTCATAGCCCATGAATCTCATGCTACCACTACACAGTGCCTATCCATTCTCTTGATCTTCTTAGGGCCTCCTAAGTCTGTACCTGGATATATCCAACCTAGGTTCCTACAGCAAGCTAATGCTGCATCTCCTCATCTCCTTGCTCAGCCTACTCTACTAGCTTCTCTACCTTTTTGTGAGGCCTTTGTACATCTCCTCTCATGGTTTCCAAGGAACCCATCTCTCCTCATGGTAATCTTTGGCCTACACCACTATTTCCAACACATGGGTCTACTCTCATCTACCAAGGAAAAATCTACTCTTAGCATATCCTGTGTCTCACTCCCTCCTATTGGGGATACTGTAATGGTACCTAGGGTGCCTAAATTGGGTATCTAGGTGTAGCCATCCCCATTAGATTGATAAACCTTGGAAAGGGGTGACTCACAAAATGTGCCTAATATGTGAGAGTTATCCCTCCATCCACCACTTTTGGTAGATAGTCCCACTATGTTGTAACCAAGTTGTACACATCTATTAGCAATCTGCCTAAATCTAATCTTAGTGACCATCCTTGTTCCAAATCTATCACTAGCCATTGTAGGAATAGTACTCTTGTGATATGTCTTATGGCAAGTTGTACTACCACCAAACTTGTATCAGAAGAAATCACTCCACCGTCTATAGAGATCAACCTATCAATGGCAGAGAGGCAATATGACTCAACTCTACCTACGCATCATCCTATTCTTATGTCTCTTTCCAAGGCTATCATACTATTGACACCAACTCATCCAAATGACCTCTCCACTACTTAGTTTTCCCTAGAGTTGTTTGGGTAAGCTAGCCTCTGTATCTACAAATGTATGGCTCCATAGGCTACCTCTTGTCTATAAAAATTAGTTTGGTCACTAGCAAGTGCTCCCAAGCCCAGATTTGAAGAACATAGACCCTATCGACCATGCTCTTCCTCTCACGATACATAATCTCACACATCTCATGGAACATGTATGCGAGCATGTATTGAACACACACTGACCACAGTTGTATCTCTCAGGTGTCTTCAACATCATCTGGAGCATTAAGCCCCATCCACACTCTAATCCATGTTGTCCTCTTTCTAACATTAAGAAACAACTAATGAATATAGCCAATACTGATGGCAACCTACGAGTGGACATGTATGTTCGCACTAGCTCATCCCATATGATGGCTTTGCCCATAATTAGGTCCTCCTAGAAGATGGCCCTTAGTGCCTCTATACCTACTCCTGGATCTTTATCATAAACCACCCCTAGTCCATGAAATGGGATCATCAATATCCTATGGATGTCCTCTGGGGTGATCGTCATCTCCCCTTGCGGCAAATGGAATGTGTTCATCTCCAAATGGAAATGCTCTACTAGTGCTATCAAAAGGTCATGATTCACTAACACTGGTGGAATCTGGCAAAGATACAATAATCTAAGCCTATTAATATGTGCCATGTTGACATCATCAAGCTATCATGATAGAGCTCCATAAGGTGGGTAATGGGATCAAAATTTGATATTGGGAAATGTAACCTACACACACAAACACAAAATGAAAATGATCAGTCTCCACTCAACAAATAAGATAAAAGAGTGCAAAATTATAACAATAAAATCATATATCAAATTTAAAACTTGCATTTAACACCATAATTTTGCATGAAATCTCATGTTCTTGTGTAAGATTTCACATCTTCATCCGAGAACACACATCTTTGTGCGAAAAGAAATCAAACACTAGACAAAAAATGAATTAAATTTAGGGTTTCTTGTGTGACACATGGGCATCTCCCACATGAGAAAACTAATAAGACCAGGCAAAGAAGTACATGCTTGGTACTTCTTCATCCAAGAAGAGATTGGTTTCACACAAAGAGAGACATCCTCATGCAAGAACCAACACACAGCCAATTAGAAGCCCTAAAACATGCTAAAATCACCTCGAAAAGCATGAAAATTAAAATGCAAAGCAAGGCTATCTTCTACTTACTAGATGTTCATGCTCTACTAACCAATTGTATTGTAGGGAGTGCTTGAATTGATGCAAAGACAAGGGGACCACCATTTTTCCCTTAGAGCACTCTTCTCCACAAAAGAAAAAAGTGCAAATGAATTGAAAATGACCCTTTGGGCCCTTATATAGGTTTTGACCTAATTTCTTAAAGTGCTCTAATTTGTGCAAAAATCACCCCCTAGCTAATTTGACCACTCTGAATCCATTTTTGGGATCGAATTTGAAATTGACACACTTAAATAGTTAAAAAATATATTTTAAAATTTTGGGACTAACATGATTGAATGCTTGTGTAGCGCAACTTTTGTTGATACTTTGTGAATCTAGGAATCTTTTCAAATCACATTTCTTGACATTTTCCAAAATTTCTAGAAAAGTCAACTCTTGTCAAACTTGGTCAACCATTGGTCAAACTAAGTCTTTTGGACATCAAAATCACTCCAGATTGACTCCAAATTTTCTTTTGATCATTCTGATCTCTTCTATATTCTTTTGACTCTCCACTTTATTTAGTATCTCTTAACATACTACTTTGCATCACTATTTCTAGTGTGTCATCTTTTAATTTCACTCCCAAGCGGGTAGGATGATTACAGCATTGAATCTAAATTTAAACTCAATCTAAATCTTATGTCCTCATCATTTAGGGTATCTCATCACTTGGGGCATATTGTTCCCTTTCTATCTGGCATCTATGTCATTTATTCCATCTTTTGATCAACTGATCACACCTTCTAACATTTCTTGTCAAAGTTTAATGGACAGGTATTGGGACAAGCTAAATCCTAAATTCTGAGGAACAAGCCTCATTCTAGGGATGATTCTATGAATCATAATTAAGTCTTGTTATCCTTTTGGACCAGTATTTAGGTGTTCTATCTAGACTCTAGAGGATTAAGCTTTATTCTAGAGATAATTGCAAATTCTTACTAAGGATTAAGCTTTTTTCTAGAGATAATTCTAAATTTTACTAAGAATTAAGCCTCATTCTAGGGATAATTCTAATCTCTTTCTTCTAATCACTATTCAATGGACAACTATTAGGATAGTCTAAACCTCAACTCCTGATAATTGAGTCTTGTTCTAGGAACAATTCTATGAAATGTGACAATCTTTGTGCTATCAAATTTAGTATCTAGGTGTTCTAGCTGGATCCCTTAAGGTTAAGCTCTATCATGGAGATAATCTTTAAAAGCTTATCAATCCTAGTATCTAGGTGTTCTATCTGGATCCCCTAAGGTTAAGATCCATTCTGGAGATACCCTTTAAAAGCTTACCATCTTGGTATCTAGGTGTTCTATTTGGATCCCCTAAGGTTAAGCTGTGTTATCGAGAAAACCTTTAAAAGCCTACCATCTTAGTATTTGGGTGTTCTATCTAGATCCCCTAAGGTTAAACTCCATTCTAGAGAAAACCTTTAAAAGCTTATCATCTTAGTATCTATGTGTTCTATCTGGATTCCCTAAGGTTAAGCTCCATTATGGAGATAACCTTAAAAATCTTATCGATTGGTCTCCATATCATCAATTTTGGAACCAATCTCATTTTTTGATCTTTGCATCATACTTATGATTTCTTTGAATCAAATGTGCTACTCACGCATTCATTGAAAGAGGGGCAAATGCAATACCCCTAAATTGGCACATTGCCATGTTAACCAATTTTGGTCTATTTTGGTCAACCCTAAGTCCTATTTTACTAGGCAATTATGATTCTGATTACTCACTACTTGACCTAGGTGTCAAATGAAAAAAGCCCTAATCTACATTAATCTACTCTCTATGAAATTCCTAAGTATCAACTCAAATTAGCTTCATTAAACCTATTGATTAAATTTAATTTAATTGTAAGTGTTTATACTTTAATTAAATTAAATTACTTCTTTAGCTAATGTGCAAGGGAATTAAATATATTTAATTTGATAATATCCTTACTTTAATTATTGAATTTAGTTGTTCAATTAATTAAAAATATGCATTTATTAGATCATATCTTATATTATTAAATTAAATAATCTATTCAAATCTTCTCTTCAATTCAATAATGGGAATTTCGAGTGATCTATCTCTTGAATTGGAATTGACCTAATAAACTTATTCTCACACTTAGGTGCATTTTAGTTGACTCTCCATCACACTTAGGATCTGAGCTAGTTAACCTCACCTACATAGGGAATCTTCCATCCTGACTGAATCTCATCTTTGTTCTCAACTATGCATCCTAGTTGATCTCGACCATTGATTGATTTTGAGAATTATATTTAAGAGGCTTCCAATTTCTCATTAAAAAAATGGTAGAATTGAATTTCATTGAGTTACTATCAAATAGATATTTTCTTGCTTAATATTTTCATAGCTTTCATAATTGCGTAGTCTTCTTATCATATAGATTAAAATGCACTCATGTAGCATAATTTTCTTTTCTTGTTATTAGATTAATTACACTCCATTTAGATTAATTTCACTTCCATATAGCTACATAAATCCTTTGTACTAAAAGGTTTGTTTGCTTGCTTCTCAGTTTGAGAGCAAAGGAAAAATCCTTCTAGTTAGAAGGCAACAAGTCTCGTTATTGGATTAGTCAGATGAAAAATTCAATGTTCATTCTGAGATGATCTCTTAGGTAATGACCATGTTGAATTGTATGTGAGCATCAGAGGTCCACATTTCACATATACACTTAGCTTAAGATATGAATATATGATCTCTTTGTTATGAAAAATATGCAATCCTAGTGTTTCACTCTCATCTCAAATTCCTTTTTCATTTCTATTTCAAATGTTTCACTTACTTCATCATCACCTCCAAAGATAATGTCATCCACAAATACTTCAACAATTAGTAAGTCATTGTCAATCTCCTTCAAATAAAAATTACTTTCAACATTGCCTTTTGCAAATCTTGAACTTATCAAATACTTATGCAATCTTGCATACTAGGCTCTAGGTGCTTATTTCAATCCATACAATTATTTCTTCAACTTACAAACTATGTCTCCTTGATTTGTTAAAGGAAATCCTTAAGGCTAATCAATGTATACCTCTCCTTCTAATTATCCATTTAGAAAAGATGATTTGGTATCCATTTGATACAGTTTGAATTTTTAGTTAGCTGCATATGCCAAAAATATTCTTACTGCATATATTCTTGCAATAGGCTCAAATGTTTCCTAGAAATCAATTCCTTCTTGTTGTAAATATCCTTTACATTTCAGTCGTGCTTTGTTTCTTACAGCGTCACCTTGTTCATTCATCTTGTTTCTAAATACCCACTTCATTCTAATAACATTCTTATCCTTAGGTCTAGGAATGAATTCCCATGTATTGTTCTTTTCAATCTAATTTAGTTTTGTTTTCATAGATTTTGTCCAAAAATCTTCTTTACTAACTTCATCAGCACTTCTAAGTCAACTTGAGAAATCAAATATATTTTTTCTTGCACCTTATTTTGTGTTATAACTCCTTTGTCTTTCCTTCCATTAATTTGATTAGCAAGGTGATTTTTTACTAGATTTTGTTTAGGTGTCACTAGTTTGACTCTGACTTCAACTCTAGGTTTAGATCCTTGTTCTTCTCTTTTTTCTTCTCTATGTGCTTCTTTCTGAATTTCATTATGCAAATTAGTGTCATTCTCATAAAATAGCTTTGGATCAACATGTTCTCTATTAGGCCTTGGATTAGTCTCTTCATTAGAATTGTAATCAAGTATTATTTCCTAAATTCTAAACTTCTCATCAAGTCTTACATTTTCTCTCTCAATAATAATCTTAGTTCTCTAATTAAATCATCTATATGCTTTAATTTTCAATGGATATACAAGAACAAAACCATACCTTCATCATTCCTTGAATCAAACTTTTTAATGTCATCATCTCTCTTAATATAATACTTACTTCCAAATATTCTGGAATACTTAACTAAGGGTTCATGTCCAAACCAAAGTTCATAAGGTGTCTTATGAGTGCCTTGTATGATTTGTACTCTATTCATAGTGTACACTATTGTATTTATTTCTTCCCTCCAAAATATCTCAGATATATTTTTCTGAAGTATCATTTCTCTTATTTCTTCTATCACTATTATGTTTCTCCTTTCTGCTCTCTGATTTTGTTTATGTTTTTGAGGGGCTAAAAGTTGTCTTTTAATAACATTTTCTTCTCAAAAACTATTAAACTCATTTGAATTAAACTCTCTATCTCTATCAGATCTCAAACATTTAATCTTCAAACTAGATTCATTTTCAACTCTACTTTTAAATATCTTAAACTTATCAAAAGCTTCATATTTCTCTCTAAGAAATGCTACCCACATCATCATATTGAAATCATCAACAAGAATCATAAAATACCTTTCACCATAGAATGCTTCTATCATCGTAGGACTACTCAAATATGTGTGCACAATCTCCAACCTCACATATGTAGTAAAATTCTCGCTTGGAAAAGAACTTTTTTTCTTTTTTTTCATCATGCATTCATTACACACCATGTTAGTGGGTTTCAAAATTTTAGGAAGATCTCTAACTAAAAATTTTATACTTGTCTTCACAATGTTATCAAAGTTGATATGAGAAAATATGTTATGCCACAACCAACTATCATCCACTTTAACAACTAAGAATGTCATCTTAGTAGGATTCAACTAAAATACATTACCTCTTGTCCTTATACCAGTACCAACCAATGTTCCATCTCTTTCTTTGATAATGTAGGTTTTCTTTATAAATTGCAACTAATATCCCTTGTCCTCTAGTTGTCCAACACTAAAAAGATTAAGTTTCAAACCATCAAAAAAATAAACATCATCAGTATTAATCATTCCATCAAGCATAATAGATCATTTTTCTTTTATATGATAAGTTGCATTATTTCCAACTCTAACATTTCTTCAATCATAGCTATTTACTTCAACAAAATTATTCATATCTCCAAACATGTGATGGGAACATACACTATCAATAATCCAATTAGATTTATTCTTTCCAACTTGAGCTACTAATGTATTTTCTTCTCTAACTTCTTTTTTTTTAGGACCTTCTTCCTTAATAGAAATAAATCATATTTCATCATCACTTTCACTCAAGATTTCTTCTACCTTAGCATTTAGTTCCTCCTCATCATTTGCAAAAGGGAATTCCTTAAATTTTCTTGATTTGAGTTACTTCTAGTCTTTCTTATTCTCTTAGAATAATAATGATCATATTCATTATAAGTGCAACATTAAATGATTTTGTTACCTTTAGGTTCTCTCTTCATAAAAAGGGCAAGTCCTTCTTCAATCTTATTTTCTTCTTCCACTCTTGTTTAGCTACTACTAGCATAATCCCCACTAGTGCTAGCACTTATTAATCTATATCTCTTTGTGCAATAAAAAGATTCTAAATTAGGAAATTCAGTGTTCTTCTCTATACATAATTTAGGAAACACAAGAAGGAACTTCATCTCCATTCTCTTGCTAATTCCATCAAACTTTGGACTTTCTTTCCTAAACTATGTCATAGATCTCCTTAACTTATTGAGATTTCCTTCGAGGAATTGATGCTATGATACCAATCATTAGAAAGTAAATTCCACAAAAATAACTAAGAGTGGGTAGGGGGGTGAATCAATTATATAGTTAAAACAACTCTCAATATCCTTATTAATTCAAAAACATGTAAACAATATATGCAACTATTAAGAAGTAAAGTTTACCAAGATAACTGAGCTAGGGGCAATGAATTAGTTATCAAATTAAAGCAACTCTTATAAACCTTATTAATTCTGAAACATGTAATTAGCAATTGCAACAACCATAATAAAATAACCATACACAATAACACTAGACTGGGTTAATTAGGGAGACCCTTGATCAAAGAGAAAACCCTAGTACGAATGGTACCCACAAAATGATGTACTAATATATAAATTTCCTCTAAGAGGGTGGATGCTAATAAGAGTCAATTAATAACAATTAGTACATATCAATTCCTTTTAGGAGACTTTGAATCCATATTAGGATATTTTAAACCCTATTAGGAGTTGTGGAAGGTAGAAGAACCCACTGTCCAAACAACTTCAGGGGAAAGACCACAAAACTCACTATCCAACTAGGCTTAGTACTATCCTTCTCAGAATAATACCAATAAAAAACTATCCACACCAACCTCTTTTCCAAATATTTCCTCTTTGATATCTTACTATGCCTTGACTACACCAAACACTTTTCTCCTCAAAAAGATATTTTATATCTAGTTCACTAGATCTCACATACAAGTTTGCATACTCGCATTGAAAATATCCACATTGGATCTCATAATCACATTTTCCACATTATTCTCAGAAGGAAATAATATTTCCTTTATACCAAGTCCTAAATTTTTTTATTGAGTTGGCCTTGAGGATTTCCCAATTTACAATTACAATATAAGATCACCTTAAGAGATTATAAATATTACAACTTTTCATAATTATAACCAAATAGTCGACTCACACTCCTCATAATGTTTGAAATATAAGAGGAGTAACTAACAGGGGAGGGCTGAATTAGTTACCACAAAAACAAATCCAAGATCCCTTAAGATGTCAATACCATTCAAATCTAAACTTTGCTAAAACTTAAATTTTGTTGTAACTTGATTAACACAACTAGAACACTCAGTTAACAATAGAAGAATTATTGTCACTCAAAAAATACTAAAATAATTGCTTCTTAAGATGTTAGTGTGATTAACCTTAATTAAATTAGTTTCAAAATCATAAAGCAAATAACATGAACATGAGAGACACCAAGATTTAATGTGGAAACTCAATTTGAGAAAACCACCAATTGCAACTAGTTACTATTTTTAACTATTTTGAAGTGATCCCTATTAGGAGCCAACCTTGTTAAAGGTTAAAAAAACACTGTTAGGTGTGATCCTACTAAAGAATTTATTTCATCCTATTAGGAGCAGCCTTGTTAGAGATCTTTAGCCACTTCAATCTAGAAATGCTACTTTGTTAGAAGATTTGGCAAATAGTTGTTAAGCTAACTTTGTTGGGAGATTTAATTCATTGATACAATTATTAGAGAGCAAAAATGATATGACATGATTGCTGATGCAAATGCATTTTCTGATTTTAGATCTCTGTGATGGATTGAATACTTGATCCTTCTTGATCATAATGTTCTTTGCAACACGGTCAACTTGGATACTCTAATAGCCTTCCAATTTGCTTCCTTGATTTATCTTTTCAATCCCATGCTTCTTCTTCAATTCAATCCTCAACTTGACCTTATACTTATATGTTTTACCTCGTTAAGTTGGCTTGAATACAATTTCAAACAAATGAAATTCATCTCATGAGTCAGCTAGAACTAACCAACAAAACTATTAGATCAAATATATTGATATAGGAAAATCCTTTGTTAGCTGACCCAACTTAGTCAACACTGACTCAAAAATGACTTTCCTTCATGCTTCCTTTGGCAACCAAGTGAGCTCATTTAATACTCATTCCATCCCAAATTTTCTTTGGTAACTGAATAAGCTCGATTATCATTGGTTCCACATAGACTTTTGGTAGGCGACCGAGTGAGCTCGGTAGACACTCTCTCTAAACTTGGTTAATGTTGAAATGCTTGTCATACACTAGAACTTCCTTTGACTCTTGAGTGAGCTTGACACACATTGATTTCTTGGTATATACTTGACATTTGTGAAACATCAAAGACAACATACAATTGAATGATTATATCCACCAATCTCCCTCTTTGGCATTGATGGCAACACAACATGTCATGATACGTAGAAATTTTAGAGAAAAATAAAAGTAAGGATAATATCCTTAGTTCCATTCTTATTCTCATCTATGAGAACTCCCTCTATTAGTGCGAACTCCCTCTATCATCAATCTTTGTTTGCAATGATTGAAATATCTACTTTTGACAACAAACTCTCCCTCTTTTATATCAACTCAAAAAAAATTATATGAAAAATTCTCCCTCTTTGACATCTTGGAAATTCACAAAAAATTTCTTTGGTACATGACATAAAACTCTCCCTCTTTGACATCTTATGCCAAAGACAACAATCAATGTATTTTCCATGTGCCTAATGTACAGATTCATATATAATCTACTCTAACAATACTGCATTAACTTTCTTGATCTTCAACATGCTATGTTGATGCATCACTAAAATCTAATTAGTAAGCTTTAGATAGAGGAATGAGCCCTAGCTTACCTCTTAGATACAAAAATGCATCCTTAAGAAATGGCTTGGTGAATATGTTTGTAATCTATTCTTTTGTATTCATATATTCCAATCTCACCTCCTTGTCTTGCACCAATTCTCTCAAGAAATAATATTTTATTACAATGTTTTTGGTCTTGGTATGCATCACTAGATTCTTAGATATGTTGATTGTACTTGTGTTATCATAGAAGATAAAAACTAGGTCCTTGATCTCCTGCTTCATATTTGATAATAGTTGCTTGAACCACACAATGTTGGAACAATTGACTACTATAGCAACATATTTTGCTTCCGATGTAGACTAAGAGGTATGGTTTTTCTTCTTGCTTATCGAAGATACTGGCCTCTTTCCAAGAAAAAGTGCTCCACCACTGGTGCTCTTCCTATCATCGACACTTCCTTCCTAATTTGCATTAGTGAATATCTTCAATTCAAACTTGCCTCCTTTCTTATACCACAAACCACAATCTTCAGTACCTTTTAGATACCTCATGATTCTTTTGATTGGCATCATATGGTTTTCTTTAGGATTAGCAGAGAATCTAAACACCATACCAACTGCTATGGTATATCAAATCTTGTGTGCACTACATACTAAAATTTTCCAATCATTGATCTATAGGTAGTCTGGTCTACCTCCTTGGAATCAACATTTTTGGAAATCTTATGTCTAATAGAAATAGGTGTGCTAACTCATCTAGAATCCTCCATTCCAAATTTCTTTAATATCTCCTTGATGTATTTTGATTGAGTAATATAGATACCATCCTTCATCTATTAAATTTGTAAGCTAACAAAGAATTTGATATCTCCAAACATTGACATTTCAAATTCCTTACTCATTTCCATAGAAAAATATTTGTACAAATCATCATTTCCAATAAATAATGTATCATCCAGAAAGATTTCTGCCAACATAATCTTCTTACTTGGTCATTCTTTGATGTATAGGTTATTGTTATCATTAGTTCTTTGAAAATAAATCTTTATGAGATAATTATGTAACCTTTCATACCAAGCTGTGGGGGCTTTTTTGAAACCATACAAAGCTTTGTGTTGTCTACAAACCATGTCCCTTTTTCTAGGATCAATGAAATGTTCTGGTTGCTAAATGTAGACTTCCTCTTCTAAGATTCTATTCAAGAATGTTGACTTCGTATCCATCTAATATAGTTTAAATCCTTTGTGTGTTGTATATGCAAGGAGTGTTCTAACACCTTCTAGTCTAGAAACAAGAGAAAAATTCTCTTGTAATAAATATTGTCTTCTTGAGCATAACCCATGCAAACTAACCTTGCCTTCTTTCTTGAAATTTTTGCATTCTCATTTAGCTTATTTTTGAATACCCTTTTTGTGCCAGTTACATTCTTGTCCTTGGGTCTAGGAAAAAGAGTCTAAGTTCTGTTCCTTTCAATCTAATCAATATCTTCATTCATTGCCTCTATGTAGCTTTCATTTTATAATGCATCTTTTGTAGTTCCAGGTTCAAACTCAATAAGAAAACATGTACCTTTTAATCTGTTCCTTATCATTGTACCTTCTAATTGATCTCCAATGATTTTCTCAAGTGCATGAATCCTTCTAACATATCTAGCAAGTCTAGGATCCTTCTTTCTAAATTAACTAGGTTCACCATGATCTTTTAAATAGTGTTTGAGTCCCACTATTTGTGACTCAGGTCTATCAGATAACTCAGTTGGCACTTGTTGAAACTTGGGTCTTTCTAACTACGACTCAAGTCCTTTTGACTGTGACTTGTGTTGCACTAGTTGCAACTTAGGTTGAACTAGGCATTTTAAGGACTTGGGTGGTGAAGACTACTGATTGCCATTTTCTTAAGCTTCAAATAAAGTATCAGGCTCATAGTAACCAAGTTTCCATAGTTTTTTAGGTCCTTTCCTACTTTTTTCTTCACACTCTTCTGTAAACTCATCAATCTTTACATGTGCACTTTCAATAAATTTTTGAGTAGATAGATTCAAATATTTGCATTTTTTTCTCTTATTGGATTATCCCAATAATATGCTTTCATCACTTTTCCCATCAAATTTTCCTTTTCTTGACTCCTTGAGAATCTAAAATTTGCTTCCAAATACTTTGAAATAACACATATTAGGTTTATAGCCATACCATAATTCAAAAGGTGTTTGATCTGAGTTCTTCTTCAACTAAACTCAGTTCAAGGTATGAACTACAATGTTGATTTCTTCCTTCCAATATTTGATAGCAATATTCTTCACTATCATCGGTGTCCTTGCACAATCCATGATTGATCTGTTCCTTCTCTCAGTAATGTCATTCTACTAAGGTGTACTAGGTGTAGATACTTGTCTTTTGATTCCTCTTTCATTATAGAATTTATTAAATTCATTAGAGATGAATTTTTCTTCTCTATCTAATCTTAAAAATGTTAGTTTATTTCCTATTTCTTTCTCAACTCTAACTAGATACCATTTGAACTTTTGAAAAGCTTCTGATTGATCCTTTAAATACATAACTTTCATCAACCTAGAATAATTATCAACAAACAAAATAATTTACTTATCTCCAGTGTATCTTTGTATGCCAATAGGTCCATAAAGGTTTGTATGAACTAGCTCCAAGACTTCTTTAGAATGATAGTTCTTGCTTTTAAAATTTATCTTTTCCATCTTTCCAATTTGGTAATTCTTGCACATGTCCATATCAAGTTTCTTTAGGCTTGGAATGCCTCTAACCCTTTTGTTCTTTCTTATGTTGACCAAGTTATCAAAATTCACATGACACAACCTTTTATGCCACAACTAGCTTTCTTCTACTTGAGCTATGAAACATGAATTTATAGTTAGATCTAGGTAAAATAGATTACCTCTTGTTTGATTACCAATCCCAACTAGATTTCCATTTCCATCTAGCATCTTGGTTTTCCTATTCATTAATTCTACCTTGAATCCAATGTTATTCAATTGTGCCACACTAAGAAGATTATGCTTCAATCCTTCTACTCAATAAGCATTGTCACATCTGAGATCATTGGTTAGTGCAATGCAACATTTTACCTCCACATAACAAGATTCATCATTTCCAAATCTAACACTCCCACCATCATAGTGTTCCAAGTGCTCAAATTTAGATTTATCACCAGTCATGTGGTGAAAACAACCATTATAAATAATCCATATACGATTCTTACTAACATGAGAAATGAGGGCCATCTTATCATTCTCATCATGTGATTCATCCTTAACAGCAATGTAAACCATTTCATCTTCTTCACTACTATCAGAACCTTTAACCATGTAACAAGATTTCTTACCTTTATCCTTGTAGTATTTGTAGCTTTTGGAATTCTTCTTGCCTTTATACTTGTCTTGCTTTTTTTCTTCTTTTCCTTCTCTATTTGGACACCTTGTAGCAATGTGACCAACTTCTTCACAAGAAAACAAGATCAAAGGAATTTTTCCTTTGTACTTTCCTTTGCCTTTGGGAAATCTTCTTGCAAGAAATGTTTCACTAACTTCAAGATCATCATCAGAACCATCTTTTTCTTCACTATCAAACATCTTTCTTTTATACTTTGCAACTTTCTTCTTGAGTGATATCTTGGCTTGAAATCTAGACTCAAGGTTACTAGAGTTAAGAACATAATTGTCAAAATTATCTAACTCAAATTTTGTCAACCTTCCCACTAGTGCATCTAAAAGGTTATATCATTCTTAGGATCACATCTCATTTCTTGAATAGTTGACACTCTAATTTCATAAATATGAAGAATTATTTTGAGTACCTTTCTTACCACTATTACATCATCAATTTTCCCACCTAAGGTGCCGATTGCACTCAAACTAGCTTTGATTCATTCATATTATTGTACAATGTTCTCATGTTCTTTCATCTTCATCTAATCAAATTGACCTCTAAGAATTTTTGTCTTAGCTCTGCTCACATTATCATCACCTCCATAGATATCCTTTAATTTTATCTATATTTCATGAGTAGTATCACAGTCTTTGACTTCATAAAATTCAGCATAATTGAGAGTGGAAGCAATATCAATCATCATTATGTTATGGTTCTTCTTTTCTGCAATTTGTTTCATAGTCAAAGTTCTAGTTGGTACAACATATTTTTCCTCCATATATTTTAGACCTATTTCACTAATGGTTTCACAATGGAGCTTCATAAGTTCCTTCCATGCTTGGTATTTATCTCTATTCAGCTTAGGAATCTCCCTTATGTAAGACATATTTATCTTTAGCTTAGGTCCTTGAAACCTTCTTTGTAAGCACCAAGAGCTCTTATACCAATTTTTGGAAATATAAGGGGAGTAACTAAGTGGAAAGGGGTGGATTAGTTCCCACATAAAAAAATCCAATATCCCTTAAGATGTCAATATAATTAAAACCAAACTCTACTAAAACTAAAATGTTATTGTAACTCGAATAACATAGGAACACTCAGTTAACACTAAGAATTACTGTCACTTGGGAAATGCTAAAATAATTGCTTCTTAAGATGTTTACTGTGATTAACCTTAATTAACTTATTTGAAGAATCATAAAAGAAAATAAAATGAACACAAGAGACACCATGATTTAATGTGGAAATCCAATTTGGGTAAAACCACCAATTACAACTAGTTACTATTTTTCACTCTTCTGAAGTGAGACCTATTGAGAACCAACCTTGTTAAAGGTTACAAAACACACTATCAGGTGTGACCCTATTAAAGGATTTAGTTTACCCTATTAGGAGTGGCCTTGTTAGAGGTCTTTAGAAACTTTAATCTAGAAATGCCACCTTGTTAGAGGATTTGGAAAATAGCTGTAAAGCTAACTCTATTAGGAGATTTGATTCACTGATAAAATTATTAGAGAGTAACAATGATATGACCTAATTTTGTATGCAACTATATTTTTTGATTTCAGATCTTTTTTCTAGCTTGAATACTTATTCCTTATTAATAATAATGTTCTTTGCAGCTTGGTCAACTTAGATACTCTGATATCCTTCCAATTTGCTTCCTTGATTTATCTTTTCAATCCCATGCTTCTTCTTTAATTAAATACTCAACTGATGTAGTGCAAGGTAGGAGAATCCCCAAAGGAGATTTCCAAGCCCCCAAAAATATAACCATGTAGCAAACACACAACAATGCAAGATTTGATACCAAATTACAATACTTGATTTATAAAATATAACCGATTACATGCAATATGCCCAGTTGTAAGGCCTTTCAGGTTTGGGCCAAATATAAACAAAAATTATAAAATTATTTCTACAAGATTCAACAAGATCAAACTTACAAAAACCACTCTCAACTAGTCCAGATACATAACTGGATAAGAACACCAAGAATCCACACTTGTACACTCAGGTCCACCAAGAAATCTTCTAGTTCCTAAGCCATAGCTCTAGCTCTTCAAATTCACATCTATTCTTCATTTTATCCCCAAAATCTATGACTAAAAGACTCCACAAGACCCCTACTTATACCAATCTAAGCCACAAGTTGTCCTAGAACACAAATTAAATACAAATACATAAATTAAATGTTAGAAGTCAACCTGCAACAACAATTAAATGTCCAAAAATTGATATTCGAGTGAAATCATGATATCTCCTACCTCTAACTGAATTAGAACTTGTGCTTAAAATATTGGGAAGAAATTTAGATTCTCTACAACCCATTAAATTTTCAAAGGCTGATTCCCCAAGGAAAAGTGTGCATCCATCATGAAATTCACACACATTAGACTGTCGTGCGAAAGTGCCAAAAATTGATACTCCAGGAGAATTGCCATATCTCCCAACCTACAATGAATTAGAACTTGTTCTTTATATCATAGATAGTAATCTAGGCCCTCTTCAATACCTAAATTGAATAGATTCTCATTCATTAAAAACAATTAGTTACATGCCCTACAACAGGCACCTAGAAACTAGAAAAATATAGTTCCAACAACAAGGTAAAAATAGTTCAAACTTCAACTCAATAAATCCAATCTCTATGCAATCATGAAGAAAGGTTATCCAATGTGTATCCAACACATCACTAACCATGAAAATCATAACCCCACCAAAATCCAAACTTGATGCTCCTACATCATCAACTTGACCTTATACTTATATGTTTGACCTTGTTAAGTTGACTTGAATACAATTTCAAACAAATGAAATTCATCTCATGAGTCAACTAGAACTAACCAACAAAAATGTTAGAGAAAATATACTGATGCAGGAAAATCCTCCATTGGCCAATCCAACTTGGTCAACACTAACTGAGAAATGACTTTTTTTCATACTTCCTTGTAACTAAGTGAGATTAGTTAACACTTGTTCCATGCCAACCTTTCTTTAGTAACCAAGTGAGCTCGGTTAACACTGATTCCATGCAAAATTTCCTTAGGCAATTGAGTGAGCTTGGTAGAAACTTTCTTTAAAACTAGTCAACATTGAAATTCCCATCATATACTAGAATTTCCTTTGACTCTTGAGTGAGCTCAACATACACTAATTTCTTGGTATATACTTGACATTTGTGTAACATCAAAGAAAACATACAATTGAATGATTGTATCCAACACATAACTCTTCACATGATGCTCATCTAGATGTGCAAGTTTAATCATTGCATATCCATCATGTCTTCTTCCTATGTATGACCTTGATTAACCAAATTCTATCTCTTTTAGGAGATATAATCAAACCATCATCAACTACTTCTTATGAAATCCATCTAAACATTATCTTCAATAAATCTCAAATGACTATCAACTATCAATTTTCTTCATATTTCTTCATGATCTCTTAGAAAAATCACCAAGACACTCTATAACACATCCTCAACTATACATAGCCTCATTTTTAATCCTCAAAAAATGTGACCTCAATCTCTATCTATTGTTTTGTAAATCTTGTAGAATAACATGTATGTTGACATCAATGACAAACACAATCATGAATGCAGCATGTGATCACAATATCATCTCCCCAATAATGCTATAATACTCCCCCATAGGAATATCACTAGAATTCATGCTAACATCAACAACCATAGAAAGATCACCATACACAATAACACTAGATTTGTTAACTAGGGAAACCCTTTATTAGAGGAGGAACCCCAATGGGGATGGTACCTACAAAATTTTATACTAGTATAAAATTCCCTTGTAAGAGGATGGACCCTATTAAGAGTTAATGAAATACATTTAGTACATATTAGTCCCCATCAAGATACTTGGGATCCTTGTTGGGAGAGTCCAAACCTATTAGGAGTAGAGTTAACCCTATTAGGGGTTGTTAAGGAAGATAGAAGGATCCACTATCCAAATAGCTTCAGGGAAAGACAATAAAACTCACTGTCCAACTAGCCTTAGTACTATCCTTCTTATAATAATACAAGTATACAATTGTCCCATAGCAACTCCTTGCCAAATATGGTCTCTTTGTCTACTCACCCTACCTTACTACACCAAACACTTCTCTGATCAAAATATATTCACTATTAGGTTCACTAGATCTCAAATACAAGTTTGCATACTCACATTACACAAATATATGCACTTGATGACTACAACCAAGTCAATCATCATTCCTTTATACCAGGTCCTAAAATAAATTATTGAGTCATCCTTGAGGCTTTCCCAATTTATAATAATAATATAGGACAAACATAAGATATTACATTTACTCATTACATTATATTTTTACACTTTTCACATTTACAAATAACTGTCAGCTCACGTTACTTGAATTCTCTATTTTTTCCATCCACAATCTATAAGGATATTTCAAGTTTATGTTCAAGTAGTCATGCCCACTAGCACTGAAGCATTCAGGTTTTAAAGAACTCAAGTCTTCAAGCACCCTTCAAGGAATTCCTCCATTAAAGATCAAAGGTTCAAGTATTTAAATAATTGGAGTTCATCTTCAATATATTCTTCAATATATTCAAGGTCCTTTATTACATCATCTACATTCATTTATCTTCATGTGCTTGACTGAAATCTATTGGTGAAGTAAGAACACTGCATTTGATTTGAGATACCCCACTATTATAAGGTGAATTCTTACATTTACCTTACATTTCTACAATTCAAGGTTAATTCCTAAATTGGGGTTTGACAAGGGAACCCCCCCATCAATAATGAAAAAGCCTTTTTTATTTTAGGTTACAAATCTTAGATTGATGATTTGGTTGTAGATTTGGATACCCTTTTCGGTATTCTTTGAAACTATGAAATCAGAGTCAATGTTGCACATAGTTTTGTAGAGTCAAATAGGTCACCTCTAAATTTATTGTTCCAAGAGGTCACTCCTACTGATGGAAGTCAAACCTAATAGATCGCCAAAAAATTTCTAACTTTTGTGGATTTTAGCATTTCAAGCTTGGATCTGATATTATTTATCAATTTTGAGTAGTACAACAAGCATAAAATTAGATCTAAAGGTTTCTCCTACCCTTTTTCATTTGAGAATATCTACTTGTATCATTTATATATTTATCCCTATATCTCATTATTTCATAGGGATCTCAAGGACTTTGGTATCTTTTCCCCTTTTCTCATCTAGACCTACTTTGTATTGGTGCTCCTTTCTCACTTGGTTAGAAATAATATTTCTAGATCTAGTCTCGTAGAAATGGGATTGAACGGATCAATTTTGTTGACTCCCTCTTTGACTTGTGTAAGTTTAGTTATGTGGTGAAATTGGAGTTTTATATCCCCAATTCACATTTCCCCCTAAATAATATTATCTTTAGAGGAGATGGTGGTATGAGTTTGAATTTTGAAAAAAATTGAAGAAAAAAATTGAAATGTCCATGATTGGTGAGATAAAATCCTATATTGGATGGTTGGTGATGTAATTAGAAGATGTAGTTTTCATTTTTCAATCCAAATATTTTAAGGAATCATTGAAGACTTTTGGTATGGAAGACTCAAAATCAATAGGTATACCTATGTTCATAGAATGTAAGTTGATAAAGGATGACACTTAAAGTTTAGATAATAAGACACTATATCTATGATTGGAAAGTTGTATTACATTTTACACAATAGACCAAATATAGCACATGTAGCTAGGATAATTTCTAGATTCTAATCAAATCCAAAGGAAGAACATAAACACACATCATTGGATTAGCTTAGGAGGAGCAATCATAGAATACATATCAATTTTTTTGTGTGTTGGTGATCTTGGTGTTGTTGTTAATGAAAAAGTTTGAGATTGTTGGCATAACAAATGTAGATAATATTGTAGAGATGTTACAATGTATTTTATATTATCAAATTATTGGTTATTGTATTATCATTGATGTCAACTTGATGCTTGGCTATGAACTATTTACTAGGAACCTTAATTATAGACTTTATAAGAAATAAATCAAGTGTACATTTAATTTATGATTAGAGTTAGAGTGCATGATTTATTTGGTATACTAAAAGATGTCTATAGTTGTTGTATATAAAATTTCATATAAAATTTCATGTACTACACATAAGTATGGAGAGTGTTTCACAATTTTTTACCCAACTATGGATATTATAAAAAAAACTTTAAACTTGCTTAGGTGATCAAACTGAAAAGTACACATAAGCATAACACAATACAACTCATAACACCATTATTTATTAACTAGGGAAATCTTGTCCAAGGTAAAACCCCAATGGGGATGGTACCCACAAAATGATCCACTAATCAAAAGTATCTTGTGAAAGATATTGACCCTAGTAGGAGTCTATTACATCCATATAGTGTATCTACCCTTTTTCGAGGACTAGGCCTTGTTAGAAGCCTCAAACCTATTAGGATTTGGTATTTCAAAGAAGATCCCACTGCTCAAACAAGCAATAATATCTTTATAATGTTATCAAAAAGAGAGACACAAAAACTTTTTACACAATTTTGATATCTTCAATAAATGATATGTCCTCTTGATGTCTTCTTCAAAATTAATCATACAATCATACTTCTCCTTACTAGCATCAATTTTACATCAATATTGATCATAGGAAGTGTTCATTTAACCATTATATTATTATAATACAATATCACACTTTTATAAACCAAACTCTTCTTCCTTTATACCAAATTATTTGTTATGTTAGGCTTCTTGCTTGATCCTTTGCTAAATATTTTGCATTATATTTTTCAACATGTGGATTAACATCTAGGATGTCATCCCTATATTTTCAAGTAACTTTTTTGGTAAACCAAAATTCCTTAATTCTACCTTTAGCTTTAATATGTCCTAGTAAATTATTATTGGTAAATTTGTAATAAATTTGTCTATACATAGACAAACCTTTATCACTTTTACCCACATATCATATAAACTATATTCTTCCTTCCTATAAATGTGGATAAACCCAAGTGTCTCTAGTGAGTTGTACTAAACAAAATAAGCTAGTTGTACAATGTTTTGTTGATATGTACTTAGAAATTTTTCTGAATTATTATTCCTTTGGATTTATCATTTCATTTTTCCTTCTCAAAATAAGCTATATGTTTTCATAAATTAAAACCCTAATATACTACCTTATCTAAATTTTTAGCAATCTCCCCCTTAGGCATTGATGGCAACATATGGAAAAATTGGCTGTGTCCAAATTTTCAAAATCTCTAAAGTACTCACATGGCCATTGAAATTCAAAATTGTGGATCATTTTTTTCATTCACCATCTTTTACATATATCCTCCCCCTTAGTTTATAGTCTAGCTTATATCTCCCCTTTTTATTGCTATATTATATGCATGTGATATTTTAATATTTTTTCATACTAATACTCCCCCTTTGACATCAAAGAAAAAGGCGAGTCATAAAGATATATACATGTCAAAATTTGTTGTTCTACCTTGATGTCTATATCATGTTGATGGGTGGAGAGAAGTAGAATGCAACATGCAAAGTTTTTTTCCAGATTGGTGAACTCTTTGTCCCAATTATCCTTGATTTCTTGTTTTATGTTGGTAAAATAACAAAGTTCATAGGATGACACCTCTTATGAATCTAGGTCTGAATAACCAAATATGGAATATGATACCTTTTCTTCTAAATAGGTATCCAAATATCTTTGAATAATATCAATATTTAGTGTTAGATGTTCCCATAATAGTGAGAAAATTTTTAGAACTCTTTCTCTATTTAGTTCAAAAATCCTCAACTCATCATTAATATGATTGATTTTCTATTCAATTTCAAGGATATTTTCCTTTGGGTCTTTTAGCTCATCTTCAGTTTTATCCAACTCTACTTTATCTCTAATGCCTGTGTCGATATCTTGGGAGTACTTGTGTACAAAAGCACATTTTTCATATAGGTCCTTTTCTTTTGTGGAATAATTCCTCATTTCCTTAATGCATAGATCTAATGTTGTTAGATTGTTTTCAATGTTTCCACATACTATGTTGAATAGGTTTGCATCATGTACTAAATTTTCCCTTAAGTTTTTTTCCTCCTTAAGTGTAGTGAAATGAGTTTCAAATGCTTTCATAACATTTTCTTCTTTCTTCTTAATATTCTTCTCTTTCATCTATATAGGACAAGGTAATATACTTTATAGCTTTTCAATGGGCAATTCCAATAGCCTTTGAGCATTCTTGCTCATCTTACCAAAATTTTCAACAATTTTCTAGATACATAATGTTGGTAATTGAATTTATTTCTGAATGTCCATGTTACTATTAAACATGGTTGTAACATCTTGTGGAAAACATAAGAAAAATACTTCAAGGGGTTTATTTTGAAGTGCTTGTAGGGGTAGTCTATATTACCTTTGGAGGAGTCTACAAAACAATAATATGTCTCTCATTATTCGATTCATCCTCCTTTTGAATTGAAGTTTTAGTTCTTAGTTCAATAATTGTTTTTTATGGCTGCATTTCCATCTAATGTTTCCTTTCTTACTCCTCTTTTTCCTTTTCTTCTTCTCTTTTTTTTTGTGTCAATGAAATTGTGACTATTGTGGCCTCATGCACAATATTCTACCAATGTGTGTGAGATTCAATGTCTTCACTCACATAATTGGGTGCTAAAGATATTATCTTAGGTGATTCATGATTGCACCCAATATTTGGTTCCTAGTGACTATTATTTTCATTATTTTCATTATTTGAATGAGTAGTCTAAAATGTTTTCAATAATTAAACCTCCAACATTGAAATCTTGTTGGTTTTCAAATAGATTTTTTGAGGTACTTGAAAAAGGGTCTTATTATCATTTTTTACGCCCCGCGAGGATTCAAATTTAAAATGTTTACCTGCCAACGACTAGTGTGCAGAGTTACTATTATTTTAATACCCGATCAAACCTTATAATACATTCTGTGGCCCGCAAGTCTTCCATCGTAGATCTAAGGCAAAACAACAATTGGCACTGTCTCGCCATGAGAAATTGCACGGTGAATACATTAGCAACATAGCGCCCTTCTACCACGTGTCTGGTGGGTTCACTTTTTCTCGATTGTTTCTATGATGCCAAGATTTGCCAGTTTCATAGTGGGCACCGTGGCGCTATCAAAAAATTTGAGCTTCTCACCGTTAGTGACATAGTGCCCTTTTGCCACGTGCCCGGTGAGTCCCAGGTGTGCCCCGTCAAATATTAGCTAGGATTTGTCAGACAATTGGCACATGGTCGGTTCTTATTGGCTATGCACTGAGAATTCTGCACAAGGGTGCTCACCATTAGATCAGTTCAGATCTACGATGGGTGCTATCTTGCTATGGGAAGTTGCACACTGTTTGCCCATAGTGACATAGCGCCTCGATGACGTGTGGCATGTGGGTCCATTTTCATCTTGTGGGCTGCTGGATAAAATAGGTGGCTTGTCTTCCATGGCAGTTATTAGATGGATTAGAATATGGTGGCATTTTCTCATTGGTCCATTTGGCTAGTTCAAGATGCAATTGTACAGTTTTGTGGAGCATCGTAGATCTAAGGCAGATCTATGACAGGCATTATCTTGCTATGGAGAACTGCGAGGATTTTAACCATAGCAACATAGCGCCCTTTTGCCACGTGGATCAGGGGCCAGGTCTCACCAAGGTGTGTGTGCCAAGGATTGTTAGGTGTCATTCAAAGTGTGGTGCAATTATTGAGATGGCACCAAGTATGATGGGCTCGAGTAAGAACAAGTACAGTATTATGACGAGTCTTCATGATCATCAAATTTTAGGAAGATCAATGGTTAGCGCTATCTCGCCATCGAAAGTTGCACACTCTATACCATAGTGATATAGCACCTTAGTGACACATGTCAAGTGGGCCCATGTTATCTCATGAACCTCAAGGATGATTCTAGGTGTGCTGACAACATTTCACGGGCCCATAAGTTGAAAAGAAAAGTGCAAAACATGACAAGTCTTCACGATCGTTAGATTAAGGCAAATCTATGGCAGGTGCTATCTTGCTATGGAGAACTGCGAGAATTTTAACAATAGTGACATAGCACCTTGATAACATGTGTCTTATTGGCTTGGCAAAGGTTGACAATTAACAGTTGGTAGTTAGTGTAACCATCACGGTTGGAGTTGGAGGAGTTGGCGCAGTTAGTGATAAGAGATGGTCAACTATGTAGGACTTCTGTGAAGTGGCAAAATAAAAAGAGGTTGTTTGTCCACATGGTCCATCCTGCTTATAGAAATAGGTTGACTCACTGACTCTACTAATTCATAAAGAAAAAATGAGGGTAATCAATTTTGTTGTGCGATCTGATCTTCATGATTGATTCCAACTACCATGAAATGAATGCAGAACGAGAAGAACACTCCACCACCCATCTTTTGATCCATCTACTGGGTCAGAGCATAGTTATGGCACCATTTCGGTCTTCTCAGGGCCCTATTCCAAATCATTATGTCTAGATCTGCATCCAGATCAGATTTCCCCTTGATTGTCCTCTATAGAACTTAATGGTAGGTAGCTGCAAGGTTGCTTCAGCTAGAATAGATCTTAGTTATGCCTGAACTATAAAGGCAACTTTTGTAAATTTTGTTAAGGTTGACCTTTCTCTGACTTTTCTCTACTGTTGCTCTGTAATTCCAGTGTAAATTCCCCTATGCCTCTCAACTATATGATTCTCCACTTATCTCCTTTAGCCATTAGTATGAAAGTGCAAGAACTCTTTGCCTTCACCATTGTTTTGTGAAAATTTGTAATCTGCATGACTGTATCTCTGCTGGCCTATGAATGATATATAAGTGAACCTCTTTCCTTGTGTCATTCATCTTGGTTTTCTAATCTGTGTGTGGTTATTAGATCAAAGAAATTCTGGATGTGTATATCCTTAGTTTTATTCTGGTTTAGTAGTGCATATATGGGCAGGGATTGGTCTGAACACTCTATTTTGGTGCATCACCTCTTTATATTGGACTAGGTAGATTTTCTTTCATGCTCTGCTTCTCCCTTTTCCTCTCTAAGAGTAGTTAGGTGCACCTTGATAGTAAGAGGAAGCCAACCTTCTCCGGAGACTCAACCTCACAGTTCAAGTCCCACAGCTTGGAGGTTGTTTCCATGTTTCACTAGGTTGTCCTCATGCATAGGCCTTGGACAAGGGTGCAAACCTAAGTGACAATAGTTTTTGGCATGCCCAGTGGGACAAACTATCAAATATTTAAAGTCTACTAGTGTCAAAAGAAGATTTCAAAACTAATACTAAAGAGATAGTACTGGCTTCAGTATTCAAGCCTTCAAGAGGCTCATTCTTCAAAGTACTTGGTGACTCTGAGCTTCAAATACATATATGGTTCCAGACCAAAGTTGCAATGATTCATGCCCAGAGCTGAGACAAGGGCATCTTCTAGAGGTAAGTTTCATTACCAAGAGCTTTCACTTTCAAACCCTAGAAGAAGGAGGACTAGAGTATCCTTATCACTAGTTAGGAGTGCAACAGTAACAAATACTCCTACAAGATCTATCTCTACTCCTCCTACTGTTAGATCTCAACCTAGACTACCATCAATACATATCAATAGACCACTTGTCTATATGGCATTGCCTAGAGCTCATACTTTTGTCACCTTTAATGGTGGGAGCCCTCACTTATTAGCCCAAAGACATGACATACCAATAGCTACACTCAAGAGTATACCAGAGTTTACTGGTGAAACTTCTATCTCCCCCTCAAAAAACATTCAAGAGGTTGCAAACATCTACAATATCCATGGTATTATAGAGGATGATGTTGCAGTTAGGTTCCTAGACTCATCCTTTAAAGGAAAAGCACTACAATGGTATAGAGGTTTAGCTCATGGTTCTATAACAAATTGGAATGGATTAGGAGCAGGATTTTTGAGGATAAAAGTGACTATTTGTCACTTTTAGAGTAGTTGACTACTATAACAAGAGCCCCCCATGAATGTATGATTGATTTTAACTATAGATTTCAAAAGACATGGGATAGAATACCTAATTCGATGAAACCTACCCCTGGTAATGCCTTCTTGCATTACCTTAGAGCTTTTAACAGTGATATTGCCACTACAATCCAAACTATGGGAGGAGATACCTTGCCTAATGCTTATGATATAGTAATAAAATCAGAGAACATCCTAATACAAGGAGGCAAACTAGCTCCAAGGCCTCCTGTGCCCTTCTTTCCTGATATCCCAAATCACCAACCAGCAATGGCTCCTCTTCCCACAAATTCCACATCACAATCTCTTACTCCAGTCCCTCAAGCTTCCACATGTTCAAATGGGATAGATGAAAAAAAAGAAATAATGTAATCTTTGATGTAGAACATGGACAAAAGAGAGAAGAACCTTGATCAAAAATTGCAAGATCTAGGGAGGAAGTTAGAAGATCAAGGAAAGAGGCTAGAGGATAATTTCTCTATGATGCAGAAAGTGAGTAACAAGATGGTGACTTTAGAAAGGCAGCAAGCTCAAGGTAGTAAGCCTCATCAAGTGCAATATCAAACTCCAAATAGTGGTAGGCCTCCAAATCCTAATCATTGGAACCATTCTTTTGATCAGAGTAGGTAGGGTGGCCAAGCTTCAACCTCAAATGTAAACCAAAGTAGAGCCATAGTCCCTCAAAACAATATGGCTTAGGATCAAGATTTTTGTCCCTCCTACAATTACTCCTATGCGTATTGCATGTGTAAGAAGGCTGAATCTTTTATGGCCTTGACAGTCCAAGAACCTGTAGCATCTCATGAGCAAGCATACAAGGAGAACCAATTTAAGGATGCCTTAGATATGCAAAGACAAGGTGATTTCTCTTTTATGAATCATCAGATGGAGGAGCATTGTAATGTAAACCAGGATTCCATTGCTCATAACACTAGAAGCAAAAGAAGAGCTATGGAAGATGTTGTCTCTCCTCCTCCCAATCAGGCCTCAACTTTGAACATAGCACCTCATGAGCAAGCAGCAAATGGTCAATCAAGTGCCTTTCAGCAGCAAAGGCAAAACCATGGCAGAAATGATATAAGTGGCTCTCAAGCCATCCCATCACAACCTCATACAGTTGCAGCCCCCAAGGTTTCTACCAAAACATCTACTATACCATTTAGTGTGGTAGAGAAAATGAAGAAGACAAATGTGAATATCTCCATGTGGGATGATGTTGCTACTATACCAATGCAAAGGAGGTTGTTGCAGGTAGAGTTAAAAAGAATTGAACCAAAGGATCAAACACCTAGCATGGAAAGTGCCACAAGCTTAGTACAACCATCAAGGGAAGTAGAAATAAGCAAAAAGGTTAGACCTCCTCCATTCTATGTTTCCCTAATTATAGGAGGCAAACTATTTCATAATTGCATGATCGATTCAGGGGCCAATAGTTCAGTGATGCCTAGGTGTGTTGCTGATGCTCTGGGAATGAAATATGAGCCCATTGTTAGGGATGTATTACAGTTGGATGGTAGTACTGTCAAGACTGTAGGGATCCTTAGGAATGTGGAGATGGCCCTAGATGCATGCCTTGGTTGTAATGTAATCTAAGATATCTCTATTGTTGAAGTCAAGCCATATTTTGCCATCTATTTGTCAAGAGACTTTACTGCCCAAATAGGTGGTTTCATATCTTCTGATTGGTCATAGATGTCTTTTAAAACAAGATATGGAGCCAATGCTTCAATCAGAGTAGAGCCTCAAGCCCTCCATCATACTGAATCTTACAACCCCAACCCCATCAACATGAATTGATCCATTCTAGAGATGGATGAGAATGACATAGTGAAGGAGCCCACCACTCCCCTAGCAGAGATACCAAATTTCTCCTTGGATGAATGGGTTGACACATATCAATTTGACCCTATGTCAGAGATCCTCGAGATAGGTCTCAGTACATATTGTATATTGGAAAAGGATGCCCTGGTTCCCAATCTTGTGGATGCTAAAGAAGATGAAAGTGGGATATGGAGTATGTACTTCGATGGATCAAGGAATAAAAATGGATCAATAGCTGGTGTAATGTTAATCTTCCCTGCACAAATAAGATACTACTTCTCATTTAGGCTCCAATTTAGTTGCACCACTAATGTGGCCAAATATGAATCCTTGATCCAAGGTCTCTTACTTGCTCAAAAAAGAAGGGTTCAAGCCTTAAGGGTCTATGGAGATAGTGAGTTGGTGGTTAATCAAGTGAGAAATTAGAATATCGCCAAAAATGGTTTTCTCAAGTCTTATAAACATAGAGTTTTGGATTTTCTTGAGGGTTTCAATGCATTTAACATCCAAAGCATCCCTAGGAAAGAAAATAGACATGCTGATAGACTTGCAGCAATAGGTGCATCTTATGATGTGCCAGGGAATCTTGAGGAGGAGAAGAAGCAAAAAATCAAAGTGGTAGTAAGGCCTGCCATCCCTGACAACAACACTCATTGGCAAGTATTTGAGTCTAATGAGAAAATTGTCAGCTTCTTGCAGAATGAGGCAGAATTCTCAAATAGAAACCAGTCAAGACTACAGAACCAGTATGGTGATCAGATCATCAAACTCAATTCTAACAAGTTTCTTAAAGGTCTCATTACCTTGGAGAGTGTCTTTAATCCCAATGACCAAACAAGAGGTAGAGGCATGAACCTAGCTGCTGATGGAAGATCCTTAAATATGGGAAAGGTATGTTCTAAAATTGAACAAGAAAATTTTATTCATCTATGTCAGGAATTTAATGATATATTTGCTTGGACATATGATGACTTAAAGAGTTTTGACCCAAGGTTATTTTAGCATACCATAGATTGAATTGATCATGCTAAACCAGTAAGACAAAAACAAAGACTGGTGAATCCCAAGATAAGAGCTATCCAAGTTGATTGAGGCCAATATAATTTTTCCTATCAAACACTCATCATGGGTAGCAAACCTAGTCCCTATTAGGAAGAAGAATGGAGAAATCAGACTGTGTGTGGACTTTAGGGACCTTAATCAGGCTTCCCTTAAAGATCACCATCCTCTCCCTTCCATGGAGCAAATTCTGTCCAAGGTCAGTGGTTCAAGGAGATTCTCTTTTCTTGATGGATTCTCTGGTTATAATCAAGTGCTGGTTAAAGAATCTGATAAATATAAGACTGCATTTACCACTAAATGGGGAACCTATGCTTATTGCAAGATGCCATTTGGGCTAACCAATGCAGGTGCTACATTTCAAAAGGCAATGGAGATGGCCTTCAAAAAATTGATGGGCAGGTTTGTCTTAGTCTACCTTGATGATATTATAGTGTATTCTAAGAATGCAGAAGATCATTTTGATCATCTAAGACAGGTATTCCTAAGATGTAGAGAGTTTGGGGTGTCCCTTAACCCAAGAAAGTGTGTCTTTGCCACCAATCAAGGGAAACTATTGGGACACATTGTATCTAAGGATGGTCTGACCATTGATCTGGAAAGGAAAAAAGCAATACTTTCCCTCCCTCTTCCTAAACACAAGAAAGGGCTACGAAGTTTTCTAGGCAGGATAAATTTTGTGAGAAGATTTATCCCAAATCTTGCTACCATGGTGAAACCTCTTACAACTATTCTCAAGAAGGGTATGGTCTTTACATGGACCAAGGAAGTGAAGGAAAGTTTTGAAGAGATCAAGGCAGCCATAGCCTTAGCCCCTACTCTCATGAACCCAAATTTTGAAAAGGATTTCATCCTCTATATCCTAGGTGGTAAGTCGAGCATCTCTGCTATTTTGACTCAAACAAACAATAAGGATGAAGAGTAGCCCATAGCTTTCTTCAATGAAGGGCTTAAAGAATATGAAGATAGGTACAGTTATGTAGAGAAGCAAGCCCTTGCAGTAATCAGAGCTTTAAGGAAATTTAGACACCTCCTATCCCATAACAAGATTCATTTGTTAGTACCCAATGCCAGTGTGAAGGATTTCCTTTTGAGCAAAGATATTAGTGAGAAAAGAGCTGGTTGGATTACAAGAGTAATGGAGTATGATGTCAATATCCAGGTCACTAAGCTGGTAAGAGGTAAGGGATCATGTAAGCAGATGCTATCATCTCAAGAGCCTGATGAAGAAGTTGTCATGGTATTAACAGAAGAACAAGAAGCAAGAAATGATGGCCCAAGGAATTGGATGGATGACATGAAGAATTTCTTATTAGAGAATGGATACCCTTAAGGATTAGATAGAGCTAAAAGGATATAGTATAGGCTATAGTCAATTCCTTATGTCATAGTTGATGATATCCTCTTTAGAAGAGATTTTAATGGAGCCCTATTAAGGTGCCTTGATGTAAACTAGGCTAAAAGAATGATCAAGGAACTTCATGATGGTCTTGATGGTGGCCACTTCTCGGCTAGAACAACTACAATGAAGATCATGAGGGCTGGTTATTACTGGCCATCTATGTTCCATGACTATCATAAGTATGTAAGGAAGTGTGAAAAATGTGCCTTCTTCTTTGGCAAACAAAGACTTTCAGCTCCTCCCCTCCATCCTATCTAGGTGGATCAACCTTTTGCTCAGTGGGGGTTGGATTTCATAGGCCCTATCAATCCTCCTTCCAGTTCTAGTCACAAATGGATTTTAGCTGCTACAAATTACTTTACCAAGTGGACAGAGGTAGTGGCATTGAGAGATGCCATCGAATCTTCAGTTGTTGAGTTCCTTGATGGAATTGTGACTAGGTTTGGTGCCCCTTCAACCATTATTTCAGATAATGCCAAGTCTTTTGTTGGAGCTCAGATTTGTGCATGGGCAGTGGATCGCAATATCTATTTGAGCACATCCTCAAATTATTACCCCCAGGGTAATGGCCTAGTTGAGTCATCCAACAAGAACCTAATCAGGATCATGAAAAGGACAATAGAAGATAACCAAAGATGTTGGCATAAGAAGCTGAAGACTGCACTATGGGCGGACAGGATAACACCTAAAAGATCATTAGGGAACTCTCCATTTGTACTAGTATATGGTCTAGAGGCAAGGCTTCCAATTTAATTGGAGTTCCCAGCCCTAGAGTTAGTTCATTAGTTGGAACTAATTGAAAATGATGCTATGATAGTAAGAATGGTAGAGCTAATGGACCTAGAAGAAAAAAGAAATAAAGCTATGCAAACCCTAGAGATACATCAGCAGCAAATGAAGAGGAATTCTGATAAGAAGGCTAGGGTAAGAATCTTCAAAGAAGGAGATTTAGTTCTAAAGTGGGATGCAGATAGGGCAAAACCAGGAAGACACTCGAAATTTGATGCATTATGGAGTGGCCCCTATCTGATTGCTAGCTGCAAGTAGGCCAATGCGTTTCAATTGAGCAGGCCAAATGGTGAAGTTTTGCCCATTCCAATCAATGGGATTTATCTTAAAGCTTGCTTTTGATGAAGTTTGAGTTCCTGTATACAAGTAGTTTAGTTTCCTTTTGTTGTTTCCTACTTTTCAAGAAGTGCACGGGCACAATTGTCTCTCTATGAGATAGCAGGTTTTCAAAATTTTGTAGATTGCAGGGAGTTTTAGTCTCTGGTTCCAGTTGCAGAGACAAAGATTTCTAGGTTTTTTTCTTAGAAGTAGGGTTAGGGTTTCACAATGCACAGGACCTATATCTTTTGACTCTATAGCCCAATGGATGCTTTAGGCCATTGGTCTTATGCATAGCAGGCTCACATCCCCTGTGAGTCGCCAGAAATATTATCATTTTTTACGCCCTGCCAGGATTTAAATTTGAAATGTTTACCTGCCAATAGCTAGTGTGCAGAGTTAGTATTATTTTAATACCTAATCAAACATTATAATACGTTCTATGGCTTGCAAGTCTTCCATCATAGATCTAAGGCAGAACAATGGTTGGCACTATCTCGCCATGAGAAATTGCGTGATGAATACGTTAGCGACATAGCACCCTTCTATCATGTGTCCGATGGATCCCCTTTTTCTTGATTATTTCTTTGATGCTAGGTTTTTCCAATTTAACGGTGGGTGCCATGGTGCTATCAAAAAATTTGAGATTCTCGCCGTTAGTGACATAACGCCCTTCTATCGCATGTCCAGTGAGTCCCAGGTGTGCCCCGTTAGATATCAGCGAGGATTTGTTGAATAGTTGGCACATGGTCGATTCTTATTGGCTATGCACTAAGAAGTTTGGACAAGGGTGCTCGCCATTAGATCAGTTTAGATCTATAGTGGGTGCTATCTCACTATGGGAAGTTGCACATTGTTTTCCCATAGCGACATAGCACCTCGGTGACGCGTGGCATGTGGGTCCATTTTCATCTTGTGGGCTGCTAGATAAAATTGGTAGCTTGTCTTCCATGGTAGTTGTCAGATGGATCAAAATACAGTGGCATTTTCTCATTGGTCCATTTGGCCAATTCAACATGTAGTTGTACAATTTTGTGGAGCACTACAGATCTAAGGTAGATCTATGGTAGGCGCTATCTTGCTATGGAGAACTGTAAGGATTTTAACCATAGTGACATAGCACCCTTACACCATGTGGATTAGGGGGCTAGGTCTTGCCAAGGTGTGTGTACCAAGTATTTCCAGGTGTCATTCGAAGTATGGTGCAGTTGCCAAGATTGGTGCTACGTATGATGGGCTCGGGTAAGAACAAGCATAGTATTATGACAAGTCTTCATGATCGTCAAATTTTAGGAAGATCGATGGTTAGCGCTATCTCACCATCGAAAGTTGCACACTGTATACCATAGCGACATAGTGCCTCAGTGACACATGTCAGGTGGGCTCGTGTTATCTTGTGAACCTCAAGGATGATGCCACATGTGCTGACAGCATTTTGCGGGCCCAGAAGTTGAAAAGCAAAGTGTAAAACATGATGAGTCTTCACGATCGTTAGATTAAGGGAAATCTATGGCAAGCACTATCTCGCTATGGAGAATTGCAAGAATTTTAACCATAGCAACATAGCGCCTTGATGACACATGTCTTGCTGGTTCAACCAAGGTTGATAGTTAACGGCTGGCAGTTAGTGTAACCGTTGTAGCTAGAGTTGGAGGAGTTGGTACAGTTAGTCATAAGAGATGGTCAACTATGTAGGACTTCCATGAACTGGAAAAATAAAAAGAGGTTGTTGGTCCACGTGGTCCATCCTACTTATAGAAATAGGTTGACTCACTGACTCTGCTGATTCATAAAGCAAAAATGAGGGTAATCGATTTTGTTGCATGATCTGATCTTCATGATCGATTCCAACTACCATGAAATGAATGAAGAATGAGAAGAACACTCCACCGCCCATCTTTTGATCCATCTACCAGTTTAGAGCATAGTTATGGCACTGTTTCAGTCTTCTCAAGGCCCTATTCCAAATCATTGTGTCTAGATCTGCATCAAGGTCAGATTTCCCCTTGATTGTCCTCTGCAAAACTTAATGGCAGGTAGCTGTGAGGTTCCTTCAGCTGGAAGAGATCTCAGTTATGCCTGAACTATAAAGGCAACTTTTGTAAATTTTGTTAAGGTCGACCTTTCTCTAACTTTTCTTTATTGTTGCTCTGCAATTCTAGTGTAAATTCCCCTATGCCTCTGAACTGTATAATTCTCCACTTATCTCCTTCAACCATTGGTATGAAAGTGCAAGAACTCTTTGCCTTTGCCATTATTTTGTGAAAATCTATAATCTGTATGCCTGTATCTCTAATGGCTTGTGAATGATATATAAGTGAACTTCTTTCCTTGTGTCATTCATCTTGGTTTTCTGATCTGTATGTGGTTATTAGATCAAAGCAAGTTTGGATGTGTATATCCTTAGTTTCATTCTGGTTCAATAGTACATATATGGGCAGGGATCGGTCTGAACACTCTATTTTGGTGCATCACCTCTTTAGATTAGACTAGGTATATTTTCTTTCATGATCTCCTTCTTCTTTTTCCTCTCCAAGAGTAGTTAGGTGCACCTTGATAGTAAGAGGAAGTTGGCCTTCTCCAGAGACTCAACCTCACAGTTCAAGTCCCACAGCTTGGAGGTTGTTTCCATGTTTCACTAGGTTGTCCTCATGCATAGGCCTTGGACAAGGGTGCAAACCGAAGTGACAACAAGTCCTCACTAATATCAACTGTGATTCTAGCTCCCCCTATGATCATAATATCATTTTTTTGATTTGGTGCATCAAAAGTATTATCCTCAATTTCCATAGCATTGTTATCTTGTGGTTGAATTGCTAGTTCAGTAAGCTCATTCATCACTTTTATAATTGCTTATTATGTTTCTTTTATCACTTGTTCATATAGACCCCATTATTTGTATGGTCCTTGTCTTTATCTCAATAGAGGCTCCAATGTGCTCATAATATTTTGAAATTTTCTTTCATTCTCTACTATGAAAAGTTTTTGTATGAAATATTCCCACATCTTATTGTCCTCTTCATTTGATCTCTTCTTCTTTTCCTTCAAATTCTCATTAAGTTCTCAAAGTATATTTCCATAAATGTGTATGAATTTTTATTTAAAGTCTATCATATATCATACCATTGCATTTTACAATTCTCTCTTTTGCAAAGGATCATATAATTCATAATACTTGTTTAGTTGTGTCAAGTTACCGTCTTTTATAACCATTTGATTCATTCTTCCTATCATAGGATTCCAAATTTTCTTCTTCTTTTATTATCTTTGGTTTCTCTCTAGGTCCAGGTCTCGTTGTCATTTCCTTAATCCTCTTTGATATTTTTCAAGTCTCCTAATTTTTTGGTTTGAAAAAGACCTATTGTTCTTGTAAAACTACTTTTTATGACCTTGTAGACTTCCTTGTAGATATAACTAGTTCAGGTTGAACATCCATAATACTAACTTCTTCTTCTAATATATGCATAGTTGTTGTGTTTGTAGGTGGACATTAAATTGACAGTATAGTAACTACTAGTGGGGTTCTTGGTGAAGGTTTCATAGACAAAGGTTAAACTAGTAAGATGTTTCTTTTTCCACTTCCCTTCATTTCAAAAGTTTTTTGTTTTGCTTCTACAAATTCTTCCTTAGTCATTTGTGTATCTTTTATCATTTTCTTCATCATACTATCAAGTTTCTTCTTAGTTTCCTTAGAAATTTTTAGTTGTTTTTAATCTATTAATCTCTCTTCATATGTGATCCATCACTCACGATTCTCATCAATATTAGATTCAAGTATCTCTTTGACATGTCTATCTATCATTTCCTTAATCACCTCAAATCTTGATGGTTCAACCAACATCACTCTAGGCTCTACTATGTCCATGCATGTTTTATCAATTTCTATCATGAAAAAAATGTTATCTTTATACTTTTCCATGATATATTTGGGAATCCTCATTCTCTTCTTGATCTCTATTTGAAATGATTTCATCATATTTTTTATTCTATTGGTCATTATTCCTCTATAGACTTCTTGATGTAATGACTCACTAACTTCATAGTGCATTTATCAGACTCCCATTCATATGATTTCATGTTAGAAAATCTCTTCAAAACTTGAAATAAAATATAAGTGAGTAAAGATTCAAATTTGAAAGTTCCATATTTATTCTTCTTTATCCTTTCAAAGTTATCAAATAATTGTTATCTCAAAATCTCACTAAGATTGACTTCTACTATGTCCACACATATCTTGTAACAAACATGAATAAATCATGTTGATACTTCATCCTCTCTAAGACTTGATTTCATATTATAATCCAAAATCTTATTTATAAACCTTACATTATTCTTCTTAATTAAGCTTAGCAACATGCCTCTGCCATTCCATTTGTTTTTTGTGTTCTATTTTACTATCTTCTTCACATTTTTCTATTAATTAGAATTATACCCTTGTTTCTCAAACTAATTACCTCATGGATCATTTTACTAGTAATTTTATCTAGTTTATTTTCAATCCATAACATATTTTCATATACTCAGCTCAAAATGATTCTTGTCCATCCTTGATTCTCAAATTCATGATAAAATATGTATTATGAAACCCTAAGTTGCCCTAGGTTCTCAGAACCATATTTAAATGTCTTGTCTTTCATAAACATATTATAAAATTAATTTATTATATGTGAATCTCTTACAGCCTCAAATTTATAGTGTGTATGTTTCCTAAAGTCTTCCATGATCAAAACTTCATCCAAAATTTATGAAAATGCCCCGACAAGGTCACCTTCCAATGCTAGTATAGGGTTTTTCTTAAATTTATGTCCAGGTTTCTATAAACTATCATGAACTAGTGAATGATCCATTTCCACAATGTTCATTTTCAAATTAACTTCATAAATCATCCTTGTCATTGGAAAATACCTTTTAAATCACAAATTTAGGGCTTTGACAAAAATTTGATCAAATTGCTTCTAAAATGCTCCAAATTAATTTCCAGTCTCCTTTCTAGCTCCTTGAAATTTTCAATTGATCAAATAGTGTCCAAATTGATTTATTTCAACCCTTAAATCCACCAAAATTTGCATCTACATTAATTATTCAAGTAGACTAGATCTCTTTTTTGTGGTCACATACAATCATATTTTCTCATGTGCTATTAGTTATATCTTTCTAACAACCTTCCTATGCTTTCCTCAAGTGTGTAAAAACTTAAATATTCCAATAAGGGATCTAATTTAGTATCCCATGTTTCCTTAAAGATTTAATTTCTCAAGTTGATAAAGGGGTTTTAGCTATAAATACATATTTCATTTTCTTCTTTGATGTGTCTTTTGTCTTTTCTACCCATACCTTAGTACTTGCAACTGTTCCTTCTCTAACAAATATTTTATTAAGACTTTTAACTTTCTTTCCTTTCACATTATCATTTCTTCTAGAATTGTTGTTCACATTCCTTCTAAATTCCATATTCTATAATCTCATGTTAGGTGGTTATCATGTTATTCATTCTAAAAAATATTTTTGTATGTCCCAAATTTTTGTAAAGCTTACATGCTATAATTATGTTTTCATATCTAGGTCCAAATTGATTAGTTTGTAGTCTACAATCTCTATCAATATGCCCAAAGTTGTTGCACTTACAATACATAAATCAATTTCTTATGACATTTATTTCTCCTAATAGTTTACTAGCTATAGGGTTAATACTTTCTTATATTCTATTATCATTATTTAATCTTGGTTTCTTACATTCACTAGATTAATGTCCATAAGAAAAGAAATTATAATAATAACTAGAAATGGGTTTAGCATACTTACATGTGGAGTCCTTCTTCATGTGTCCAAGATGATTACAAGAAAATAATCTTACATTGAATTGTTTCTTTACTTTTTTAGTTTTATTAGGTACTTCTATGTTCAAACTTTTTAGCTAAGTAGGTTATTGGTTCACTAGATCTTATTCCTTAGTAACTTTGTATCTTTTAGATGATTCTTCTTCTACATATCCAATCCTTGTTTTGTCTATAGTAGTCATTGTATCATAATATTATCATCAATATTTTTAGTGCTTAAATATAACTTCTCAAGATATTTCTTTATTTTCATAATTTCTCCTTTAACAATAGTGTTGTACTTGTCAAATTTGGTATATTGTAACTTTGTAGTCTCAAGTGCAGATGTCACTTTGGTAAATTGAAATTTAGGTTTTCATTTTCAAGTCTCAAATCAAACTAAAATTTTTTCATCTTCCATCATGCTCATCTTAAAAATTTTAATTCCAAGTTCATTTTTCAAAATTTCATTCTCCTTCTTAAGCCTTGAAATTGATTTACTATCCTTGATCTGATCATGTCTCAATATTTTTTTATCTAGATGATTCAATCTTCTCTTTCAATTTCTAAATGAAATCTTGTGCTTCTTTAAGTTTGATCTTCAATTTATTTCATTCTTCTATAATTGTATCAAGTTCCTTGATATTATTTTATAATTGATCCATATCCGTAGAGATCTTACTCAAGCTACTAGGCCTCCTTTGAGTAATTGTGCTCTGATACCAATTTTTAGGAATAGGGATAATACCCACAAAATGATCCACTAATCAAAAGTATCTTGTGAAAGATATTGACCATGTTAGGATTCTATTGCATTTATATAGTGTCTTGGTCCTTGTTAGAGGACCAAGCCTTGTTAGAAGCCTCCACCTCATTAGGAGTTGGTATTACAATTACATAAAGTATGCAAGATGAGTTGTCATGTCCCCTTTTCAAATAATTAAAAATAATAATCTTTGCTAAGCCAGGCAGGCCCAAAAAGGTGAAGTTTTGGAAAAAGGGGATAATCTTTGGAAGCTAATGGAATAATAAATGAAGATTATTATTAAAATATGTTTTATTAACCCCTCTTGGATGTGAGTTAGGGTTATGCCCTCTTTTAAGGGGTTTGGAGGCATTTTGGGCTGATTTCAGAACTTGATTTTTGCTCATTTCTTTGTTATTCTTCAGAGGTTGCCAAACCCGTGGAGAAGGAGACCCAAGAATGGGAGTTTGCAGGTTTCCAAGGAGACCCAAGAATGGGAGTTTGCAGGTTTCTAGGAAGGCTAAGGATGGGATTTTGAAGAAATTCCATGTGCATACTCATGCAGAGTTTTCCTTTGTGCTGAACAGTGCAGATTTGCTATTTTGTGCTATTTTCGGGAGCTCGATGAGCATTGTTTTTTGTCCTCCGTTTGGGGGCTATTTTGTGCATGTTATATAGATCTAGAAATGTCATTTTATAGGCTGTTATGCTGCTCAAATTTCTATAAAAATGTCCACTTTCAGATTTATTAATAATAGGTGAAGCTATGAAGCTTTTGGAACTAAATCTGGCATACTCGATTTGGAGTTTCTTGAGAAATTTGGTGGATCTTTGTGATATTAGTTTTTTGATTTTGGAAATCTGATTAGAGGCATGAAATATCATATAAAATCATAAAAGGGACATTTAAATGGTATCAGAGCCATGATCTTGCTAGCCTGAGAGTTTGTAAAAGTTTGCATGTCAATTTTGACAACTACCTAGATCTTGCATGTCAGTTTTGACAACTACCCAGATCTTGCATGTCATTTTTGACAACTACCCAGATCTTGCATGTCATTTTTGACAACTACCCAGATCTTGCATGTCAGTTTTGACAACTACCCAAATCTTGCATGTCATAATTTATGGTTGCATGTTGCTTCTAATCAGATGCATGTCAAAATCTATGGTTGCATGCTACTTCCAATCATTTTCATGTTAGTTCTTGGTGAATTTGGTGGTTGCATGTTGCTTCTAATCAGTTGCCTGTCAAAATCTATGGTTGCATGCTACTTCTAATTAATTGCATGTTATTTCTTGGTGTTTGAAGAAGTTATAACCTATTGGGGTTACACTCTACTTTATTCAGAATGGATAGGTATTGTACAGAGTCTCAAAGGACACGATCTTGGACAATTGATATCCAGAGTCAGAATAGTAGAAAGGATGGTTATTTAGACATTCGAGATAAACTTAAGAAAATTAGCCATGACATGTCTGAACAGTTGGTTGATCACCACCATATAATGAATGATATGTTGTCTGACCCAGCTAAGGTGGATGAGTTGACTGGATTTCTATTTGGCAAATTTTCTCACAGGGCAGATGACACAATTACCAAGAACTTGCATGAGGAGTTTGAGAAACTAGCTTATAGCCAGGCAGAGGTCTCAGATTCTACTCCACCATAGTAGGTAGTGAGAAAGGATATTACGCAAATTGATAGTAATGGTCAACTTGATATTGAAATTGAGACAATTGTATATGTCATGTCCCCTTTCCAAATAATAAAAAAATAATAATCTTTGCTAAGGTAGGCAGGCCCAAGAAAGTGAAGTTTCGGAAAAAGGGGGTTAATCTTTGGAAACCATTGGACTAATAAATGAAATTATTATTAAAATATGTTTCATTAACCTTTATTGGACGTGAGTTATGGTTATGGCCTCTTTTAAGGGGTTTGGAGGCATTTTGGGCAAATTCTAGAACTTGATTTTTGCTCATTCTTTGTTATTCTTCAGAGGCTGCCAAACCTGTGGAGAAGGAAACCCAAGAATGGGAGTTTGTAGGTTTCCAAGGAGACCCAAGAATAGGAGTTTGTAGGTTTCCAAGAAGGCTAAGGATGGGAGTTTGAAGCCATTCCATGTGCATGCTCATACAGAATTTGCCTTTGTGCTGAACAGTGCAGATTTGTGGGTTTTCGGGTGTGTTTTTTGTATGAGTTTGGTGTTTTCAGTTGAGTATTACATATCAGTTTGGGTTGCTGCTGTATTTCAGACTTTAAGGTGTTAAAATAGAGCTGAATATATGTATTGGGACATGATTAAACTTTTGATACAGATTATTAGTGTTTTCAGGCATTTTTGTGTTAATTTCGGGAGCCCAATGAGCATAGTTTTTGTCCTACATTTGAGAACTGTTGTGTAAAGGATATACGGATCTGAAAATATCATTTTGTAGGCTGTTATGCTGCTGAAATTTTTATAAAAATTTCCACTTTCAAATTTATTAATAATAGGTGAAGCTGTGAAGCTTTTGGCACAATTTCTGGCATACCCGATTTGGGGTTTCTTGAGAAATTTGGTATATCTTTGTGATATTAGTTGTTTGATCTTGAAAATCTGATTAGAGGTTGAGAATATCATATAAAATCAAAAAAGGGACATTTCAGTGATATCAGAGCCATGATCTTGCCAGCCTGAGGGTTTGTAGAAGCTTGCATGTCAGTTTTGACAACTACCCAAATCTTGCATGTCAGTTTTGACAACTACCCAGATCTTGCATGTTAGTTTTGACAACTACCCAGATCTTGCATGTCAGTTTTGATAACTACCCAAATCTTGTATGTCAAAATTTATGGTTGCATTATACTTCTAATCATTTGCATGTTAGTTCTTGGTGAATTTGGTGGTTGCATGTTGCTTCTAATCAGCTGCATGTCAAAATTTATGGTTGCATGCTACTTCTAATCATTTGCATGTTAGTTCTTGGTAAATTTGGTGGTTGTAGAAGTTTGCATGTCAGTTTTGACAACTACCTAGATCTTGCATGTCAGTTTTGATAACTACCCAGATCTTGCATGTCAGTTTTGACATCTACCTAGATCTTGCATGTCATAATTTATGATTGCATGTTGCTTCTAATCAGCTACATGTCAAAATTTATGGTTGCATTCTACTTCTAATCATTTGCATGTTAGTTCTTGGTGAATTTGGTGGTTGCATGTTGCTTCTAATCAGTTGCATGTCAAAATCTATGGTTTCATGCTACTTCTAATCATTTGCATGTTAGTTCTTGGTGTTTGAAGAAGTTATATCCTATTGGGGTTACACTCTACTTTATCCAGAATGGACAAGTATAGTATAGAGCCTCAGAGGACACGATCTTGGACAATTGATATCTAGAGTCAAAATAGTAGAAAGGATGGTTATTTAGACATTCGAGATAAACTTATGAAAATAAGCCATGACATGTCTAAACAGTTGGTTGAGTACCACCGTATAATGAATAACATGTTGTCCGACCCAGCTAAGGTGGATAAGTTGACTGGATTTCTATTTGGCAAATTTTCTCATAGGACAGATGACACAATTCCCAAGAACTTGCATGAAGAGTTTGAGAAACTAACTGATAGCCAAGTAGAGGTCTCAGATTCTACTCTGCCACAGGAGGTGGTGGGAAAGGATATTACATAGATTGATAGTAATGGTCAACTTGATACTCAAATTGAGACAATTGTTTACAGGTCATCAAAGGGTGATGCCACAGGTATTCAGGATGGTATAGTTACAACAGGTAGTGACTACAATGTAGTGGGTTCAGATGATGATTATGAGGATGTTGTTGTGCAGGATGGTGAGATACCTAGTAGAGATGAGCAGACATTGAGCATTCATGACTTTGCTGAGAAAGAGTACCAGGCACAGTTAGATGCTTCATCACATGAGGTTGAGGCCAGTAGTACTTCACATGATTTGTCTAGCCAGTTGAACATGAACAAAGATAGTATTGTGACTTCATTATCTCATCATGACAGGTATGTGGAGTTAGTTGGTATTGGTCATATTACTCAGGTGAGGAGTTTACTTGAGTTACCAGTTGATTCTAGTTTACGGATATTGACTCGAGATTATTATATTGGCATTTGGGATTTAGTTGACTGGAGATCTTTAACACTTTTTGGTAGCAGTGTTTGTTTGGGTGCTATCATGGATTTGATTAGCAGATTATGCGGTGTTGTCTTTTCTTGTGCCAGTATCTTGTCTGATGTTGGTATTAGTTTTTATACACCGATGTTGGGCTTTGTTCATATATCCAGTCGACCATACTTGTTGGAATGTGTTGATGATATTTCATATTTGGTAGTGTGTATAGATGAGTCCCAGGATCATATTGTCATTGATGACATCCAGGAGGATGCAGTGGGCAGTTTTGAAGACTTAGTTTCCTTGGGTATAGAGGAGTTGGACAGCAATGCTAATGTTTTTGATACTATGTATGTTGACATGAGTTTTAGATTTGATTCACATGATATGGATTGTAATACTCTAGAGACTAGTAACTTTGAGGATACTCCTTTAGACAGTGCATCAGAGGAGGTTTGTAGGAGACAGTCAAGCCAGTGCCATTATGTGTCTAATCAGTTGAGAGTTAGTGACCAAGACATTGCTATCACTTAGTTGTTAGCAGTTTATGGATGGGGTTCTCCTACTAGTGATGAGCAGGGAGGCAGTTATCTTTCCTTGATGGAGTTCCACTCTTTATGGGAGGCTATCTAGATTCTGAGACAGGATTATATGCAGTTGGTAGCCAACAGAGATTATCTTATGAAGTGGGGTAGTACAGCATATGATGCATTGTTGGCCAAGGAAGATGAGGTGAGTGAGCTTACTGAGCAGCTTGAGGTGACTTCTGAGATTCTTGAGAGTACACAATTGGCTTTCAAGGAGTCACAGTTTTATTTGGCTAAGGTGACCATGGAGTTAGAGTGACTACAGTCTTTACTTGATTCTATACAGTCACAAGCTATGGTGTTTGGTGATTCGAGGATGTCCATGGCTAATATTGTCAAAGACAATGGAGATGGGGATGCATCCATTCTTGATACTAACATTGGCATATCAGGTTCATTCCCACTAGAGTCAGGTTCAATTGAGTTGGGTGTTGTAGCAGATTGTTGTATGCCTGACATGGTGGTCGCCTCTAGTATTGATGGCATAGAGACTAGAGATGTATCAAAGATCATGTGTGATGTTGGTGAGTTGATAGTTGGCATGGTTCCTGCTAGTAATAATACTCCCTTGGTGATATCTTCAAAGGTAGTAGTCAGTTCCAACATGGTTAATGATCAATTGCAGTTAGTTTCATCTGGATTATAGTTTGAGCCACTAACTAAGATTGGTACATTCTATCGGCATTACATTATGAGGTACGCTCATCAATTTACCTTTGATGACCATGTTGATGAGATAATGATACAGAGATGTACTTTGGTTCCTAGTTCTTATCATCAGTTATGGGACAATTTGATGCCTCAAGATGAGAGTTGTGATGGGCATGACATGGTGATAGGTTTTGCAGTTGACAGCTTGATAATATGTGACTTAGAGTAGGAGTTTGGGAGTGATTCTTCAGTGGGTGTTGTTATTGATTCTACTCCTTTGGCTATGACATCTCCTGACTTAGCTAGTGATCAGTCACAGTGGGTTATATCACTTGTTCATGGTGACCTGTTGACTGAGGTTGGTTTTTTTAATCAACATTATAATGCAGGGTATGTACATCAGTTAGCATTTGATCCTTGTTTTGAGGAGTTGATGGCAGACAAATTTGGTTTGGATTCCATTTCTTACTCTTTATCTTGTAATTTCTTTTCACCATCAGCAGTGCATGGGAGTTATGGTTATGAGATAGTGGCCGGTGATTTGAAGATTTCTATTGACTACAGGAGTTGTACAGTGTGTGGATTCTCCATACCTAGTACAGTTTCATTCGAGAGCGTTCACCATTGTTGCAGAGTTGGATTGTACATTCCATATAGGCCAGTAGGATGCATTGATGGTATTTACTGTATTGGTAGTTTGATTTGTCCACTTTACTTGGGTTCTGATGTTTTAAGAGTTTGTGTCTCATGGGTTTTTGACTATGGTGGTGGTGATTTTGGAGTTTGGTTGAGCTATAATTGTCAGTTTGATTATGAATTCCTCTTGGTCATATTGCAGAGGATATTGCAGGAGCCTGTGTTAATTGGTAGTAGTATAGTTCATGACTACATTTGGGATCTACGTGGATTGATTGGTTTATTTTTCAGCCATTGCTTGAGGAAAAGAAATGTTTGGGAGGGGAGGACTTGTCATGTCCCCTTTTCAAATAATTAAAACTAATAATCTTTGCTAAGGCAGGCAAGCCCAAAAAGGTGAAGTTTTGGAAAAAGGGGATAATCTTTGGAAGCTAATGGACTAATAAATGAAGATTATTATTAAAATATGTTTTATTAACCCCTCTTTGATGTTAGTTAGGGTTATGCCCTCTTTTAAGGGGTTTGGAGGCATTTTGGGCAGATTCTAGAACTTGATTTTTGCTCATTCTTTGTTATTCTTCAGAGGCTGCCAAACCTGTGGAGAAGGAGACCCAAGAATGGGAGTTTGCAAGTTTCCAGGGAGACCCAAGAACGGGAGTTTTTAGGTTTCCAAGAAGGCTAAGGATGGGATTTTAAAGCCATTCCATGTGCATGCTCATACAGAGTTTGCCTTTGTGCTGAATAGTGCAGATTTGTGGGTTTTCGGGTGTGTTTTTTGTATGAGTTTGGTGTTTTCAATTGAGTATTTCATATCAATTTGGTTTGTTGCTGTATTTCAAAATTTAAGGTGTTAAAATAGAGCTGAATATATGTATTGGGACATGATTAAACTTTTGAGATAGATTATTAGTGTTTTTGTGATGTTTTCGGGCATTTTTGTGTTAATTTCGGGAGCCCGATGAGCATAGTTTTTGTCCTACATTTGAGAACTGTTGTGTAAAGGATATAAGGATTTGGAAATGTCATTTTGTAGGCTGTTATGCTGCTTAAATTTCTTTAAAAATGTCCACTTTCAGATTTATTAATAATAAGTGAAGTTGTGAAGCTTTTGGCACAATTTCTGGCATACCCGATTTGGGGTTTCTTGAGAAATTTGGTGGATCTTTGTGATATTAGTTGTTTGATCTTGAAAATCTGATTAGAGGTTGGGAATATCATATAAAATTAAAAAGGGACATTTCAGTATACAGGTCGTTAAAGGGTGATATCACAGGTATTCAGGATGGTATAGTTACAACAGGTAGTGACTACAGCGTAGTGGGTTCAGATGATGATTATGAGGATGCTGTTGTGCATGATGGTGAGATACCTAGTAGAGATGTGCAGACATTGAGCATTCATGAATTTTCTGAGAAAGAGTACCAGGCACAGTTAGATGCTTCATCACATGAGGTTGAGGCTGGTAGTACTTCGCATGATTTGTGCAACCAGCTGAAAGTGAACAAAGATAGTATTGTGACTTCACTATCTCATCATGACAGGCATGTGGAGTTAGTTGGTATTGGTCATATTACTCAAGTGAGGATTTTTCTTGAGTTACCAGCTGATTCTAGTTTACAGATATGGACTCGAGATTTTTATATTGGCATTTGGGATTCAGTTGACTGGAGATCTTTAACACTTTTTGGTAGCAGTGTTCGTTTGGGTGCTATCATGGATTTGATTAGCAGATTGCACGGTGTTGTCTTTTCTTGTGCTAGCAACTTGTTCGATGTTGGTATTAGTTTTTATACATTGATGTTGGGCTTTGTTCATATATCCAGTCGACCATACTTGCTGGAATGTGTTAATGATCTTTCATATTTGGCAGTGTGTACAGATGAGTCCTAGGATCATATTGGCATTGATGACATCCAAGAGGATGTAGTGGGAAATTTTGAAGACTTAGTTTCTTTGGGTACAAAGGAGTTAGACAGCAGTGCTACAATTTTTGATACTCCCTATGTTGATATGAGCTTTGGAGTTGATTCACAGGATATGGATGGTAATACTCTAGAGACTAGTAACTTTGAGGATACTCCTTTAGACAGTGCATCAGAGGAGGTTTGTAGGATACAGTCTAGCTAGTGACATCATGTGTCTAATCAGTTGAGAGTTAGTAAGTGAGACATTGCTATCGCTTTCCAGCATTTTGATGTTGCTCGTCAGTTGTTAGCCATTTATAGATGGGGTTCTCCTACTAGTGATGAGCAGGGAGGTAGTTATCTTTCCTTGACATAGTTCCACTCTTTATGGGAGGCTATCCAAATTCTAAGACTAGATTATATGCAGTTGGTAGCTGATAGAGATTATCTTATGGAGTGGGGCAGTATAGCATACGATGCATTGTTGGCCAAGGAAGATGAGTGAGTGAGCTTACTCAGCAGCTTGAGGTGACTTCTGAGATTCTTGAGAGTATACAGTTGGCTTTCAAGGAGTCAAAATTTCATTTGGCGAAGGTGACCATGGAGTTAGAGTGACTACAGTCTTTACCTAATTCTATACAGTCACAAGCTGTGGTGTTTGGTGATCTGAGGATGTCCATGGCCGAGATTGTCAGAGATAGTGGAGATGGGGATGCATCCATCCTTGATACTAACATTGGCATATCAGGTTCATTCCCTCTAGAGTTAGGTTCAGTTGAGTTGGGTGTTGTAGTAGATTGTTGTATGCCTGACATGGTGGTGGCCTCTAGTACTGATGGCACAAAGACTAGAGATGTATCAAAGATCATGTGTGATGTTGGTGAGTCAGCAGTTGGCATGGTTCCTGCTAGTAATACTACTCCCTTGGTGATATCTTTGGAGGTAGTAGTTAGTTCCAACATGGTTAATGATCAATTGCAGTTAGTTTCATCTAGATTACAGTCTGAGCCACTGATTGAGATTAGAGCATTCTATCGACATTACACTATGAGGTATGCTCATCAATTTACCTTTGATGACCATGTTGATGAGATGATGATACAAAGATGTACTTTGGTTCCTAGTGCTTGTAATCAGTTATGGGACAGTTTGACACCTCGGGATGAGAGTTGTGATGGGCATGACATGGTGATAGGTTCTGCAGTTGACAGCTTGATAATACATGACTTAGAGCAGGAGTTTGGGAGTGATGCTTCAGCAATTGTTGTTACTGATTCTACTCCTTTGGCTATGACATCTCCTAGCTTAGCTGGTAGTCAGTCATAGTGGGCTATATCACTTGTTCATGGAAAATTTGGTTTGGGTTCCATTTCTTACTCTTTATCTTGTAATGTCTTTTCACCATTAGTAGTGCATGGGAGTTATGGTTATGAGATAGTGGCCGGTGATTTGTAGAGTTGTGTTGACTGCAGGAGTTGTATAGTGTGTGGATTCTCCATACTTGGTACAGTTTCATTCGAGAGCATTCACCATTGTTGCAGAGTTGGATTGTACATTCTGTATAGGCCAGTGGGATGCGTTGATGGTATTTACTCTGTTGGTAGTTTGATTTGTCCACTTTACTTGGGTTTTGATGTTCTAAGAGTTTGTGTCTCGTGGGTTTCTGACTATGGAAGTTGTGACTTTGGAGTTTGGTTGAGCAGTAATTTTCAGTTTGATTATGGATTCCTCTTGGTTATATTGCAGAGGATATTGTAGGAGCCTGTGTTAATTGGTAGTAGTATAGTTCATGACTACATTTGGGATCCAGGTGGATTTATTGGTTTATTGTTCACCCATTTCTTGAGGACAAGCAATGTTTGGGAGGGGAGGACTTGTCATGTCCCCTTTTCAAATAATTAAAACTAATAATCTTTGCTAAGGCAGGCAAGCCCAAAAAGGTGAAGTTTTGGAAAAAGGGGATAATCTTTGGAAGCTAATGGACTAATAAATGAAGATTATTATTAAAATATGTTTTATTAACCCCTCTTGGATGTGATTTAGGGTTATGCCCTCTTTTAAGGGGTTTGGAGGCATCTTGGGCTGATTTCGGAACTTGATTTTTGCTCATTTCTTTGTTATTCTTCAGAGGCTGCCAAACCTGTGGAGAAGGAGACCCAAGAACGGGAGTTTGCAGGTTTCTAGGGAGACCCAAGAATGGGAGTTTGTAAGTTTCCAAGAAGGCTAAGGATGGGATTTTGAAGCCATTCCATGTGCATGCTCATGCAGAGTTTTCCTTTGTGCTGAACAGTGCAGATTTGCTATTTTGTGCTATTTTCGGGAGCCCGATGAGCATTGTTTTTTGTCCTCCGTTTGGGAGCTATTGTGTGCATGTTATATAGATCTATAAATTTCATTTTATAGGCTATTATGCTGCCCAAATTTCTATAAAAATTTCCACTTTCAGATTTATTAATAATAGGTGAAGCTACGAAGCTTTTGGCACTATTTCTGGCATACCCGATTTGGGGTTTCTTGAGAAATTTGGTGGATTTTTGTGATATTAGTTGTTTGATTTTGGAAATCTGATTAGAGGTGTGAAATATCATATAAAATCATAAAAGGGACATTTCATGAACCCACTTTCCAAACATGCAATATGCAATAATTTTCTTCAATATAAGAGATAAATACAAAAAGCTCTTACTATTATTTCTATCTTCAATAACTAATTTTCTTTTATTGCTCTTCAAAAAATTGATCATATATTTTCACTACTCTGATCAAACATCAAAATTTTGCATCTCAAAACAATAGCTTATCAATGTCATAGACATCTACACATTTCACATTTCAAGTTTTTTCCTTTATACCAATTTATTGAAAAATAACATGTATTGACATTTCACTTCTCAAATTTGGTATATTGTAACTTTGTAGTCTCAAGTGCAGGTGTCACTTTGGTAAATTGAATTTTAGGTTTTCATTTTCAAGTCTCAAATGAAACTAAACTTTTTTCATCTTCCATCATGCTCATCTTAAAATTTGTAATTCCAAATTCATTTTTCAAAATTTCATTCTCCTTCTTAAGCCTTGAAATTGGTTCACTATCCTTGATCTGATCATGTCTCAATATTTTTTTATGTAGATGATTCAATCTTCTCTTTCAATTTCTAAATGAAATCTTGTGCTTCTTTAAGTTTGATCTTCAATTTATTTCATTCTTCTATAATTTTATCAAGTTCCTTGATATTATTTTATAATTGATCCATATCCATAGAGATCTTACTCAAGCTACTAGGCCTCCTTTGAGTAAATGTGCTTTGATACCAATTTTTAGGAATAGGCATGATACCCACAAAATGATCCACTAATCTTGAATCTGTCCATTAGGTCTTTACCTAATCCTCACCTTGAATTTAATGATCCAACTTAGCAATCTTATCTTCAACATAGTTTACATATCCCAAGAAATCAACTGAACCAGTTGGAAATCATGATTTCCTCAAATTATTCTTCAATAGTATTACTCGACAATCACTAAGTTCTGACACTTGGTTTTCACTAAATAATTAGGTGTTGTAAAACTTCTTAGCTCAGCATCGACTAAATTTCTTGATCGATACTAGTTCTCAGTTAATACTAGATTTTCTTGGCACTAAATGTGACTCAATTGACACTAGCATCACTCAACATTCCTTTTCCTTTTACTCTATTGCTCGACTTGGCTTAGCTACCTTGACATAAATAGTCATTGTGCTTTATCAAAGTCTATCTAATTAAATGTCCATTATAGCTTCCTTTCTTCTAGGTGTTACTTTTATTAGCAATTTCTCAAATCCTCTTCAATTAATCAAATAGATATGACATTTAGATTAGGTAGGAATATGTCTCATCAATAGATTTAACATCAATGACAAAACAAAAATTGTTCCATTTGTAAGTTTTCAACAATATCCCTCTTTGCAATCAATGGAAACATCTCTATATTCCAACAATCTCTACATCTCAATACTTACCATACAACCCAAAAATATTTCTCCCTCTAAAATAATAAATATCTTTCTATATATTCATATTCTCTCCCTTTGAATTTTTTTGTTTATCTCTCCCATTAGTATATCTCTCCCTCTTTAACAAAAATGCCAAAGACACTATACTTTCATGGCTTCAATCTCTTCATACATCTAAGTTATGTAGATTTTGCATGTCTAGCTAATTTTTGTCATCTATCTATGACTGATCTATTATACTTTACTTGACTATCTACCTTGGGCTTGTTTATTGCATCAATGTGTAAGATATTTTGATTAGCACATTTGATGCAATGCACCTTGCATCCTTAAGTAGCTTTGATTAGGGGAATCACCCCTAATTTAGCTCTAAGATATTCATGAGCATCTTAAGGTAAGGGTTTTGTAATATGTCAGCAATATGTACTTTGATGTTCACATATTCTAGCTTCACTTCTTTATCTTATACTAGATTGCTTGAGTAATGATACTTGATAGAAATGTGTTTTGTCTTAGTGCACATTATTGGATTCTTTGAAATGTTAATAGCACTTGTGGTATCACAATAGATAACCATTAGATCTATAATCTCTTTTTTCACACCTTTCAGTAATTACTTGATCCACATAATGTTTAAATAGTTCACTGCAGCTATGACATACTCAACTTCAGCTATTGATTGGGAAATACAATTATGTTTCTTTCTTGTCCATGACAGTAATATCTTTCCTAGAAAGAATGCACCTCCACTAGTTCTTTTTCTGTCATCAATATTTCCTGCCCAATATGAGTCAGTGAATACCTTTAGTTAAAATTTATCACTTCTCTTGTAATACAATCCATAGTCTTATGTACCTTTCAGATATCTCAATATCCTTTTTACATCCATCATGTGATTCTCTTTAGGATTTTTTGAAAATGTAGCAACTATCCTAACTGCTAAAGCAATATACGTTCTGTTGTGAACAATGTATTGCAATTTTTTAATCATGGATCTATATGAGGTCTAGCTCACATCAGTAGATTCATCATTCTTAGATAGTTTATGACTTGTTGACATAGGTGTGCTCACTAGCCTTGAATATTTCATACCAAAAGTCTTTATTATCTCCTTGATGTATTTCTATTGTGTAATGAAAATACTAAACTTCATTTGACATACTTGTAATCAAACAAAGAATTTGATCTCACCAAACATAGACATTTCAAATCCCTTCTTCATTTCATTAGCAAATGATTTTCATAATGCTTATCTTTGTCAAAATATAATGTTATCAAAAAATATTTTAGATAAGAGTACTTCATTGTTCTTACCATTTTCAAATATATATTATTATTATCATTTGTCCTTTCAAAACCAATCTTCACCAAATAATTATGCAATCTTTCATACCATGCTCTTGGGGCTTGTTTCAATCCATAGAGGGATTTTTTCAGTTTACATACCAGTATCTTCTTGTCTAGATCCAAAAATCAATCAGGTTGATCAATGTATACTTCTTCCTCTAGTATACCATTTAAAATGCAAATTTGACATCCACCTAATATACTTTGAAATTCTTGTAGGCTAAATATGTAAGCATATTTCTAACTCCTTCAAGTCTTTCTACAAGAGCAAAAGTTTCTCCATAATCAACTCCTTCTTGAGCATAACCCTTGGATACCAATCTTTCCTTATTTCTTGTTACTTCACCATTCTCATTAAGTTTGTTTCTAAAAATCCACTTTGTCCCAAAGACATTTTTGTCTCTAGGTCTTCACACCAAAGTCCAAGTATTGTTCTTCTCAATTTGTTTAATTTCTTTGTTCATTGCTTGAATCTAATCTTCATTCTCCAAAGCATCTTTCACTATTTTGGGATCAAATTTATAGAGCAAGCATGTGTCATCTTTGAATTTTTTTCTTGTCATTACACTTGATTCAACATCACCAATGATTTGATTAAGTTTGTGATGTATTCTCACATATTTTGCTAACACATGTAGTTTCCTTCCTTGTTCTTCTATAGGTTCATCTTGAAAATCAATCTCAACCTCTTTTTCTCTTTCTTATTTAGGTTCTATTTTGGCTTCTACATGCCCAAAATTTTCTATGTAATGGTTGCCATTGCCTATCTATGACTCGGCATCTTCAATCTATTTATCAACACCCACTCTCTCTTGCTCAGCAATTTGTTGATCTACAACATTTCCTATCTGCTAAGAGACTGTAGCTTGGTTTACTTGTTCATTAGGAGTTCTTGGAGCATCATCATATACATAGATGAATGTACTATAGTCTTTAGGTTCTTATTTGCATGCAGTATCACTTCTTTCTACAAAATCATCAATTTTCACATTTGCACTTTCCACAATTTTGTTAGTGTTAGAGTTCAAACACTTATAAGCTTTTCTTTTAGTGGAATATCCTAGTAATATGCCTTCCTCACTCTTTACATCAAGTCTTACATTCCTCTTATCTTTAAGTATATAGCATCTACTTCCAAATATTTTGAAATATTTCACATTAGGAGCATATCCATACCATAGTTCAAAAGGTGTAGCATTTGTACCTTTCTTGACTTGTACTCTATTTAGGGTATAAATAGTAGTACTAATAGCTTCTCTCCAATATTTATTTAATAAAATCTTCTCCATCATTAATTTCCTTGCACAACCCATTATTGATCTATTCCTACTTTTAGCTATTCCATTTTGAGGAGGGGTCCTTGGTGCTAACATCTGTCTTTTAATTCCTAGATATCATTGTAGAATGTATTGAACTCATTGAAATAAATTCACCACATTCATCACACTCATTGTCCTAGAGTAATCATCAACAAATAGAATGAAATACTTTTATCCATAGTAACTTTGAACATCAATGGGTCCATATAGGTCAGTATGAACCAATTCCAAAATATCATTAGAAGTATATGTTTTTCTCTCAAAACTAGACTTAGTCAACTTTCCTAGTTGACATTGTTTACAAATAGAATTGTTAGGCTTCTTTAGTTTAGGTAACCCTCTTACTTTTTTCATTTTACTTATATCCACCAAATTATCAAAAATTAACATGATATAATCTCTTGTTCCATAACTAAACATCTTATTGTGTAAAACTAAACATGTTGTTGTGCAAACAAACATGTCTCATTTGATAAATCTAGATAGAAAAAGTTACCTCTAGTCTGCTCACCATTTCCAACTATCTTACCATCAACATCATGTATCTTGGCCTTCTTGTTATGAAATTCAACTCTGTAACCTAATTTGTTTAGGTGTAAAACACTCAAAAAATTATAGTTAAGTCCTTCAACCTAGTAAAAATTCTCACATTTTATCTTGTTAGACAATTGAATAGTCCCTTTACCTTTTACAACATATGTAATATCATTACCAAATTTTACACATCTAGCTTTGTATGGACCAATGTCCTCAAATTTTTATTTATCACTAGTCATATCATTTAAACATCCACTATCAATTATCCACTAGTCACTTGTGTTTACATATGAAATCAAATCAATTTTCTCATCTTCATTAGAGTCTTCTTTCATACCAACATAGACTACTTCATCATCATTACTTTTAGATTCATTTTTAGTTTCTTCTTCAAAAATATAACAAGATTTCTTGCCTTTGCAATCTCTGTTTCTCTTGAATTCTCAGCCATCTCTTCTTCCTTTGTACTTGATTTTATTCCTTTCATCCTTATCCTCTCTATCAAGACACCTAAAAGAAATATGACCTACTTTTTTGCATGAAAAATAGATAATAATTAGTTTACTTTTGTATTTACCTTTTGCTATTCCAAATCATTTTGCAATAAGAGATTCAAGTTCATCAATCTCATCATCAAAACTATCACTGTCACTCTTCACATATTTTCCTTTGTTTTTGCTAAGAACATGTGTCTTAAAGGAAGATTCAATAGTAGTAGGTGTGTATTTATCAAATTTAGACATTTCAAAAGTAGTAAGTCTACCAATTACACCTTCCAAGGTTAAGGTGTTACCTGGTGTGCATCTTAGTTTATGAATTGCAAATACTCTAATGGCATAAATAGGGAGTAGAGTCCTCAATACCTTTCTTGTCATAATTTCATCTTTTATTTCTCCATTTGTACCATGAATAGTATTAACAACTTCTTTAACTCTTTTGCATTATTGAACTATATTCTCACCTTCCATCATTCTCATGTCATCAAATTTACCTCTCAAGATTTTTGATTTAGCTCTTAGGACAATATCAACACCTCCATATATGGTCTTCAGTTTGTCCCACATTTTTTTTGTACTATCACAATCTTTTAGGTCATCAAACTCAAAATATCCTAGGGTTGAGGATATCTCCAACATTACTTGGTTGTATTCTATCTTTTATTTTAGTTGTTCAGTACTTGGAGGAGTAGTTGTTATCTTTATATATTCATTGTCCAAAAAATTGATAGAAGCATCACTGATACTCGATATGTGAAATGTCATCAATGCTTTTCATGGAGGAAAGTTATCCTTATTTAGCTTGGTTACATCTCTCTTGTAAATTATGATCTTTATCTTTAAGTGCGTTCAAACTTCTCTTTGTAGCATTTAGCTCTGATACCAATTATTAGAAATGTTCAAAATAATTGAGAGGGTGGGGGGAGGGTGAATTAGTTACTCAAGGTCCTTAAGTACCATTTGAATAATTAAAAAATAAAACTCTTACTCTTCTACTTATCCTATTATTGCTCAGCCTCTACTATTACTCAATCTCTACTATTACTCAGTCTCTACTATAAACAAAAATTACTATTCCAAATATAACATGCTTTGATAAATATAAAATGTAAAACATATAAAGCATTCAACACTATTTTCACACTAGGATTTTTACTTGGAAACCCAATTTGGGTAAAACCACCAGCAACATGTCACCAATTTTCACTCTTTTGAAATGAGTTTTGTTAGGAGCCAACCCTATTAAAGGTTACAATACACATTGTTAAATGTGACCTTCTTAGAGGATTTAATCACCCTGTTAGGAGTGGTCTTGTCAGAGGAATTTGATCATCCCATTTAGAATGTCACCTTATGAAAGGATTTACACATACTGTTAAGTCTTTCAAATAATTCTTAGGTCAACCTCTATTAAAAGGGTATCAATACAAACTATTTACAATTATTAGAAAGAAAATAGTAGGGTTTTGATATGTGTGATAATAACTCACTTTGTAATTTTAGATCTCTATTTGGTTTAGGTGTTGATTCACTAATAAGCTCTCCAATCTCATCTCTATTCTTGATTTTCTTAGCAACTCTTCAAGGAATCAGTCTCCCCCCTTCAACAATAAGTAAGCCTTCTTTCTTAGATTTTCCTTATCACTATCAACAACATCTCTACAAGCTTTCTCCTTTAGCTTTTCATTAACTCACTTGTCATTTCTGATCCACCTCTATTGATTTGTGTCTCTTGTATATACTTTCACTCCTTGATAATTTTTTAAGTTATGTACCTCTTTAATTAGGAAATTCATGATTTTCCATTTTCCATGATCACTAAATATGCTAGAGTTTATGATAAGGTTCAACGTGATTCACTGTATCTGTCCATCTTCTTGATCTTCTTCTATAAAATTCTCTTGAATCCATCTATTATGACTTTACCTAATCCTTTCCTTGAATTTAATGATCCAACTCAAAAATCTTTTCTTCAACATAGTTTACATCTCCCAATAAATCAACTGAGTCAGCCAGGAATCATGATTTCCACAAATTCATCTTCAATATTATTACTCAAAAATCACTAAGTTCTAACACTTGGTCATCACTTCATTTTTGAGTGCTACAAAAATTCTTATCTTGGCATCGACTAACTTTCTTGGTTGATATTGATTCTTGGTCAACACTAGATTTGCTTGGTACTAACAATGACCTAGTTGACACTAGTATCACTCAACATTCCTTTGCCTTTTACTCTATTGCTTAGCTTGGCTTAACTTTATTGACATAAAAAATCACTTTTATTTATTGAACTCCATCTAATAAAATTTCTATTGTAGCTTCATTTTCATAACTCAACATTTCCTCTAGGTGCTATTGTGTTGGAAATAATAATGGAAAAGTAAACTTTGAGAGGGGCGGAGGAGGGGGGGGGGGAGGGGAGGGCTGGGGGAACTGGCACTTCAAAACTTTAACCATAAAAAATTCACCACACATCCATCTCACAATTTAACATGTAAAATGAAATAGCTAACTATACATGTCCATTCATAGCATGAAACAAATAATACATAACACAATAAATTTGTTATCCAAAAACCCTTCAATGAGAAGGTAAAACTAGGGTGGGGGTGACACCCACAACTCTTCACTACTACAATTGTAAAGTGTAGCCAATTATGGTTACAATGAGTTTGACCATAAACTATGATCTACCCTATCATAGGTCTACCCTATTAAAGGCTTACAAAGACTGTTAGGTCTCACCTTGTTAAAGGATTTCAACACCTAGCTAAAAGTGTGCCTTGTTAGAGGACTTAAACTTACAATAAAGAAAGCACTTAGTTAAGAGATTTACAAAAGTTTTTTAAGACTACTCTATTAGGAGATTTTCTTTGTATCACCTATTAAAATGATTCAACACTTTAATCCTTTAGTTAGAACTCTATTGCTAGATGTTAGATCTTCTCTTTCCTTATGAATCATTGATCCTTCTAATCAGATATGTCTCCTTTATCCTCTATCTACTTTCATTTTTTCTCTCTTACTGATTAGGCAATTTAGATCATTATCACAACCTCCATAGCCACCGTGAATTCTCTCTTTACACTTAGCATTCATCTCCTTCCACTCATACAAACTCTTTAGGGTTTTCCTCCTTAAGTAAACATAGGTGGGATAGGGTTAGGTAAGAATCAACAGTTGAGGTTGATCCATATTGCCACTTAAAACATCTTGTAATATGATTGGTTGCATGTACTACATAGGGGTTCATAACATACCTCCATACATATCTTCTAGAATCGTAAAATAATCATTATGTAGGCCCAAAAATGGTTTGCATGATATTTTTGTTCATTACAAACAACTATGTCCAAAATTGTTCACTCAGGATTTGAAGGCTCTGATGCTTGGCCATCACTCCATTCTCAATGTTGTAACTTGGCTTCTAAATTACTTGGCATACACTATTTATTCGGCTTCTAAATGGCTTGGGATACACTATTTACTTGACTTGCACTACAATAGTGATAGATAATGATTACAAGTTTTTTCACTACCTTGTCAAAACCAACATTCTCCCCCTTTAATATGAGTGGAAAAAACACATTTTCATGCATATACAATCCTTATTATGAGCACAACTTAGACAATATATATCTGTGACTCAATTCTCATTCAAAAATTCAAAACTTCAAAATTTTGAAAAAAGGATGACTAACTATCATACCTTATTTTTCCATTTCTCGATTATTCCCCCTGAGTAAATATTTCCTTTTTGTATCTAAATTTAATACTCTTGCTGAGTAGATTTGTTGTTTCCTATTTCTTCATTTGTACTCCCCTTACTCAAAAACTTCATAATCCCCCTTTTGGACACTTATATTGTAGGTGGTACACTTAAAGTGCGTTTCTCCAAAAATGATTTATGGACCTCCATTATAATCTTTAGGGTTGCATCCCAATTGTTGCATATTACCTCTAGAGATTGATACTAAATGTCTAGTTAGGTAGAAAGGTCAACTAATCCATCATGAGTTGAAAGTTTGTTATCTTTCTTCATTAATGTCTCAGCATAGCCTAGTTCCATATGCAACACTTCCATGTGTGGAGTCAACATGAATTGAATACTTATCAAGGTAGCTTGAATATTTGCATCTTGTGATTTTAGCTTGGCAAGCATACCTTGTGTAAACAATAACCTCTAAAAATGAGCTTGACTTTGACCATGAGATAACTTAAGAGTAGTACCTATAGTTTGTATATCTCATTGCAATTGGTCAATAGCCCTCTAAACCTCCTATGTGAAAAGATTCACATCACAAAACTTAGTGTAAATAGAGAAAATATTCTCTAACACCTTCTTTACACCCTCCATTTTGGTTGCTAAATCAACCTGTCTAACTGAAATAGCACTAGATATCTTCTCAAGTACCTTGCTGTGAAATTTCCATTCAAACCATTCTAAAAGTTTCACATTTGTGTCTAGATCTTCATCCTTTATTTTGTCAACAATGGTTACAAGTTTCTCAATGATGGGCATGTCTTCATTTATATTAGGGAGACTAAAAGCATCATAAAATATATTTTTTAACTCATGCAAAACTTGTTTTTTCTTATACTCCCTTTTCATCATTTCTTGTGTCTTCTTTCACTACAAATCTTCCTATAGAATTTCCATCTCTTCAATTGTGATGATTGCCAGATCAATCATGGGAAACTCAATTAGCTCATCTAAAATTACATTGACAAAAGATGTATTAGTTATGCTCCTAGATGTGCTATTACTTGGCTTTGATATTTTCAAAGGTGTAGCATGAGTGCTTGGCCTTTGAAGAGCCTAATTACTAGGAGGAGTGACATAAGATGGTAGGGTAACCAGGGTCTATATGGAAATTTGTTCCTCTAGTGCAATAGTCGCCTACAACTCTTTAGTCATATCGTCTTTACTCTGTTCATGTTGTGCTTCATCTTGTGTTTGTGGAGTAGGTACAGGACTTTCTTCCTAACCTATATGAACTTTAGTTTCATCAACCTCAATTGTCAATATTGTTGGCATACCTAAACTATGTAGGCTAGGCATTGGTGTATTTGATTATTGTGCCTTAGCCTCTTTGATCTGAAATGTAACCATGGGCATTACAAATTATGTCTCTATTATAATTTTTGTCTATTCAAGGTGTGCACTTAGATTTTCTTGAAGATCATGTTTGTCTTTCTCCTTGTCTTTTGTGGATTGAGGTGGGACATTGGGTGTTTATTTTGGTTGTTCCCCTATAATGCAATTTCTTCCTTCTCAATCTCATATGTTTTCACCAATATAGGATTATTACACAATTGTGTTACCATGGTGGAATCCTTTAATATCTTCTTCAAATCTTCCTCAATCAAAGGATTGATGTTTTGAGTTGAATTATTAGCAACAACCTTGATTATAATCATTGATTCATGTTGACTCAACACTTGTACATCTTGTACATTTTGTTGCTCATCCTCAGTTATGGCCTCTTCTGTAGTTTCCTTAGTCACTTCTACATTAGCCTCTTTGACTAGAACTTTAGTATCTTGTACATCTTTATTGACATCACCTTCCTCAAATTTCTTTGTTCCTTCATTTTCTTTCATTTCAACTCTCATTGTGGGTATCCCATAGATAGTCTTCCAAAGCAATGTGCTTTGTGTTACCACTTCTTCTACATTATTCCTAAAAATCTTGAAAGCTCTATCTTTGGGGGAAAATCTCCCCCTTATATTTTTTCATAGATTTATCCATCATCTTCTTGTCCAAAGTAGGCATCACTCAGGCTAGTTGAGCCTCTCTTATTTGTCTTTATGTGGTCAAACTAAATTGCCATTTTTGCTCAACTCAATCATATAGACTATTAGGAAATTAGTTGGCATATTCTAGTGGAGTGGATTTGAATGTAGCCATCATATCATATATGGTTTCTTCAACCTTATTTTTATCTTCATTCCCTAGCTTATAAAAAATTTACATGTGTAAACCCACACAAATTTGCATTTGTAACAATATTTTCACACAAATTATCTAAGTCAGAGGAGGGACTATGGCTTACCACTTTAAATTGACTCATGTCATCTAACTATGTTTTCTCCTCATCTAAATTAGGTTTAGGCTCAAAATTCTTCAATCTATTGTATGGTTTCTTAATAGCCTCACTCCATTGTATTGTGTCAGGTGTCCTCTTGCAATTTTCTTGAATAGTGGTTGCCCTTGTGCTTGACCTAGTACTAGTTATTGCAGGTTTCTTCACAATCTTCTTAGGTTTCTCCACTATTTTGTCTTTTTCCTTTCTCTTCTTCTTAGTTGGTTGAGGTGCTTCCTTGGATTATTCTCCCTGAACACCTACATCTTCTTCTAGATCCTCTCCTTGACCTTGAGTTAATGCCAATGGGATGTTTCCTTGTTCTTCCTCATCATCATCATCATCATCATCATCTTCTCCTTCGTCTGCTTTACCAAATCTTTCCTTTAGATTTTTCACAAGTTTGTTCTTCTTCCTAAGAATAGTAGTTTTTTTAAAGTCTTATTATACTTGATTTGGCTTCCTCATAGTTACCAAATAAGGTGGAATTATTGTCAATATCTTCTTCTAATAGAGTTATAATAGCTACAGAGGCCTCATCTACATTTATCTGATATGGCAAGGGCTTCAACCATCAGACCCTTTGAATAGTTGTTGCACATATATATAGTTGGCATCCACTAAGAAACAAGAATCATCATAATGTTTCTCCACTAAGGATATAGGGATCCTTAACCTTTCTTTCATGGATTTCTTGAAATCCTCAAAGTAACTTATCATCAATGAATCAAAATTATCACCTAGCTACTCTATGAATTCTAAAATCTAACACTGCAATAGACCTATTGATCTTCTAAATTTTTTTTCCAAATGTAGAAAATGTGTTTCACACATAGAAGAATATGCAGACCAATAGAGAGCCAAATTTTCATGATGCATTCTTTTCTTTCTCGGCCTCCAATTTTTTTTATAGCTTTTGTAGTTACAACTTGGCAAGGTCATGGGAATGGTTCCTCTTTACTATCTTGAATCCCAAATCAAAAACTATGCAAGAAACATTGTTCAGTCAGCTAGACTAAAAGAACTTGTGAGCAATTACTCTCACTACAAAGGCAATTAAGAGATTTGAGATTGTGTCAATATACATCCCTCTTTTGTTCCATACTACACCTATATTCTTCTCAATCATATCCTTTGCATCATTACACATGCTATTAGGTCAATCAAGGGTAGGGTATCTGATACTCAATTAATGATACTCTTTTTGAGATTAATTGGTCCAACTTCCAACCAAATATAGTTATAATGTATGTGGCTTAGAAAAATTCATATCCATTCGGTCTTAGACACTTAAGTAAAATCTAGGGTATAGTTTAACCCTTTACATTCAATGATTTTATACTCTGCCCTCAAGATTCCATTATCACACAGTTTATTGTAGGAATCTTTTATCTCAATGTCACCTACTTCTCCTATCTTACTCATATAGAAACACCTAACATCTTGAATCATGAGAACTTTTGGTGATATCATCGATAACACACCAGATGAGTCTCCTTTATATGCTATCTCAGGTATAGCTTAGAAAGGTGGTTGTCTTACATCATTACTTATTAGTTGAACATTGAAAACCTCTCTTCCCTCTTTTCTAACATTTTCAAAAGAGCTAGATAGAATTATGAGTAACTAGGGTTTGCAAAAAATTCAAATAGTGTAACTCGGCAATAATGAAATACCTTTTTGAATCTAATGATTGATGACAAGTAACAATTGAATCCAATTCACAAACACTTGAATCTTCTATCTCAATTTTCCTTTGTGCTCTTCATGCACTCTATAAACTTTGGTAAGTAAAAATGAGTTGAAAATTGACTATATAACCCTTAATATTCAATAATAAATGCTCAGTGCTTACATATTTGTAAGCTCAACTATCATAGGACTTCCCACTCACTTGTTTTAGACATGATCTCCATTATTCTTGGAAAACATAGTGAGGTTGGCCAATACTAACATGATTCCATAACTCGACAATAACCACTATTCCTTTCCTTGCTCAACAACAATAGTAATGTCTTCCATGCTTGACACCAACATAGAAAACAAAAAAACTATAGATTTCTTCTAGGTTCTAATCAATATATTGCATCTTTAATTCATGCATATATAATCTTTTTAGATCTTAGATTCGTGTAATTGATGCATAGTATAAATTTTGAAATATGAGTCCCATACATACCTCTTGATTTTCTAGTTGGGGGTGATGTGATCACCTAATTCATTGGATGAAGTGAACTCATCTGAGCTTAATGTGTTTCAATCTTCCTTCTTCTTCCATGTCTTGTTCATCTACACTTTTACCTTCTCTATTTTGACCTTTTCTCTACATTTATTGTATCCACTACTCAGCGTTGGTGACCTAGTTGGATAGTTTCTACTGACATGCCCAATCTTGAGACATCTACAGAATGTAGTCTCACTCAACCATCTATTATAGTTGCCTCTAAAATGTGTTCTAATGCAATTCTTAAGAACATGTCCATATTCTTGACAATAGTTACAAATGTAACTTTTGCTGTAATCCCAATCATAGGATTTCCTATTTTGTTGTAGCTTTTGTTGGAAATACAATGGGAAAAGTAAACTCTAACAGAGAGGGGGCGTGGGGTGTGAATCAACACTTAAAAATTCAACCTTAAAATCATTCACCACACATCCATCTCACAATCTATGTGTGTAAACTAAAATACCAAATTAAGCACATACATCCATAACTTGAAAGTAAATAACATTCAACACATGTATTGCACAAGATATTTGGTTACCCAGAAAGCCTCCAAGGAGAAGGTGAAACTAGGGTAGGGATGACACCCAAAATCTCCACTGCTATAGTAATAAAGTGTATCCAATGAAGGTTACAATGTTTGATCATGAAACATGATCTATCCTATGAAAGGTATGCCCTATTAAAGGCTTACAATATTGTTAGATATTACCCTATTAAAGGATTTCAACACCCTATTAGACGTATGCCTAGTAAAAGGAATTTAACTTATAATGAAGTAATCACCCTATTAAAGGATTTACAATAGCCTGTTAAGACTACTCCGTTATGAGATTTAACTGATTCACTTGTTAGAATGTCTTAACAATGATCCTATGGTTAGAACTCCACTAATAGATAATAGATCACCTCTTTCTTAATGTGTAATTGATCATCATTGATAAATGTATCTTTTTTTCCTTCTAATTCCTTTCCTTTGTTCTCCTCTAACTAATTTTGCAATGTATCTTAATTCACAACTCCTTAGTCACCATGAATGCTTTGTTTGCACATTCAAACTTCTCTCTTTTCTCCTTCTACATTCATAAAAAGTTTAGAGTTTTTTCTCCTTAAGAAGGCCTAGGTGACTTAGGGTTAGGTATAAATTAACAAATTTTATTCACCCATATTGTCTCTTAATCATTTCCTTTTTTTGATTGGTTGCATGTACTGCATAGGAACTCTCAATAAATATTTTTTCTTATCATTTATGATTGCAAAATAATCCTTAAGTCAGCTCCAAAATGGTTTACATAGTATTTTGTGACATTACAAACAACTATGTCAAAACTATATTACTTAGCACTTGAAGTCCTTGATGCTTGACATCAACTATAAATTCAGTGTTGTAACTCGACCTCTAAATGACTTGGAATCCATTGATCACTTGGCATCCATTGATCACTCGGCATCTAAATGACTTGGTATTTACTATCTACTCAGAACTTGAGTGACTTGGCATTTACTAGTTACTCTTGTACAGCATATATTATCTGGCAACTTATGCTTGACATGTATTACTTGTTCTTCATATACTAAGTAAATGAATTAAGTATATTGTCACTCATATGTTAAAACCAATCTAAGATTAACAATCTCCCACTTTGACATGAGTAGAAAAATACTTGGTCATGCATGAATAACTTTAGCCTTTCAAGCATAACTCAAATCATATCATACAAAATTAAAAAAGTTCAAAATTTTTCAAAACTTATGACTCATCAATCATACCTCAAAATTCAATAACTCCCCCTAAGTTGATTATTCTATTATGAACTAAAACTGAATACTCCTTCTGAGTAGATTCTATTAGAAACAATAGTCCACCAAGATAACTAAGAGGGGGGGTAAATATCCAATAATTAAAACATTTATTATCCTTAAATAATCTTATCCATTCAACCAAAGTAAAAAACAACCATAACAAGATGCACATAGAAAATTACACCAGATATGTTAACTAGGGAAAACATTGATCAGAGGTAAATCCTCGGTGAGACTGATGCCCACAAGATGATGTACTAATATAAATATTCATTGTTAGAGGATGGACTCAAATAGGATTTTATTACAAAATTTAGTACATAGAGTCCATTTTAGGAGATTCCAACGCTGTTAAGAGTTATGCCAACCCTATTAGGAGTTGTAGTACAATGTATGCAAGAAGAGCCCACTACCCAAACATGCAATTTAAATTACAAGAAGAGATCACTATCCAAATAAGTAATCTACTATTAAGTTCCTCCTTCCTCTATTCTATCAACCAAACCAATCATTATCAAATGTTGTAGACCAAGTCATGAACCTCAGATCCAAATATCAAAGCTCATATCACACAATAAAACCTTGACATTTAAGTTTCCTTCACTTTCTCTCTTCTCTACTTAACTTTTCATTCTATTATTTGTAGTGCTTATAATCACTTCTTCATGTCATTTTTGATAAAGGAAAATGTCCTTCCTTTATACTAAATCCATAACACAATTCTCTAAGTCAGTTATTACACCTTCTCAATTAATTATTATAGGATCACATTAAGAACATGTTACACTTAGCGATAAAATTAATCTTCCACCTTGCAACTTGAATAACTTTCTATACATGAAATATTATGATGAGTGAGCTTAACTATGTCATCATCAACATTTCTTCTACACAACCTCAACCTCTATTCTTAGAATAACAATTATGCGAAGAGATATAGCAAGTTTACTAGAACACGCCTCTATAAACTCTATCTCAAAATAGACATCACCAAATCTTACATAACTTCTTCTAGACTTAATATTTCTTCACCCAACATTAAATGCATATAGTAGATACTCAGAAGTATCTCAATCTTAGATAGTCAGAATACTCAACTAGTCATCCATACCAACTTGATCTTTTTGTTGTTATTCTGTCAGATACCACAAAAAACTACTATGTTGACATAAATGAAAAACTCAGTTGTGAATGTAATAATACTTCCCCATAGGAATATCATCAGCATCCATGCTTCCAACAATCTCCCCCTTTGGCATTGATGGCAACATAGATGGAAAACATCTAGTTTCAAGAATACCAACTATTAAAGACTATTAACCTTGCTTTTCAAATCCTCTTTATCAATCATTCTCCCAAATTATTTTCTTCTCCTGAATATGTTGTACTTGTTCTTTCTTTTCCCTCATGATATTTCTCCTCATGATGTTTTTCCATGCTGATCTTCTCCCCTATTGGCATCAATATCATAGGTTTCAACATCCATCAAACTCTGCAACAACTAATTGCTACTAGTTCAAGTATCCAAAGATACTATTCAACAACAACATCCAACAAGAGTCCTTGATGACTCTATCCATCATGGATACTCCCCCACACAAGAAGCATCAACATTTAGTCTAGAAAAAAAATAGTACTCTATTACACTAGACTGATGCATCCTTGCATCATCTACTCTAATGTAGGAAGGGGCATAACCACTACCATATCTCACAAATGCTCAAAAGTCTCTTTGGGAAGAGGCTTAGTGAATATATCTGTAATCTTCTATTTAGTGCTCACATACTCCAATCTAATTTCCTTTTCTTTAACTTTCTCTCTCAATGTGTGATACTTGATAGAAATGTGCTTGGTCTTTGAATGCAACACTGAATTCTTAGACATAATTATTGTGCTTGTGTTGTCACAATGTATGACAATAGGTTCACTAAATTATATCCTTATATCCTTCAGCATCTGCTTCATCCAAAAAAATTGATTACAATTGTTTGCTGCTACAACATATTCTATTTCTACTATACTTTGTGAGATACAATCCTGCTTCTTTCTCAGCCAAGAAACCAATCTTCCACCAAAAAAGAAGGTTGCACCACTAGTGCTCTTCTTGTCATCCATACTATCGGCCTATCAGTATAAGCACTTAGAGTGAAATCATTAGATCTATCATACCATAATCTAAACTCTAGTGTTCCTTTCAGATATCTAAATATCCTTTTGACTACTACATGGTGTGCTTCTCTAAGGTCAACATTGAATCTTGCAACAATTCCAACTGCATTTACTATATCAAGCCTTCTGTGAGTTAGATATTGCAAACCTCTAATCATAGATCTATACTTCCTCTACTCAATAGTAGGTGTCTCATCCTTTGTAGATAACTTGTGTCTAGTTACCATAGGTGTTCCAACAGGTTTACATGTTTCCAAACCAAACCTTTTCAACAAATCCTTCAAGTACTTAGTTTGAAATATAAAGATTCCTTCCTTATTCTATACAATCTACAATTCTAAAAAATATTTCATTTCTCCTATCATATTTATTTCAAATTCTTTCTTCATTTCATCTACAAAATTTTTACTTTCCTCATCATTTTGTCTAAATATGGTATTATCAACAAATATTACCAAAATCATTAATCCATTATCAATTTATTTCTAATATAGATTACTATTTGTCATACCTTTTTTATATCCAAGCTTTTTCAAATGCTTATCCAACCTTGCATACCAGGTTTTGGGTACTTTCTTCAAGCCATACAATGCTTTCTTCAATCTACATACTATGTCCTTTTCATTTGTCAAAGGATAACCTTTAGGCTATTCAATGTATACCTCTTCTTCAAGTTCTCCATTTAGAAATGTTGACTTGACATCCATCTAATATACTTTTAATTTATTATATGGTAAGAATAACCTTACTACTTCAATTATAGCCACAGGAGCATAGGTCTCATCATAGTCTATTCCTTCTTGTTGTGAGTAACCTTAACATACCAATCTTGCCTTGTTCCTTACAACTTATCCTTGCTCAATCATCTTATTTTTAAATACCCATTTAGTTCCTATCACATTCTTCTCTGATGGTCTAGGGACCAATCTTGATATCTCATTCTTTACTAGCTGATACAAATTCCTCTTTCATAGTGTGCTTCCAATAGTCATTTTTACATGCTTCATCTGCATTCTTAGGTTCAACTTGAGATATCAAACATAGTTCTTCATTGACTATGCTTCTTTTCATCACACCTTTATCTTTTCTTCCAATGATCTACTTAGATGGGTGATTATTTATCATATTCTTTCCTGAAGTAGGAGTTGTTATCTCAAACCTTAGCTTTGCTGAAGGTTTTGAGCTTTTTTCCTACCTTAACTCTCCTTCATTCTACAAATCATTATTAGTCTCATAGAAAACTTCATCATTCCTTGGTTTAGTAACAACATCATCATCTGAATCATAATCAACTATTCTTTCTTGTATCCTAAATTTCTCATCAACTCTTACATTTTCACTTTCCATAATAGTCTTAGTTCTTTAATTAAAACATCTATAAACCTTGTTTTTCAATGAATAACCAAGAAACATACCTTCATCACTTCTAGCATCAAACTTACCAATATCATCATCTCTTTTAATATAATGCTTATTGCCAAAAATTCCAAAATACTTAACTGTAGGTGAGTGACAAAACCACGGGTCATAAGGGGCCTTGTTTGTGTCTTTCCTAACCTATACTCTATTTAGAGTGTATACTACTATGTCCATAGCTTCTCTCCAAAACATCTTGGATACTTCATTCTCAACTAACATAGCTCTAGCAACTTCTATTATTGATCTATTTCTTCTCTCTACTATACCATTTTCTTTTTAGTGGTTCTTGGAGTTGATAACTATCTTTTGATTCTATTTTATTCACAAAACATGTTAAACTCATTTGGATTAAATTCTCCTCCTCAATTTGATCTCAAAAACGTAATCTTCATGCTTGATTCATTCTCAACTCTATTCTTGAATATCTTTAATTTATCAACTGCCTCAAATTTTTCTTTAAGAAATGCAACCCACATCATTCTAGAAAATTCATCAACTAAAATCATGAAATACCTTTCACCATAAAATCCTTTAGTCTTTGTAGGACCACTGAGATCTATGTTTACAATCTCCAATTTTGTTGTAGTTGTTGGTGTTTTTACACTATTAAGCAACAAAATACTTAATATCAAGATAATAAAGATCATAACAACCTAAGGATTAGCTATTTCCCATAAATAGTTATATGTGCTTCATATCTAAACCCAACTTCAACAAAATCATGAAAGATTTTCTACTCTTTTGGCTCTACAAAAGAAAGATGAGTGCACCTGAGGGATGAAAGATTTACAATTTGATTCTACATACATATTTCACTCATTTGATGACATTTTTACAACAATACACATCCCTTATAGAAGATTGGTCACAATTCTTCTTAGATCTACATATAATTTTGGACAATAGCAGCTAACTAAGACTCGGAGGTTAAATGTAAACAAGTGTTGACCATCTTTGAAATTCTTCAACATTTAAATTAAAATTGATTTTAATTTTAAGCTTGATTTTTATTCATGGTTTCTCCAAACTAAACTAGTTGATCAATGCCTCATCCATTGGGATTCATAGTCTATTCAATTTTTGACCTAATTAATTGCATTACAATCAATATTGTCAACGATTCTCACTAAAATTCATTCTTACACATATCCTCTCTACTACCAAGGAGATCCTATCATATTCACTTAAGCACTTACCTAATTCATTAAATTAAAAGCAATAGTGAAAATGATATACTACTTAGCCTAATTGCATCCAATTGAACAAGCTTTGCTCATGCAACTTCAAGATAACCGTGTAGTAAAAATGGAGACCAGATTCAGGAAGAAAAGATATGGGGACAACTCATCTTTATATTAATTTCCTTTGAAAATTATATAACAACTATAATAGAACTCAAAATGACCCAAAATAAGACATCAAGATCCTATAATATCAATGTATTCTTAGATACTTGCAGAGAAAATACATCATAAAGTTTTCATCAAGACTAGACTGAACAAAACTTAGTAAAACTAAAATTATGCAATGAATCAGACTCCTTCTCTAGCCTTGGGATCTCATTTATATAGTGTGAGATACAAAAGCTTTAGGCTTAGAGAGTACTGTAGCTAGTAGCTTTCCTTATGACAGAAAGATATTTGAATTATTAATATCATAAAAGACAAAAATTGGTGTAACAAAATGGTTTACATCATGAATATTCATTTGTAGGGACCACTTCTATTTCACCCTTTTATGCTACTTCATTGCTGAGAATTTAATGATTGTCTTTATGGTTGTTGTAGCTCCTCGAAAGATGTAGCCAATGGAACTACATTTGATCATCATCATCATCACATACTACCAAAATTATTGTTACCTTTGATTCTACTATCAGTTTGAACCTCAAATTTGGCAAATGAAACTATTTTCCCATTCTTGTCTTCTTCCACTTGTACTAATTTATCAATTATTTGGATTTCATCTTGATCATCATCAATTTCATCAAGTTCTAATTGTCTAGCATGGATAAATTTATCCATCCACTTGCTAGAAAATATGTCATCTAGCCAGCTAAAACTTAGAATATCTTATTCCTTTTTAATTACATATTCCCCAATTCTATCAATTTCAGAAAAATCTTTCCTTAGAGAATCATAAAATAACTATACCTTTACAATTTCTTCAATTGTAGCTATGCACCACACATTCCCTTTCTCATTTATGACATTATTAATTCAAAGATAGAATAAGTCATTCAATTTCTAAGCTTGTTCTTCTTTATTTTCAATTTATCCCTTTTGTTTGTCATGTGGGAAGAGTCTAAAATTAACGCTCCTATATTTGTCTAGATAATTAATGATCCTCTTTTGAAGCTCAAATCTTTTATCGTCAAATTCTAAGAGATCATTGGCAATATCATAAGTCTTTTCTATATGTTCACAGGATAAACTAATAATAGAAAAACATAAAAGAGTAACCTCTTTACTCCTTTTACTCCATATGTTGACAATTGGCTTCAAGGATTCATCATTTTCCTTTTTTTAGTTTCTCATAAGATGATGGCCAATCAATTTTATTAACTAAATAAATGAGAGCTTTCCTTAGTTTATTCTCATATTTCACATTTTACGCTCTACATCTAATGCCCATAACTTACTTTTTTCCTCTTCAAAGTCTTCTACAATATAAAATTATTGCCTTTGGGAAGTATTTGGAATCTAAACAAGAGGGATGGATTTAAAAGGCTCCATCAATGGGTAAGGATAAGTTACTTGGGGCTAGCTAGGTTCTCCCACCTTTCTCTTTCCTAGCTATTTATCCATTTGGGATACCTAAGTTTCTAGCTGATGTATCGTGTTCCCTCTTTCTTCATATGCCTTCAGTATTTCTTCAAACTTGGCATTCAACTCCAAAAATTTAGTTGTATCCTTCACAGCAACTACCACCCCAAAATCCATAATTTCCCTAGTCATTTTATTCACCTTCTCATTGTCCACTTCATCTAACATATACACAATGATACTACCTATATGCTCAACAATTGAGATTTCTTGTATCCTAGTTTTGTCTCTTTTTTCAATAGACGAAATCACCAATGCTTGGTGATCATTGTTGTACTTTATTCCTCTATGTGCTTGCAATTTCTCCTTAGTTTTATACTAAATATCATTTTCTTTCCTAAAATGGTGACTCTACTAGGGAATTGTAGATCACATGTTTACGTGTAACATTTACTATAGTTTCTTTAGTTGTGTTAGTATACATTTTGTCAAATTCCTTAGCAATTACCCATGGTTATAGTGGAATTTTCTAATGACAAACCTTGAGAATTTAAAAGAAAAGAGAAAACCCTAAGCACCATAGGTGTACATTGATGTATACAATCCTTACAAAGTGTCTTATCTATCAAAGCATGAGTTGCAGCACCAGATCTATCATGATTGGTTTCTTTGTATGTTTCAATTTAATCCATATGTGTCTTGTGATATTTTCCTTGAGTCAACAAGTTATTGCATTATATATTTTTCCCTAGAATAGGATGGCAACTTGGTCAAGGTTTTGAAGCTAGTGCTTATTGGTAAGTAATACCAAGAAAATGGCTAACAAGAGGAGAAGTACATGAGCTTATGCAAGAGCTAATCTTGATATACCATTGTATATAGATTTACCCCAAGGTGGTAGGAAGAACCAAAACAAAAAGAAAGTAGATGTAAATCCCACTTGGAAACCAAGGGGTAGTACATCATTAAACTCTCAATATCAATAGGTTTAGGGGTTTCAACAACTAGATCTGGTTAATGGCTAGCACTCTAAGCATTTTTGAATTGGCTGGTGCTCTGCTAGGTGGGAAATTGAAAGGGAGAAATCTTGTAGGAGGTATTGATCTTGGTGGGGTAGAAGATCAAAATATGGAAAATCTAGCAAACTCTATAGGATTTACAGATGCCAGTTCTACTAGATGTGGGGTCTAAAATCTCCCTTTAGATCCTTTTCCTGCAAATCACGTGCTTGGATAAGAACTCAAGCATGAAAAGATTCCTTTCGAGAATGTGGAGGAGACTAAAGAAATGAAAGTAGAGATCCCATGGAAAGGTTTGGGAGATCAAAGGGCATGGTCTTCCATGTTTAGTAGGAAACCTAGAGGAAAATCATCTTTCCCTTCGGTTACATTGAAATCTTGCTGGGAGAAAGGTGAGTTTCAAATATTTATTTCAGACCCAATTGTTGATTTCTCTATCTCCTCTATGAAATTTACTCTTGTTGGTAAATTTTTGGGGGATAGACTAGATATAGATACATTGGAAAATATGATAAAATGGAAATGGGGTATCTTTGGTAGAGTTGATATAGCCCCTTTGTTCAATGGATTTCTTTCATTTGTTTTCAACTATAAGGAAGATATGAATATGGTCCTTTGTGGAGGACCATGGTCATTTGGCAAAAGTACTCACTATAAAAAAAAATTTGGAGCCAAACATGGACTTATTTGATGCCTTCTTCTTAACTACTTCAATCTAGGTTAGACATCCTGACCTTCCTTTGGAATTCTGGCATGAGGATATCTTTAAGGGAATAGTTGGTTCCTTTGGGGAACTAATTACAGTGAATCATACTATGGCTTCAAAGTCTAAACTTCATAGTGCAAGATTATATCTGAAAGTGTCAAACCTGAATCACCTCCTTGAAAAGGTGGAACTAATTTTAAAACTTTTAAAAAGAATACAAGAAATTATATATGAAGATCTTCCAAATACCTATTTTTCCTATAAAATATAGGGATCATTGGGTGAAAATTTGTCCCAAAAAATGCAAGAACTATCCTAAGACCGATAGGGAGGATAAAAAGAAAGAAGAAAAAACCTAGAAGAAAGTTTGGAAACCTAAAGTTACTCTTAAAAAGGGTTTGAAGGATAATTTGAATCCAAAAAATTAGGAAACTAGCATGATGTCAAATACTACTTTGAAGGATAACTTGAGTAGTGAAAATTAGGAGAATGGAGTGTTGTTAGATTCTGCCTTACCTAAGCAAAATAAAGAGAATATGGTTGACATGATGAAATAATTAGTCATCTACCATAAGAATGATACAAACTAGGAAGAACTAGTAGAAATGGAGAAAATAGAGGAGGGTGAAATTTTGGTAGATAGAAGTAGATCTATGGTGTTGGAGAAATCCTAGAATTTCCACTCTATTGAAATCCAAAATGTAGTTTCTCAGCCTCTTGAGACACCTTTATGCAAAGAAATTGTTCCCTTTCAGAATGACTTTGAAGTTAAGGAGAGGAACTCAGAAGGGAAGGATATTAAACAAAAATAGAGTCAAAGGAAAAACACAAAAAAGAAAAGTAATATAACTCCTAAAGGAGTAGAGACTTGAAGTAGTAAACTGAAGCAGCAATCTAAGGTGAAATTGAATGTTGGAACTCCAGAGAAACCTAGAAGGAAATCTTCTAGAAAAACTAGAGAGATAGAAAGTTTACAGAATATTGCTAATGGAAGATAGGCAACTATTTTGGATTTTACCCCTAAAAAATAAACATGAAAATTATAACTTGGAAAATTAGGGGATTGAATAGTAGTCATAAACTTGACGTTGTTAGAAATTTTGTCAGGGAGCATAAGTCAGATATTCTTTTGTTGTAAGAAACAAAAATGGAGAAGGAGAGAGCTAAAAAAATTAAGTCTATTAATGATTATCGTTTAAAAGGCAAGTAGTTTAGAAGGAGCTTTAGAAGGGACTCTGATGTTATGGAAGAAATCCTACTTCTCAGAAACTATTTTTGAATGCTAGTAAAAATTTCATGGTGGCTAAAATTACTAGCATTGACCAGAATAATGAATGGTATATTGTCAACATGTATTCACCTAACATTAAGAATTCTAGAAAAAAGGTATGGGAAACTCTGTCTAACATAAAGAGTAAAGACTACAATGGCAGATGGATCTTCATGGGGGTTTTTAATATTCCTCTTTATGACTATGAAAAAAAGGGGGGTAATGTGAGTCAGCTGGATGGGAGACTAGATCATATGGATTTCATTAATAAAGAGGGTTTAATGGATCTGGATCTTCATGGTATAGAGTTTACTTGGAGTAATAAAAGGCTAGGTGATGATTGTATTCAGGCTCAATTGGATGGAGATCTTATTTCTCCTGACTGGACTAAAGATTTTGTATGCAAGTTAGAGGCTTTACAGATCAAACCATTTTCCTCTGATTTTTACTACTGATAAGGTTAATATCAAAAAAAAAAATTCCTTTTAGGTTTGAAAAAATGTGGATGTAGCACCCACAATTTGAGTGCAAATTGGTTGAATGGTGGAATATAGATATTGATGGAACTGCTCTTTTTAGAGTGGCTTCAAAACTAAGAAATGTAAAAAAGGAGGTTAAAATCTGGAATAAAAGATGTTTTGGTAATATTTTTGAGAGTAAATCAAATATCAAGGAAAAACTACAAAATATCCAAGATAAGATACAGAAGGAAGGATACACTCTTGACCTTGTTAGAGAAGAAAATGAAAAATTGGTGGAGTATCATGACATTGTCACTAAAGAGAAAATTTATTGGAGGCAAAGATCTAGATTAGTCTAGCTAAATGAAGGAGATAAAAATACTAGGTTTTTTCACCTTTATACTTTGAAGCATAGAGCTAAAACTCATATCTCAAATCTTAAGAAATGAAATATGAAGATTACAAAGGAAAAGAACATCTTGAAAGAGATGGTCTCCTTTTTTTCCACTCTAATGAAATTTGACTCTAATATTGACTCCATTCACCAAGCATAACTTTTAAAGGTTATTCTATCTCTTATTACTAAAGAGAAAAATAAAATATTAGGCACTATTCCTAAGGAAGAGGAAATTTTTAAGGTAGTTTTATCCTTAGGAGGGGATAAGTCTCTAGGACTAGATGGTTTTCCTATGTTCTTTTTCCAAAAGGAATAAAAACTAGTTGGAAAAGATGTATGTGATGTTGTTAAAGAATTCTTTGGGGAAAAACATATGCTAAAGGAGATCAATTCCGCTTTCCTCTGCCTTATTCCTAAAAAAATTGGGGCTGATTCTCCAAACCAATTCAGGCCTATTAGTTTGTGTAATTCTTTCTATAAGATTATCTCAAAAGTCCTCACTTCTAGGTTGCTTTTGGTGCTTCCATCTCTTATTGTTGATCAAAAAAATGGTTTTGTCCTAGGTAGGAAAATTCTCAACTCTGTTATTGATGCACATGAGAATATTCATTCTTTAACTTGTTCCAATAATCAAGGTTTTATTATGAAAATCAATATTGCAAAAGCTTATTACAGAGTGGAATGGGCTTTTCTTGAAAAGATTTTATTGGCATTTGGCTTTAGTTATAGGATAGTGAAGTTAATTCTTCAGTTGATTTCTACTACCTCAATTTCTATACTGGTGAATGGGTGTTCCTCTAAATTCTTTAGCCCTTCTAGGGGATTGAGATAGGGAGACCCTTTATCCCCTATTCTCTTCACTATAATGGTTGATTTTTTGGGGAGGTATATTGGGAAACTAGTGTTGCAAGGGGATATTAAAGGTCTACAACCTTCCTCTCAACCTCTTACTTGCTCTCATGGAAAAATTTTTAATGACACTATTTTCATGGGGAAAGATAAAGTTAGGAAAGCCAGAATTCTTAAAAAATACCTCAGCCTTTACTCTTCTGCTTTAGGATAGTTAATTAATTGGAACAAGAGTTCTTTATTTTTTATTAATTGTCTAGTTTTAAGATAGAACAAAATTGCTAAAATTGTAGGGTGCTTAATAGGTTCTTTTCCTTGTATTTACTTGGGTCTCCCTTTGGGACTAAAGCTCCAGGTTCTTTTTGGGAGGATCTCATTAAGAATTTTAATAAGAAAATTTCTGGTTGGAAGGGTAACCTTTTGAGTCAAGCTGTTAAAATCACCCTCCCTAAAGCTTGTCTCTAAAGCATCCCTACTTATGCTTTGAGTCTCTTCATAATTCTAGCAAGATTTGCAGATACTATTGAAAAAATCCAAAGGAATTTTCTTTGGTCTAGCACTGAGGAAAGGAAGAGAATGGCTTTGATAGCTTTGGATCAAATTTTTAAGCCTATTAGGGAAGGTGGTTTTGGAATCAGGTCAATGTGAAGTATGAATAAAGCTCTTCTTTCCAAACAGGGATGGAGAGTGTATCATGACGATAAGGAATGGAGCATTATATGGAAACATAAATACATTTTTAATGCTCCTTCTTTATCTAATTTTCTTTCATCTCCTAAGGTTCTATCCCCTTCTACTATTTCGGAGGCTATGCAGGGAGTTAAGAACATCTTAGTTAAAGGATGCTCATGAAAATTTGGAAATGGGAAAAAGGTTAGATTTTGGGAAGATGTTTGGATCCTAGATCATCCTCTGATTGAGGAATTTGAGGATAGGACCTAGATTGATAAATGTAAGCAACTGTATGGAACTCTTGTGGGACATTACTGGTATAATAACAGGAGGGTTAACCTTGTTGATATTAATCAAGATTTTCATAATATCTAGATTATGTTGAATGGCTTTTGTTTGTATCCCCATAAGGAAGATAAAATGGTATGGATTACAAATGTAAGTGGTTTTTTCAAAGTTTCCTCTATGTTCAAAAATTTGAGGAGAAAGGTAATTGACCTTTGTGGACTAAAGCTTGGATAAAAGGTCTTACTCCAAAAATTAATATCTTTTATTGGATTTTGTTTCAAAATAAAATTCTTACTTAGGACAACCTACAAAAGAGAGGCATTAATGTGGTTAATTGGTGCACCCTATGTAAAGAAGATTATGAAGATAGAGATCACTTGTTCTTAAATTGTACTTGTAGTCAAAAAGTATGGAGTTGTATTCTCAACTTCTGGAATATTACATGGGTCCACCAAAACAATATTGAAAACTATTTCCAGATCTAGAATTGCCCATCTAAGGATAATGATGTTGGTTTCCTATGGAAAATTACTCTTCCCCATCTCTGGTGCAAAATCTAGAAAGAAAGAAATAACAAAATCTTTAGAAACAAAGAAATGCCTGAGTGGGTGCTTGGCCAAAACATTATCAGAGCAATAAAGGAAAACTTTAATTCCTAGAGAAAGTGTAATGAAGATTTCCAAATTGACAATCCAATGAATAATAAAGGTTCTAAAATGAAGAAAGAAGATAAAAGACTAAGTAGTAAGTGGAAGGCACCTCCTAAGGGATGGATTAAAGGAAATTTTGATGGTGTTGCTAAAAGAAATCCTAGAAAAGTAGGCTATGGAGGGGTTTTGAGGGATCACATTGGTAATATTATAGATGTTATTCATATACCTATTGGTACTTCTACTAGTCATAAAGTTGAGGCTGTTGTAGCTCTTTATACAATGAGGCTTCCAGTGGAAATTAGTTTCTGGTACCTCTGGATGGAAGAAGACTCCTTGAATATCATAAATATGCTTAATGGAGAAAAATTTTGATCACATGGTCTATTAAAGCTATTTAATGGAAATTAAATCATTAATGGATAAATTTGATAAAAAAAATTCTCTCATTAATTCTATGAAGGAAATGATGTGGCTAACTGGATTGCTAACCAGGCTATCCAATAGGAATGTAAGATGACTTGGCATGATGACCTAAGTAGGAGAATAGATTTGAAAGCTCTAATTAATTATGATAAAACTCATGTGATAGAAGGAAAGATCTTCCAAGATTAGCTATTTAATGATAAGTGGAGGTGGGGTTATGCAGGACAGTGTTATATTCCCTAGAAAGTACCTAAATGTGATTATTACCCCTACTTGGCATGCAATTGTTTTAATGAGTGCTTTAGTTATTTTAAAGAACACCTTAGCTTTTCTCAAATATTTATGTCTCCTAGTCTACTCTAATTTGGCCTCTTTTAGGGAAACAAAGTTTTTGGAAATGGATGGGGAACCGAGAAAATAGGAACCTAAGAACTGTAAATCATGGAAGGTCAAAGCCTCTATTTGGTAGATTCTAGAGAAGGGTAATGTCACTACATACCTAGAACATTTTCATGGCTACAAACCACATGTCATAAAGGCATTCTTCAAAAATTGGATTGAGGATAGGGTTTCCATGCATGGGGTTATGGTTCATTTGTCTGAAGATTTCATTGCTGAAATCATGGGGCTCCCTAAGGAGGGTATAAAATTCAGCAAGGAAACCAATATCTCCAATGTTGTATTTAAGAAATTTCTGAAGGCAAAAGAGGAGGCAAAAAATTTGGAGAAAAATAGTGACTTTTATGAGCTAAGTCAAATTAAAGTTATTTGGTAGGAAATCCTCTCATGCATCTATAAGTACTTCATTTTAGATGGCAGGGAAAAAAGAGTTCATAAATTTCATTTGTGTTCCTAAATCATTTTTAGTATATATGAGGTTCTCTTTGCTTCAAAGTCTTCAATCACATAGGAAAAAAGATTCTTTTTCAATTTTAAATGAAGGGCTAATCCTTTTAATTGAGAATTACTGTAAGAGTTTGGCTATTGTATCTTCCTTGGCCTATAAGAAAAAGAGGGAGCCTATTAATGAAACCTATTCAAGGAAGAGTAAGGGAGATGAAGGGGTTAGTGTGAGAAAGAAGAGTCAAAAGTAAGACACACCTCTAAAAAAAAGAAAAGGAAATTACTGAGTCTAAGAATTTAGAAAAAAAAAATGATGAAATGAATATGGAGAATGAGGAGAATATGGATATGGGAGACTTTAGTTCAAATCTAGAGGGTTACTCTGGTAGCAAAGTAGAGATTGGTAAGGATGAGGCTGAGGAAAGTTATGGAAAAAATATATGGTCAAGAAATGTTGGAGAAGAGGATAAAAACCAGAGTGAGCAACCCCAGAAAGCTAGGGAGGAAAATTCGAAGGAATATACGAGGAAGGAGAAGAATGAACTCACTGGTAAGGATGATATGAATGTGGATGAAGATATGGGGAAGGAGAAGGATGACTCAACTGGTAAGGATGCAATGTTCTCTTTCCTTCACACTGCCAAGCTCAAGGTAGATTCCTCTCTCCAAGGTGATTCCTAGGTGTACAAGGAGTTAATAAATCTGAAAAGAAGAATGGGTAAGATGGAGTAGGACCAAGCAACCAATTGGGCTAAGATCATTCAACTAGAAGTTTAGGTTAGCAATATCCTAGAGAAGCTAAAGGAATATGAACATAAGCTCTATCTTTTGATCAAAGAGAGTGGCAACAAGATGGAACAGATCACTTCAAGAATCTATACAACTACTGCTAGCTTAGGGAAGAGAAATAATGAGGAAATTATGTCTCCTGGTGGGCCAAGCAAAAGAACAAGACATAGTTCAAGGAAGAAGGTGGTTGAGGAAACTGGGGAATTTGTTGACACTATCAAAACCACTACAAAGGTAGGTAAGGAGGTGGTGAAAATGATCAAGGAGTTGCATAGTTGTTGGTCATGGTTCTGGTAACTGGTCTTTGGTCTAGTGGTGCTTTTGGTAACTGTTCTCTGGTTTGGGTTTCTTATCTAGTTTTTGTTCCTTTTATTCAAACTCTAGGTTCTAGGTCCTTGTAAAACCTAGCTTCATTTACTAGTCTTACTTTGTGTTTTTAGGTCCTTGTAAAACTTGGTTTTGTAACTTTTATATACTAGGTTTTAGGTCCTTGTAAAACCTGGTTGTGCTTATTTGAATTTCTTTTTCTTTTTCATTAAGGGTTTTGAGTCCCTTCAAAACCTATTTTTACCTTATTCTAAAACTCTCAATATCAACCAATGGTAGGGAGAGAATTTTCTTCATTGAGCTCTAAATCAAAAACCATAATGCTTTTAGGAGGAATATTTAGTACCCCATTGCAAGATGAAAGGGCTTATCAAGATAAGAATATGTCTCCAATGGGAAATGAATTACATATACCAGATGTGATAGAAATGAATCATAGGTTGGGATATAAGAATGTAATGGAGGATCTTTTTAATCCTAGAGCAATTCCATATATGGAGACAAACCTTATAGATCTAGATGATCTTATTGATTCAAAGGCCACTTCTAAAGATCCAAAAGAGGTATACTAAGAAGAAGAAGCTAAACATGTTCATTTAGAGAAAGAAAGAAAGGAAGCCACCTTAAATGCCATTGTTGAAAGAGATAAATTGCTTAGAAGGATGGCTTCCTTAAAGGAGAAAAATAAGAAGATAGAAGAAAGGACTTCGGTCCTTCATGCTGATGTCATTGGGGATATTGATAGCCTGAGATCCAAGGTTCTAGAACAAGAAAAGATCATAAGCCAAAGGTAGGAACCTATCATATCCCAAGTCCAACCCTACAAGCCTACCCAAGTAGACCCTATAGAACCTACTATCAAGTAGACAGATAAAGGAAAAGGTAAGGCTGTGGGAATCCAAATAAATGAACCTCAAATTATACCAAGTAAATTTGTGAATCCTCCCATGTCCAAATTAGATATGGATTTGGGAAAGGCCAAAAAGGAGAAAGAGGATCTTGCGAAAGAGCTTGAGAAGGTTGAAAATGAAGCTTAGGAAGCAAAAACTAGAAGAAAGATTCAATTCATCCAATATAATTCTTCCTTAGTCTCATGGCTAAATCTATCCACCCAAGCCACAATTTCAGCACCTACTTGTGGACCAGTAGCCTCTAATTAAAACATATCTCAATCTACCCCTACTTTGTCATCTACCACTAGTACTCAAATTCCTAATGTTCAAAGACAACAATCTCAAAATGTTGCTCATAATTAGGACAATCTAGCAAGCACATCCAATGTTGTTGGTTTTCAAAAGAAGCCCATATACCTAGAAAAGTATAGACAAATGTCATTCTTAGGAATCCCTAGTTCTCCACACCCAATATCATTTGACCTAAGAGACAAATTTGTCAAGTTTTCTAGAAATAATGTTGTTACTAGTGAAGAGAATTTGAAAATTTTCATAGATATGCTAAATGATTTTAAAGTTGAACATGAGGACATGGTAATGAAATTGTTTGTCCATTCATTGATTGAGGATGCAAGGGATTGGTTTAGAAGACTACCTAGTGATAGCATTAGTTCATGGAGTGATTTAGAAAAATGGTTCAAGGAACAATATGGAGATAATACTAATATTGGATTTATGTTGAATGATTTCAAAAATATCAAGAAGAGTCCTAATGAATCTACATTCAATTTCAATGTAAGATTTCAAAAGGGTATGTACAAATTGTTCTAGGTTGTGAGATTCAATGAGGATGTCTATCATACCACATATTATGATGTTTTTGATAGAAAAATGGCTTATCAGTTGAGGGATAAAGATCTCAAGAATTTAACATATGCTTACAAAGTAGCAGTGAATATTGAAAATAATCGAAAAGTATCTGGTAAGCTAGGAAGGAGAGATGATCCAAAGTTGTTCAATCTGAAGAACAATAAAAAGGAAAATGAAAAATCTCCTGTGAATAGGAAGCCATAATAGGTCAAGTACTAGACTTATTGAAGAAGATGAACCCATCAACTTTCAACACACATAAACCTAATGGTGGTGAAAAGGCCCCAATGGATGACAACCATATCAATAGACAGCCAAAAATGCATAATTACCCCTATACCACTCAATGGAAATATGGTAAATCAATTCCAAATTAGACCCAAACTGTGAAAGAGAAGGGTACTCCTAATCCTCTACAAATAAATTCTATTAATATGAATAATGATGTGCCATGGTGCATCATATGTCAATCACCTCACTCTTCATATTATTATGCGGTTGCTCAATTAGTTGTTGTAGATCAGAATGCATAGTATGAGGAGGAAGAAGAAGAAAATAGCCATAATGACGTAAGATATAATATGGTTAGCATGTGTGATGACTATGTAGATTCTGACTTAGAGGAACATGAAAATGGCATTATTAGTTAGAGAGCAATTTACCAGCTATACCATCAATAAATATTTATAGATTATGAAAATTATGATGAATTACAGGTATGTGCTACATCTTCTGATGTTGATCATATAAATTTGAGAATGCCTTCTAAAGAGAAGATTGCCAGAATTACTATGGAAATGATTTCTCAAGTTCATATTAATAAGATGATTCATCTGTGGCTGATTTATAAGATATTGACCCATTTTTTCTTAGTCTAATTATAAAAGGAAAGACTCTTAAGAATTGCATGATAGACTCAAGAGCCTCTAACACCATTATGCCTTTCAAAGTCATTGAAGCCTTAGGTTTGAAAGTGGATACTAAGAAAGGTAGATGTAGAGGTATGGATGCTAGGGAAGTACCCATTATAGGTACCATCAATGCATTACCTTTTAAAATGGCCACATATCCTAAGGTAGAATTGAATATATCAGTCCTTGTAGTTGATATTCCTCCACATTATGGAATGCTGTTTTCTAGAAAATTGAGTGTTGCTATGGGATGTAGCCTACAATGTGACTTGTCCTATGTGACTTTCCACATAGGTGACAAGGTTGTTAGGGTAGACAGGGAGCCAAGGCTCAATTATATTTTGGGAGATCAAATTTCTAAAAATGCCACTTATTTCCTAGACACTGGTGTGAATACATTTAGGGAAGAGCTAATCATTTAGGAAGTTGAAAAACTCCCTACTGTGATTGCACATGAGGTTGAATGTTGTATGGATTCACAAATTCTATGGACCATGTACTTTGATGGGGCAAGTTCTAAAGAAGGTTCAAGAGCAGGATTAGTTTTTATTTCTCTTGAGAAGAAAACTTTTAGATATTCCTTCACCCTGAATTTTGCATGCACCAACAATATAGCAAAATATGAGGTTGTTTTATTAGAATTGAAAGTTGCAACCCATCATGGAATCAAGAAGTTTTTTGTCATAGATGATTTTGAATTAGTGGTTTCCCAAGTTAAAGAAACTTATGCATCAAAAAATAAGAGACTAAAGTAGTATAGAAATGTAGTATGGGAACAGATGAGTAATTTGATGCATTTGGTATTTCTTGGATGGAAAGGAGTTAGAATAAGATGGTTGATCTATTGGAAAATGTAGCTATCAAGCCCAAGGATGTGTCATTTGTAGGATTTTCATAGATTGAGGTTTAGAATCAGCCTTCAATACCTAAAAATATAGAGCATTGGAAAGTCTTTGAGAATGATAAAGATATTTTAAATTTCTTGATAAGTGAAGATAAATACCATGGCCAAGAACTAGATTGTAGTGCTTTAATTGAAACCATAGATGCTAAGGAAACAATTTTTGGTCAAGAAATTATACAATTGAAAACTAACAAAGTACCCAAAGGGTTAGTGATTTTAGAGAATATGTTTGACAACCAAGATAAGGTGAAGTCTAGAGTTAGAGATCATAAGCCCCAAGAGTTGGAAGAGACAAATCTTAGTACTACTAAAGCCCCAAAAAAAATTTATATTGGTCAAAACTTATCTGCTAAAATTAGGAAGCCCTTGATTGATTTGTTAAGAAAGTATAGGCATATTTTTGCATGGTTTTATGAGGATCTTAAGGCCTATAGAGAATACCTATTCCAACATATCATACCAGTGAAAGAAAATGTCAAACCTTTTAGGCAAAAGTAGAGACCAGTAAATCCCACATTAGCTCCTAAAATGCAAGAAGAGTTAATGAAGTTGAGGGATGGAGGGGTAATCAAACCAATTAGGCATTCCACTTGGGTTTCAAACTTGGTGCCCATCAGAAATAAAAATGGAGACATAAGGCTATGTGTAAACTTTAGGAACTTGAATATTGCTTAATTGAAAGACAACTATGGGTTACCAGACATGGAAGTTATTATACAACAAGTGAATGGTTTTGAATTAATGTCTATGATGGAAAATTTTTCAAGGTACAATTAGGTACTTGTGAAAGAAGATGAACAATTTAAGACAACTTTTACAACTCCATGGGGTAGTTATGTATATGTGAGGATGCCATTTGGGTTGATTAATGTCGGGGCAACTTTCAAAGGGCTATGGATGTAGCTTTCCATGATGATATTAATAAGTTTATGGTAGTGCACCAACATGATCTCACAAAATATTCTAAGAAGACTAAGGACCATTGTAGACACCTAGAGAAGATTTTCATCAAAGCCTTAGGATATTGAGTATCTTTAAACCCAAAGAAGTGTACATTTGGAGTAATAGAAGGAAGATTATTGGGACATATAATGTTAAAGGATGGTGTGAAAATAGATCTTGATAGAGTGGCTACCATTCATAAGGTTCCTAAGTGAAAGAATGTGAAGGGAATACAATCATTATTTGGGCAAGTCAATTTTCTTAGAAGGTTTGTAACATTTTTTCTGAAATTAATAGACCTATTTCTAAGATTCTCAAAAAAGGGGTTGTTATCAATTGGGATGGTGAACCCTCACAAGCCTTTTAGGACATTAAAACTACCATAAAGAATACTCCACTCCTTAGGACCCCAGATTACTCAAAACCAATGTACATATTTTCTTATGCATCCTTCCATACTGTGGTTGTAATTTTACTATAGAAGAATGAGGAGTGATATGAATAGTCAATTGCATTCTTTATCAAATCCCTATAGCCTGCTAATTTGAAGTATGAATCAAATGAGAAATAGGCTTATGCCTTGGTAAAATTGTTAAAGCCTTTAGGTGTTATTTTGTAGGTGCTATTGTTGTGGCATTTGTACCCAGTGCAGCTATAAAGGATATATTTTCTTAGTAGAAAGTATTAGGTAGAAGGTTTAGATGGATCAATAGGATCCAAGAATTTAACATTGATATCTAGATCACAAAATTGGTAAGAGGTCAAGGGATAGCAAAGCTTATGGCTCAGTCCAACTTGGATGCTAATCAAGTTAATGTAGTAGCAGCTGACCTAAGATCAGATCTATGTGATATGGATCACTGTGAATAGTATAATAATGTTATATATTATTTACAACACATGGAGGTCCCTTCCCATTTGATATAAAATAAGAAGAGAAGAAAAAATTTATAGGCCATCAAGTACATCATTGTTAGGAATACTTTATGGTGGAGGAACTTTGAGGGAGTGCTACTGAAATGTGTTGATCAAGAGAGATCAAAAGAGATATTGAATGAAATGAATGTTGGAGTTTGTGGGGGACACTAGATGGCCAAAACTACTACCCACAAAGTGATGAGAGCTAGATTCTAGTGGCCTTCTCTTTTCAAGGATGCTTAGGTAATGGTTATAAAGTGTGATGCTTGCCAAAGATTTGTACGTAGACTAAAATTTTCATGGAATACTCCATTAAAACCAATTGAGGTCCAAGAGCCTTTCCAATAATGGGGTATGGATTTTATAGGTAAAATCTCTCTCAAGTCCAGTACTGGTTATTCATGGATCTTGGTGGCTACTGAAAATTTCACAAAATGGGTAGACACTATTCCTACAAGGAATGCCACTAGTAAAGCTATGAATAATTTTCTTCTAAATAGCATCATTTAAGGATTTGGATGCCCACAAAAAATTATCACTATCAATGAAATGTGTTTTAAGTCAGAGGAGTTCATAAAATTCTATGAAAAATATGGAATAACAAAGTCTACATCTACTTCTTATCACCCACAAGGAAATGGACAAACTTAATCCACAACTAAAAGCTTGTTAAAAGTCATTAAATGGACTTTGGATGATAACAAGAAGGCCTAGGATTCCAAATTGTAGTTAGCAATATGGGTTGATAGGGTGACAATGAAGAAAGCCATAGGTGTAGCACCTTTTGACATTGTATATGGGATCCAAGCAAGAATGCCTCAGAACAATCTAGTAGGCTTATACAATTACATCTAGATGTATAATGAGGATATTATTCATGACATACAAGAGAGGATGGATGAATTAGTAGGGTTGATTGAGAATAGGAAGGAAGCTTCTCTCAAAAATCAAAAATTACAATTACAAGTTAAAGCATTTTATGATAGAAGACCAGTGAGCAAGAAATTTGAAATTGAAGATTTAGTCCTCATGTGAAATGCCAGGATTGAGGATAAGGGAAAATAGTGAAAGTTTTCAATCTAAATATGGATTTTCTTTATGTGCTAATAAGTCTTGTAGAGATAAGTTCAAAGTTCATTCTAACATTTTGTTAGATGAAGAAAATGATTGTGATCAGCATAGTTTAGATTAGCACTTTCAAGATGAGTTCTTATACTTGGTGACTAATCAGTTGTTTAAATGTGAAGAGGTTTTAGTAGAAAATAAATTTGATTTAATGGGTAACATGACTATAAGTAGGCAATGATCAGATTTCATATACTCCTCACATCCAGTTACACAAGGTGAGTTGTAAAATTTTGACACATGCAAATTTTTGAACAAAGTAGAATATGAATCATTTGTGTTTCTGGTTAATAGCATGTAGCAGTCATATGTAGATGATAGTTTTCAGATTGATCCTAGTTTACATGAGCAATTTTGATCCATATTTTCATAGTAAGCATGATATAGAAGTTAATTTTGATTGATGTATGCACTATGAGAATGAAGGAAGTTATTTCATTTTGCTAAGTAATTTGTTTCAAGATGCTAATTTGATTGGTGAAACTAAAAGAAGAGATGATTTCAGCTTACTTCATGAAAGTTTAGATGAAAATTAGATTTATGACAGAGGTAAAAGTTTTTTTTGAATTTCGGTGGCCTAGGGCCATTGCTTGTATAGTTTATGACAAAATATAAAGAGTGAAAAACCAGGCCAATGGTAGTAGTAAACTACTTATAGGGAACATAAGTTTTGTTGTGCTTTTCAAAAACACACTCCTTGCAAATTGTGTTAGAAGGTTTACAATCTTAAGAAAATCTCTAACTACAAACATACTATTAGTCTTCACAATGTTGTCAAAGTTTATATGAAAAAATCTCTTATGCCATAACCAACTGTCATCTACTTTTGCAACTAAACATGTCATTTCAATAGGATTCAATTGAAATTCATTACCTCTAGATATAGTTCCTATTCCAATTACCTTCCCATCTTTGTCTTGTGTCATGCATGTCTTTTCTATGAACTATAATTGATAACCTTTATCTACTATTTGTCCAACACTTAGAAGGTTGTGCTTCAAACCATCAACAAAATATACATCCTTAGTGTTAGTTTTTCCATTAAGAGCTATAGAACCAATACCTTTAACTTGGCATGCTACATTGTTTCCAACTTTGACAATGCCTCCATCTCAACTTTTGAAGATAAAAAACTTGTTCATCTTACCAATCATATGATGTGAACAACTACTATCAATTATCCAATCAAATTTCATTTCAACTTGTGATACCAAAACTAATTTCTTTGGGCTTTATTCTTTGATTACTGCAAATCCTATTTCATCATCACTAGCACTTACTACTTGTTCATCAAGTTCATCTTCTTTATTTGCATATAGACACTCTCTATCTCTTCTAGGTTTTTAATTTCCTTTATAGTTTTTCTCTCCTTTAGGGAACTTAGATGCATAATGACCAAATTCATTGCAAGTCCAACATTTAAAGTTTTTCTTACCAAATTTTTCTCTTCCTACCAGAAGGGTGACTCCTTCTTCAATGTTTTTGTCCTAATTAGATTTATTTCTATGAGCAAAGTCTCCTCTAGTACTTGTGTTCCTTGATAAATTAGGTCAAATATTCAAGGCATTGAAAATTGTTTCTATTCTAGTCAATTCTCTAGACTATTTAAGCTCATTCTCAACTGTTTCAAGTCATCCAAGCAATGTCTCCTTTGTGAAATTTTTAGTACAAGATATCAACAACTGTATCATTTGAACTGTTGACTTAAATGGTGGTGTTAAGCTCTTCAATATCTTCCATTTCACCTCATAATCTTCTTTGGTTCCTCCTTGAGATATAATACCTACAATGAATTCTAATATTCTACCTACATATGATCTTATATATTCATCTTCCATCATTTTAGCATCTTGAAATGCACAAATCTAATTTTGTAGCCTTAATTTCTTAGAATGCTCATCACCTTCAAAACTAGTTTACAAAGCTTTCCAAACCAAATGTGAAGTAACAAGTGACTTTACCTGATTGTATTCAATTTTAGGAAGTGTAGTCAATAGTGCTTCTCTAGCTCTCATGTCACACATAAAAAGAACTTTCTTCCTAGGTACAAGTTTCCAACTCTTTTTCAGCAATGATTGTCGTTGATGTTTTTGTTAAGATCCAATAGCTCGGACCCATACACAGCAAATGTGTCCTCAAATTTTCCTTTTAGATATCATAATTTGTTCCATCAAACTTTAAACTATCTTTCCTGAACATGCTTGCCATCAATCTCCCAAAGTTGTTAAACTTTATCATCAAGGACCTAATTCTTTGATACCAATTGTTAGAAACAATAGTCCACCAAGATAACTAAGAGAGGGGGTGAATCAGTTATCCAATAATTAAAACATTTATTATCCTTAAACAATCTTATCCATTTCACCAAAGTAAATAGAAACCATAACAAGATGCACATGGGAAATTATACAAGATATGTTAACCAGGGAAACCCTTGATCAGAGGGAAAACCTCAATGGGAATGATGCCCACAAGATGATGTACTAATATAAATATTCCTTGTTAGAGGATGGACCCTGTTAGGAGTCTATTACCACATTTAATACATAGAGTCCCTATTAGGAGAGTTTGAATCCCTATTAGGAGATTTCAACCCTATTAGGAGTTGTACCAACCTTATTAGGAGTTGTAGTACAATGTATGCAAAAAGAACCCACTACCCAAACATGCAATTTCAATTACAAGAAGAGTTGACTGCCCAAACAAGTAATCTACTATTAAGTTCCTCCTTCCTCTATTTGTCAACCAAACCAATCACTATCAGACCTTTTAGACTAGGTCATGAACCTTGGATCCAAATATCAAACCTCATATCGCACAATTAAACCACAATAATGAAGTTTCCTTCTATTTTTCTCTGCTTTACTCAACTTCACATTCTATTCTTTGTACTTCTTACAATCACTTCTTCATGTAATTCTTGACAAAAGAAAATGTCCTTGAGTTAGCTATTACACCTTCTCAATTAATTATTATAGGATCACATTAAGAATAAATTATAGTTAGTGATAACATTAATCTTCTACCTTGCAACTTGAATAAAATTTTTGTACACACAATATTATGACAAGCGAGCTTAACTATGTCATCATCAACATATCTTCTACACATCCTCAACCTACATTGTCAAAATAACAATTTTTCTAAGAGATATAACAAGTTTACCAAAACATGCCTCTGTAAACTCTATCTCAAAATAGACATCACCAAAACTTACATAACTTCTTCTAGACTTAACATTTCTTCACCCAACATTAGCTAGTGAGAATACTCAACTAGCCATCCATACCAACTTGATCTTTTTGTTGTTCTTCTATCAGATACCACAGAAAACTACTATGTTGACATCAATGAAAAACTCGGTCATGAATGTAACACATCTACAATACTCCCCTATAGGAATATCATCACCATTTATGCTTCCAATAGATTCTAAATATGCTAACGCTATCTTTGTTTGATCTCCCCCAAAACTTATCTTTATTTATCATGCATTCTCCCTTTATTTACTCTCCCCCTTTTGACACTTATGTCATGGGTTGTACACAAATAGTGTGTTTGTCTAAGAAAGTTTTATAGACCTCAAGTATTATCTTCAAAGCTACATCCTAGTTATCATAAGCTACCTCCAATGATTTGATTTGGATGGCTAACTTAGTAGCAAGATGAACTAAGCCTTCATGAGTAGAAAGTTGGGGATCTTTTTGCATTAATGTCTCTATAAAGGTTAGCTCCTTGTGAAGTATATCCATGTGAGGGGTTAGTATAAATTGGATGTTGATCAATGTAGCTCATATATTTTCATCTTGAGCATGTAGAGCTACCAACTAACCTTGGGAATTCATCAAATTCTTGAAGTTCTTTTGACTCCGAACTAGAGAATTTGGTAGAGTAATATTTGTTAGCTTCATATCTCCCTCTAGATTTGCAATATGGCACTACACTTCTTATGTGAACAGAGTTGTATCACACAACTTGGTGTAAAGTCAGATAATATTCTCCAAGACTTTCTTTACACTTTCAATCTTGGTTGCTAACTCAACCTAATTAAGTGCAATAGCATTTGATATATTTTCATTGACTTTTCCTTGAAATTTTCTCTCAGATCATTCAAGTAATTTTACATTGGAATCCAAGTTTGCATCATTGATCTGTTCTACAATATTTACCAACTACTGCATGATACACTTATATTCTTCAGCTATTGGTAGGATGAATGCATCAAGAAATATATCCTTTATGTCTTGTAATTATTTCTTCTTCCTATGCTCCCTTCTAAGCAATTCTTGATGCTTTTTCTTTGCAAGTGCATCCTGTAGTATGCTTATTTTTTCAATAGTGATTGTTGCAAGGTCAAACTTTGGTAAAATGATCACTTCATCCAATTTGACATCACTAAATGATGTAACCTCATCTACCTTGGATATACTAAGACTATTCCTTAATGACTATAGGGGTGTAGCTTCTACACTCAGCCTATGAAGTGCTTAACTAGGAGGAGTAGTAGTTGTTGGCAAAGTAACTAGTGTTTGTATTGCTAATTTATCCTCATGCTTTATAGTCAAGTTTGACTCTTCAGTCCTCTCCTCTTCTTTCCTTTTAATTTTAATTGCACCTTGAACTTGTGTTCCAATCTATACATCTATAGAAACTTCTGGTACTCACATAGTATGCACCAATTTGTTGATGTTGGTCATGGATGTCTCTTTTATTTGATACACTAAAATGGGTAATGTAGGTTGTATCACAATAAATTGAGTGGTTTTTGATGTCTTGTGCTTTCACCTCTACAAATTTCTTCTTTGCCTTCTAAAGTTCATCTACACTCACCAATATAGGATGACTACATAGTTGTGCCTTGGTGGTGGTGTCTAGAAATATCTTCTCCATGTCCTCCTCTATTAGGGGATTGATGTTCTGAGGTACATTGTCATAAACATATTTGATCTATATAGATTTAGTGTCTACCTTTGTCTCATGTTGTGGACTGGCACTCAACATCTGTATATCTAGTATACTCTATTTTGTTTTCTGCTCATCTTCAGTTGTTTCCTATGTATCTACATTTTTCTTAGTTCCTTCCACCTGTACATCTTCCTTAGTATCAACTGTAGTAACCTTAGTTACTTCTTGTTAACCTTTTTCATCACCTACCTCAACAGGTGTCTACTCAATTACCTTGGGTGTTGTCAACCCATAAATTACCTTCCATACTTGGGTACTATGTTGAAAAACATCTTCAATTTTATTTTGAAAAATATTAAATGCTTAGTACTTTGGATCAAGTCTTTCTATGTACTTCTTAATGGCCTTTGTCATCTCAAATTTGTCTAAATCTAGAATCACTCTTGCAAGTTTAGTTTCTCTTATATTTTTCTCTACTATGAGACTATATTTCCATCTTTGCTCAACTCTATCATATAAGTTCTGTTGGTGTTTGAAAATGTTACCTGTTTCCAATTACCCTGATGAGAACAAAACACATCTAGGGGCAACTAACTTCCATTTTCAACATGCCCATTCAGACACCAGGCCAACTATAAGGCTATACTCCTTCTGCACTTCAGGCTCTACAAAACCTAGGCAGGTGAACCTATAGATTCCTTATATGGTACCAGTTATCAAACCATACACTGAATCTAATATGAAGAAGATAAAACCCTTAATATCTCCTAATGGCTTATGAAACAACACAGATTCTACAATAGCTAGGTGCAAACCTATATTATTCATAAATTGAATGAGGGTTTAAACTTTAATGTCCACTTCAACATGAAGGGAAAATAATTGATTTATATTGAGAAAAGACAGCATGTCCAATATGCAACAAAAAACTTAATGATCCTACAAATGACCAGTGCCTTATCCATTAGGGCAATCCTATACTCCAGAATTATGTATCCTTGAACATCACTCAACATATGGCATATGAAGAAACATTCATGTTCGATCTGTTCACCTTATGATTCAGACAACAACATCCAATATAACCCCATACTTTCATGCATCCTTCTCAATGAATCTGCAACCCTATCTGAAACCATAAGCAATTATATGAATCCTTGAGACAAAGGCAAGCAAACCTCAAACATACAACCAAGCAATTGCAAATAGGTTCAAGATCTTTGTTCTTGAACATATAAAATTACAAATTCAACAAGAAAGGAGACAAAATTATTTTGAAATTCAAAACCTTCTGCACATTGTATTTATCTCCTTGAAATAAGTACATTAGGAATGCATAAAACGAGATACAAGATTGCACTATTGTATCAGAACTATCTATGAAATCCATATGCTATTCATATGAGATATGCTGGGTGTGTGGCTTTCACAGCCTGAGCAAAGTTCAAAGAACTGGAAAAAAAGAAAACCCACCAACCACCTTTTTTAGAGAAAGAGAGGGAATAAGTAAGGAGAGGGAAATTCTTGGATCTAGTCTGAACAAATTGACAGCTGTCCACTAGGAAAACCCTTTCAATAGGTTAAAACCTCTTTTTGATCTTCTCCCCTAATTGGTAAATCAAAACTTTATGATTACACCTCTCAAAGGCTTCAAAAATATGAGATATCTGATTCTCGTTGTAACTGATTTTTGCTCCTAAAGTGAAAACAGCGTAAAAATTGAAAAAACCAATTACTAGGTAATTTCTAAAAGCATGAACCTTTTAGAGTCTATTTTCTCCATACCCAAACTTCACCAAGTATTGAGATCTGCTCTATAACCACCTTTGATGACTCATGATCATATCTGCTCATTGTACTGAGAAAACCCCAAAAACTATAAAATTGCTTATAATTTGAACCACTGCAATGCTGTGCAAAATATGACCCCATATTCAGAAAATTCAGGTACTCCCAGTTCCAACGGTATATTGGAGTGCCTATTTTGGATTAAAATAGCCTCAGATATGGCCATTTGAAAATTAGACCTCTGTTCATGGCTTTGCACATGTTTTGCCAAAAATTAAACTTTACATATAGTTCAAAATATATTAAAGTTTAGGCTTTATTTAAAATGTTATTCACTTGAGTTTTGAGGAAAATAAAATAAAATATTAAAATTTGAAAGCTCACAAATTCCCCACCACTTTCTATCTGGGTCAAACCATGTTGACCACTCTTGACACATGTCAGCTTCTGATTGGTTCAGCTCACTACCACATCAGCACGCTACGTGGATGCCACGTCACAACCTATCTTGGAAATTGTGCCACATGGCACCCTATGATTGGTCTGAAATTTGCTCATCACTAACTCATCCCCACCATGTCAGTGTCGCTATCTCGCCATGCTAACTCTCGTGCATCTTTCATTGGGTGAGATAGTGAGGGCCACTCGATTCACCACGTGGCAACATCTGGTTCACCGGGTTCCACATCAGCATTTGTGTATCTTTGCTCAAAATATTCCACTGCAAACAATCTGTTAATAGGTGGGCTCACCAAGCAAAGCCTGTGCCTTATAAAGCCATCTTTCTTCAGACATACTACACTTTGAGTAAAGTTATATTTAAAGAACAAAACTTCTCCCACCTAAGCCATGTGGGACTAAGCTCCCTACACCTCGGCTCTCTAGACAACATTTAAGTTGTAAATGGAGGATCTTTTATAGAATTTTAATTCTTTATTGATGGCTTTTTTGAGTCTCCAGCATGGATTCTTTACATAGGTGTGGGCATGCTATCTATTGTGTGGAAAGTTTTTTTTTATATGACCAACCTCTGCTCTTTTCTCAGACTGGTGGCTTTCACTTCTAAGAGACGTGAGATTATGTGTTTGATTGCGTATTCAAGATAGCTGCTTCCTTTAATGCCTCATTTTAAGAGTTGTTGCTCTACATGAGTGCTTTTGCTGAAGACATTGCTTCTACCTCCATCACTTGAGCCTCCATCTTGCTAACATTTTTCCTCACTTAAAACGTGAGGCTTACTTCTGAAATCCATCTTTCCTCTACTTTGGCGTAGAGTATTGGTTTGATTGTTGCCTGCTCTTTTACCGTGAGTAGTTTCTTATCTGTTTGGCATGTTTGATCTTCTTATGCTTCCCTCTTCTTTGGATAGCTTTCTGCTCTATTTCATGGCATTTTGGCCTTGGATGGGTGTGTTCTTCTCATGGACTTCTATGCTTACTAGCAGATTCCTCTAAGAGCGGTGTGTTGTGTGGGGTGACTGAACGTGGAGCTCCCTTTTAAACTCTGTGCTCTCTTTTTTACAATTTTTTCCTTTGACTGGACTCTATCTCCTTAGCCGGCTTTTCCTCAATAGCAATATCTCGACTTGCACAAAGATCGAGATGTGCAAGCTGGCAGTCCATGCTTTTCACCAATACTTGATAGTTTAATAAGTTTGGTGAGCAACTGTGGTTTATAAACTATGCAATGTTCCCATACTTAGTAGCATCAATAACATATGATTGTATCCCATCATCCAAATCACTTGCATCTATATGAACATCGATATCATCCGGATTGCTACAACCTTCATTGTCACAACTCTCCCTTCTTTCAAATCTGGCTCTTGAAGTACTCTCAAAAACATTAAAAAGATATTAGTGCAATAATGAAGAGAGCTCATGAAGAAATGTTGTGTCCAAACACATTTAGCTTGCCTAGTAATCATCATAATAATCACGAGCATCTTGAATCTTTAACGGCTTGTCCCAACTCTGATGAATTTAGTCAGCCCCAAAGTAGGCCCGGCTAAAAAAAAAAATTCCATTTTCAAACAACTGGATCCTCAAACTGGCCTATTAACCTTTTAATATCCATTAGAACTAATTTTGAGCATTAATTGATCATTAAAACCTCATTTTATCATTTTCTGCAACTAGTCAAATTGGTGCGAGGAGGTTCGTTGACTGCCCTTAAAAACTAACCTGAATAGATAACTGAGCTCTGAAAATTGACCCACTGAGTCTCTGTTATGCACTCTTGCACCTTGTCGAATCTCATCTCATGAAGAATTTGAGGTCAAAAGATATTCAATGTCAAATTCGCCCCTTCAAAATTACCTGCACAAAACCATGTCAGAAAAGAACAAACTAGGTTCGGACTTGGCTTGGAAAACTGGGCACATGAGCACTTGGGAAAATGAAACCTGGGACATTGGTTCTTTGCCACGAGGAAAGTATAAATCTATGATTTGGGTTGATGATGAATCACAAGACTCATTTGACAATCAGTCAAAGTATGCTATTTGGATTTTTGCAGATTGAAACAATGTCAGGAAACACTTTTTGCGAGTGGAATTGACCTGGAAAAGTGTGCAGACAGATTCATCAAGATCTGAAAATTGACACATTTAAAGTATTTTCAGAGGACAACACAGGGGTACAATCCATTTGATCTCATGTATCACAGATCAGGAGATATGACGTCTCGAACAGGGGTTCCAATCAATCTGCACTTTAAGATACCAGTGAAAAGATAGAAATTCCATTTGGAATCACGTTTGAAAACTGATCAAATAGATTCTTCATAGGTTGAAACTTGAAACATAACTAGTCTCTGATATCTACAATGCAACGCAAAAGGAATTTTAGCATTTGGGTCAACTGGTCAAAAGTTACATCACATCAAACAGGGCTTCCTAGAATTGTATGCAATTTGCGAAAGCACAAAAATAGTAAACTACCAACTTTGGGGAATTCAAAACCTAGTCAAACGGACTCAAAACGACTCAAAATCTGAAACATAATTTCTTGGGTATGGACACTAGACACTCCCAAAGCATAAAGTCTTGAAACATTTCTAGGTGCGAGATATTCATTGACAAACACAGCCTCTTGTTGCTGTTTGACACTTAGGTGAAATGCAAAATTGATATTAGCTCAAAACAAAACTTTGCCAAATGACTCAGAAACTCAATCTAACTTCACGAAATGCTTAGGCATGTTGAATGAAAGGTGACAGAAGCATTAAACACCTTAGGGGTCTCAAATGGACAGCCAAGTACAACCAGGCACATATGCATTTTAAAAGTGTTTAAGGGCTTGATTTTTTCAAAATTTTCGAGATGTGACTAAAAAAAAAGCATGCAATTTTCAGTCCCAACAAGTTCTTTGGTAGAGAGTTGGCAATCTCAATTGGAGTCATCTTAAATGTTGCCATCATGGCATATACTAACTTTTCTACCTTTTCCATTTCTATCTTTCCAAGGTTATCAAATTCAATATGTGAAAATCCACTTAAATCTACATTAGTCTTTATATTTTCCCATAGATTATCCAAATTAGAAGAAGGACTATGACTTACCACTTTGAATTGGCTATTATCATCAAATTTTATCCTCTCCTCATCTAATTCAGCTAGAGCAATGTATTTTCTTCTTTGTCTCTTCTCAGATTCATCATCTTGTATAGCTTTCCTAGCCTTCTTTTCTTTTGACTTTGTCACTTCTTCAGCTTTCTTAGCAGTAGCTCTTGTGTTAGTTCTAGTAGCTAAAATTGCAAGATTAGGTTTTATAACATTCTTTGGTTTGCTAACTTCTAGACCTTTAGCTTTCCTCTTCTTCTTCTCAATGGCTATAGGTGCTCTACTAGCTTCTTCTTCCTCGACACCTTCTTAAAGCTCAGCTTCCTCTTCACCCTAATCTTCTCCTTGACCATGGGTTAGGGCCAATGGTTCTTGAGCAAGGACATCTTCTTCTTCATCATCTTCATTGTCTTCCTCTTCTTTATCTTCCTCTGCTCCACCAAATTTTTCTTTAAGCTTCTTAACTATTTTGTTCTTCTTTCTTAATATTGTTGTTTTCTTCAAGTCCATAGTTATCTTTAATTTGGCAACATCATAATTACCAAAGGCAATAGTCTTATTATCTAATTCTTCTACAAGAAAAGTTGTGATTGTTGTAAATGCCTCATCACATTAATCTCATATCCTATAGGTCTTAACCATCTTACCCTTGAAAATGTAGCTTGTACATATGTGAAATCAATATCAACTAGAAAGAAAACATCATTAAAATGTTTCTCAACTAGTGACACTAGAATCTTCTATCTTTGTTTCACTTACTTCTTAAAGTCCTTAAAGTAACTAGTCATGATAGACTCACAATTCTCTCCCATTTTCTCAATGAATTCACCTATTTGTACTACAATAGATCTATTTGTCTTCTATCCAACTTTACCAAAGGAAGGAAATGTGTTCTACACATAGAAAAATATGCATAGAAATATTGATCCAAACTTGCATTGTACACTCTTGGTTTTCCTTATGGCTCCCAAGTTTTTTGATAATTTTTCTTCACTATCTTGTATCTCACGTCAATAGAAATACAATTTACACTATTCAACCTACTTGATTGAAAGAACTTGTGTGAAATAATCCTTACTACAAAAGCAATTAGGGGATCTATGATGGTATCAATTGTCATTCATCTCTTGTTCCATATTGTCCCTAGTTTTTTTCTCAATGACCTCTTTTTCTTCACTTCTCATGGTTTTGGGTCTATCTAGGGATGGATACCCTATTACCCTTTGCACAATCTTCTTAGTAATCTTGATAAGTCCATTTTCTAACCATACAAAATTTTCATGAATTCTACTAAGAATAATCTTAATCCATTCTATCTTTAAAATGTTTGGAAAATCTAGGGCACGGGTTAGCCCTTTTCTCTGTACAATGTTGTAGTCCTCCTTCAGTACATCATTCTCACATAAATTTACAAATAGGTATTTGATTTCCATATCACCTATTCTATCCACCTTTCATGTGTGATAACATCTCACACATTGAATCATTAAGGCTTATGGTGGTATCATGGATAACGCACTAAATGAGTCTTGTTTATAAGCAATGTCAAGAATTGCCTTGAAATTTGGTTGTCTAATCTCATTGTTGATTAATTGAACATTTAAAAATTCCTTTCCCTCTTTGACCTTAGTAACAAAAGAACTAGATGCCATATTTAATACCTAGGTTTTGCACAAGTTCAAACAATGTAGATTGACACACAATAAATACCTTCACAAATTTGATGAATGGTGTTGAACAATGGTTGAATTCACTCTATAAATTCTTGGAATGATCTCTTCAATTAGTCTTTAGCTCTTTGTGCTCTCTCTAGTTTTAAATGATGTCAAATGAGTCAAAAATCAATCATATATACCTTAAAACTTCACAATTATTGCTCAATGCTTACATAGTTGTAAGCTTGGCTTGAATAGAAATTTCAACTGACTCAACTTCCATGTAGTTTTTTTGATCTCAAAAACCAGTACAAGCTTGATCAACACTATTACTTACAATAGCTCAGTGTTAACTAGATTTCACTTGGTAGCTTAAGTGAAACTTTTGATGCTCGCTAGTAACATGAAAACTGACAAAACTTAAAGATTTCTTCCAGATTCTAAACAACACTTTGCATCTTTCTTATAATGCCCCCCCCAGAGATCCTTGGAACAAGGGTGAAATATAATGGAAGATTTGTTTTTTACAAGTATGGGTGCATAAGAACACATCATGCATAGATTACACAGATCACAATGGAAGACTTAACCACCATCTTGACAACCAACAGATCTCATGACACCACTACCAAAACTAACACAACACTACAAGGACAGAAACCTGAAGATGACAACCAGCACTAAGAATCTCAAAACTACCTGACCAAGGTAATTTAAGGCAACCCAAAGGGTACTAGAAACTCCAAAAATTGAAACCCAAAAATTGAGGGAGACACCCCCTATTTTCCACATGAGAACTTATTTCTACTAGAATTTTGTGGAAATAAGTGCATCATGTCACACAAAGAAGTACCTTCTCACACAAAGATGTGCACATTGGTGTTAGCACATGTTTAGCCGTACAACCAAAACACATAAAAATTATGTAGGGTTTCATCCAAGAAAGTGCCTAGCCACACAAAGAGACCCACTACACCACATGAAAACTTGCATCCTCACACAAGAAAGTGCAATCTCACATGAGATCTTAAGTTAGCACACAAACACAAAAATCAGGAAAAAGCTAAGAAATCTAAGTGATTAAATTCCTCCACACCAGGGAGTACCAAATCCAAAATTCTATGTGTAAACACTCGAATACAATCCTAAAATATGGACACACCACAAACCATCTAATCATATAGTGAAGGAAAAGAACAGAAGGGAAACATCACAAAGTACAAAAGGAACATCACAATAAATGGAAATAACATCACAATGAGCAGTACAAAAAAACTAAATATGTAGTTCCTCCCAACCATCACTAGCATCATAAGACCATCATGGGCCCTAGCCATCCCCTACACATAACATCCCAAGCCATTGATTAGATCGTTGGTACTATCGTGATAGGGACATCACTACTAACATATGCTACAACATAAGCATAAAGAAATCTAACATGCTAGAAGCAAAGCATAAGATAATCCTAAAAAGTAAATAACATCACCTATCACATGTTGATCAGCATAATAAGGAAATTTGATAGTAACTAACATCATTTGAACATGATATACAAGCATCCCAATGAAAGCATAAATCATAAGAAAACATACTCTAGAACCTATAGTACCAAGTGAAAACATCTAGCAACGGTCACACTAGGACAAAAGACCATCTTTGTACACTAGTCCCTAGCAGTGGTGTAGGTAGCTATGCCTCCCAACCACATGGTACCCACAGGTCCACACCCATGGTGTTGATGGAGATAATTATCCAACCACAAACACATGCAAAGCAAACATCCATGGCTAACATACATGCCAAGCAGTATGATGACTAAATCCAAGACATAGACAATGCATAAGCTATTAGTCCTGGTCAAACACTCAATAGGCTACTAAGTAGGGGTTGACATCATGGAGAGTCACTTGGCATCAACAAGCCCAAGCTTGGATAGTACAAATTCAACACCCTCAATGGAAGGCTCGAGTACAGAACATTTTTCATTATCTTAAGTTTTATTACCACCTAGTGTTTTATTTAGTTATCACTTATATAAAGCTCCCTCTACCAACCCATGGCACCATGATCATTGAGCTACAAGATAAAAGCCCCCTCCATATGTTACCCTACCTTACCCATGCTCATCCAATGATGAGTACCCGTAGGCATGCAAATTCCCAACCCAACCCCAATGATCATAACTTTCAAAAGTGCCATACAAGATCGAGACTCACAAGTCACCCTACAAATGTAGGTACATATATTCATGTGTGGTGCACCACCATCATGAAGCTCATAACATAAGGACTGGATGAGAACACAAAGTATAAAGTTACTCAATTGAAAACAAAATCAGAATGATGAATGTGACACACATCCCAATGCAACATAAAAATGCAACAGTGGTCTAACTAACATCCAAATGGATCATCTAGGTCCACAACCAAACTCATGCCAAGAAAACCTAAGAAAATAGGGCAGCACACAAAATGAGGTAAAACCCCCAAAAACTAGAAAAATTTTGAAATTAAAACCCATCTGGCCTTTGGGTGTAAAAATCCCAAAAATTCAAAAATAACTAAGTTTAGACACTATATGCAAAAATGGCCAGCATAACAGCTCAACACCCCAAACCCTCATCCCAAAAATAGGGAAAACATTCATAGTTGACCAATCGGGTAGAACCAACAAACAGAAATGGAGGGGAACACTAGTTCTTAGCCTCCTAACATACTGCTACAAGAAACAAAAGTTGAAACAAAGTAGAAACAATAAAATATGAAGGCCCTACCTAATAGAAAAAGGGTAGAAACTAAAACTTGCAAAATAAAATAAATATCTCGCCAAAACTGCTAAAAGTGACGGCAAAGCAAGAACTCCCCGAGCCGAATTGAACGAGCCTAATCTCATGAAAAACCCATGCTCACAGCTCTAAGAACGAGTAGAAATCAAATCCTTCAAAAGAGGATTCTCAAAAGCACTCTCAAATTTCTTTTTCAAAAAATGAGAAGTGAATAATAAAAGCTCTTTTTCAATTCACTTATTCAATTTTTGAGTGAATAGTCAATTATGGCACATAGCCAATTAGACTAGCTAGACTCCAAATCAACCCAAATGAAAATAGGTTATTCTCCATAATAGAAATTCACCTAAGGAAAAGCTGTTAGAAATTAAATTCAAAAATATTTAAAGCCTAAAAACCCAAAACCACATAAAATCATTAAACAAATTTCATGATAATGTGAATCTCTAAATGCATAAACACGCTCACTAGTCTAATCACATAATGCAAATGATTTCAGATTTAATAATCACCAAAAGGTTTTAATTTAAACAATTTAAAATAAGGATGTGTCAACCATACAGGGTTGAGATTAGTAAATATGAATAGTTAAATCACTAACTCCATGTGTCACTGCCAAGGATATAAATCTTGCACACTAAAACACATGATCAAGTGCAATGGCATAATAATATCATAGCTAAAGCAATAAATGAATTAAATAACTAATTTATACATTAACATCACTCACATTCACATAAAGCATAAAGATACAATAATGAAGTAAATAACCATAGCATGAAATCCATCACATAACATAATTAGAAATATGCTTGAATACTAGATAATTAGATACCATCATAAATCTTCTATCATCTCAAAATGGAATCAACATGAAAATATGATAAATTGAATAGCATAGCAGTAAAGCATCTATGATACTGACTCAAAGTATAACATTCAACCCTTGGGTCATCTCAAAGTACAAATAACAATAAGAGTATCAAGTATCTCTCAGATCAAAATAGACAAGGTATAGAATACAAACACGAGAGGAACTACATTTCTTCATGCAAATATATTATTTTTAGGACTAAAACCTTGGAACTAATGTATAATTGAACTTTGAAATATCAGTTGCACACATACCTCTTGATTGCTCAATTGGAGGTGGTGTGATCACCTAAACCATTGGATGAAGTGATCCATTTTGAACTTGATGTGTTGCAATCTTCCTTTCTCTTCCATGTCTTGTTCATCTCATATCCAACATTCTCAATGTTGGGACTCAAAATCAAAGCCCTAATTTTGAGTACCATTGAGAAAATCAAGCCCTATAAGCACTTTTTAATGCATACATACCCGGTTACTTGTGAGGCCTAACAGATATTTAATGTTTCTAACACCTTGAATTTAGTATATCTATGTGTTCCATGAAGATAAATTTCCATTTCAAGCAATTTTGTGAAGTCTTGTCTTGAGTAATTGTCCAATTTTGCATTTTTACCTGTGTCAAACAATGACAAGAGGCTATGTTTGCAATTGAATATCTCGCACCCAGTATTTTTTCATGACTTGCCACTTTGGGAGTGTTTAGTTTCTATACCAAAGAACCTATGTTTTATTTTTTAAGTCATTTTGAATCTATTTTACTAGGTTTTTAATCCATCAAAGTTTGTCAATTGTTGTTGTCATGCTGATGTGAATTATTCTAAATCCTAGGAAGCCCTATTTGACTTGTTATAACTTTGACCCAGTTGACAAAAATGGTGGAATTCCTTTTGAATTGCATTCTAGAGGTTAGAGACTTGCTATGTTTCAATTTTGAGCTTTTGATGAATCCATTTGATCAGTTTTCAAATGCAATTCCAAATGAAATTTCTAACTTTTTACTGGTGTCAAGAAAGGTAGTTTGGTCATTACCCCTATTCATGATGCCATAACTCTGAATCTATGATAGGTGAGATTGATAGATTTTATCATTGTGTTCTCCTCTAGAAATACTTTAAGTGTTCCAATTTTAAAGTGAAGACGACTCAATTTGCACACTTTCCCAAGTCAATTCCATTTGTAAAAAATGTTTTTTTGCCGGTGTTTCCAGTCTGCAAATCTGAGTAGCTCACTTTGACCACTCATCATGTTTGTCCTCTTATTTTTCATGAGCCCCAATCACAATTTTATGTTTCCCTCATAACAATGAATGAATGTCCTATTTTTTGTGCACCTAAGTGTCAACTTGCTCAGTTTTTGAAGCCAAAATAGAATGTGTTTCGTTGTTTTCCAACATGTTTTCTTGTGGGCAGTTTTAAAAGGGCAACTTTGAGAGTCAATATCTTTTAACTGGGAATTCTTCATGAGATGAAATTCAACAGGGTGCAAGTATGTGGAACAAAGAATCAGTAGTGTTGATTTCAAATCCTAGTCAGGTGTTTTGTCAGTTTTTGAGGCTAGTCAAAAGACCCTTTGCCATGAAATTGATAGTTTGAAAAAGGTTACAACTTGAGTTAAATTTGAATTGTTCAACAGTCAAATTTGAATTTGTGATATTGCTATCAGGATTTAACTATGTGATTTTTGAGTCAAACTTTGGGTTGGAAGCTTTGGGTTTAACCATGAAGGAAACTTCGTAGTTAAGCGCGCTCAAGCTGGAGTAGTACTGGGATGGGTGACCTCCCGGGAAGTCCCGGTGCTTCACCCCAATGAGCATCACCTAGATCCAATGAGTGCTAAGTGTACCATTTATTCTCATGAGAGATGGATTCATGTTGAATCACTACTCGTGAAACATGGGTCAATGAGTTTGACTCAAAAATCACACAGTTAAATCTTGATAGCAATATCACAATTTGACTAGCTATGGAAATTATCTCCTACTTATCAATTGATGAGCTTAAGGGGCTTTCTAATGAATGGTTTATAAGGCACAACACTTGGTGAAGGTTTTTCAAATGGGGTTGCAAGCTTTGGGTTTAACCATGGAGGAAACTCCATAGTTAAGCGCGCTCAGGCTGGAGTAGTACTAGGATGGGCGACCTCCCAGGAAGTCCCGGTGCTTCACCCCTGTGAGCATCACCTAGATCCAATGAGTGCTAAGTGTACCATTTATTCTCATGAGAGATGGATTGATGTTGAAAAACTACTCATGAAACATGGGTCAATGAGGTTGACTCAAAAATCACACAGTTAAATCGTGATAGCAATATCACAATTTGACTAGCTGTGGAAATTATCTCCTACTTATCAAATTTGAATTTGTTCGATGTTAGGTGACTAATGGATTATTTTGACAATTCAATTGTTTGGAAACAAAAAAAATTTGGCCAGACCCACTTTGGGACCTGACTGATTTCAGCAGATTGCAAATTTACTTTCTAAAAGGAGTGAGCTACTACAAATCAAAAATTAGGGCAAAATCAGAGATGAATTCTTCAATCTAAATCACCTTAATGACAACAATTAGAGATACCAATCACAAGTTCATAATTAAGATAGTGATTAATCCCAGGTATAGGAACCCGAATGGGAAGAATTCAAAGGCAATGAATGTCCTCATCGATGCAAAGAATAGCTTCAAACAACTGTATTTTATATTTTATGATACATTACGAAAACCATTAATTTCATAACTATTGATTTCTTTAGTTGTGGGTGCTCGCCAAATTTGCTTCTTGTTTACAGTGGAGATGGTGTGGTGAGAGGCATACTCACTACAAGGCATTCATAGTCATATTGATTGTATTTGCAAGACGGATGGTAATGGAGGCTAAACCTTAAAAAAAAATCATGGCCACAAATGGTAAGTACATGTTTTCCCCCATGAATCTTGTATGGTATTGTGAAATCAAGTCAAATAAATCTATAATCACAAGGATATGCTATAGGTTTACTTATGGAATAGTATTGACTCCATTTCTCTTTGAGATAAAAAGATCTTAAGAGATATAAATTATTCTTTTAGCATCTTGTAAATTTTCAAATTACATCTCCATGTTTACTACTTAATGGAGCCACAGGTCAAAGATTGAAGATGCGAGGAATGGGCGGCAATATTGTGAGGCAAAGCATGCATTGGACTTTTAAGGCAAACATGAAAGGAAGGATGATCCAAGTAAGTGTTGGTCTAGTCAAATATCTTTCTAGTGGAATGAGACATCAGCGCTTGTGAGAGCATTAAGACCTTTTGATCTTTTCTTTTACACCATCTCTCTATATATACCAATGGAAACAACCATTCCAATACAACTCCCTCTAATTACATTCAGCTAGCCCAGCTTGATAGAAAACTCATAGATATGTTAGAGAAGCATGGGGTAAAATATTGCAAGATTTTCAAATGTTTTTGCACAAACTTTCATGGAAAAATCCATACCAACAGGAAACTTACTCCATGTTGAAGAACAAATCCATGGTGTTTTGAAGGAGAGGAAGGTAGCATTTGAAAGCATGCTAGGCATTGGATTTTCAAACAGGTAGAGTGTCCATGTATTAGGAGACATGGTGTCAGGAGGCAGCCCATGGTAGGGGAGTAAAGCATACATTAAATATGTGTAGTAGTAAAAGATGGAGACAACGCCTCCTCATGCTTTTGGTGAACTCAAACAATATGGTTAGCAATATGATGATCTATTTGATCATCAAGCTTATCTATCATCACATATATAAGGTCAAACCTGGATAGAATGGGTGGAGGAAGTGCTACATTTTACTACAATATCAAATAACACAATAAGAACCTAATCCATTTTATATACTACAGCTTTGATTTTAAAGAAATATACTAATATAGGTGCCTTATTTGATTTTCCAAATTACCTTTAGGGGCTTTGATTTGTCATAACATCCACCAATAGGATTTGTAGGCACTAAAATTGAGGTGTGAGCATTTAATGTTGCTTGAATGTCTACTTTGGTAATACTTATTGTCTGTTGTTCCATCGCTTCATGAATTGCAACCTTTTGTCGAATGACCCAAGTAATAAATCAATCACGTTGTATAACCCTTATCAAGGGACCAACCCCTATTTTGTCTTCAAAAGGTTGGAGTGCTATCAATTGTTCAAACTCATCATGCCATTGAAATGAGAAATTCAACCCTCAAGAAGCAACAAGAGGCCCCCATATCCATTTTACGATTAATCACCTAACCTATCTGACTAAGGGAAGTGACGATAGCCATTGTTAAACTAGAAAAATGTGAAGAACAAACACATAGTCCTACATTTATAAAATTGACATGTATTTTAATGTTTAAATACCATTCTATAAAATATATCTATTTTCTTTGAGATGACACCTTTTGAAAGGTAGAAGCTCAGCTAAGACAACTAGAAGTGACCAAGGAGTTAGTTTGTACTGATGTGGCAAAGAAGGAGGTACCAAAAAATGTCATCAGATTCTAGTGGTAGCCATGTCACCACAACAAAATAGGAAGGTTTCACTACTAATGACATGGCAATCTCCCAAAAAAGTTAAAATATGGCAGGATGTTGTGGGACCTGCCTGGGTACAGATGGCCAGTAGTGTGGTGACATGTGGCACTAATTGGGTGACCAAGGGAAGGTTAAGGAGATTATTTTAGAAAATATTTTTCCAGTTTGAGCATTCAGCGTTCAGTTTGAGGGTTTGAAATTTTATTTTTTTTAAATCTATTTTTCTATAGTTCAAACTATAGGAATATTTAAATTTTTCAAATTTCAATCCTTTAACTACTATGTTCATGGTTGGGAGCCCGAAACTTCAAATGGCCACCTTAGGGGCATTTTTTGTCTAAAATAGAACTCCAATATACCATTGGAACCAAGACAAGATGAATTTTCCAAATATCAAGTTAGATTTTGCATAGATATTCATTGGTTCACTCTATAAGTAGATTTTTATTTCTAGGGCATTCTTAGCAGAATAGGTAGAATTCATCACTGAGCATCAAACATGGTTAGGGGGTAGATATAAAAGCTTTTTGAGACCTTAATATAAAGATAAGTTATTTTATGACATGTTTTCTTATCTCTAGAGACTTTTTAACTAATTTTTTTCCTTTGTCTTCTTTTCAGATCTGGCATGAAAATTAGTTTTGTTCATCAATCAAATATCTAAGATATTTTATGCTTTTAAAAGCCAAAATGATTGAAGATTTTATATGCAGTTGTAGAGAGAGATTAGAGAGATATTTTGTCACTTCTAGGAGATGTTTTCCAAGTTTACACATGTCAAATGCACAATAGATTAGGGAATTCACATTCCTCTATATCATTCTCTTTCTCATTCTTTGTGGAAGTTCCAATTTTAGAGGAAAACTACTCATTGTTGTGATACCATTTTTTGGTTCCAGTTTTCATTGTGAGACCATTGGTTCTATTTTTTGATATGTTTTCATGACTTTGATACTATTTTCCTTCAGCAATTTCTCTTGTAATGAGCAGCATTAAGTTTTATACAAATAATTCTCATTTGTTAGGTGATTTGTGAGTCATTTCTATACATTTTTCATGTATTTGTTTTCAAGGAAAATGAATAAAACACAACAAAGGGTTTACATTCATTTTGAATCTTGTCTCCTATTCATGGGTTTGTAATTTCTTCTAGTTTGTGAACCAAGAGCATAAATTAGGTTGCATTTTGTTTAAAAATGCATGTGGTTGAAGTATCTTGCTTGTGGAGCAAAGAGCCATGTAATTTCTTAATATTTATCATAGGGTTTGTAGACTTCATGGTGGGATAGGTTGAGTATGAGATTCATTTTGATGCAGATGTCTATTCACAAGGTGAAAGATAGATTAGGGATCTTGATGTAGGAATTATGTCAAAGATTTTTGGAAGATGTATGGTTGTAATTCATGTAATTTCCCAATAGATAAGGCACTAATCAATTACAAGATCATTTAGTTTTATTGCTCATACCTAGGTTTTATTGTTATCAACATATTAAATCATCTTTCCCTTTATGTTGAGAGTTATTCAAAGTCTAACCCTCACTCAGCTTATGAATTGCATTATCTTGCATTTAGCTATTGTAGATCTATGTTATTGCATGATTCATTATGAGAAATAAAGGTTAAATCTACTATTAATAGATTTAAGAATATTTTTAGCACTAGTACAATATAACTTTAATCTAAGGTACACTCGCCTAGGTCTTGCAGAGCCTAAAGTAGAAGAAGGGTCTGGCCTTACAGTTGGCCCAATGTCTAAGAGGGTATGTTGAGGATGGGAAGTAGCTACCCCTAGATGTATCTTATTTTCATTAGGGTAATTTGAAATCATGTTGTTTCAAAACAGCAACAAAATGGTGACTCTGCTGGGGAGATAAGATGGGAATACACCTTGTTAAAAGGACATGAACCTCTAGTGTGAATTGAATATCTCAGTCATATTTTTATTATGGTTTTGCCCATTAGAGTCACCAAAAGAATGGTGACTCTACTAGGGATTGTATTGAATGGTAGAAAAACTTTGAGAATTTGAAAAAGGAGATTCAATATAGTAGTAGAAGTGTGTGAAAAAATTGCAGTAGTAAGTTCTCTTATGTGTTTTCTAGTTTTCTTACTCAAATGTCGTGCACCCTAGTGATGCTTTGTTTAGGATAGTAGTATCTTTGAAGGATTGAATATAGATAGTGTTGATACTAAGTTTTATTTTCAATTAATTCAGCTAGTTTATTTTTCAAAGTACTGTTGTAAATTCAAAATCAGAATGGTTCAAAGGTGGTTTCTCTTCTAACTGTTTAACAATTTTCCAGTTCTACAAGTTGAAAATCCAATTCAGATTTTTCATGTTATGAATTATGTTTTAAATCTTTTTCACAATTGTGAGTGGTGGTTCTCTAAAGGATTTTTGTACCAATGCAAATTGGTTTTATATAACTACTTTCAAAGGGTTTTCAACTTGGTTATGCAGATCTGAAAGTTATGCTAAGTGTAAGCAAGATGAGGGAGTATATTAGTTCTTGACTAATAATTTTTGAAGTGTTGTGTTTGATCTACTATCATATAAAATTTGAATGTTAAAATGAATCACAATACTAATTTCATTTTGTTCTCCTCAAGGAGATGGCAGCTCTACAAGGATTTGATCAGTGGTGTGAAGAATTGAAATCAACACCTATGCTAATTAGAAAATTAATATTTAAAGCATCAATATTCAAAGGTATTTTCTAATTTCATCTGATTTCATTTACATGAAAGTAAGCTTTACAAAAGTTTCTCTATCAAATGGTATTTTTAACACTAAATAAGAGATTGGTTTGGTACATTTCAACATACTTTGTGAGAGATAGATTCATCACGTATTTTCATATTTTGAAGTATGTTTAGTTTAAATTGATAGAAAGTATTTTCAGATCTACTACAAGTAATAAATTCTAGAAGTAATAATGGTGAATTATTTTTAAGTTTGTAAAAAATGGCTAATTTATTCTCACCTAGTATGCAACTCGTTTATAAGAATTCTAGATCTATTTCTACCAAGAGATATATGCCATTAGTTTTTGATGGCATTCATGGTTTCCCGAATACAATGCCTTATGATCTTAGAAAGTATTTACCTAAGTTCAATGGGAACCATGAAAATTTAGCCAGTCATCATGCTCAAGTTTTTAGTTACTTAATGGGTGACTATGAAATTGCTCATGAAGATGTTCATATGAAGTTGTTTGTTCAAACTTTAGAAGATGATGAAAGGGATTGGTTTTCCTTTCTACTGGCATGTTCAATTTCATCTTGGGATGAATTACTTTCAGCCTTCATCAAGTAGTTTGGGGAAAGAGTAAGAATTTCTAATTATTTAGATAAGTTCTTGAAGATTCAAATCAGGAGTAATGAATTAGTTCCTGAATTTAATATCAGATTTGCAAAGGTTGTAAGTGAGATTCCTGAAAATGGTAAGCTAGATAATCAAATGTGTTTATTGTTTTATCTTGACACATTTGATAAGAAAATGAGTTATCTATTAAGAGATAAAGAACCTAAGACTTTGCATTAGGCATCCATGATGGTAATAGAGATTGAAAATAATATAAAGTATGGCTTAACTAAGAGCCACTTTTCTAGAAGTGTCTGTCAACAAGATGAGGTTCAAAGAAGAAATCAATGTCATAAAGTATGTTTAAATTAAGATTAGCAAGTAGGTACCCTTGTTGTGGTGGATAATCTTGTTGAAAAATCAAAATTAAAGAAATATGTAGATGAATTTCCTTGGTTTCAGAGAAGAGATGATTATGTTATTGATGAATAGAGTGCAAATATTTGTAATATTTCAGCAGTGGATGATAAGGTGGATTTACTTGATCAGTTAGATATGCAAGAAATGATTTCTCTTATTGATACATTGCATCATGTTGAGAGTGTTATAAAATTCTGAATTGAAAGATATTCATCTCAATATGAGAACAAAGAAGCTGAAAGTCATGTTTCAAGTGATGATGATAAAGTTGTTGATCTGACATATTATGAAGAAACATCATGTCAAGACAATGATGAGAGTTGTTGCTCGAGTCAAGAAGAGGATAGTGGTAGTACATGTTTGCCTTCATGTGAATCAAATGCAAATTGGGAAGAAGAAAGCAATGACAAAAGTAAGTACTCTTATGCAAGTAAAGGTATGAATTCCTTTATTGAATCTGAAAGAGAAAATGCATCTCAATTTTTGCATCATAGAAATCAGTTAGTCTATGAAGAATTTGAGAGTGATTTGTCCTCCACATATGAAGATAAATAAATGGTGAACCTAGTTAATGCTAATCAATTTGAATATGAATATTTTAGTGAAGGATTGTCAAGTGTTCTTACATTAGAAAATAAAATTCTAGCATGTAGTGAGGGGTTTAGGAATGAATCATGGTCTGTCCATAATGGGTATCCTAAACAAGATAATGAAGAGAATGAAATCATGGATACTATATGCTTAGTAGAAGAAATAGAAAGTGAGTCTTCATATAGTTTTGATTTTTCTTCATATGCTAAGAGTCTCCATGAAGACAAAATAGGCAATGAGTTTAAAGTGTATACTAACATTTTATATGATGAAAATTCTGATGATGATCAGCCCATCTTTTGTCAAAATGTTCAAACAAGATCATTACAATGGGTTATCAATCCATTATTTGAAGAAAACATGGACTGTTCAAATTTGATTGAGGATGAGTTTAATGATGATACATTATCCTACTGCTATAAGAGATTGGATTATTTTTCTTTCGGATGTGATAGTGATTATGACAATGATGTTGCATCTCATGATATGGATAACAAGGTGTTTGATGAAGTTGTTATTGAAAATCAGCATACATTTTATAATGAGTTTTATGATTAATACTCTAACATGATGACTAATCCATTTGCTAATTTCAAAGGACCATCTAAAGATTCTAGATTAGATTTAGATTCTAACATTAATGAAATTTTTGAGTACAAATCATATTGCTCATTTGAGTATCATTCAGTTATACATAAGGATACACAATCTCAAGGTGTAGGTTCAGTTTTGCCAAGTGACTTGTTTGAAGATGCTAATCTAATTGGTGAAACTGATAGAAGAAATGTTTCTAGTTTACCTCATGAAAGTTTAGATGAAATTCAGATTTATGACAGAGGTAAAAATTTTTGTTGAAGTTTGGTTGCCCAAGGTCATCATTTGTACATAGTAGTAGTTGTTTCTTTCTTTCAATAAAGTTATTCGAGAGAGGTTTTTGCTATTAGGAGTGTGGTCCACTTCTTCCAAAGATATAATTCCTTGCCATGCCCATAAGGGACATGCATCCCTAGACAGAGCCACTGTTGGGACTCAAAATTGAAACCCTGATTTTGAGTACCATTGAGAAAATTAAGCCATATAATTATTTTTTAATGCATACATACCTAGCTATACTTGTGAGGCCTAATAGGTGTTTAATGTTTCTAACACCTTGAATTTAGTACATATATGTGTTCTATGTAGATAAATTTCCATTTTGATCCATTTCATAAAGTATTGTTTTGAGTAATTGTCCAATTTTGCATTTTTACCGAAGTGTCAAATAGTGACAGGAGGTTGTGTTTGCAATTGAATATCTTGTACCCAGTAATTTTTCATGACTTATTTCTTTGGGAGTGTTTAGTGTCCATACTAGAGAACCTATGTTTCATTTTTTGAGTCATTTTGAATCTGTTTGACTAGGTTTTGAATCCCTCAAAGTTGGTCAATTATTGTTGTCATGCTGATGTGAATTGTTTTAAATTTTGGGAAGACCTGTTTGACTTGTTATAACTAACCCAATTGACCAAAATGATGAAATTCCTTTTGCATTGAATTTTGGAGGTCAAAGACTTGCTCTGTTTCAATTTTGAACTTTTGACGAATCTGTTTGATCAGTTTTCAAATGTGATTCCAAATGCAATTTCTAAATTTTTACTGGTGTCAAAAAAGGCATTTTGGTCACTTGTTCATGATGTCACAACTTTTAATCTGTGATAGGTGAGATTTAATGGATTATAATACTATGTTCTCTCTAAAAATACTTTAAGTGTGCCAATTTTCAAGTCATGAAAAATCTGTTTGCACACTTTCCCAGGTCAATGTTGTTTGTAAAAAATGCTTTTCTGCCAGTGTTTCCAATCTGCAAATCCAAGTAGCCCACTTTGACCACTTGCCATTTTCATCCTATTATTCATCATGAGCCCCAATCCCAATTTTATGTTTTCCTCATAATAGTGAACCAATGTCCTAGTTTTCATGCCCCCAAGTGTCAGTTTGCCCAGTTTTTGAAGCCAAAACAGAACATGTTTCGTTGTTTTCTAGCATGTTTTCTTGCAGGCAGTTTTAAAAGGGCAACTTTGGCAATCAATATCTTTTGATTGGGAATTCTTCATGAGATGAGATTCAACAAGGTGCAAGTATGTGGAACAAAAAATCAGTAATGTTGATTTCAAAGCCTGGTCAAGTGTTTTTGTCAGTTTTAGAGGCCAGTCAAAAGACCTTTTGGCATGAAATTGATAGTTTGCAAAAGGTTATAATTTGAGTTAAGTTTGAATTGTTCAGTAGTCAAATTTGATTGTGTTTTTTGTCAGGTGACTAATGGATTATTTTGATAGTTTAGTTGTTTTGAAGAAAAAAATAATTTAGCTAGACCCAATTTGGGGCCTGACTGATTTCAGTAGATTGCAAATTTGTACTTTGTAGGAGTGAGCTACTACAAATCAAAAATTAGGGCAAAATCTAAGGTGAATTCTTCAATCTAAATCACTTTAATCGAAATAGTTAGAGATACCAATCACAAGTTCATAATCAAGATAATGATTAATCCCGAGTATAGGAACCCGATTGGGAAGAATTCAAAAGCAATGAATGTCCTCATCGATGCAAAGAATAGTCTCAAACAATCTTATGTTTTAGTTTATGATACATCACTAAAACCATTGATTTCATAACTACTAATTTCTTTAGTTGTGGGTGCTCGCCAGATTTGCTTCTTGTTTACAGTGGAGATGGTGTAGTGAGAGGCATATTCACTGCAAGGCATTCACAATCATATTGATTGTATTTGTAAGACAACTGGTAAGGGAGGATAAACCTAAAAAAAATTCATGGCTACAAATGGTAAGGACATGTTTTCCCCCATCAATCTTTCATGGTATTGAGAAATTAAGTCAAATAACTCTATATTCCCAAGGATATGCTTTAGGTTTACTTATGGAATATTATTGACTCCATTTCTCTTTGAGATAAAAAGTTCTTTAGAGATATAAAGGGGATCTACATTTTTTTTTTAGCATATTGTAAAATTGCAAATTGCATCTCCACATTGACTACTCAATGAACCCACAAGTCAAAGATTGAAGATGTAAGGAATGGATGGCAATATTGTGAGGCAAAGCATGTGTTGGAGGAGTTTTATGGTAGATGTGAAAGGAAGGATGATCCAAGCAAGTGTTGGTCCAGTCAAATATCTTTCTAGTGGAATAAGACATTAGCACCTACAAGAGTGTTAAGACCTTTTGATCTTTGTTTTCATTGTCTCTCTATATATACCAATGGAAACAACCATTCCAATACAACTCCCTCTAATTGTGTTTAGCCAAACTAGCTTGATAGAAAACCCATAGACATGCCAGAGGAGACACAGGAGGTAAAAAACTAGGAGATTTTCAAATGCTTTTGCAAAAACTTTCACAACAAAAGCCATACTAGTAGGCAACTTACTCCATGTTGAAGAAAAAATCCATGGTGTTTTGAAGGAAAGGAAGGGAACATTTGAAAGCATGCTAGGCATAGGATTTTCAAACAAGTAGAGTGTCCATGCATTAGGAGACATGGTGCCAAGAGGCAGCCCATGGTAGGGGAGTAAAGTGTGTGTTGAATTTGTGCAGTAGTAAAAGATGGAGACAAGGCCTCCTCATGCTTTTGGTGAAATCTAACAATATGGTCAGCAATATGATGATATATTTGATCATTAGGGTCATTTATCATCATATAGTATAGGTCAAACCTAGATAGAATGGGTGGAGAAAGTGCTACATTCTACTACAATATCAAATAACAAAATAAGAACCCAATCCATTTAACATATTACAGCTTTGAGTTTAAAGAAATATATTGATATAGGTGCCTTATGTAATTTTCCAAATTATCCATAGGGGCTTTGATTTGTCATAATGTCCACGAATAGGACTTGTAGCCACTAAAATTGAGGTGCAAGCATTTAATGTTGCTTGAATGTCTACTTTGGTAATACTTATCATGTGTTGTTCCACAGCTTCATGAATCACAACCTTTTGTCGAATGACCCAAGCAATAAATCAATCACGGTTGATAACCCTCAAGGGACCAACCTATGTCCTGTCTTCAAAAGGTTGGAGTGCTATCAGCCATTCAAACTCATCATGCCATCAAAATGAGCAATCCAACCATTAATAACTAATAAAAGGGCCCCATATCCATTTCACAATTAATCGCCTTACCTATCTAACTGAAGGGAGTGATGATAGCAATCAGTAAACTAGAAAAAGTGTGAAGAAAAAAAACATAGTCCCACATTTATAAAATGGGGATGTATTTTAATGTTTAAATACCATTCCATACAATATGCCTATTGTCTTTAAGATGACGCCTTTTGAAAGGTAGAAGCTCACATGGTGGGATCCAACTCGGATGGGTAAGACAGTTGGAAGCAACCAAGGAGTTAGTTTTGATTGATGTGGCAAAGAAGGAGCTACCTAAAAAGGTCATCAAATTCTTGTGGGATGTTGGGGGGCCTACTCAGGTATAGATGGCTAGTAGTGTGGTGACACATGGCACTAATTGGGTGACCAAGGGAAGGTTAAGGAGATTATTTCAAAATATATTTTTCTAGTTTGAGCATTCAGATTTCAGTTTGAGGGTTTGAAAAATTTTGTTTTAAAAAATGTATTTTTCTATATCTCAAACTATAAGAATATTTAAATTTTTCAAATTTAAATCCTTTAACTGCTCTATTCATGTTTGGGAGCCTAAAACTTCAAATGGTTGTCATAGGGGCAATTTTTGTCTAAAATAGGCACTCCAATATATCATTGGAGCCAGGACAAGATGAATTTTCCAAATATCAGGTCAAATTTTGCACAGATATTCACTAGTTCACTCTATAAGAAAATTTTTATTTATGGGGCATTCTTAGTGGAAGAGGTAGAATTCATCATTGAGCATCAAACATTGTTAGGGGGCAGATATAAAAGCTTGTTGAGACTTGAATGTAGAGAAAAGTTATTTTTTGACATTTTTTCTTGCCTCTAGAGACCTTTTAATTGATTATTTGCCTTTTTCTTGTTTTTGTATCTGACATCAAAATTAGTTTTGTTCTTCAATCAAATATTTAAGATTTTTTTTCTTTTTAAAGCCAAAATGATTGAAGATTTGATATGCAATTGCAGAGAGAGATTAGAGAGATATTTTGTCACTTCTAGGAGATGTTTTCCAAGTGGACACATGTTAGATGCACAACAAATCTAGGAATTCACTTTTCTCTATATCATTCTCTTTCTAATTCTTTGTAGAGGTTCTAGTTTTAGAGGAAAACTATCACTGTTGTGATACCATTTTTTTATTCCAATTTTTGATATGTTTTCAAGACTGCGATACCATTTTCCTTTAGCAATTTCTTTTGTAATGAGCAATATTAAGTTTTATACAGATAATTCTCATTTGTTAGGTGATTTGTGAGTCATTTTTGCACATCTTTCATGTATTTATTTTCAAGGAAAATGAATAAAACATAGCAAATGGTTTACATTCATTTTTAATCTTGTCTCCTATTCATGGGTTTGTTATTTGTTCTAATTTCTTAACCAAGAGCATAAATTAGGTTGCATTTTGTTTAAAAATGCATGTGGTTGAAGTATCTTGCTTGTGGAGCAAAGAGCCATGTAATTGCTTGATATTTATCATAGGGTTTGCAGACTTCATGGTGGGATAGGTTGAGTATGAGATTCATTTTGATGTAGATGTCTATTCACAAGGTGAAAGATAGATCAGGGATTTTGATGTTGGAATTATGTCAAGGATTTCCAAAAGATGTATGGTTGTAATTCATGTAATTTCCTAATAGATAAGGCATTGATCAGCTGAAAGACCATTCAATTTTATTTCTCACACCTAGGTTTCTTGTTATCAACATATTAAATCATCTTTCCCTTTATGTTGAAAGTTATTCAAAGTCTAACCCTCACTCAGCTTATGAATTGCATTGTCTTGCATTTAGCTATTGTAGAACTATGTAATTGCATGGGTCATTAGGAGAAATAAGGGTTAAATCCGCTATTAATAGATCCAAGAATATGTTTAGCACTGGTACCATATAAATTGAATTTGAGGTACACCTACCTAGGTATTACAGAGCCTGAAGTAGAAGAAGGGTCTAGCCTTATAGTTGGCACAGTGTTTAAAATTGTATGTTGAGGAGGGAAGTATTTTTCCCTAGATGTATCTTATTCTCATTGGGGTAATTTTAAATTGTGTTGTTTGAAAACACCAACACTCAACATTTGTCTTTCCTTTGTTGAATTCACTACTAGGTGCCTTTGACTTTGTTGGACAATTCCTACTTGTGTGACTAGTCTTTAAGAAACCAAAACATGTAGTTTGACTCAACCATCTTTTATAGTCACTTCTAAAATGTTCTCTAATGAAATTTTCAGCAACATGTACATACCCTTGACAATAGTGACAACTATACCTAGTATTATAATCCCAATTATAAGAGTTTCCATTATGCTTTACTTTTGTCTGCTTGTTTGATGTCCATTTGATCTTGGATCTGCATTTATATGCTCTATGCCCATACTTCTAAAAATTATAGAAGTAACCTTTAAATATTTGTGTGCTTATGATCTTGGTTCTACATTCATGTGCTTGATGTCCTTGTTTTTTGCATTTGTAGCAGTGACCCATAACCTTCTGCATAGGATTCTAATTTGTAGTCCTACTCTTACAAACATTGGTAGTATGACCTATCTTACCACAATTATGATAAGTAGGTTTTGAGTTCTTACCTTTGGAATTCCTTTGCTCACCACTTTTAGATGATTCTCCTTCTTCAGTACTGGTATAACGAATCTAGTAGTATCACTGTTGGATCTAAGAGATCTTATCAATTGTTCAAAATACTTGATGGCTTCACTAGGTTTGTTGAAACTTTCAAAAAAAAAAATTCTCTTTTTAGTTCATTTCTTAGTTTCTCATTCTACAACTTCAGTGTTGTGATTTCAATATCTTTTCCATTCAATTCATGATTTGTAATCATCATTTGATTCAATGTTTCCAATTGCATGTGAGCAATCCTATTCACCTCTAATGTCTTTTCTTCCAATTTTTTGGTTAGTATCCTTTTTTCATCTTCAATCATGAATTTGTCTTCTTCATCTTTCTTCTTCTATATGGTCACCTCACATAGAAATACTGATTAGACTTCTTGTTCTATCTTGAGCTTTTTGACTTCTTTAGTTAGGGATCCATGCTTTTCCATTAGATTTGCAACTGCTACATCAAATTCACTTGTCTTTCCATTTGCAAATAATTCAGTAATGTGAATCACTTGGTAATGTGTGTCATTCTCTTCAATAGCTATCTCTTTTCTTCTCTTCAATGATTGTTTTAACTAATCTATTGATTCATTTAGCTAATGTAGGGAAAGTTGTATTTCAATCTTCTGGTTCTCAATAGTCTTTCCCAATTTGTAGACTTCCATCTTCAAGATCTTTTCTCAAAGCTAAAAATCTTTCCTTTTCTAGAGAACAAGGCTCTAATACCAATTGTTGAAAATATTGTGTTGCATAAAAATGTAACTAAGGAAATAATACTAAGCAACTAATGCACATTCCTACATTATCATACAAAACCTCAAAATATGAAAGAAGACATGTAAATGAACAACAAAATAGAACTATGCAAACCTCATGAAACCATCAAATGTAGATGATTTCATTGCTCATGGGATGTGGTTGCTCACAAATCCAACAGCATAACAATGAGGTAGATAGTGCTTGTGAAAATGAGGAGAGGGCTCTCCTTTTATAGGAAAATGGATGCAATGGACGGTTGAGATCAAAGGCAAGATGGAGGGCTAGGATCTCTCAGGATCAATGAGGTGTCCATGAGGTGGAGGCCAAGTAGACTCCAAGTGGATTAGGGTTTTGACCATTCAAAGGGGGGGAGATGCTCACACATGTGTGAGCAACCTTTGATGTGACATGTCAATGATAGGTGTAAGAGGTGTGTAAGATCATGTTTCCTCACACATGTGTGAGACACCTTTGAAAGTGATGGGTCAATGACATGTGTAAGAGGGTTGGAGGCTCAAGTTCTCACACATGTGTGAGAAACCTTGGTTCACATGTGAAGGGGGACAAGGTTGTAAGAGATGTAAGAGTCACATGTCACATGTGACTAGGGTTTGCTAATTCTTTGATTAGGATTGTGCGAATGATTAAGGATGTGATTAGAAGGGAAACTAGGATTAATTAATGGATAAGTAGATTGACCTAGGTTAGAAGGATGGGTTAGGTTAGGAAGTGAGGTTAGGTGAAGGTTAAAGTTAGGAGCCATGTGCTCAAATAGGATTAAATTTAATATTTAATTCCAAGAGGGATTAGGAAAGGATTAATTAAGTAAACAAAGTACTTAATTAAAGGGGATGGGTTAGGATTTAAATAAACCTTAGTTTGTTTAAATCAAGAAAAGGTGAACATAATTAAATAAATTTAAAATTTATTTAATTAAAGGTAAGGGAATTAAATAAATAATAAATATTTATTTAATTGGTCAAGACACGTGATTTGGACAATTTTAGGTGTCTACATTTTGCCCCTCTTTGATATAGCATTAGTAATGTTATATCAAAGAAAAATAAAATATAGTGGCTAGGAGGATAAGACTAGTAGCATGATGCCCCAGTCATGAAAGGATGAGGAAGGATGACGAGGGTGGAAGGGTATGCCCCCTTGAGAGGACATGCAGGTTAGGAGAACACAGATGTTCTCTCAAAATGCAAGGAAGATGGAAGGGAGTTATGCTGCAATGGTGTCAACAACCTAAGTTTGATATTGTACTTAACACTATTCACCAAGGTATGAGGAACCAAGATGACAATGTGTCCAGTACGTGATAAAAAGGGTCTAATACAACCATATGCCTTATGAAACCATGATATGGAAGACCATGATTCCTAGGACAATAGGATGCAAAGACCATGAGAAATGCAAAAAATACTAATGTAGACAAGTAATCAAGAAACCATGCACAAAAGACCAAAAGAAAACCACCATTTTGCCCCTAGTCAGGCTGAAAACCCATTAATGGATTGATTGATGTTAATTGATTAAGGATGGAAAAGCTAATGCTAAGCATAATGCACATCCAAGGATTGGGAAGGATTCATCCCATGATAATGATGTTTGAATATAATAAATGGATTATCAGCTAATTGGGTCAAATTGATGAATTAATTAAGGATTGATGCTCAAAATTGTAAGATTAGATTGATTGAATTAGTATTGATTGCATAGTTGATATGTTTTTTGATTTTTTGATTTTATGGTGGATAGAAGAATGAACGTGGATGAGATTGGAAGAATGATGTTGATAGGATGAAGAATGATGAGAGTAGAATCGATTTGATGTGAAAGAATTAGAAGAATTGAAAATGGATTGAAGTAGAGGATGAATGAATTTGATTGAAGTGATTGGAAGAATTAGATTGAATGTGATATGAACGAATAGAATGGATAGAAATGAATTGATTGAATGAATGTGGAATAGAATAGATTGGGACCAATGACAAAGGAGAGTCAAGGTAGGGTAAATGGAGGAGAAGCAATGTGAGGTGGTGGATGAAAGGGATGGTGAAAGGATGTGAGGGGCCAAATGATATGGTATCAGAAAATGTAGAACCAAGGACCATGTTTCAAAGGAGTCCATATGCCCCATACCAAGGATAGGAATATGGTGGAAAATATGGCAGGAAAGGATGCATGAAAATAGCAGTAGATATGGTGGGAAAGTAGGCATGAAAATGGGAAAATGGTGTGAAGGCTTAGCATATGGAGGAAGAGAAGGCATGTGCTCTTCCAAAGCATGTATGAACATTTTGATAGTGTGCCTCTAGTACTAATCATGAACATGGGAATGCAAGCAGAATGAATATGGGATATGGGAGGGAGGGATGGAAAAGGGATAATGATATGGATAAAAAGTGTGATATGAAGTGGATGAAATGAAAGGGATAACCAAGATCAAGGACAAATGAAAAAAAGATGGAAGCATGTAGGATCATAGATGGAAATTGGATGAAATAAACATGACAAGGACTATGGAATGCAAGATATGGAGAATATGTCAAGATCAAAGATGTGAAAGTGGATGAAAATATGTAAGATAATGTATGGATAAGGAGAAAAGGACATGGAAAGCACATATGGATGGATGAATGGAAATTGAAAGTCAAGATCAAAGATGGAAAAGGATAATGAATGGTGGATGGAAGCATGGAAGATATGTATGTAAGTGTATTATGGAGCTTGCCCCTAGTGTAGAGTGCAAGTGGAAGAAGAAAAGTGAAGGGATGGATAAATGGAAGGGGAAGGCAATGGATGCATGATAGGAAAATGAAGGGAGGACTCAAGCATCTAGATATATGGATGGTATCCCTTCAATTTTTATTATTCCTTTTTTTCTTTATTATTTTCAAAGAATTTTGATTATTTGCTCATAGATGTTGATAGGGTAGTGAAAAGAAAGAGGAAGTGGATTGGGCAATGGAAGACAATGACTTATGAAAAGGTTTGGATTAACGGATTGGAGTGGGTGGGAGGAAGATATGGTTGATGGATGCTAGGTTAGAAGACTTGTGAAGGAAGTGGAAAGATCGTCATTGGCACACACCTTGAAGGGGGATGGAAAGGAGGAAATTGTGGGGGATACGTGGGAGAAAGTTTGGATTTTGGGATATAGGGACCCAAAATGGATGAAGGAGGTGATGGATTTAGGTTGGTGGATTTGGGTACATATGGACCCAAAATGGAGATGGAAGACAGAAGCGTGGAAGCCTTTGGATTAGCAAGATTGGATGCCATTTGGAATCTTTCTTTGAGATTAATTGCTACATTAAGTAGCTTTGGAATCCACATAAGCTTTGCATTTTTTATTTTCAGCCTTTGTGGCCTTTGGATTTTGTTTTGGATCAGATTTTTCTTTTCTTGGACATGTCATTTAGAGGGGACATGTTGATCCTTTGATTTTTGTGGATATTTGGCTTTATGCTCTTTTTCTTTAGCATCCAATGTGCTTCCATTGGTTATGGTATGGGTGGATGAAGAAGAGCGTATGGATGGTGAATGTTGGAAGGAATTCAAGGATGTGTGCCTTTGATGATCTTGACTAGGGCCATGAGGGGATGAAGGGGAAAAAATGGATATGGTGGATGGATGTATGTAAGGACCTAAAATGGAAGGAAGGGATAAAGGATTTGGTGGTGGAATATAAGGACCTAGAATGGATGGAAGATAAGGACCCAGAATGGACTTGGAATATGGAATATGGGCACATTTGGGTTTGGATGGAGGAATTGTGGAAGGTGTACCAACATCTTGAGATATTATTTCTGCAATGGGATACTTATCATTTTCAAGACAAGATGCGAGTCCAAGTGTATGGAGTTCATGAGTGGATTAGATAGGTGTGATTGGATCATGTGGAGGATTAGGATCACAAGGGGGATCACGAGGGATAATAGGATCTTGGGATGGGGTGGGATCATGAAAAGAAAATGAAGGGGTGCTTTGATCTTGACTTGAAAGAGGATCGTGAAGCAGAATGCATGGATCATGAGATGGAATAGGATCATGAGATGGAGTGGAGGGAATGGAACTAGGAGATGGAGTGATTTGATCTTGACATGGAGGAATATGAGTGGATGGAGTGGAAGGAATATCTTCATGAAGTGGAGTGGAATCAGTAATGGTACATGGAATGTCTTGATCTTGATTAGGAAGGGAATCATGGGATGGATTAGGAGGGGTAAATGGATCTTGAGGGATAGGGGAATGATGGGATGAAGAAATGCTCGGATCTAGAGGAGAAGAGGAATCTATAGTGACATGCTTTGGAGGAAGAACTTTGGGTGATTGGCTATCTTCATTTTGTATTTTACACTTAGCCAAGAGTGATGTGAAAAACCCCTTGCAAGGTGGGGATGATGTGGATTTTGGAGGATTAGGATAGTGTGAAGATGGAACTATGGATAGGGGATTGCACGGAGGGTTGGGGTCGGATGGGACATGAGGACTATGATCTTCAAAACATGGGGGAAGAGGACACATGACATGGAAGGTGGCCTCTTGCTGTTGGCTTGCCAAGAGATAATTCTTTAATTGTTCCATTTCCATGGCAAGGGCATTTGTGTTGGAGGAAGTGTGTGAGCTAGGAATGGAATCGTATGTAGTGGAAGGGTAAGGAGGTGGATTTCCCTTGTCAAAGGTAGAGGAATAATGAACATGAGATGGATTAGAGTTGGATATGAAATGTTGAGGATGGATTTGATATGTAGTTTGAATGGGAGGTATAACTCCATATTGTCTTTGAAGATTGTCAACCATTTGATTAAGCAAATTCAAATCCATAGATGCTAGAAGAAGAGTGATGAAAGATTTGATGATGGAAGGAAATATGAACCTAGGACTAGGAGTTTTGGACTTTGCGTTGATTTGAATTGGATTTGAATTTGACTCGATATTGATTGGATTTGATTTGATATTGAATTTTATTTGATATGATTGGATGAGGGTTTGATTTGATTTGATAAAAACCCTATTATATGGAAAACAATTGAATGTTGGATTTGAATTAAAGTCCAATGTTAATGATAATGCTCCTATGACCAAAGTAGAAAATGTGATGCAAAGTTGAATTAGAAGAAGACTTGAATGAAATTAGGAAGATGGATGATGGAGGAATATGTAAATGGATTAAATTAGAAATTGATTAGAAATGAATGAATTTGACAAGGGATTGGATTAGAAGAATGATGATGTGAAGGATTGAATTATGAATGCATTATGAGATTGGCGGAGGAAATTGGATCTAGATGATGATGAAGCATGACTAGGATGAAGATTAGGAAGTGATTTAATGACAAAGAAATGATGTGGACAAATGGAGATGATTAAGATGTGGAAGAATTGTTTGAATGATGAAGACAAGATGTATGAGGGTGATGACGTGGACAGAAAGAAAATGTGATGTGGAAGTGATGTGGACAACTTGACTAAAAGGACCTAAACCCAGACGTTTTTTTGTTGTTTTTGAAATTTGTTTTTGATTTTTTTGGATTTTTATGTTTTATGATGTTTTGGATTTTATGTTTTATGATGTTTTTGGGTTTGTAGGTTTAAGATGCAAAATATATACAATGAAATATGTACAAGGCAAGTGTGTTTCAATCACTCAAGAACGTCAAACGCACCAACAATCCTATAAGGTTTTGATTAGGATGTACAAGGATCAACTAGAGGGCGTCCTTGATATACACAAGGAACGTGAGGCCCAAATTTGTAGATGAGAAAAAATACTGCCACACAGTCGGGGGGAGATGGTAACCCAAATCTCCTCCTTCACTTCCCAAAGGTATAAAGTTCTTTGGGGCTTAGCCAGGAGTGACAATATTTTACTTTCAAGAGAGGTTTTTTTCAATTCACCTCCCAATTTTTATACTTTTCCAGAACATGGGAGTTGAGGTCATCCCAAGGGGTGATGAAATCCCCAAGCAGGCCTCCTAAAAAAAAAAAAAATAAGACCACTTATTTCTTGTGCACCCAAGATCACCCGAAGGCACGAGGGAAGAGAATACGTAAGTGGCCTTGGGGTTCAAAAAGACACACGTTCTTTCCCAATGAAACTTTAGGTTATGTAATCTATTTGAAGACACACATGTTTATAACATTCAATATTTTTTCCAACTTGAAATCATCTTCAACATAAATGAAAAGCGTGATTTTGTCAACAAGAAAGTAAACCGAGCGTGTGCATAAGCAAAATTGTTAAAAATGAAATCAATTTCCCTTAAGACATTCGAGATTGTGTGAGTTTGTTTTAAGCACAAAATCCAAATGTGTCTTCTACCCTAAACATTCATGTCCATTTTAAGCACCAAAGTCCAAATGTTTTATATGCTAAGATTCATTAACTTTTGAGTTTAAGTGATAAAAATCACTACAAAGTCCCTTAGTGATAAAAATCACTATTGGTTTGTTTTATGTCTTTCAAGGTTAATTCTCAATAGCAATAAAACATTAAGGAAAACCTGCAAGAAATATGGTTAGGTTTTTAAAATACTCCAATCTGCAAGAAGAAATAAACTTGATTAGCCTCACAAGAAGAATACCAAAATGAAAGCTTTAGTATGGGAAAGTTTTATTTTAACTTTTTTTGTTATTTTTTCTATACATAAATATGCTTGAAATGACCTAATTTGTACGAAACCATCAAAAGTCAAAATTTGATTTATACTTTAAAAAAAAAAAAAAAAACTCAAACTCGAGTGGTTAGCTAAAAGATAAATGTTATTTTGTTTTAAATAAGATAATGAAAAAGGCAATAAATCTTTTATTATTATTATTTTTTGAGTTGGTTTATTTTGTTTTCTCTTTTGATTAAAATGAAAATGCCTTGCATTTTTGTTTTTATGCTTTTCTAGTGGAGGGCGCGGAGTGGGGTTTGGAAGAGCATTGGCGGACGAGCAAGCAAAGGAGGAGCAGGGTAGAGGTGGAAGAGCAGTGGTGGACGAGCGGGCAGAGGTGGGAAAGCCAAGTGGAGGGCACGGGAGCAGGCGGGTTTCGATGCAGCAGGGGAGGAGGCGACGAGGGTTTTTCTTGGAAGAGCCACGATAGAAGTTGGTTGCAGCGTGAAAAGTAGCAGCCAGTGAAGGTGGGAGAAATGGTGGCCGCGGGGAGTCAGGAGTGTAGGGGAGGCAGTAGAGTATGGGGTTAGCTACAGGCAGAGGTAGGAGAAAGGGTGGCTTGGGGAGAGGTTGTGCATGGGCTGAGTGCGGGAGAGGAGGTGCTAGGGTTTCAGGCAGAGGGGGTTGCGTTTTGTTGCAGGCAGCGAGGGTCGAGGGGCCACCGTAGGCGGAGCTGTGGGGAGAAGTTCTGAAGCCGCGGGTGGAGTGACGGTGAGGAGGGGAGATGGTGAGCACGGCAGAGCGCGAGGAGGAAGGGAGTCACTCGACGGCAGGGGTTGGAATAGGGGGCCATGGAGGTGGCAGACCGCGGCGGGCAGGAGGTGTTGCAGGGGAAGGGGAACAGGGGCCGCGATGGTGGTTGCGTCGCTCGCGGGCGCCGCCTGTGGGTGGTGCCACGGCTGACCCGCAGCCCAACTAAAAATTGAGTTTTTTTTTTTTTTTTTTTAAATTATTTTTTTGAATTTAATTTATATAAAAAAAGCCAACAAACAATGCTAACACCCCCCCCCCCATTTTTTTTTTTTTTTTTTTAAAAAAAAAAAATCTTTTCAACCAACCCTTTTAAACTTATATAGATGCGTATAATAAAAATATATATAGAAACCTATTTTTGCATTATTAATATATATACAAAAGTGATTTAAAAAAAAGAACAAGAACAACATGAACAACACACTTTTTTTCTTTTCTTTTCTTTTTTTTTAAGCCATTTATCTTTAAACAAAGGAGTAATTTTTTTTTTCTTTTAAAATGTTCCCTAATCACGAATATTTAATGCATATGTACACTAAAATTTGAAAATAAAGCCATAAGCAAAATATAAAGTGTTTTATGTCAAAAAACTTCCCTTAGGTCCTCCAAATGCAATGATGGGCTTTATGGCTTGATTAGATGCTCCTCATGAAACTTGACCTCCAAATGCATGCTTCAACCTACAAGCTCACAAAATATTCAAAAACACATTAGATTGTTAGTTCGAACTCGTGAAGTGGGTCCCACCGAGCATGCCAAAATGTGTTGCATAACAATGTAACTAAGGAAATAACACTAAGCAACTAATGCACATTCTTACGGACGATTGAAATAAAAGGCAAGATGGAGGGCTAGGATCTCTCAGGATCAATGAGGTGTCCATGAGGTGGAGGCCAAGTAGACTCCAAGTGGATTAGGGTTTTGACCATTCAAAGGGGGGAAGATGCTTACACATGTGTGAGCAACCTTTGATGTGACATGTCAATGACAGGTGTAAGAGGTGTGTAAGATCATGTTTCCTCACACATGTGTGAGACACCTTTGAAAGTGATGGGTCAATGACATGTGTAAGAGGGTTGGAAGCTCAAGTTCTCACACATGTGTGAGACACCTTGGTTCACATGTGAAGGGGGACAAGGTTGTAAGAGATGTAAGAGTCACATGTCACATGTGACTAGGGTTTGCTAATTCTTTGATTAGGATTGTGCAAATGATTAAGGATGTGATTAGAAGGGAAACTAGGATTAATTAATGGATAAGTAGATTGACCTAGGTTAGAAGGATGGGTTAGGTTAGGGAAGTGAGGTTAGGTGAAGGTTAAAGTTAGGAGCCATGTGCTCAAATAGGATTAAATTTAATATTTAATTCCAAGAGGGATTAGGCAAGGATTAATTAAGTAAACAAAGTACTTAATTAAAGGGGATGGGTTAGGATTTAAATAAACCTTAGTTTGTTTAAATCAAGAAAAGGTGAACATAATTAAATAAATGTAAAATTTATTTAATTAAACGTAAGGGAATTAAATAAATAATAAATATTTATTTAATTGGTCAAGACATGTGATTTGGACAATTTTAGGTGTCTACAAATATAATGGGAAAAGTAAACTCTAAGAGAAAGGAGAGTGAATCAAAACTTAAAACTTCAACCTTAAAATCATTCATCACATATCCATCTCAAAATCTATGCATGTAAACTAAAATACCAAATTAATCACATACATCCATAACATGGAAGTAAATAACATTCAACACATGTATGACACAAGATATTTGGTTACCTAGAAACCCTCCAAGGAGAAGGTAAAACTGGGGTAGGGATGACACCCACAAATCTCCACTATTGTAATAATTAAGTGTATCCAATGAAGGTTACAACTTTTGATCATGAAACATGATCTACCCTGTGAAAGGGTTGCACTATTAAAGGCTTACAAGACTATTAGATCTTACCATGTTAAAGGATTTCAACACCCTGTTAGAAGTGTGCATGGTAAAAGAACTTTAACTTACAATAAAGTAAGAACCCTATTAAAATATTTACAACAACTTGTTAAGACTACTCTATTAAGAGATTTAACTAATTCACTTGTTAGAATGTCTTGGCAATGATCCTGCAGTTAGCACACTGCTACTAGATAACAGATCACCTCTTTCCTAATGTGTACTTGATCCTCACTAATTAGATGTATCTCGTTTGCCTTCTAATTCCTTTCCTTTATTCTCCTCTAACTAATTTTGCAATGTATCTCAATTCAAAACTCCTTAGTCACCATGAATGGTCTATTTTTGTATTCAAACTTTTGTCTTTTCTCCTTCGACATTCATAAAAACCTTAGGGTTTGTCCTCTTTAAGAAGACCTAGGTGACTTAGGGTTAGGTATGAATCAATGATTGTGATTCACCCATATTGTGACTTAATCATTTCCTTTTTCTGATTGGTTGCATGTACTACATAGGGATTTTCAATAAAGATTCATCCTTATCATCTAAGATCGCAAAAAAGTCCTTAAGTTAGCTCCAAAATTGTTTACATAGTAGTTTGTGTCATTACAAAAAACTATGTCAAAACTGTATTACTCAACACTTGAAGTCCCTAATGCTTGGCATCCACCACAAATTCAATGTTGTAACTTGACCTCTAAATGACTCGGCATCTACTGATCACTCAGCATCTAAATGACTCAATACTTACTAGTTACTCTCGCTTGGCATATACTATCTAGAAAATTATGCTCGACATGTATTACTTGTTTGGTATGAACTAAGTAAATGACTTGAGTATATTTTTAGTCATATGTCAAAACCAATCTGAGATTAACACCTTTTTCTTCTTTTTTGATGTCCACTTGGAATTAGATCTACATTCATATGCTTTATGTCCATACTTCTGACAATTATGGTAGTATCCTTCAAATCTCTGAGTGCATATGGTCTTGGATCTGCATTCATGTGCCTAATATTGTTTCTTATTGCACTTATCATAGTAACTCTTGAATTTTTTCTTAGGTTTCTAATTTGCATTGTTGCTCCTACAAACATTTCATATATGACCTAGATTTCCACAATTATGACAAGTGGGTTTGTAGTTCTTACCTTTGTTATTCCTTTGCTCACCACTTTTAAATAATTCTCCTTCCTTAGTGTTGTTGTATCTCAATCCAACAGTATCATTTCTAGGTCTTGAAGATGGAGATTTCATAATTTTCTAAAAGTATTTGATGGCTTTACTAGGTTTGTTGAAATGTTCAACTAATTCCTTTTTTTCTCTCAGTTTATTCCTCATTTGTTCATTATGTAACTTCAGGATTGTGATCTCAATATCCTTTCCATTCAATTCATAGTTTGCAATCATCAATTGATTCATTGTATCCAATTGAATGTTAGTAAGCTTTTGCACATCTGATGTTTTCTCTTCTAGTATGTTAGTCAGTGTTCTTTTTCTAGCTTCAATCATGAATTTCTTTTCCTTGGCTTTATTTTTCTTTACAATCACCTCACATGGTAACATTTATTGGACTTCTTGTTCTATCTTAAGATTTATGACCTCTTTAGTTAGGGCATTGTTCTTTTCCATTAGATCTGCAACTACTACATCAAACTCACTTGATTTTCCATTCTTAAGCAGTCTAGTAGTGTCTTCTTCTTAGTAATAAGTGCCACTTAGCTCAATAGCTAGTTCCTTTCTTCTCTTTAATGAATGATGTAGTTCATCTCTTGCTTTATTGAGTTGGTGTAGCACAAGCTATACTTCAATCTTCTAGTTTTCAATAGTCTTTCCCAACTTGTAGACTGCTATCTTCAAGATCTTTCCTCCAAAGCTATAAAGATTTCCTTTCTAGAGAACAAAGCTTTAATACCAATTGTTGGAAATAACAATGGGAAAATAAACTCTAAACGAGGGGGTGAATCAGCACTTCAAAAATTTAACCATAAAACATTCACTACACATCTATCTCACAATTTAGCATGTAAACTAAAATAGCTAACTACACATGTTTATCCATAGCTTGAAACAAATAACACATAACACAAATAATTTTTTTACCTAGAAACACTCCAATGAGTAGGTAAAATTGGGGTGGGGATGACACCCACAAATATTCACTACTACAACTTTAAAATGTAGTCAATTATGATTACAATGAGTTTAACCATAAACTATGATCTACCATATGAGGGATCTACCCTATTAAAGGTTTACAAATAGTGTTAGGTCTCACCCTATTAAAGGATTTCAACACCCTACTAAAAGTGTGCCTTGTTAGAGGACTTAAACTTACAATAAAGGAAGCACTCAGTTAAGAGATTTACAAAAGTCTATTAAGACTACTCTATTAGGAGATTTTCTTTGTATCACCTATTAAAATTATTTAACACCTTGATCCTTCAATTATCACGTTGTTTCTAGATGTTAGATCTTCTCTTTCCTAATGAATCCTTGATCCTTCTCATTAGATATGTCTCCTCTTTCCTCTCTCTTCTTTCCTCTATTCTCTCTAACTGATTCTGCAATTTAGATCATTTTCAAAACCTCCATAGCCACCATGAATGCTCTCTTTACACTTCACATTCATCTCCTTCCACTCATATAAACTCTTTAGGGTTTGCATCCTTAAGTAAACATAGGTGGGCTAGGGTTAGCTAAGAATCAACGATTGAGGATGATCCATATTGTTGCTTAAAGCATCCCTTAATATGATCTATTGCATGTACTACATAGGGATTCATAATATACCTCCATAAATGGGTCAGTGCAAGAATTTGGGTCTCACTTTTAGCCAAAAAGTGGAAGTGTTTTTCTAGTTTTTGAAATTTTTTGTCAATTGATGTCAAAATTTGAGGTATTTAGAGATTGAATATAAAAAACTTCAGAAATAAAATTTTTAGTGTTCAGAATCTAGTTTTTGAATATGTAACTTATTTGTGTACCCATATGATATATTATTTTTTTGGTATGGATCTTTAAAAACTACTTTTTCAAAATGCCTATTTTAGGACCATACCACACTCGTGTATGGACACTATAATTTGACACAAATAAATGAATTTTTGCAAATCCTTTTAAAGGGAGTTACCTAATACACCTAAGATTGATGAGAATATTTTTCCTTAATTTTTTATTGAATAATTTTTTTATTATTAATTATTCATTGGCTATAAAGGTAAATTTTAAAACCTCTCCTTCTAGCAATAGATACCAAGTTTGGGTGCTGAATTTTTTAGAATGCAGTTTCCAAGTTCTTTTGGCAATAGGTGCTGAGTTTTTTAGAATTTTTTAGGTGTCGAGTCGGCATAAAGGTAATTGATGTCGCGTTACTCTATTTTCTTTTGAGTGCCAAATAAGTGAGTCTCAGATGCTAAGTTATTAGTTAGATGGGTCAGGTGCCGAGTTATGTAGAGGTGGCTATCAGGTGCCGAGTTATCATGTATTTATAGTTGGTTTCATATGAAAGTGTGTTTAATGCTACTTTCTTTTCTTTAGAGCATTGATAATGACTTGATTTCTAAAGTACGATTAGCATGATCCAAATCTTTTTATTCCTTGATGATACCTAACTCTAATGTCATGTTGCTGGATTCCCTCATGCGAATAAATTTGAGCCATTAAGGAGTTATGTTGTTACTCCTTTTTCCAAGTTGGATAAGGATGAAATTGGTGAGAATCTAAATTGAAAATGACATGTTGTGCTTTGATTATCTATTTAAGGTCCTTGCACATTTTCATAAACATTTTGCAAATGCTTAATTAGGCAAATCAAATCTGAGGAGCTATGATTGTGTCTCAAGATGAATTCTAGGTGGGATGTAGACTTGGCTTGTGAAATGTGTCATCTACAACATCGTCTTGTTATGCCAAAAAACTTTCATATTTGGTTGATACCAGTGCCAGATGAAGCTATGTTACCTAGGCACATTACGGATGAGGTGTTAAACCAAATGTTTATAATACATTCTCACTCTGTAAAAATAGCTATTCGGCACATCATTGGTGAAGAGCTTCTCTATCCTTCGGCACTTGTTTTTCTTTATCCCTCCTAGGTCATCTCTATTTTCCTTTCCAATTCCATGGATCTTTTGCAATCTCCAGATATGCTTCAAGTTTTAGCCCGCAAGGTAATTATGCCACATTTCCTCATGGATAATAAATTGGATATGGCTATGAAGAAGTATGATCTATGGAATGGTATGGCCTTAGTAAGGGGCCTATTTTCACATTTTCAACTTTTGCAAAAACATGAATATTATGTTTTTTTTGAGGCTATGAAGAAAGCCTTAGATACTTGCAGTATCATTTATCTAAAACATACTCTACCTCTTGATCCATGCTTAATGGGTGTGAATATGGTGGATAGAATTATGTCAATAGGCCTGGCCATGATTGAATTGAAAAAGAATCCTAATATTTCAAATTTTGTACAGTCGAATACACCACCATTAAATCTACAACCAATTGAATAGAGTTTTTGGGATTCAATTGGGGTGGTCAATTTTGACCTAGATTGGCTTGTAGACAGTTCAGCAGTGTAACTTGGCTTCAAAATTCCCCTCGTTGTTTTTGGTTTTGGATCCTCTGTTCATGCTCGTATTTTTGTCTGAGTAGAATTGAAAGGCTATGTTGTCTAGGTACTTTATGCCAAAAAATTTGTATCTATATTTTGCAGAAGTTCAGAGTGGGTTATCTTCAAATTTTGGCATTCTGATGGGTCATAACCTTATGTAATTATTTGCTCAAAATATACAATCTTATGTAATCATTAGGGATGATGCTGGGTTTTCTTCACTGATTATTTCCCAGTTGACCTTGTTTGAATCAGATTAATATATATTATAGTGGCTTGCCATTTTTGCCTTTAAAAAAAAAATTTTAAACCTCTCGTGTACAAACCACATAATTTGATCAAAATTTCACTTTTTTCAAAAAAAAAATTTAACATCAAAAGAATTGTATGTAGATTGATGACATATAAATTAATTTAAGAAAAATTATAAAATAAAAAATTTATTAAAGTTTTAGTGAATGTCACTTTTCAACATTAAGGAGAAAGTTTTGATTAATAAATAATGAAAAAATAAAAAATAAACTAATAACACTATAAAATTTACATTTTTGAAATCAAAATAGTAAGACCTATAATGGGTTTTTGTCTCATCAAAAAATTCAATGGGAACAACTATAAAAAGTTTACGAAAATATCAGAAATTGTCGATTAAATGCCTTAGAAAAAAAAAGATTATAAAGGCATGGCTTGGTGGGACCAAGCCTATGCCATGCCTTCCCCAAGGCAAAACCCCATGCAAAAGTCGGGAGCCATACCAAATTCCCACTCATGTCTCAAGAATCGAGCACCCAATTTGTAATTCAAAAATTGGGTGCTCGATTGCTTTCAACCGTTGTACTGATTGTTTAAAAATTGGGTACCCAATTCATTTTAAAATCGGGTACTCAATTTATAAATAGGTACTCAATTTTTAAAGAATTAGGTGCCCAATTTTTAAGCAATTTACCTATTTCTTATGTACTTTTTGGGCCCCAAAAGCTGCCCCACAAATCGAGTTTCAATCATTAAAATGATTGAATAATAGTTTCAATTTGCAACAATGAATTTTGTCATTCTTATTTTGTTTTCTTGTCCTTTTATACAATAGGCAAGCTACTAATTCAAATTCAAAATTGGTGCAAACATGGGATTAAAACAATGAATAAAGAAGAAAGCAAAAGTTCTAACAGATGAGGAGATTATAGAAAATAAAGAGAATGAAGCATCATGTCAACAAGAGAGAAGATAGAGAATTAGAGACTTGAACAATGTTTCAAAGGAGAAAGACATTGAGGGTACCACGATGGATGAAGAGGTCAAAGAAGATAACCCAATACAAGAAAATTTAGGTGCACATTCTAATCATGCATTCAATACAAGTGTGTCTCCAAACCCTCAAATTTTCTCTTGTGATGAAATTGGTGATTTTTTAGAAGCAGGTTACGATTTAAATGATTTAGATCTTCTTCATGAGAAGCAATTGTCAAACAATCATGCAAAAAACACTCCAATTGAAATGTCTACCCCGAAAGAAATACCAAGAAAATTTGAAAATGATATTCAAATCCCAAATAACAGTGAAAATAGTATAGTGTCTAAAAATAAAAATTGCATGAATGTAGACATAGAAACACCAACTACTAAACAAAAATGTCAAGATGATAGTAAAGTGTCTGAACATAATTTTCATATTCCTAATGATTTGTTAAATAATCTTGAGGGATTGGTTTCATGGAGACAAATTAGGACACATGCTAATAGATTGTATAGGCATTTTTTTTATAATAAGAAATTTGGGTTTCAATGTCAGCTAATGTTGCAACTAATTAAAATGTCTGAAATGCAAAAAGTAATGAGAAGGTTGGGAATGTATGCAAAACCCAAGAATAAAAATGAGTCTTTAAAACAAGTTGTATCCAATGTTGCTAGTGCCTTTGATGTTATCGGAAAGAGAAGTTGGTCTAAAGATAAGAATGTAGCACGGCGAGCAATAACAATAGCTTTAGTTAACAAATCAACATCTGAAAAAAGATTGATTAGCAACATAAGTGGATATCTTAATGTGAATCGTAAGAATTTAGAAAGAGTTGTAAAGAGAAGGGTTAACTTTAAATGTGATCTAGCAAATATTTTATGGACTTCTAGTGGTAGACTCCTGAGATGTGATATGAAACTTACTAATGAAGTCAAAAGTTTGATTGAAATTTTTTGGCATAATAATACAAGAGTATCACCTAATTCAAAAGATGTTCTTAAATTGAGAATTGGGTCAAAAATACGTGATCCACATCCTAAACACCTTTTGGACATGACTCAAACTGAATTGTTTAAAAAATTTGTAGATGGTAAGGTATTAAATATTACCATTAGTCAAAGATCTTTTGAAAAGTGTAAACCATGGTATGTAAGGATTAACAAGGAAAGAATCACATGTTGTTGTATAACTCATATTCAATTTCATTACCATTATGATGTATTTCAATCTATACGTGGTACCATGCATAGTAAAGAAATGTTGCAAGAATGTGGTATAAAAATACCACCTCAAACTATAAAAGATTTCATATCAGGTTTGTTTTGTAAGCCACCTAATGATCAATACTTTCTTTTCAATGCATGTCTTTTTAGTACATGTGATATGTGCGGCAATATTTCTTTGTTAGATGAATGTTTGCATGAAAATGCTTTGACTACTTTTGGACAACAATTAGTTGAGGTAAAAAGATTCAAAACTATTGAATATCCATTGAAGGATGGGAAGATTGGAAGGTGTGATCTAGTTACAGATAAAGTTAGTTGTCATGCATTTATGGATGAGTTTAAGAGTGTGATCATACCAAAATATGTTAAACACTTCAATATTCTAGATGGCTTGATGGACAATTTTGCATATGTAAGAATACATTTCCAATTGGTACTATACTTTCAGTTGTTGACTTTGCAGTGAACTACATGCTTGCACTGCAAGAAGAGGTACAACCACAATATTACAATTCTATGCAAGTAACAATTTATGTTCATATAGTTTATAGGCATGCACCTGATAGTATAGTGGAGGATCAAAAAATATTGAGAGAGTGTCATTTTTATTTAAGTGATAATAAACTCCATTCATCTGAGTTTGTCCAATATTGTTTCAAGGTCTTTTATGATAATTTAAAAGAGAGATAAATTCAAATGACACAACATTGGATATGGTCAGATAATTTTATAGGACAATTCAAGAATGCTAGAATGTTCTATTGGTTGAGTAGGACACATAGGCAAACTAACATCCAACATGTGTGAAATTTTTTTGAGGCTAGACATGGTAAAGGAGAACATGATGGTGTTGGTGCATGCGTGAAGAGAGCCCTTAGTAGAGAGCAATTAAAATTTGAGAAAATAGCTAAATTCAAAAATGCACATGAGATTGTCGAATGGTGTAACAAATATTTATACACGGGATCAAGTCAAAACTCTACAATCAAACGTTTCTTCTACCTAGTTGAAGAAAATAATATCCCTTCAAGATATGATTGCGATACAATTAGTGGGCCAGCTAAATGGCATTCATTTAGCAATTCAAATTCTAACACTTGGACTATATGGACTAGGAAGCTTGCTTGTTTTTGTCAATTTTGTCTTGCAAGTGAATGGGAAGAATGTGAGAATACAGAATGGGTTGAAGATTGGCAACAAAGATCATTAGCACCTATTGACACACATTTTGAAGATGATATAGTAAATGAAGGCCAGAATGTTAATTTTGCATCAAAAGACTATGATTGTATTTCAGACCTCATAGAACCTGGTATGCACAATTTAATTAGATTTTTTTGTGATCTCATGCTTCAATTTATATAATTTGCATATGTACACTCATGTGATTAAAGTGTTACTATACTTTATCTTATATTGTAGGAAATATTTATGTTGTTATTGCAACTAGTGATAATGATGAATAGACTAAGTATTGGCTAGCTAGATGTGTGGAACCTAAGAAAAAATTGACATGTCATCAAGTACATGATGATGGTTTTGAGTATCCAATCGGGTCTATCATTGTAGCTAGCACTTGGCTATGTAGATACCTAACAAGAAGAAATGGTTTGCCAGCCTTTGAAGACTACCAAACTGAAAAGAAGATTTTACACTATTCTCATTTGGTTGTGGCAAAAAATATCAAATTAGAAAGATACAAAGGGAAACCCACCAATAAGGTATTATGGACAATTTCAATGGACGAGCATGAGACAATCATGGATGCATTGCAAAAGAGAGAGGATGCAAATGGTACAGTGAGATGACTACATTTAAATCAAACACATGTAAGTTTTTTCATTATTGTATTATTTTTATATATATGTACTTATATAATTTAATTACATGTATGTTTGTGTTGTCAATACCAATTTAGAGAACTTATATACCTCTTATTCAGGTCTCAATTACAATTTATGCAAATTTAAATGTTAAAGTGGATCAAACATCAACATCTTGTGCAATTTCACATAGTAAGTACATAAAAATTACACATATATTTACGTAGTTCAGATACCTTGAATATTAATTTATGTGTTTATTAACATTTGTGTTTTTGTTTTACATTTTTATTTTACAGGACCTCATTTGAAGAGATGTGTTGAACCAATTTTATGTTTTGAGTTCACTAAACTATAAATATATAATTGACATTGTCTTACATATATTATGAAATATGTTGTACAAACTAATTCAAAAATGAGAGTTTACTTCTATTTGAAAGTTAAAGGTATGCACTTGATAAATTATAAATTAATTGTCAATTTAAGTAATGACCTCCTATTGTGTTCCATTACTTTTACATTCAAGCATGTTTAAATTAATGTTTGTTTGAAGTTTCAAATTACTATTGATTGTAATATTAAAAACAAGTCACTTGCACATGGTAATTTAATGATCATTACTCATTGTATTGATTATATGTTAGATCATTACTCATTGTATTCATTGTATTGATTATATCTTACATTACCAAACAACACATTAAGATCACTTATGATACATTGTTAGGTATGTTATCCATACATGTGTGTCTTAAGGGGACATGGGAGTTCTAATAGGTCATAATAATTTCTATACATTTTAATAAGTATTAATATGTTTACTAGCACATAATAGATATTATTAGGTGATAATGAGTCTTACATTACCAAACAACACATTAAGATCACTTATGATACATTGTTAGGTACATTATCCATACATGTGTGTCTTAAGGGGACATGGTAGTCCTAATAGGTCATTATGTCTATTATAGGTTATGATAGGTATTCATATGTTTACTACCACATAATATATCTTATTAGGCGATGATGAGTCTTACATTACCAAACAACACATTAAGATCACTTATGATACATTGTTAGGTATGTTATCAATACATTTTTTAATCTAGTAGGTCAATTTTATTTGTATGAATCTCAATGCATAAATTTGATGTGATATTTATCAATAATGCTCTATAGATAGTTAAAATTATTGTTCATCTTGCATATATACTTACAAAATGTGTCATATGTTCATGAATAAAATATGTCAGAATAAAAAAAATGGTTTGAATATACTTAAAACATGGTGAAAAATAATAATATATACTACATACAAAAGCATGATAAGAAGTCATAAAAAAATAGTACATGGTCTAACATACAATTTTAACTATCCTAACACAAAGTGTATACATCATAAATATTATACATCATAAAAACACAATCTACAAGCGCCAACAAGACCTAATCTATCTAATCAAATGTCCTCTTTACTCCACATGAAGAGGACTCAGATGGATCATCATGTGTAATATGAGTTGTATCATCATGTTGGACACCCTGTGAGTTAGATGGATCACCCTATGTAACATGAGGCACGTCTCATCATGTACATGCTTAATTGAAACGGGTCTCAAAATCTAGCTTGCAAATAAATTAAATATTCACTACATAATAAAATAAATACCACATGAGATGGGTGTCCCTCAGTAATGGGAGGAGGCGCACTATCAAAACTACCAAATGCAGCAGTGGTGAGGTCATGTAATTTACAATACATATATTTTTTAAATTTGATTTTAGAGCATAATGAACTATACATTATGTATATAAATCACAATACTAACCTCAAATGACAATGTAGGTACCTCAATCTGGCTAAGTCCTATGCTCTTAGCAACACTCGTGGTGACATAGTCCTAAAATTATGGATACATAAACATTTAGTCAAAATTAGATATGCATGAATAATTACAAAGTACATAATTTGTACCCTAAATTTTTTATACACTATAAATTTAACATGTATATATAATATATATATCATATCTGAGTGGTAGCCAATGTCATAGATCTGTCTACAGGTATGCTAGCACAATAATCATAAGATGGAGTCAAAAATAGACTATACTGAGGCCTGTATGAATGAGTATGATATGGCTCTTGTTCTTAAAATCAAAACACATAAAATATATATACATGTGAGTCAAAATTATTCAAATTATAAGTTAATAATAATGTACATACATAAAAATAATACAAATTGTTTGTCTTTAATCAAAAGTTCATACCGCATGTATTTGAGGCTATGCCTCAGTGGTAACTGGAGTAGGACTTGTACTAACATCAATCTGTGTAGATGCAAAAAATCCCTACAAAATCAGATAAAAAGAACATATGAGCACATGTTATTAAATTCAAATTTGAATGTATATTTTTACAATGTAATTCAAAGTGCATACCATATAAGGGACGCCAACTTCTGTACATCTTAGAAAAAGACTATACAGCCTCCTAGGAGGAATAGTATCTGATAGAATTCTTTAGAATAACTGAGAGGGGGGGGGGGGGGGGGGGGTGAATCAGTTATTCAAGGTCCAAAATTCCCTATTAATACATTTTTATAGCTTTTAATGAATCCATATACTTTTCATCCATCCAATACTTGAATCAATCATATAAGCAAGTTACTGTAAATCAATATGCAATGACAAAACATCCAAAATCAACACATGACACAATGATTTACGTGGAAACCCAATTTGGGAAAAACCACCAGTAACATGCTACTTGATTTTCACTCTTCTGAAGTGATGCCCTGTTAAAGGCTTACAACACACTATTAAATGTGACCCTGTTAAAAGATTTCACCAAACTGTTAGGAATGGGCATGGTTAAAGGTCTTTAGAACATTCACTTGGAATGTCACCCTGTTAGAGGATTTATCTAATGGCTATTAAACCAACCTAAGTCCATAGGATTTAAACTTACTGTTAAAATTGCTAGAAAGTAATGATAATGGTCTTTTGATCTGATATAACTTACAACATACTTTGCAGATTTCAGATCACACTTTCAATTCAATCCTTATGCTTGGCTTCAATCACTTCAGCTCTAATTGCTTGTCTCCTTCGCAAGCTTCATCTCCTTGAGTCTTCTTACTCATTCTACCAATGCAATCATCCTTGTGGTCATCTATTCAAATTTAGTTACAGTGATTTCTTCTCCTTAGCACATTCTACAGCACTTCATGCTTTTATGCTCAACCACCTCTCTCTCACTGTCCCCTTTTCTTCATTAACTTATGTCTTCTTAAATAGGACTCTGATTTTCCTTTGCCACTCAATTCTCCCTCTCCAATTTTAGGGCTTCAAAATGGCTTAGGTAGGATACAATTTATCTACCCCATATCTTGTTCTCTTCTAAAAACTTTTCCAGTTGTATGCTTAAAAGAAAAATATTCTACATGGTGTTCTGTGCCACTAGCTCATCATTCTTATCTTCCTTTTAATTCACAAATTTCTTGATAACAACCTTGTCGGCTTAGATCTGGCAAATCTTCAATTTCCAAAATAATGCAGCAACTTGGCACTATTGAGTTACTAGTGCTCGACACCTCTGTGTTACTTGGCACCTATACCTGCTCAGCACTTGGTTCTGCTTGGTACTTGGTTTTGCTCGGCACTTGGTTCTGCTCAGCACTTGGTTCTACTTAGCACTTGATTCTGCTCAGTACTTGGTTTTGCTCAGCACTTGATTCTGCTCGGCACTTGGATCTGCTCGGCACTTGATTCTACTCGGTACTTGGTTTTTCTTGGCACTTGATTCTGCTCTGTATCACTCAGCATCTGAAGTATACTCGGCATTAACTTGGAATTTTCTCAGCTCTTACTAGCTTTCTTGGCTCCTTCTCTCTAATGATCTTAGTTTGAGCTTTATAAAAGACTTAGCTAAAACCTTAAATCTTTGATATGTTTCAGTGTGCCCATTCTTTGTATCTTATAGTATTCCATCAAATACACTTTTTCGGCAATGGCTTAGCTGATCGTTGTACTTCATTACAACATCATAACTTCAACCTTTCTCTAGGTGTTCTAGTTACATCTTATTGATTGCCTCCTCCTTGACAATCAACTAATTGATAGTATTTGGATCACTAAAGCAATTGTCATTCCTACAAGTAGCAAGTTTGACATCAATGACAAAACAATGATTGAGGACATTCTTTACCAGTTCCATATATTATTCCAACAACTCTTCTTATGATCATTTCAATCATTTCCAACAATCTCTCTCTTTGGCATTGATGGCAAACCAAACTGATCAAGTAATCAATTTAGTTACCACCAAGATTGTTTATGTTGTCTTGCTGCATTTTTACTATTGATCTCATATATCTCCCTCTTTCTTTATATTGATCAGTTTTCTGCATATTTCTCCCTCTTTGACATAAATGCCAAAGATGTAGCATCTTTATCATGCAAAATATAAGCTTTGGCTTCTTGTTGATTTTCTCCCTTTATCACCATGCTTGTGACTGATTTGGAGTTTTTGTTGCTACTGTCATCCTTTGCATCAACCTGTTAATATTTCAACAATTTATTCCTATTGATGTAAGGCAACTTTCTTGTTGCCTTAAATAGCTTGAGTTAGGGGTATGACCCCCAATTTGCTTCTAAGATATTCATAGGAATCCTTGGGCAATGGTTTGGTGAAGATATCTGCAGTTTGTTCCTTTGAGTGAATGTATTCCAACTTCACTTGTTTGTCTTCTACCAATTCTCTGACATAATGATACTTGATTGCAATATGCTTGGTTTTTGCATGCATCACTGGATTTTTGGATATGTTTATGGCACTTGTATTATCACAATACAATATCATAGGTTTTGTTACTTCTTCTTTCATTCCATTCAGTAGATGTGTGAGCCATACAATGTTTGTGCAATTGACTGCAGCTACCACATATTCTGACTCTGCAGTGTACTATGATGTAAATGTTTGTTTCTTGCTAGTCCAGGTAACCAGCCTTTTGCCTAGAAATAATGCACCTCCACTTGTGCTTTTTCTATCATCAATGTTTCCTCCCCAGTCTGCATCTGTATAAGCATTGAGCTCAAATTTCCCATTCTTTTTGTAGTATAGACCAAAGTCATCAGTTCCTTTGAGATATCTCATTATTCTTTTTACTTCTATGAGATGATTTTCTTTAGGATTAGTAGAGAACCTAGCCACTATTCCAACTGCTAATGCTATGTCTGGTCTACTATGCACAACATATTGTAGTTTTCCAATCATGGATCTATACATTGTTTGATTAACTTTAGTTGACTCATCATTTTTGGACAGCTTATATCTTGTGGCCATTGGTGTATTGACTGGTTTGGATTCCTCCAATCCAAATGTTTTAAAAATTTCTTTGATATACTTTGATTGTGTAACAAATATTCCATGTTTGAGTTGATGTACTTACAATCCAACAAAAAATTTGATTTCTCCAAACATAGACATCTCAAATTCATGTTTCATTTTTTCAGCAAAGCCTTTGCAAAGTACTTCCTTACCTCCAAACACTATGTCATCCACAAAGATTTTAGATACAATAATGTCTTTACCTTCTTCTGCTTTGATGTACATGTTGTTGTTATCATCAGTTCTTTCAAATCCAATTTGCACTAGATACTTGTGAAGTTTCTCATACCATGCTCTAGGTGCTTGTTTCAAACCATAGAGTGCTTTATGTAACTTACACACCATATCCTTGTTGTTTTCATCAACAAATCCTTTTGGTTGTTCAATGTAGACTTCTTCTTCTAGTATACCATTTAAGAAAGCAAATTTTACATCCACTTGATAGACTTTAAAATCTTTATAAGCAACATATGCAAGTAAAGTTCTTACTCCTTCCATTCTTGCAACAAGAGCGAATGTTTCTCCATAGTCTATTCCTTCTTCTTGAGCATAACCCTCACATACCAGTCTAGCTTTATTTCTGGTAATCTCACGATTCTCATCTAGTTTTTTTTTGAATACCCATTTGGTGCCAATCACATTCTTGTCAGTTGGTCTGGGAACCAAACTCCAGGTTTTGTTTTTCCTTATTTGATCAATTTCTTCTTCCATAGCTTTATACTAGTCATCATCTTGTAATGCACCATATACTATCTTTGGTTTAGATTTTCTGATCAAACATGATTCATATCTTAGTCTGTTCCTTGTCATTGGTCTTGCATCTTTGTCACCAATTATTTGTTCAGCAGGGCGATGTCTTTTTACATATTTGGATAATCTTAGCTCTGTCCTCGTTTCCATGTTTGATCTTTCAAATTTAGGATCACTATGCACTTCGTTGTCAAGTTTTTCTTGATCATGTATGTTGTCTTCAGAATCAGATTGTGCATTTTCTTCATTCTGCAACTCGACTTCTGAATGCAATTCGGCTTTCACTGGTTGTGAATCAGCTGAAACTGATACCTGTTGTTGATTTCTAATTTTATTGACATCATTTTCATTAACAGTCATTCCTTCATAAGAATACACAAAGGTTTTTTACTCTTCCATTTTCTTTAGTATTTCAGCTTGGACTTCTGTGTGCTCATCAAAATTTACATTTGCACTTTCCACAATTTTGTTAGTGTTAATATTCAAACACTTATATGCCTTACTTCTAGTGGAGTAACCAAGAAATATGCCTTCATCACTTTTTGCATCAAATTTTCTATTTCTAACATCTTTAAGGATAAAGCACTTGCAACCAAATACTTTGAAATGTTTTACATTGGGTGAGTGACCATACCATAATTCAAAAGGTGTTGTATTTGTACCTTTCTTGACTTGTACTCGGTTTAGTGTATAAACAACTACACTTATAGCTTCTCTCCAATATTTTAGAGCAACATTATTTTCCATCATTAATGTTCTGGCATAGTCAATCACAAATCTTTTTCTTCTTTCAGCAATTCCATTCTGTGGGGGAGTTCTAGGAGTTGATGTTTGTCTTTTGATTCCTTTTTCATTACAGAATATCTCGAATTCATTTGATGTAAATTCACCACCTCTATCTGATCTTAATCATTTCAATCTTTTTTAGTTTCCTTTTCAACTCTAGCCATATACCACTTAAACATTTGAAAAGCATCAGATTCTTGTTTTAAGAACATAACAGTCATCATCCTGGAATAGTCATCAACAAATAGCATTATGTATTTATCTCCTCTATATCTTTGTATTTCCATTAGACCACATAAGTCAATGTGAACTAACTCAAGTATCTCTTTAGATGTATAATTTTTGCTTTTAAAACTTGATTTTGTCATCTTTCCTAGATGACATTGTTTGCACATGATATTATCAAGCTTCTTCAATTTTGGTAAACCTCTGACTTTCTTCATTTTACTGATGTTGACTAGATTGTCAAAGTTGACATGACATAATCTTCTATGCCATAACCATTCATCATCAAATTTTGCAAATAAACAAGAAACATCATCCATATTAAGATAAAATAAATTACACTTTATTTTATCTCCTTTTCCTACCAGTTTACCATCAGTATCATAGATTTTTGCAGTTTTGTTTCCAAATTCCACTTTGCAACCTATATTGCCTAATTGTGAGATACTTAGTAAATTATAGTTTAATCCTTCAACATAGTATGCATTGTCACATGAAATTTTTTCTGTGAGCTTAATAAAAACTTTTCCTTTGATTTTACATGGAGCATCATTACCAAATCTAACACTATTTCTATCATACTGAGTAAAGTTAACAAACTTACTTTTGTCTCCTATCATGTGATGTGAGCATCCACTGTCTATGATCCATCTGTCGTTCTTGTTTATACATGTTACTAGTGTTGTGGTCTCTTCTTCATCAAATTGGTCCTTCATGGCTATACAAACAACTTCATCATCATTATCATCAAAATTTTCTTCAACAATATAACACTTCTTACCTTTTTCTTTGTAATATCTCCTATAATCTTCTCTTCTGTTCTTGTATTTGTTGCCTTCCTTGGAATCCTTTTTCTATGGACATCTTGCAACAATATGACCTACTTCATTGCAATTGAAACAAATGATAGGCATCTTACCTTTGAATTTTTCTTTCCCCCTGTGAAATCTTCTACCGAGCAATGCTTCCAATTGTTCCACATCTTCCTCATCAGTGCTACTATCACTAGATACATACTTCATTTTTCTTCCTTTCTTTGATTTCACTTGTTTGGCATCTTTTAGTGATAACTTGACCTTAAAAGCAGATTCAACATTTTCAGGTTTGTAGTTGTCAAAGTTGGATAATTCAAATGTAGTGAGTCTACCTATTATACCTTCAAAACTTAGACTATTTCCTGGTATACATCTTAGCTCTTGTATTGCTGATACTCTAATAGCATAGATAGGGAGCAAGGTTCTTAAGAACTTACTATTAACAGTATCTTCATCTAGTTGACCACTCAAGCATCTTATTGCACTTACCACTTCCTTTATTCTTGCACCATACTGAGTAGAATTCTCATTTTCTTCCATTTTCATGTCATCAAACTTTCCTCTGAGACTTTCTCTTTTTGTTCTTTATACTTTTTGATCTCCTCCATGGATTTCTGATAGGGCTTTCCACATTTTGCATGTAGTGTCACATCCTTTGATATCATCAAATTTAGCATAGCTGAGTGCAGAGGCAATTTCCAACATTGTCTGGTTGTGTTCTTGCTTGTTTTTCATGTCTTATGCAATAGGAGCACCTGTTGGATCTACATGTTCAGTAACAATTAAATTTTGGGCATAATCTCCTATGGATCCAAGATGTACCTTCATCAAACTTTTCCATGCAACAAAGTTGTCTTTGTTGAGCTTGGGAACTTCTCTCTTTTCCATTTTGATCTTTTCTGCTTGTAGTCCTTTTAAACTGAATCAGCAGTTAGCTCTGATACCAATTGTTAAAATTCTTTAGAATAACTGGGGGGGGGGGGGGTGAATCAGTTATTCAAGGTCCAAAATTCCCTACCAATACCTTTTTACAACTTTTAATGAATCCATATACTTTTCATCCATCCAATACTTGAATCAATCATATAAGCAAGTTACTATAAATCAATATGCAATAACAAAACATCCAAAATCAACACATGACACAATGATTTACGTGGAAACTCAATTTGGGAAAAACCACCAGTAACATGCTACTTGATTTTCACTCTTCTGAAGTGATGCCCTATTAAAAGCTTGCCCTGTTAAAGGCTTACAACACACTGTTAAATGTGACCCTGTTAAAGGATTTCACCAAACTGTTAGGAATGGGCCTGGTTAAAGGTCTTTAGAATATTCACTTGAAATGTCACCCTGTTAGAGGATTTATCTAACGGCTATTAAACCATCCTAAGTCCATAGGATTTAAACTTACTATTACAATTGCTAGAAAGTAATGATAATGGTATTTTGATCTAATATAACTTACAACATACTTTGCAGATTTTAGATGACACTTTCAATTCAATCCTTATGCTTGGCTTCAATCACTTCAGCTCTGACTGCTTGCCTCCTTCTCAAGCTTCATCTCCTTGAGTCTTCTTACTCATTCTACCAATGCAATCATCCTTGTGGTCATCTATTCAAACTGAGTTCTAGTGTTTTCTTCTCCTTAGCACATTCTACAGCACTTCATGCTTTTATGCTCGACCACCTCTCTCTCATTGTCCCCTTTTCTTCATTAACTTATGTCTTCTTAAATAGGACTCTGATTTTCCTATTCCACTCAATTCTCTCTCTCCAATTTTAGGGCTTCAAAATGGGTTAGGTACGATACAATGTATCTACCCCATATCTTGTTCTCTTCTAGAAACTTTGCCAGTTGTATCCTTAAAAGAAAAACATTCTACATGGTGTTCTATGCCATGAGCTCATCATTCTTATCTTCCTTTTAATTCACAAATTTCTTGATAACAACCTTGTCGGCTTAGATCTGGTGAATCTTCGATTTCAAAAATAATGTAGTAGCTCAGCATTATTAAGTTAGTGGTGCTCAGCACCTTTGTGTTACTCGGCACCTATACCTGCTTGGCACTTGGTTCTACTTAGTACTTGGTTATGCTCAGCACTTGGTTCTGCTCAACACTTGGTTCTACTCGGCACTTGATTCTGCTTTACACTTGGTTTCACTTGGCACTTGATTTTTCTCGGCACTTGGTTCTGCTCGGCACTTGATTCTGCTCGGTACTTGGTTTCGTTCGGCACTTGATTCTGCTTTGTGTCACTCGGTATCTAAAGTTTACTTGGCATTAACTTGGAATTTTCTCAACTCTTACTAGCTTCCTCGGCTCCTTCTCTCTAACGATCTTAGTTTGAGCTTTATAAAAGACTTAGCTAAAACCTTAAATCTTTGATATGTTTCAGTGTGCCCATTCTTTGTATCTTATAGTATTCCATCAAATACACTTTTTCATCAATGGCTTAGCTGATCCTTGTACTTTATTAAAACATCATAACTTCAACCTTTCTCTAGGTGTTCTAGTTACATCTTATTGATTGCCTCCTCCTTGACAATCAACTAATTGATAGTATTTGGATCACTAAAGCAATTGTCATTCCTGCAAGTAGCAAGTTTGACATCAATGACAAAACAATGATTGAGGACATTCTTTATCAGTTCCATATATTATTCCAACAACTCTTCTTATGATCATTTCAATCATTTCCAACAATCTCCCTCTTTGGCATTGATGGCAAACCAAGTTGATCAGGTAATCAATTTAGTTACCACCAAGATTGTATACGTTGTCTTGCTACATTTTTACTACTGATCTCATATATCTCCCTCTTTCTTTATATTGATCAGTTTTATGCATATTTCTCCCTCTTTGACATAAATGCCAAAGATGTAGCATCTTTATCATGCAAAATATAATATTTGGCTTCTTTTTGTTTTTCTCCCTTTATCACCATGCTTGTGACTGATTTGGAGTTTCTATTCCTGCTGTCATCCTTTGCATCAACCTATTAATATTTCAACAATTTATTTCTGTTGATGCAAGGCAGCTTTCTTGGTGCTTTAAATAGCTTGAGTTAGGGGTATGACCCCCAACTTGCTTCTAAGATATTCATAAGCATCCTTGGGCAATGGTTTGGTGAAGATATCTGCAGTTTGTTCCTTTGCGTGAATGTATTCCAACTTCACTTGTTTGTCTTCTACCAATTCTCTAACATAATGATACTTGATTGCAATATGCTTGGTTTTTGCATGCATCACTAGATTTTTGGATATGTTTATGGCACTTTTATTATCACAATACAATATCACAGGTTTTATTACTTCTTCCTTCATTCCATTTAGTAGATGTGTGAGCCATACAATGTTTGTGCAATTGACTACAGCTGCCACATATTTTGACTCTGCAATGGACTGTGATGTAAATGTTTGTTTCTTGCTAGTCTAGGTAACCAACCTTTTGCCTAGAAATAATGTACCTCCACTTGTGCTTTTTCTGTCATCAATGTTTCCTACCCAATCTACATCTGTATAAGCATTGAGCTCAAATTTCTCATTCTTTTTGTAGTATAGACCAAAGTCATCAGTTCCTTTGAGATATCTCATTATTCTTTTTACTGCTATGAGATTATTTTCTTTAGGATTAGTAGAGAACCTAGCCACTATTCCAACTACTAATGTTATGTCTAGTCTACTATGCACAATGTATTGTAGTTTCCCAATCATGGATCTATACATTATTTGATTAACTTCAGCTGACTCATCATTTTTGGACAGCTTATTTCCTGTGGCCATTGGTGTGCTGACTAGTTTGGATTCCTCCAATCCAAATGTTTTCAGAATTTCTTTGATGTACTTTGATTGTGTAACAAATATTCCATGTTTGAGTTGATGTACTTGCAATCCAACAAAAAATTTGATTTCTCCAAACATAGACATCTCAAATTCGTGTTTCATTTTGTCAGCAAAACCTTTGTAAAGTACTTCCTTACCTCCAAACACTATGTCATCCACAAAGATTTTAGATACAATAATGTCTTTACCTTCTTCTGCTTTGATGTACATGTTGTTGTTATCATCAATTCTTTCAAATCCAATTTGCACTAGATACTTGTGAAGTCTCTCATACCATGATCTAGGTGCTTGTTTCAAACCATAGAGTGCTTTATGTAACTTACACACCATATCGCTATTGTTTTCATCAACAAATCCTTCTAGTTGTTCAATGTAGACTTCTTCTTCTAGTATACCATTGAAGAAAGCAGATTTTACATCCATCTAATAGATTTTAAAATTTTTGTAAGCAGCATATGCAAGTAAAGTTCTTACTCCTTCCATTCTAGAAACAGAAGCAAATGTTTCTCCATAGTCTATTCCTTCTTCTTGAGCATAACCGTTACATACCAGTCTAGCTTTATTTTTGGTAATCTCACGATTCTCATCTAGTTTGTTTCTGAATACCCATTTGGTGCCAATCACATTCTTGTCAGTTGGTCTGGGAACCAAACTTCAGGTTTTGTTTTTTCTTATTTGATCAATTTCTTCTTCCATAGCTTTATACTAGTCATCATCTTGTAATGCACCATATACTATTTTGCTTAAGTGCATTGACACTCCCTTGTCAAAACAAATTTGAGATCAATAATCTCGCCCTTTGACACGAGTGTCAAAAACACTTGAATATACAATATTATTCTTTAATCTCTCGAGCATAACATATCCATGACTTAGCTTATATACAAAACTTAAAAATTTCAAAATCTTGCAATAACTTAGATACCTCAAAATTTAATAACCCCCTCTGAGTTAATGTGTCCTTTTTGTATCCAAAAATCTATGCTCCTCTCTAAGTAAAATGTGTCTTAGTTGATACACTTTGACTTCAATGCATTGTTTTACTAATACTCTTTGATCAAATATGCTCTCCCTTAATTGATATCTCTCTCATTTTTCTATTATCTCCCTCCTACTATGCTCCCCCCTTCTTATTTATCTCCCTTTCTTTTATTCTCCCCCCTTTCGACACTTCTGTCAAATGGGTTATATAGCAATGGTTTGTTTGTCCAGAAAAAATTTATGGACATCCATTATAATCTTTAGGGCTACATCCTAGTTATCACATGCAACATCCAATGACTTTATTTGGATTGTAAGGTTGGAAGCAAGGTGTACTAGATCATCTAAAGTAGAAAGATTGGGGTCTTTCTTCAATAGAGTTTTAGTATAGCCTATCTGGTCTAGAAAGAAAAATATCTACATCAAGTGCAAGATTAACATCAAATCTAGCTTAGAGTGAGAAGCATTTTAGGATATTAATTTAGACATAAATTTAATTAGTTGTCTTAACAATAGATGAGGCTAACTTAAGAGCCAAATTGACAAGCATACAAGCTACCCTCACCCCACACATGGAGATATTGCACAAGGAGATAGGCTATACTAAAACTCTATTGAAGAAAGACCCCAATATTTCTACTTTAGATGATCTAGTACACCTTGCTTCCAACTTTACAATCCAAATAAAGTCATTGGATGTTGTATGTGATAACTAGGATGTAGCCCTAAAGATTATAATGTATGTCCATAAAATTTTTTTGGACAAACAAACCATTGGTGTATAACTCATTTGACAGAAGTGTTGAAAGGGGGGAGAATAAAAGAAAGGGAGATAAATAAGAAGGGGGGAGCATAGCAGGAGGGAGATAACAGCAAAACGAGAGAGAGATCAATTAAGGGAGAGCATATTTGATGAAAGAGTATTAGTAACACAATGCATTGAAGTCAAAGTGTATCAACTAAGAAACATTTTACTTAGAGAGGAGCATAGATTTTTGGATACAAAAAGGACACATTAACTTAGAGGGGGTTATCAAATTTTGAGGTATCTAAGTTATTGCAAGATTTTGAAATTTTTAAGTTTTGTATATAAGCTATGTCATGGATATGTTATGCTCGAGAGATTAAATAATAATATTGTATATTCAAGTGTTTTTGACACTCATGTCAAAGGGGGAGATTATTGATCTCAAATTGGTTATGACAAGGGAGTGTCAATGCACCATTATATACCATGTACACTTATTTTGTGACATTGGGGGATTGTACGAACTCATTATGGATTATATGTTCATCTTAGGATGAAACAAAGTTAAGATTATGAAAAGGTTATGGTCTACAATTTTGTTATGTTAATAGTTTTCATGATGGCTAAGCTTAAGATTATTATAATGATTATGGTCCTTTAATGTTAGGGAACTTACCTAGGATTATGGTTTTAGTTGGAATTATATTTAAGTTTCGGATATTTATTATGGTCCTATTGTTTATAGGATATATAATAGATGGCATTAGAACGAGATTTAAGGTTACAATTAGAATGAAAGCTTAGAGATAGAATTATTATTTGATTAAAAAATATTTATAATTGTAGTTTGAATCCTAAATATTATCTACTTTTTAATGCAAACTATAAGTGTAGATCATGTCAGGTAATGAACTAATACATGTGAACCCTATCCCTAACCATATAATAATCCTAATTCTAATCATAATCCATAATTCATTACCTTATGAAGCTTTAGCTATCCATTTTATTGCCAAAGTAATCCCTTGTACTTTCTTAAAGTTTTTATTCCAACTTACTAATCTCCTTTCTTTATGTGAACTACTCCTGGTAGCATGATTCTTCATATTTCCTTTTCCATGTGACCACAAAATGTTCATAATATATTTATATAGAAGACCAAACTGATTTAAATAAAATGAGCAGGAAGAAGAGAAACTTACACCCAATATGAGGAGAGAATCTTTTAACATACTTGAATTCTACCAACTAAAGTGAGATAATTAGAGTTCCGGTTGAGTTTTCCAAATAATTTCTTGTTGATATAAAGACACATTTCATTTATATGTTAGGGTTTACTACAAATGGAATCCCTAGGTACCTAACCACTTAATTATGAAATCTCTATCCAATACCATATTTACTACAAAAGGTAAGGGACACAATATTTAGCCCCAATGAGATAGATGTAGAGACATAAATCTTACTACCCGATACAAAGAAAAGAGGTCCAATTTGATCATTAAATGACTCATGTTTCAATCTTCTAGCTTGAAAACAATACAAATATTATTAAAAAACTATACATTAGATACTTATTAATTATTTGGACAGTAGATCCTCTAACTTTTAGAGACAACTGGTTATCTCTAAGGAGACTAGTTATCTTTAAGGAGATAATGTAATAAGTAAACAACAATAAAAAATAAAGAGGATGCAAGAGGACACCCTTTCATAATCGATCTAGAGAGTCCTAAAAATTATGATCTAACCCCATTAATTTCTTTACTAAAACCCTGACACCAATCATAAGAGAGGACACCATTTGACAATATTGGATGGAATCTTGGGCTTGCAACATCATCATAGTGAAACTCCATTCCACCCTTTTGTAGAAATTTTCATAATCAATTACTTGAGCATGCCTAAACTCTATCCTAGAAATGTTTCCCAATCCAAAGTCTTCCAATAGGTTATCAAGTTCTCCAATATGCATAAATATCCTTAACAAAACACTTTTGTGTAGGGTTAATGATCTTGGGTAAGATATCTTCTAGTCTAGAGGCTAAGACCTTGGCAATAATTTTGTATGATATGTATTTAGGAGTGTCCTATCGCTAATTTTTAATGAGATTCTTATCTCCCCTTGGGAATCAATTTTATGAGCCCTCCATTGATTACTTGACCTAGGGATTTTATGAGCCCTCCATTGATCACTTGATCAATTTTATGAGCCCTCCATTGATTACTTGACGTAGGGATTTCTCATTACTAATTTTTTAGATGGAGGAGCTGATTTATGATAGAAATGGGTTTATCAAGGAATAATGCATCTTCATTCTAGGAATGATGGTTCTCATTTTATCCCTATCTTCTAAATCATTTTGAACTATCATCGTCTTCTAACCAAAAAAATTGATAGTCAAACTAGAAAAAAGATCTTACTAGATATCACTAGGGGGTGGGTATTTCTTTTTATAGAATAAGGCAATATTTTGTTATGTGGCCTTCCATTCTGCAAAGGCAATAAACATTTAGGCTACCCATACAGGAAAATAGGAAAAAAATAGAGGAATCTCCAATCTCCAAAAAAAGACTTTTAGGCACTTCCAACCCAAGATAAATAGAAATTAGTCCACCCTAACATAATTATCTAGTTAGGGATTGGGGTGTTAGAGCGCTTCAATACCCTCCTAATTAGATATTACATGATGAATACTCACCTAAGAGATAAAGGTTTAGGCATCCAGTGGAAAGACAAGTTATTCACTTCTTTAGATATATTCTTAGGCATCCAATGGTGTAGTCCAGGCTCCTACTCGCACTAATGTGGACACCTCCACCTCTTGATGGTGAGGGAGGGTTACTTAATTAGATACCTGATTCGTTCAAGTCTATTCTAATTTTTTTATGATGTATCATTTTGAGACCTTGATATCAATGTTTAATTAGTTTTAGGATTAGGGTTCAATTTGGTTTGTACTATTTGATTAGGTTTACATGCTTAGGTTTCAATTAGGACAAGAGTTAATAAATTCAATTAAGTTTTAAAGTGCTAAATTTGGTTTTAGATATAGAATTATAGTTAGAGCTTTTAGATTAAAAACCAACATTAATTCAAAAAAGTTAGGTTTGAATTTTTTTTTAAAGTGTTGAATATGTTATTGAGTTCTAGTTTAGGGTGATTTGGTATAGTCTTAAGGTCAACGTTTAACTTGGTTCAATCTTAGGGTAACAGTTCAATTTGGTTAATGGTTGGGGAAAGGATTTAAGGTTAAATTGAAGGTTTCTATTTTTAAGTTGGGATATATAATTAGGTTTATGATCATGGTTTAATTCAATTTGGTTTATAAGCATAATATTAATTAGTTAAGGGCCAGGGTTTCTTTTCAATCTAGTTTGATATATTCAATTTGGTTTAGGGTTAACCTAGGGGTTAGTTTATTTTAGTGTTAAATATTAAGATATAATGCTTTGATATCACTCATTTTTTTATATTTTGATTATATCACCCCTATACATGTTGATAACTTATATGCGATGAATCTTACAAATATTATTTGATCTCATTACATGTGTCATGGTAATTTTATTTAGTTTATTTACATGAGATGCTCCTATATATGGTGTTTTTTTTTTCTTATAATATATAGTGTTATATATATATAAATTTACCTAAGTACCCTTCTTGATTATCTATGATGGACATGTCATAAATGACATATCTCTATATGATTCTTTTGATATGATATGCATGAATAATATATATAATGAAAATTTTTAATCCTTCCTATGCAATAAATGATGTAATTAGATATGTACAAATGCTTTTAGATTCACATGTAGATGTAGATATGATGCTCCTCTAGGATAATTTAGTTTAAATCATAAATAAGGTTAGAATTTTAGGGTTTGACATTTATAAAATTAGTACTCAAGCTAAGATAGGAAAGTTATTTAATTATTTATCTATTACCTAGTGTAGGTTTTAGAAAATTAAGATTAAGGTTAAGATGATAGTAAGGGTTATGATTAGAGTTAAATTCAATACAAATTGACATTATGGTTAATCCTAAATGATGCCCAGCCAAGGGATCCAAAGAACTAATCAAAATTTTTACTAAGCAAGCAATAACATACATACAATAATTTACATTTATAAAAAAACATAAGAGATTGCATTCCTTAATGAGCACATTTAAATTTCATTTTTAAATAATTATAAGTACTAAAAGTAAAATAAATAACACATCCACATGAAAGAATATTAACTACTTCAGTTCAATCCATTTAAATAATTTATATACATTTTTTCCGAATGCCACTTGGCAAATTAATTTGGAATGCACAATCATCCACTGTACATGTCACAGGGTATGAAAGGCTGAAAGAATATACATTTATAAAATACTTTACATCATCCATTTTTTATCCATGAAACAAAGTATAATACAATTTCAGTAAAATCATTTTAAATACTAGAATTTTTTTGTTTGGATCCCTTGGCAGGTTGTTATGTGATTAAGTACTTAGTTGTATATATGTTTAGGGTTTTATTGTACATAACTTTATGGTTAGGTTGAGATTATAGTTTAAACAATGAATTTAGGTCGAGGTTATAGTGAAACAAGGTCGAGGTTATATGGTTCTAGGTCAAGGTTATATTTATTTGTAAAATTACATGTTTAAACAATGAATTTACATCTAATCTAATCATTCAACATTCTAATAAATACATAAATTAAATACATTTCAAAACATCTAAAATAATAATTTTTTAAATAAACATTTACGAAACTATATTTTAATTAACAAATACAAAGATTTAAACATCTACTCATTAACAATGTAAATTTACAATTTTACGTATATTAAAAATGAAAAAAACAATAAATTAACATACATATTAAATTGAAAATTGAAAAAAATAAAGTAAAATAGTACAAAACATATTAAAATACCTGGTATATCAAAAACTAGCAGCAAGGGGGTGGTCGGTAGGGCTGAAAATTGGGCTCCCGTATGTGTCTCTAATCGGGCTCCCATTTTTGAGGTCATGAAAATGACCTAAAAAATGCCAAAATAGAGGTTTAAATAAAGTCTTACAAATTGAGTACCCGATTTGTAAGAATCGGGCACCCAATTTTTAAAAGTAATCAGGCACTTGGTATTTGAGCACCTGATCTGCTTTTAAATATCGAGTACCCAATTTTTGAAATTTGAGTTGAGTGCCTGAAGCTAAATTTTAGAAATGGGTACCCAATTTTTTTAAAATCAGGTACCCATTTCTGAGAAGTACAATTTCACGGATCTGACTTCCGCAGAATTGTGACCCAACTTCTTGTGGTCACCCACATATCTTCTAGGATCATAAAACAATCATTATGTCAACCCAAAAATGGTTTATATAGAAGTTGTGTCATTACAAATAACTATGTCCAAAACTATTCACTCGACATCTGAAGGCTCTGATGCTCGGCCATCACTACATTCTCAATGTTGTAACTTGGCTTTTGAATGTCTTAGCATATAGTATTTACTCAGCTCCTAAATCACTCATCTTACACTGCAATACTGATAGATAATGACTAAGTATTTTGTCACTGCCTTGTCAAAACCAATCTGAGATTAACATATTTTCATGAGCAATTTCTCAAATCTTCTTCATCAATCAAATAGATATGACATTTAGATTAGGCAGCAATATGTCTCATCAATAGATTTTTCATCAATGAAAAAACAAAAATTGTTCCAATTGTAATTTTCCAACATCTTCTTCTTCCTTTTCTTTTTCCTCTTCATTATTTCATCTTTGTTCTTGCTCCTTCTTCTCTTCTTCTCTCTTCTTGCTTTTTTATTTCTCCTTTTCTTCTTCTTCTTCTTCTTTCTTCTTTCTTTCTTCTTACATCCTTTCTTCTTCTCTTTTCTTCCTTTCTTCTATTCTCTTTTTCTTTTATGCTTCTTTCTTACTCTCTTATTCTTCTCTCTTCCTCCTTTCTTCTTCTTCATCTTTAGATCTTGTATAATTCACTAAATTGTGAATAATGGAGGTGCCAAAATCCTTAAAAGGATCTTTTGCAATGTCCAAAATGATTCTTGTGTTATCTATTTTAATAGTATAAATGACAATTACTACTTGTAGAATCTCTAATTATTTTGTAGCCTCTTTCATTTCTAAACCTTTAGAGTTTTTGTTGTTGTTAGTGGTGTAGGCATTGGTTTATCTTGTTTCTCTATTGTAAGGATCGCTCCCCCTATCTATTTTCTTTTATTTTCCTTGCTTGGTTTTATTCAAATCATAGCTTTCACAATGGTTTCTTCATTTTCCTTGTTGACTTCTTTGTAGTTTCCTCTCATTATTAATATTTCTCTTTGCTTATTTCTTAGTAAGGGCTCAATGCTCTTCATAATTCTTCCAAGATGCTCATCATCTTCTACTTCACATAATTTCCTTATTAGGTTCTCTCTGATTTTCTTGTTGTCTTTAACAACTCTTTTCTTTCTATTTATTAACCTCTCATAAAGATCTTTTGGGATTTTTCCTTGTATGTCTTTAAATCTTTTATTAGACAGTATCAAATTCCTAACAACTATAATTTCTAGCTTAAATTTATCAATACCAATGTACAATAGTAAAACTTATTCAATTGAAAAAAACTTCTATCTTTAATTATTATGCAATTGATTTTCTCAATTCTTGGTTTCCATTTCTTCTTGTCTTCAGTAGGGGTTTCTAATTCTATCTTTTCCTTTTCTTTTTCCCTTAGAGTCACTCTTTTTGTTCCTTATGTTTCCTCCTTTTTTTATTCTTCAAATTCTGACCCAATGACTTTTTCTTTCCTTTTTTGCTTTCCCTGATATGTAACAATTGTATCTCTCCTCTATCCTAGTCTAATGGCCAATTCCTTCACTCTTATATGTTTGGGTGATTTAACTAGTTCTTTTTTTTCTTGTGCAAATATAGAAAACCTGCTAGTAGAAGGTGGGATAGTTGATTGCACTTTAATAATGCTAATATCTTCTTCTTCTTTACTCTAAACTAGTTGCATAAATGGTGGTTGGAAGGGTGCAACTACTACATAAGGTGCTAATGGAGTTTGCATGAATGGTACTATAACTGTCACTCCTTCTAGTGTACTCTCAATGACTAATGGCTTGGAAATTAGAATTTTTGATTGCCCACTTGCTTTCATCTCAACTTCTATTCACATGGCTTCTCTAAATTCTTCTCTACTCATTCCAATTATCTTCAATATGATGCTAATCTTTTTGTCAACCCTCTTCTTTGTGTACTTACTATATAATAGAGTATCAAATTCTTTAACTTTTTCTTTATAGGTGTCCCATATGAGTGCTAAATGTGGGCCTCTGATACAACAACACACTTCAACATAGTCATTGTAAGTTAGGTTCATTCAAGAATGAACATGAAGTTTTCTTATTAGCATGAATGTTGATGATACTACTTTGGGGGAGTATCCTAAGCATTGGAGATTATTGACATGTTGCATTCATGATTGTGTTTGTCAGTGATCTCAACATAGCAATAAGTCTGTGAAGACTGGCAAGGTAGTAGAGAGAGATCATAGTTGTATGGACAAGGTTTTTATTGTCTGGTGATGCACAGTCATGGACATGTTTAGTAGAGCATCCTGATGATGTGGTTCAATGTGTAGTACATAATTTAAAGATGTACAAAAGTTGTACTTGATTTATTGAGAGAAGTACAGTGACAAAATAATTGGAAAGCATTTTCTAACATTTGTATTATATCTTTCATCTAAGATGTAATAACAATATATCTAGTTAGCTAGTGATAAAGGACAAATGGATGGTGACATTAGTAGATGCACAAGCCCTAGTATCGCATTTGTGAAGTTTTGAATAGACTATGAGCCGATAGTGCTATTGTAATTGTAATTAATTAATTATCTTATTATAAATAATTGGGAAAGCCTCAAGGCCAACTCAAGGAATTATTTTGAAGATACCATATAAAGGAAAGATGTTTTCCTTGTTTGTAAGATGTGAATGAATGTTGTGGTTATTGTAGGAAGTGTGAAGTGAGAAAAGGAGTAGAGAGCTTACTAAATGCGAGTAAGTGATCCAATGGATTATTGGATGCAATTTTTGTGATTTTTTTACAAGATCAGAAGGAGTAGAGATCTGGTTAACAGGACAAAGGAAGGAAGTACTATTCATTTCTATTATTCTACAAGGAATAATACATAGATCATTTGGATAGTGGGTTCATTGGTCTTAACCTTGAAACAATTTGGGCAGTGGATCTAGCTATCTTCTACAAATCCTAACAAGGATTCAAAGTCTCCTAATAGGGATTGATATGTACTGAATGTTGTTATAGACTCCTAACAGGGTCCATCCTCTAATAAGGAATATTTATATTAGTACATCATCTTGTGGGTACCATCCCCACTGGTGTTTTCCCTTTGATCAAGCGTTTAAGGGTACCATCCCCACTGGGGTTTTCTTGTGGGTCTAGCTATCTTCTACAACTCCTAACAAGGATTCAAAGTCTCCTAATAGGGATTGATATGTACTAAATTTTGTTATAGACTCCTAACAGGGTCCATCCTCTAATAAGGAATATTCATATTAGTACATCATCTTGTGGGTACCATCCCCACTGGGGTTTTCCCTAGTTAACAATGTATGAGTATCTTATTGTGGTTTCATATTATATTTCTCATATGGTTAAGTTTGTTTAAGGTTGATAATTTTGATAATAGTTGGATAATTGATTCACAGCCCGCTCCCCCCCCCTCCCTCTCAATTATATTGGTGGACTATATAATATAACAATTGGTATCAGAGCATTAGGTCCTTGAAGAGAAATCTTAACAACTTTAGGAGATCAATGGCAAGTCATTTCAGTAAAAATAGTTTTGAGTTAGAGAGAGGAAATTTCAACACCTAGAAGATGGAGATTCTTGGTGAGTTATCAAATTTGTGTAAAGAAAAAAGCATTGAGTTTCTAGATCCATAATCCTTTTGTTGCATACAAAACAATAGAAGAACAATTAAGGATAGATCCAAATTTGAAGAAGACATGAAGATCAAGGAAGGTGTTGATCTACTTAAGAGAGCTAGAAGGTATGGAATTATTTTTTTGTTGGAAATGTACAGAGTTTGGTCATTTTTTCATCTAGATATCCTAAAAGAGTAAGAAAAATTTAGAAAGAGTTTACTTTTTAATGAAGATGAGGAATTTAAAGCAAGTATGAAAAGATTCTTGAATAACTATGATGATAAAAATAATGAGCTGGAATTGGTTACAAAACAGGAAGTAGTAGAAGAGATAGCTTTGGTAAATATTGTTGATCCAAAGGATAACCAAGAGAATGTAGAAGTTTTCATTAAGAATAAAAATGATTTGTACAATGGGAATCAGATTGAAGAGAAGAGATCTAAGCCTAGAGCAGAAGAAAGAGTTGAGTTGACAACTCCTAGTAGACATATATCAAATAAGATGAATGAGTGAGGTAAAGTTGTGAGAAATAGGGATAGACTTGTATGCAAAGGATATTCACAACAAGAAGGCATATACTTGTAGGAGACATATTCCCTTGTAGCTAGAATGGAAGTAGTAAGAATTTTATTGGCTTATGCAGCAAAGAAGAAGTTCAAAGTATATCAGATGGATGTTAAATTAGCCTTCTTGAATGGAGAACTTGAAAAGAAGTATATATTGAGTAGCTTGAAGGATTCCCTCTAACAAAAGTCAAAGATATCGTATGTAGACTAAGGAAAGATCTATATGGTTTGAAGTAAGAACCTACAACCTACTATGCAAGGTTGGACAACTATTTGGCAAAACTTGGACTTGTCAAAGGTGCAATAGATAGTAACCTATATTTGAAAGAAATTGAGAATGGTTTGTTGATAATAGTAATATTTGTTGATAACATAATATTGAAGGTAATGATGAAGCAAGTGATAAGTTTCATGAAGAAATGAAGAATGAGTTTGAGATGAGCATGATAGGAGAAATGAAATATTTCCTAGGGTTGCAAATTGTGCAGAACATGTTACAAGCTAGGGTTGTCATTACACCAAAAGATCAACCTGTTAATGCTCGATACAACCACTAGACTTATAGAACATGGCAGGTGGTTAAGCCATGTCACAAATCTCAAAGGAGAATATTGGTGATTACTCCAACAATCCCCCCCCTCAATGTTACCTAAGGAGATTTGAACTTATGACCAACCTCTAATACCACTTGTTACAAGCTAGGGTTTTTGTTGCACCAAAAGATTGACTTGTTAATGCTTGATATAACCACTACACTTATAGAACATAGGAGGTGATTAAGCCATGTCACAAATCTCAAAGGTGAATATTGGTGGTTAGTACAATAGAACAATGATGGTATTTTTATTTCACATGCTAAGAACTTGAAAGATTTTTTGAAAAGGCTTTAATTGGAAAGTTGTCAAACTGTAGGTATACCTATGATACCTAGTCACAAGTTAGCTAGCAAGGCTGAGAATCCTACAATTGAGTAGATTAAGTACAGATCTATGATTGGAGGTTTATAGCATCTGACTCACACTAGACCAGATATAGAAAATGTAGTTAGGATTGTAACTAGATTTCAAGATGATCTTAAGGAGTATCATTATGTAGTAGTAAAGATGATATTCAAATATTTGATAGGAACATCTAATTATGGAATATGGTATGAGAGATTGAGTGGTTTCATTCTATGTGCATATACTAATGTGGATTGGGTAGGTAGTATGGATGACAGAAAGAGAACCAGTGGTGGAGCATTTTTTCTTGGAGGAAGATTAATTTCTTGGCTGAGAAAGAAATAAGATTGTATTTCTTAGAGTACAACAGAGGCAGAGTATGTTGTAGCAGAAAATAATTATAATTAGTTGGTGTGGATGAAATAGACATTGAAGGATATTTAAATTGAGTTTTTTGAACCTATTATCATTTACCGTTTTATCATTTACTATAATAACACAAATATAGTGATTATGTCTAAGAATCTTGTATTGCATTCTAAGACTAAGAATATATCTATTAAGTATCATGTGTTGAGAGAGAAAGCAACAAAAAAAGAGATCAGATTTGAGTATGTGAGTACTAAAGATCAGATTACACATATCTTTATGAAGCCTTTACCTAAAGATACATTTGAGTACTTGAGAGGTGTGCTTGGGGTTATGCCCTTGCCTACTTCTAAGTAGATAATGTAGAGACTACATCAATCTAGTGGTACAATGCATTATTGTTAGACTAGACTGAATGTTGAATCTTCCTATGTGGAGGAGTATCAGTGATAAGTTGATTCATTGAGGACTCTTGGTATTTGGTCTTGAACAATGTCTTTGGATTCTTGAGAGGGTTAACTACTTGGAGCAATAAATTGATGTAATGAGGAATTTTTCATTGATGCCAATGGGGGATAGAATATGCATGAAAAAAATCTCCTAAGAAATGGGGGAGAAGAAAACATCTCTTAAGTATGTATGGGGAGAGTGCATGGAAATATCTACTTTATTAGGGAGATTTAGAAAGATTAATGTAAAGAAGGAGGAATATCTCTATGGGGGGATATGTATTGTGAGTTATTTACTGTGAACAATGATTTCCAATCTTAAAGAAGAACAATAATATAGTAGTGTTCTAGAGGATTTCAAATTTGATTGATGAAAAGGATTTGAGAAGATGAGTATAGTAGCAACAACAAAAGAGTATTGTTTTGGTATTTTTGGAACTTGTATATTTTTCATCTATGTTGCCATTAGTGCCAAAGGGAGATATTGTTAGCACAAATGCTAATGATACTACTTTGGGGGAGTATCCTAAGTATTGGAGAGTATTGACATGATGTATTCATGACTGTGTTTGTCATTGATGTCAACATAGTAGTAATTTTGTGAAGACTGCCAGAGTAGTAGAGAGAGATCATAGTTGTATGTACAAGGTTTTTCTTGTCTGGTGATGCATGATCATGGAGATGTTTAGTAAAGTGTCTCAATGATGTGGTTTAGTGCATAAAATGTAAGTAAAAGATGTACAAAAGTTGTACTTAATTTGCTAAGAGTAGTATAGAGTTATACTACTTGGAAAGTAGTTTCTAATGTTTGTATTATATCTTTCCTCTAAGATGTAATAAGGAGATGCACAGTCAACTAGTGATAGAGGATAGTCAGATGTACAAGCCCTAGTATCACACGTGTGAAGTTTTGTATAGATTGTGAACCAATAGTACTATTTTAATTATAATTAATTAATTATCTTATTATAATAATTGGGATAGCCTCAAGGCCGACTCAAGGAATTATATTGAAGATATGGTATAAAAGAAAGATGTTTTCCTTGTTTGTAAGATGTGAATGAATGTTGTGATCATTGTATGAAGTGTGAAAAGGAGCAAAGAGCTTACTAAATGTGAGTAAGTAATCCAAGGGATTATTGGACATGATTTTTGTGATCTAGTTACAAGATCAGAAGGAGCAAAGGTCTAATTAATAGGATAGAGGGTCTAGTTGTCTTCCACAACTCCGAACAAGGTTGGCATAACTCCTAACAAGGTTGGAATCTCCTAACAGAGATTCAAAGTCTCCTAATAAGGACTAATATGTACTAAATGTTGTTAGAGACTCCTAATAGGGTCCATCCTCTAACAAGGAATATTTGTATTAGTACATCATCTTGTGGATATCATAACTAGGGTTTTCCCTCTAATCAAGAGTTTCCCTAGTTAACATATCTGATGTTATTGTGTATGAGTATGTTGTTGTGGTTTTAGATTATATTGCTCATATGGGTAATGTTGTTTAAGGTTGATAATTGTAATAATAGTTGGATAACTGACTCAGCACCCCCTCGCCCCCAACTTTCTTAGTTATATTGGTAGACTATATATTCAAACATTTCCAACTTAAATGGCTGAGTAATTCATCTTGTTGCCTTCTATCTAGACGAGGTTTGAACATGCTCTCGATATCGATAGTTTAGTAACCATAGACCAATCTAAGAATGAAGGATTTAAAAGCTATATTAATACAAGATTTAATCTAAAATATATGCAAATTAATCTATGTTTTTGAGATTTTCTTATGCAAATATATATGAATCTTAAGCTAAGATGAAGTGTGGATTAATCTAAGAATGAGATACACAAAACTATTATAAATGTATGCAATATAATCTAAATGAGAAAGTAAATTAACTACAATGAAGATCTTTGGATGCACAAGAATGTGAGTAATTAAAATGACAAAGTTTCATTACTCACTAGATGCATCCTTTTGAAATGAGAGGCAGAAGGTTCCTTTTATAGAATCTTAGCATCGATCAATAGTCAAGATCAAACTAGATGAATAGTGGAGATATGAAGAATATTTAGTCAGAATGGAAAGTTTCCTTGATTTTAGGAGTTAACTTATTGCTTTTGAGATGAATGAGGAGTTAATTGGTTTTTTTTCTTTTTTGATATGAGTTAACTCAAAGTTTCCAATTTTGAACTAAAGAGAAAATATTGGAGAAGATATTTGATTTAATTAAAATAAATATGACCTCATAATTGGATTTTCTCAATTATTTGAATAATTATATTCAATAATTTAAGATAAGGATAATTTAATTCAATATATTTAATTCCTTTTACATGTGTAGTTTAGCTAAAAGGGTGAATTTAATTTAATTATAGTGGTAGGACTTATAACTAAATTAATTTGATCAAAAGGATTATTTAGCCATAATAAGTTGACATTTAGGAATTAAATGCAAGTGTGTGATTGATGTAGATTAAGGGTTTTCTATATTTGACACCTAGGTCAAGTAAAGACAATTAGAATAAGAAATTTGTAGTACAATAGGACTTAAATGATTAATAAATTGATGTTATAAGATTGATGCACCAAAATTGGTTCAGATCGCAATGTGCCAATTTTGGCATGTTACATTTGCCCCTCTTTGAATTAATTTGTGAGCAATGCATTGATTCAAAAAAATCAAAAATCTAAAGCATAGAATGAGAACTGAGATAGGCTCCAAGATTGATGATATGAAGACTAATTGATGATATTCTTAGGATTATCTCTAGAATGAAGCTCAACCCTTCAGAATCTAGATAGAACACCTAGATATTGGTCCAATAGAGAAAATATTGTCATGATTCATAGGATTGTACCCCTAACAAGGCTCAATTCTTAGGAATCTAGGTTAGAATGTCTCGATACTTGCCCATTAAAATATGACAAGATCAATCACAATTCATAGGATTACCCTTAGACTGAGGTTTAATCCTTAGAAGTTTGGGGTAGAATGCCCCGATACCTATCCATTAAATAGTGACTAAAATAAATCATAGGATTATCTCTAGAATGAAGTTTAATTGATGAAAGGTGGTCCCCTTAATACCATAAACACATAACAGAAACAAAGAAATAACAACAACTGTGAGAACAAACTATGGGCTTCTTATTATCATCACAAATGCAGAATTACAGAATTCAAAATTACAATATGCTAACCCACATGCACACCTTCATTACAGTAATCTTTAGGAAAAATTTGTGAACTATCACCCAATGTTGTCCTAGACAATGATAGAGCCTTTCTTAAATAGGCAATTTTATGCTACTCGAGAAGGTTCTAGACACTCAAACTTAATACCTAGGGCTGATAGACCCTAACAATACATATAAAGTCATCCAAATACACTTTTGACATTTATTTTAAAAATTTTGGGCATCCTAACTTCAAAATACCATAACTCTTGAGCCATTGCTCTGATTGACTATTATAACCTCTTTTTAGAAACCTCAGCTTCTGATCTACATGCTTGGATTCACACAAGTGCCCATTCATTGAGTTTTTGGGTCTCATCTAGGGCCTCTAAGGCCTTCAAAATTGAGCTTGAAAATTCTATACCAAAATTACACATTGAAAATCTACAATAACTTCAAAAATATATATAATCTAGCTATGAAACTCCACTAAAAATTTGATATAACTAAAATGAACCTTCACCACTAAAATTAGAACATTCTAAGCTCATATGATTGAGTTACTAAGTAGCAAGCCTCCACAAAAAACAATTCTACATTAATATAACCCTTATTGAAACAACTAAAAGAAAATATTTTTGGGTGATGCAAGATTTCTCTTACACCCAGGATGATCTTGCAAATACCATACACACATAATAGAAACAAATAAACAACAACAATTGCAAGAGAAAAAATGGGCTTCTTATTATCACCACAAATGTGGAATTACAAAATTAAGAATTCTATTATGCTAACCCACATGGGTGCCTTCACTACAATAATCTACAAGATAAAAATGTGAACTATCACCCATAATACTGCTTGATGAAGGGTGCTCCCCTTAATACCATAAACACATAACATAAATAAAGAAACAATAGTAATTGCAAGAACAAAATATGGGCTTCTTATTATTGCCACAAATGTAGAATTACAAAATTCAAAATTACAATATGCTCACCCACATGGGCACCTTCATTACAGTAATCTACAAGACAAAGCTACAAACTATCACCCAGAGCTATCCTAGACAATGTTCAAGCCTAACTTACATAGGCAATTTTGAGCCGCCTAGGAAGGTTCTAGGCACTCAAACTTAATACCTAGTGCCAACATACCCTAACAAAACATATACAGTCAACCAAATACACTTTCGACATTTGTTTTAGAAATTTTGGGTAGTCCAAATTTGGAAGACCATAACTCTCGAATCGTTTCTCTAATTGGCTATTATAACCAGTTTTCAGAAACCTCAGCTCCTAATCTACAGGCTCAAATTTGCATAAGTGCCTATGTGTTGAGTTTTTGGGCCTCATCTGGGGCATCTAAGGCCTTCAAAATTGAGCCTAAAGTTTTTATACCAAAATTACACACCAAAAATCTGCAATAATTTCACAAATACATATAATATGGCCATGAAACTCCACTAACAAATTGATATAATTAAAATGAACCTTCACCACTAAAATTAGAACATTCTAAGCTCATATGCCTAACTTACTAATTAGCAAGCCTTTAGAGAAATCAAATCTGCATTAAGAGAACCCTTATTGAAACAACTTATAGGAAATACTTTTGGGTGATGCAATATTTCTCTTACACCAAGATGCTCTTGCATCAGACACCTGAGATAATTTGAGAAGTGATCCTATCACATCTCAAGTATTAAGAGGAAAACCAAGATGGTTAAGCTCCTCCTTTTCAAGCCATGATGAATCTTCTGCTAGACTCCCTTTCTATTTTATCAGTTATTCTTCATATGTTTTGTTCCTTGTACTTTTTCCAACATGACTATCCAATATCTCCTCAATATCCTCTATAGCCAAACTAGCTATTTGAATACTCCACTACACTTCTACAACTTTATTTGCATCACCTCCTTCATAATACTCTATCAAATCTAAAATGTTGAATACTAGTGAAATATTCAATTCCACAGGCAACTCCACTTCATAGGCATTTTTAGAATCATGTCTTTTCACTATCTTGCATGGTCCAAACTTCTTCATTTTCAATTTATTATATGTATCCACTAGAAAATGCTCCTTTCACAAATGAACCATGATGCCATCTCCAATTTGAGATTCCTTATACCTCCTTTTCATGTCTTACTTATCCTTATATTGTGTATGCATCTTGATAATGTCTTTCCTCACCTCCTCATGGATATTCTTCATATGTTCAATAAATTCTTCTACTTCAGCACTACTTATTTCTCCTTTATCTAACTACCTCAACTCAAAAAAATTTTTGGGATTACTTCCATATACAATTTGGAGTGTTGATTTGCCAGTACTCCTATTGACAAAATTATTATTATATCCAAATTATGCCTGTGGTAAAATCATATCCCATCCTTTTGGATTGTCTCCAACCAAACATCTCAACAAATTTTCCAAACTGTGATAAACAACTTCTGTCTATCCATCAGTCTATGGATGATGTTTTAAGACCCTTCCTCATATGTACTTATTTAAATATGAATTGATATTTTATGGTTTAGGTGTCCCTATGGAAATTGAGATTAGTTGATACGCTCATGTTTTGATACTATGTGATTTGAGACTTACTACATTATTCCACTATTTAAAAACTTATTTTTACTAACAATGATATGAGGTGTTTCACCTTATGATGTCAATGTTAATTATGGTACCTTGATGATTAGGTTATATGCATTTAGTTAGTTTAGTATGCTCTATTGATGATATTGATGATGTTTAGGTATATGCATGCCTAATAATGATTATTAAAGTATTTTAATTTGAATTGATGAATAAGTTATGTTATATTGATTATACAATTAGTGATGATTAAATATGTGTACAGAAATGAGAAAGGATATTTAAATAAAATTTTAAATATTTTGATCAATGTGATTATGCAAATTTGGTCTAACTATATGAATGTGATGTTATCAAACTACTGGTATTCAAATTGAGTGTGTAGGATAATTAACCATGGAATTAATTAGAGAATTGGTAATTGATCATATATGCAAAACTATAAGACTAAGGTTGAGTCCAATAAAGTGATTTGAACCTCATTGTCAAGTGTTTAATTTGTATCATAATCTAAATGTATCTGTATCATTCTGTATTTAGAGACATGTGGAATGTTATGTAAAAGTAAATCTTATGGTGTTACCTAACACTCATTATATGCACATGTACCAACATTTCAATTCAAGATTAGCGGAATAACCCCTTAAACTAAGATTGATTTAGTTAGTAACCCTAATTTGTTTCCCTTAATTAGAGTTTAGTGGAAAGGTTACATCCTTAAAACTTTTAAGATCAAATAATTCAAGCCACTTGTATAGGTCATAAATTGATCCTAGAGGCCAAATATAATGTTATTCAAGTTCCCAAGTGGTATTTATATAGTTTGGGGACCTTTTCCACCCTTCTATAACTTCCTAATAGTATTTATGACCCCTAAAATATCTCAATTTTCCCTTTGTGTGACAATGGACAATCTCCATGAGGTTATTCAAGTTTATACTTCTTCTAAAAGGTTTTCTTCATGGTAGGAACAAGTGGGAAGACTATAGAAGGTTTAAGTCAAGTTTGGAGTTATTTCTATTTTGGCTAGGTGGGTTTAGAAGCTATTTAGTGGCCATTTTGAGAGCTGAAGGGTGTTCACCCATTCTCTACATTTAGAGAAGTCAAGTTTGGAGTTGGAAGAAAGAAGAGAATTTAGCTCATCTCAAATTTCATTTCCATAACCTTTGTGAAGGTAGGATCTTCATTACCATGGTTATATTCTTGTTCATTGCTTATATGTGTTAAATTTTTACATATTATAGTATGTACGTGTTTGTATCATGTGAGGGATAGGTAATTGGGAATTTTACATTTTTATTTTCATGTTTTATTGGGGAAACTATAAAGGGAGTGTTAGTATTACTCACCCTTGGATAAGGCAAAAGTGACCTTGTACATGACAAGGGCTTTAGTTGGACTCTAGGTCAATGCAGTGTATCTTCTCATGATGAGGAGAGGGAGAAAGTAAGTTGTTATGGGCCCTTTCTTGTCAATACAAACTAATTTTGTTTTGGGGAAATAAGGAGAGAAAGAAATGGAAGTTTATGTGATTTGGCAACTATTATCACAAAAGCTTGCACCCTTGCCCAAAGTTTTTACCTAAGGATAACCTTGTGAAACATGGAAACAACCTCCAAATTGTGGGACTTGAACTATGAGGTTGAGTCTCCAGAGAAGGTCAGCTTCCTCTACTATCAGGATGCACTTGAATTATTCTTGAAGAGAAAAGGGAGAAGGAACACATGAAAGTGACTATCTAATCTATTCTAAGGAGGTGATGCACCAAAATAGGGTGTTCAAACCAATCTCTACCCATACATGCACAATACCATTATTATCACAATCCAAAGATATACAGATTCAAACTTGCTTTAATCTATTAGCTACATATAGATCAAACAACCAAATGAGTGACATGAGGAAAAAAGGCTTCACTTCTTATCATTCATAGGCCAAAAGAGATACAAAAATGTAGATTATAGACATCCATAGTACATCAAAGAGAGGAAGACAAATCTTGTATAGTATATCATTTTTTGAAAGAGATAAGATAGGATGTCATATAATTTAGAGACAAAGAGGGAATTTATAGCAGCATGTTAGGGCAATACTAGAGAAACAGAGAAGATCCAACCTTAAGAAAGAGTACAACATTTACTTTTATAGTGTAAGAATAAATAAGATAGCTTCCACCCTAAGATAGAATTCAACCACTACATCAAATTTTACAAAGAATAATTACTGCAAAAATTGGAAAAGATTTTATCACAACACAAATCCAAATGCAAGAGGATCACTTATTCACCAAACAAAGCTTTGAGAGGTTAGGAATGGAAGTCATTAACTTGTGACTAAATAGATGGATCTATAGGTGGTAGTGGAGTGTTCCTTTACATTTATCAAACCTAGGAAATGGTGGAAGTAGTTGCAGGAGATTGAAAAGATTGGATCCATCATCAAGGAGTTTCTTCCTTTATCATCAACTTTCCAAATTAGTCATGTTATTTGGCCAATTGGAGTCAACCATCAAACCTCACCATGTGGACCAAACATCCCTTACCATTCTACCACTCTATCACCATTCAACCTTATATCTTATGTTTGAGCACTCGTAATCGCAGCTTCACCACCACCTTTATTCAATAACTGTTCTTGCTTGCGAAACTATGACCAATTGGTTATCACTACTTCATATCCTACCCATAAAATTTTCCATTAACTATCACAACCCTGGGAAGACTAAGATCCTGACCATATCTGCATCATTGCCACCTTGAGCCAAGGTTCACCCTCTAGCCTTGTGACCAAGTGAAATAAGGAAAATCGCTTGATTGCAACTCTAACCTTAGCTTCTTTGTAACCTACTACAACCATGCACTAGCCATTAGATTCAAAATATCTAATAGTGTGAAATTTATCCTTAAAATACTAAATACATTCCCTTTTTGCACTATCACGACTTAAACCATAGTATGTCAACATAGCCTTGCGACCAACCAAAAACAATATAATCATGCCTTCACCATATTGAACTTGGTTGAGCCAACTAACTCTGTGATGATGTGAACATAAATAAATTGTGCCTCCACCACCTTAACCTTGGTTGAGCCAACTAACTCTATGACAATGCAAACACAAAGCAATCGCACCTCTGCCACCTTGACCTGAGTTAGCACTTAACCAACCATGACTATGTAAATCACACAGTCACAACTTGAAATGTTATAAGGCATAATATGAAATAAGGAATATAGCCAATGTTAAATTATTTCATTAAAAAAACCCTAGGTGACCGTTGAATGGATTATCATTTGAATTTGATTTTCTGGCTGGAGGGCATTTTTCGCTAACATTTATGGTGACTCAGAGGGGATGCAAGTCTACTTGGCATAAGACCAATGACCGCTAAAACATCCATTGGGCTATGGAGTCTTTTAATTTTAAAAACTTATACATTTCATCACCTTTTTTGCATTCTAAGCTATAAAACATGCCCTTCTACCCATGCAGCTCCGCAAAAAATAGGGACCAAAACTCTCCGCTACAAAAAAAAAATGCCTGTGTACTTCTTGGAAAACAAGAAAGAATAGGAAGAAAATAGACCAACTATATACATGAGCATTTATTCCTATTAGAAACAAGTCTTGAGATATATTTCATTGATTGGAATAGGAAAGATTTCACCATTAGGCATGCTTAACTAGAAAGCATTGGCTTTCTTGCAACTGATGATTACATAGGGACCACTCCATAAGGCATCAAATTCTAAGTATCTCCCTACTTTTTCTTTGTTTGCATCCCACTTTAGCACAAGATCACCCTCTCTAAAAAATTTGGACTTAACCTTCTTATCAAGTTCTTCTTCATCTATTGCTAATGTATTTATAAGGTCTATGTGATTTATTTTCTCCTCTAGCTCCATCAAATCTTCCATTCTTACAAACATAGAATCATTTTCAATCAAATCCAACTGATGAGCCAGCTCAAGGGTAGGAAACTCCAATGAGATAGGAAGTCTAACTTCCTTGCCATATACTAACATGAATGGAGAATTTCCAATAGCCCTCTTAGGCATTATTCTGTTAGCCCATAGGGTCATCTTCAATTTTTGCTGCCAACATCTTTGGTTATCCTCAATAGTCCTCTTGATGATCTTGATCAAATTCTTATTGGGTGAATTGGCCAAACAATTATCTTGAGCATAGTAATTAGACTATGTGCTCAAGTAAATGCCATGACCAATTTTCCATGCACAAATCTAAGCTCCTATAAATGATTTGGCATTATCTGATATTATGGTGGAAGGAGCACCAAACTTTGTAATAATTCCATTAAGGAATTCCACAACCAAAGCTTTTGTAAAATCCTTCAAAGCTACTACCTCTGTCCACCTTGTAAAGTAATATGTTGCATCCAAAATCCATCTATGACTAGAGCTAGAAGGAAGATTAATAGAACCAATAAAATCTAATCCCCACTGGGCAAAGGGTTGATTAACTTTGATGGGATGACGTGGGAGGGTTGCAAGTCTCTATTTACCTGTGAAGAAAGCACACTTTTCACACTTCCTTACATGTCTATGGTAGTCATGGAACAAGGATAGCTAGTATAACCAACTCTCATGATCTTCATTACAGTGGTTCTTGCTAAAAAGTGGCCACCATCAAGACCATTATGAACATCCTTCAACATTCTCCCTACTTGATCTGCATCAATACATCTTAGCAAGGCTCCATTAAAATCCCTACTAAAAAGAACACCATCAACTATAGCATAAGGAATAGACTGCAATCTAAAATATCTTCTCTTAGCTTTATCCAATCCTTGAGGATATCATTTCCCAGCTAAGAAGGTCTTCATGTCATCTATCCAACTCCTTGAGTTATCATTCCTCACCTCCTATTGTTTTGCTAACACCAAAACAACTTCCTCATTAGGTTTGCAAGATGAGATCATCTATTTGCATAACCCTTTCCCCCTTACTAGTTTTATAATCTAGATATCCACATCATACTCCATCACTTTAGTGATTCAACCTACTCTTTTCTCACAAGTATCTCTACTTAACAAGAAATATTTAACACTTTTATGAGGGACCAATAAGTGGATCCTATTGTGGGATAGAAGATGTTTGAATTTCTTCAAAGATCTTATGACCATAAGTGCTTTCTTTTCCACATAGTTGTACTTATTTTCATACTTTTCCAGCCCTTCACTAAACAAAAAAAATAAGATACTCTTCATCCTTATCATTTAATTGAGTCAAAACCACAAAAATACTTGACTCGCCTCCTAAGGTGTAAAGAATGAAATCCTTGTCAAAATTTGGATTGATGAGAGGAGGGGTTGAAGCTATGGTTTCTTTGATCTCTCCAAAACCTACTTTCCCTTCCTTGTTCCATGAGAAGACCATATTCTTTCTAAGCATGGATGTAAGAGGTTTCACCATGGTAGCTAAATTAGGGATAAATCTCCTCCCAAAATTTATTCTACCAAGAAAACTTTGCCAAAATTTCTTGTGACTAGGAAGGAAAAGTGCAAGTATTACTTTTGTTCTTTTTGGATCAATGGTTAGACCATCCTTAGATACAGTGTGTCCTAATAATGTCCCTTGATTTGTGGCAAAGACACACTTGCTTGGATTTAAAAATACTCCATACTCTCTACATCTTACAAACACTTGTTTGAGATTATCAAAATGCTCTACTACATCTTTTGAATATATTGTAATATCATCAAGGTAGACCAACACAAACCTTTTAATCATGTTTTTGAAGGCCATATCCATTGCCTTTTGAAATGTGGCACCTATATTTGTTAGTCCAAAAGGCATTTTACTATAGGCATAGGTGCCCCATTTACTGGTGAAAGCAATCTTATATCTGTCAGCCTCTTTGACTAACACCTAATTATAACCTAAGAATCCATCCAAGAAAGAGAATCTCTTTGAACCATTAACTTTGGACAATATTTATTCCATGGAAGGAAGGGGATGATGATCTTTAAATGAGGCTTGGTTAAGATCCCTAAAATCTATGAAGTCCAATTTCTCCATTCTTTTTCCTAATAGGGACAAGGTTTTCCACCCAAGAGGAGTGCTTCATAGGTAAAATGATATTGGCCTCAATTAATTAGGATAGCTCATTTCTTATTAGTAGCTCAATCTTGGGATTTACTAGTCTCTGCTCTTGCCTGACAGACTTGACATTATCAACTAGATCTATGGTATGTTGAAATAGGCTAGGGTTAAAACCCTTTAAATCATCATATGTCCAAGAAAATATGTCATTAAATTCTTGACATAGATGAATAAAACTTTCTTGCTCAATTTTAGAACATACCTTCCTCATGTTTAACATTCTTCCATCAGCAACTGCAACTGGCATATGATCTCCTTTGTTTGTAGCAAGATTCATGCCTCTATCCCTTACTTGATCATTAGGATTGAAAAATCTCTCTAAGGTAATAAGACACTAGGAAACTTAATGGAGCTAAGATTGATGATTTGGTCACCATACTATTCATGAAATCTTGACTAATTTCTATTTGAAAATTTTGCTTCATTCTGCAAGAAACTTACAATTTGTGCATTAGACTCAAAGACTTGCCAATTGACATTATTATCTGGGACAGCAAGTCAATCCACCACTTTAATCTTCTTGTTCTTCTCATATTCAAGGCTTCTTGGGACATCATAGGATGCACCCATTACCACAAGTTTTTCAACATATCTATTTCCTTTTCTAGGAATGCTTTAAATATTAAAGCCATTGAAATTTTCAACAAAATCCCACACTCTATGTTTATAAGACCTAAGCAAACCATTCTTAGTGATATTTTGATTCCTCCCCTGATTGACCACCAAATCGCTATCTCCATATACACTTAATGCTTGAATTCCTCTTTTTTGAGCAAGTAAGAGACCCTGAATCAATGCCTCATACTCGGCCACATTATTGGTACAACTAAATTGAAGCCTAAATGAGAAGTAGTACTTTTATAGTGTAGGAGAAACCAACATCACACCAGCCCTTGATCCATTTTTATTTCTAGTTCCATCCAAAAACATACTCTATGTCTCACTTATGTCTTCTTTGATCTTCATTAAGTTGGGAATAAGAGCATCCTTTTCTGATATACAATAAGTGCACAAGCCAATCTCCAAGGTTTCTGATATAGGATCAAATTAATATGCCTTAGCACATTCATCTAAGAGGAAATTAGGTATCTCTATTAGAGAAGTGTCAAGCTCATTTGCTATATCATTTTCATCTATCTCTAGGATGGTGTAGTTCATATTGGTGAGATTAGGAGTGTAGGACTCAATATGATGGTGGGCTAATGGTTCTTCTCTGATTGAAGCTTTGGTTCCATATCCAGTTCTAAAAAATATATATGACCAATCAAAGGATATGCAACCACCTGTTTGGGTGGTAAAATCTCTTGAAAGATAAATGAAAAAGTGTGGTTTAGCCTTGAACTACAGTATATCTAGGGCATGCATGTAAAGACATTTTAACATTTCTAAGGATTCCCACAGTCTTGATAGTACTACCATCTAACTACAATACATCCTTAACCATGGGTTCATATTTCACTTCTAAAATATCAACAACACATTTGGGTATTATTGAACTACTAGCCCCTAAATCAATCATGCAATTGTGGACTAGTTTATCCCCTATAATTAGAGAAACATAAAATGGAGGAGGTCTAACATTTTTACTTGTTTCTATCTATTTTGATGGTTGTACCAAACTCATGACATTCTCCATGCTAGGTGGTTGATCTATGAGTTCAATGCTTTCCAACTCCTATTGTAGCAGCCTCTTGTGTGATGGTATAGTAGCAACAACATCTCACATAGAAATGTTCACATGTGTTCTCTTCATTTGTTCTACCACACTTAAAGATGTATTAGATGTCTTAGAGACCTTAAATGTAGAAGGTTGAGATGGAATAGCCTGAGGGTCATTCACATCTCCTCTACTTTCATCTTGTCTTTGCTATTGAGGGACATTAGCAAGTTGACTAGCATTGTATTGTTGGGAAATTGTTTGTACATGAGGCACTACACTTTATTTTGAAGCCTAATTAAGGGGAGGAGGAGTAACCTATTCCACAACTCTTCTCTTGATCCTGGTATAGTAAGCATAGGAATCCTAGTTTACATTACAATGCTCTTCCACCAGATGGTTCATGAAAGAACAACCATCCTACTAAAAAGTATGAGTAGGTTGATTACCATTGTGTTTTTAGGAAACTGCTCACTCTGGTATAGTTAAAGCCAAGTAAGATTCTACCTTTTGACACATGCAATATCCATAAGAGTAGTTACAAGAAGGGTAGAAATCTTGATCTTGGGCAAGATTTTTCTTAGGGACTAAAGCCCTATTTAGGTTGGTGTTTGAAGTTTACAGGTGGTTGATAGGTCTATTCTAATTGTGAGGGTGGTCAATAGTTCTATCCTGAATATAGGGGACATGACTCTAGTTTGGAGGTCTACCATGAATGGGACCTTGACTCTAGAGTTGGGGAGGCCTATTATTTTGAGCTTGTTGCCTCTTCATAGTTAAAAACTCATTTCCCATATTTTGTACTACTACAATATTGTCCTTCATCTTCTTTTCTTGATCTTGCATCCTCCTATCCACATTCTACATCAGTGTCTACATCATGGCCTCAATCATATCAACTCTATTAGAGGATGTGGAGGCTATGGGGATTACAATAAGAGATTGACTTGCAGAGGAAGTATGAAAAGGGACTACATTAGGCTAATGATTGGGCATATCAAGGAAGAAAGGCATTGGGGGTCTTGGAGTTGACTTCCCTCCTTGTATCAAAATATTTTCTGCCCTTATGGCAACCTCATAGGCATTTTGTAGCATGTTTTCATAGCCCTCTAATGAGATATAATGGATGTAAAACTAAACATTATTATAAAAATATGTATTCAATTCACTTTTAATAAATCATTGTGTCTCATTTATCATTATAATACCAATTATTTACATTAACACAATAGAAGATATCATATTGAATTGTTATATTAAAAAATGATCATATTTGATAAATGACTATAACAATTATATTTAATATATTATATTTAAATAATCATACTTATATAATAACAAATTGCTATAATATAATAATATTTAATAAATGGTATTCTTATAACATTGTTATTATATAATTAATATATTAGTTGGGAGTCAAAGGGACACAACCCCCAACCATACAATATGTGTATAAATGAAAACTGGTATAAATAAAGGAAGAAAAATATGTACTTTAGGTGCAGCAATTTGACAGTACCAAATATGAAGGACACATAGAAACTTGATAGGAAATCAAGATGCCATTTGAAGAGGTCAACATGTAAGTCAAGAACCTAAGGGAAGGACATTCAAAAATGGAACAAGCACATTATCATTGAAATCCAATACATCATATTATTGTAGAAGAAGGTGTGATTAACATCACCAATGGTTCACTTAGTGTGATCCCATATCACATTGTAAGAGGAGCTACCCTGATAGTTGGGCAATAAAGATTACAAAGGTACATCCATGTGGATAGATACAATGGATACTGATGAAACTTGGAGTGACAAAAAAATAGCAACATCCAATTGTGAAAAGGCACCAAGCCTATGTGAATAAGAGCATGATAACTAGTGATTGATCCCTGTTGACCACTGCACATACCACCCATGGAGATTGAGTTAAAGATAGTTTCTTGACATGGACATGAAAAAGAAAAAGTTTATAGCTATGTGATGTGGCAACCTCATGCACCGAATACAAGGGACATTCTTCTTATAACAAGGAGGCAGTACAAGAAAGGGTCCCATACACTTGAGGAAGTAATGTGATTATAGGCCAATGTGAGGATTCGATAGAATCAAAAGGTAAGGTTATTAATAAATTACTTTATTGATAAATGGTAATCTATTTATAAATACCAATACTAAGGTAAATATTAGTTTTAAGATTCTTATTTAATAAGACCATGGTTATAGATGTTGATCCATTTATATTATAATATAGTGTGATATTAAATGTTACATACATATATATATATATATATATATATATATATATTATATATAATGGAATCAATAATTAAATTAATGAAACATAGAATGAACAAAATATCTTAGATCCAAGATAAATCTTGTTGAAAGGCATTCATGGTGAATGTCAAGATATGATCCAACCATAGCTTGGCAGAGAACATTCACTATGAATGTCATATTATGATCCAAGTACACTTGATGGAGAATGATCCGAGTATAACTTGGTGGAGGGAATTCCATATGGATGTCATAGTTGATCCAATTTTTCTTGGTGGAGGGCATTCCATATGGATGTCATAGTTTGATCCAATTTTTCTTGGTGGAGGTCATTCTAGAGGAATGTCATACATGATCTGGGTTATTCTAGTGGAGAACATTTGTTGCAAATGTTAATTAATTATTAAGGATATAAGCTATTTAACTAGATTTATTATGATCATATCAATCTATTATAGTTTTTATGTATCCCAATCTAACATTAATAGTGGGGACATTAGAAGTGTCTCCTCCCATAGATTGTAGAGTGGTGGTAATATCACTATTGAAGGCTCTGAGATAATACAAGAATACATTACTAGGAGAGGGCTTCACTATAGTAGATATTATGTCCCATGTCTTTTGAAATCTATAATTGAAATCAATCATACATTCATGGGGTACCCTCTTGATAGTTGTCATCTCAAAGTGATATGTGATCACTTTTGTCCTCAAAATGCTTACATAGGGTTGCCCCTAACCCATCCCAATCAATAATAGAGTTATGAGGCAAACCTCAATACCATTGTAGTGTCTTCCCCTTCAAGGATGAGGCTAGAAGCCTGATTGCTACATTGTCCTCAATGATGCTATGAATATTGTTGACATTTGACACCTCTTGAATATGCTCAATAGTAGAAATGGAGGTTTCACCTGTAAAATCAAGTATACTTTTAAGAGTTGATATTGTTATGTCATGAATTTGGGATAATAGGAGGGGGCTTCCACCATTAAAGGTGGTGAGATCATGAGCTCTAGCCATGCAAAAAAGTGATCTGTTGCTATGAAAAGATGGTATTCTAGACTAATACCTAACAACAAGAGGAGTAGAGATGGATCTTGCAAGGATATGTGCTACTATTGCACTCCTAACTGGTGATAGAGATACCCTAGCCTTTCTTCTTGGATTAGAAAAAGAAAGCTCTTGGTATTGGAAATTACCTCTAGAAGATGCCCTTATATGTGTCTTGGGCATGAATCACATCAACTTTGGTGTTCTTGAAGTTTGGAGTTGCCAAGTACTTTGAACGAATGAGCCTCTTGAAATATTTATACTAAAGGAAGTACTATCTCCTCAACATAAACATGGAATCTCTCTTTGATGCCAATGAACTTTAAATGTTTTAATGTGTGGTGTCCCACCAGGTGTGCAAAAAACTATTGTAGCAAAAGCTTACACCATTGTCCAAAGTTTTTACCTAAGGACAACATTGTGAAAAATGGAAACAACCTCCAAGCTATGGGACTTGAACTATGAGGTTGAGTCTCTAGAGAAGGTTGGATTCCTCTACTATTAGGATGCACTTAAATTATTCTTGAAGAGAAAAGGGAAAAAGAACACATGAAAGTGACTACCTAATCTATTCTAAGGAGGTGATGCACCACAACAGGGTGTCCAAACCAATCTCTACCCATACATGCACAGTACCATTATTATGACAATCCAAAGATATAAAAATTTAGATTTTCTTTAATCTATTAGCTAAATATAGATCAAACAACCAAATGAGTGACACAAGGAAAAAAGGCTTCACTTCTTATCATTCATAGGCCAAAAGAGATACAAAAATGTAGATAATAGATATACATAGTACATCAAAGAGAGGCAAATAAAGCTTGCACAATACATCGGTGGCTAAAAGAGATAAGACAGGATGTCATATAATTCAAAGGCAAAGAGGGAATTTACAAGAGCATGTCAGGGAAATACTAGAGAAATAGAGAAGATACTGACCCTAAGAAAGAGTACAACATCTGATTTTATAGTGTAAAAATAACTTAAATAGCTTCCACCCTCATATAAAATTCAACCACTACATCAAATTTTACAGAGAATAATTTCTATAAAAATTGGAAAATATCTGATCACAACACAAATCTAGACATGAGAAGATCACTTATTCACCAAAAAAAGCTCTAAGAGGTCAAGAACAATAGTAATTAACTTCTGACAGAATAGTTGGATCCACAGGTGGCGATGGAGTGTTCATTTGCATTTATCAAACCTATGGAATGATGAAAGTGGTTGTAGGAGATTGAAAAGATTGGATTTATCATCAAGGAGTTGCTTCCTTTATCATCAACTTGGCAAATTAGCCATGTTATTTGGTCAACTAGAGTCAACCATCAAGCCTCACCATGTGAACCAAACATCCCTTACCATTCTACCACTCTATCAGCATTCAACCTTATATCTTATGTTTGACCACCCATGATCATAGCTTTGCACCACCTTTCTTCAATAATAGTTCTTTCTTGCCAAACCGTGACCAATTGGTTATCGCTGCTTCATAGCTTGCCCCTAACATTTTTCATTAACCATTGTGACCTTGTAAAGACTGAGATCCTAATCACATTTGCACCATCACCATCTTGACCCAAGATTCACCCTTTAGCCTTGAAACCAAGTGAAACAAGAAAAATTGCTAGATTGCAACTCTAACCTTAGCTTTTTCTTAACCTACTCTGAACATGTGCTAGCCATTAGCTCTGAAAGATCTAACGATGCAAAATGTATCCTTAAAATAATAAAGACTTGCCTTTTTTGTGTTGTCACAACTTAAACCATATTATGTCAATATAACCTTATGAAAAAGTGAAAAAAATACAATCATTCCTTCACCATCTTTGCATTTGCATCATTATAGACTTAGTTGGCTTAACCAAGGTTAAGGTGGCAGAGGCACAATTTCTTTGTGTTCACATCATCAAAGAGTTAGTTGGCTCAACACAAAGCAATCATGCCTCCACCACCGTGACATGAGTTAGTACCTAACCAATTGTGATTGTGCAAATCACATGGTCATGACTTCAAATTGTCTAAGGCATAACATGAAATAAATGATATAGCCAATGTTAAATTATTTCATAAAAAAAAACCCTAGGTGATTGTTGAACACATTATCATTTGAATTTGATTTTCTAGCGAAAGGGCATTTTTCGCTAACAGTGGCCTCAAAAGAGGCATATGATTTGTGTTTGTGATTGACATCTCCTACCTAGAATAATCCACATTCTCACTCATCATAGGTTCATTTTGAATCCTGTTGTGCATACCATTAGATGGGAACTATATGTTGAGTTGTGTCTTTGTGATTGTGTTTGAATGTCACCTAGTCAGTTATTGGTTCTTGTAGTTCAAGATGTGGCCTCACATCAAGGCCTTGGTTGGGAGGTTATCTCTCCATGGTTATTCTTGTTTGTTTGTGGATTGCCTAGAAAATATCTTGTAGTGGAGCAAAACTAAATTCAGGACCTTCTTCGCATCCTTGAGTTCTATCTCCATTTTGATATCCCCTTCTTGTACATTGTATACCTAAAACAAAGAAAGGATGTAATTAGATATTTATTTATGTAATAGAGAAATTGTTGATTATTTTAAATATGGCAATGTAAATATGGGTTATTTTATTAAATGAACTATGTGATTTATAGAACTTCCATGAATTTTGAACTTAATTTTACTCTCAAGTATATTAGTTTTGCATAAGTTTTGAATGGATAACTTCATAGTTCCTTTTTGAAATCTTTAGATTTAAAACTATGTAAATTAAGTTCATTTCATTAATGTCATGTAACAAAAAGGACTTAGAATTATAAGTGATCTTATTTCATCATGGAATTCCTATTAAGATTTAATGTTGAAATGCAACCACATTCTATGTATTATGCATCTTAAAACACCTAGTGTAGTTAATGATAATGCAATAACAATAGTGAATTCAATCCTAGAATACAACTATAACCATTCAAAATATTCTTAGACCTATAGAATATCCTAAATTAATATTGTCAAAATAAAGAAATAAGGTCCTTGGTAACACCCACCCATATTAATAAACTACCCACAAATCATTTATAAAAGTTCTTGCAAAGAAAACCAAGTTTTCAAAATTGCAAAAATAGGTACCTACAGCATTTTGCGAAATGCATGAGGGAGGAAAATTAATTCAAAAGTTTTTTGACACTCATTATTATCATGATATAATCTTAGTCATATTAAATAAATCAGAAAATATATGTATTCCTATCTTCTTAAACATCCCCTCACCCTTGAAACTTTCCTATAAATATTTTTGAAATAAATAAATATCCCCAGAAACCCACCTATAAACCTTTTTAAAATAACTACTACTCCCATCCCCCTTCCTTCTTAAGTTCCTAATGTGATTTTGAACATAGGCAGAGAGTAGGTGGAGGGTTTATTTTTTCTTTTCACATAGTCAAGAAAAAATGAAATGAAACATTTTCTTTCCTCCCCTCACATACATTGGGAAGCCAAATGGAGGCTCTGCACTTTATGTCCCACACATTCTCTACTCCTTCAAACCCCTCATGAGGTGTGTTGGCAAGCATATTGACATCACCCCTCCCCCACTTGCTCCACCACATAGTTCCCCTCATCCATTTTGGGTGGAGATCTGCATTCCATCACATGGGGTGCGTGGTAGTTTGGTCAAACATGGAAGGGCCCTTACTTGGTGTTGGACCTTCCCCGCCACCTTTCTCTCCCTTCTCCACTACAACCCTTCTCTTTCCTTGTGTGCCCCTTCCATTTCCACACTCTCCCATGCATACATTGGCCTTGGGTGGTGTGTTTTCCACCTTCAGAAATGTCCACCTTGGATTAAGGAACCCACTTGTCAAGTTGGAAGTTTAAGTTAGGGAAAAGGAAGGTTAATAGGATTAGTGAGGTAGGGCTTAAGGGTAGTTAATAGGTGTTAGATAGCTAGGTATGTTTTTAAGTAAGTTAGTTTAGTGGATAGTAAATAATGCATAGTATTATTTTTAATTGTGTTTAATACTTTTTCTTAGAGGTATGATTGGATTAGAGGTTATGTTTATCATGTTTAATGGATAGCAAGTAGATGATTTCATAATGTTATTTTATTAATGCTTAGTATTCGGGGTGAAGTTTAAACTAGGTGTATTAGATTTTTATAATAATATATTTTAGTGGTGATTGGTTTTTAATTTATTTATGGGGCAGGATATTGGCATGCATTAGGGTTAAAATTTATTATGTCAAAGGCCAGTATTAGTTGTTAATAGATGGCATTCTCTTACTAGTTAAGTAAAGGGTAGGATTGGAAATGGATTAGTTAGAAATTTTATGTTAGTCATCTTATGTTGGGATTTAAATTTATGTGATGATTATAGTATTGGGATATTTTCATTTGAATTTTAACCTAGAAGGTGGTTAGTGTATTGGCAAAAATGTTATAACTCAAGTTGACTAGGTAATATAATAGGATGAATCAGGTTATGATAGAAAATGAGTTAGATGTTGGAAATAGTTTAATGCTAACTATTTAATGTTTTTAATTATTTATAAATGGGTTATGATAATATCCAAAGTTAAGTATTAGTATGTTATGATCGATTAAGCCTTAAGTGCATAATAAATTCTCTTAAAGATTGACCTAGTAAAATGTGACAAGTGTTTAGTATCAAAATAAATCTAATATAACTTATGTACAAATTTTGTGGTGTTAATCTAGCTTCATGTCAAAAAGGGAAACATGTGGATCAAACCTCACTGAAAACTAAACCTATCAACTCAAACTCAACTTTAACCTAGAAAACCCTAAATGCTTCTTGAACATGACATCATACCTTGTAACCATGAACCTAAAGTTTCATCAATTGACTTATCTAGCCTGAAATAAGTGTTTCTGTGGCACTAGAAACTAGGGTTCAAACCTATGTAGTAGAATGGGATATCGACTCTACATCCTCATGCAATATAATTTGAACTCAGCTATGTATATAGACCTTGTAACTCAAAACTAGTTGTACCATGTTACCATCCTTCTACAATGTACTTGATGATGGTTTAAATTTTATGTTAGTATGTGTGTTAACATAGTTGTCATTACCCTTTTTAAAAAAATTATTGGTGTGATTTTCCCTGAATTTTGGGTATGACATTTTGGTATCAGAGCCTAGTTTCATAACACTTGGGCAAACAATGGGTCCATGTTAAGACTATAAGTATAATTGTTACTATATGAAGTAGAAATTTCTCATTGTAGAATTTTAGTAAGCTAATGTATTCCATCAAAACAATGATACTAAGGAGTAAACCTATGAAAAACTTGAAACTAGTATTAAAAATTGTAAATGATCAACCACAATAGATAACCAAGTCTTAATGACTTGAAACAAATGATGAAATGCAAGAATATTGTATTAGAATTAAGGTAGATTATTATCTCATAAAGTATTAAAAAAATATATTGAACACTACCACCTTGGGAGAAAACTAAGTTAAGAACCGTAAAACATTTTTTAGTCATGTAACTAGAAATGAGAAAATAACCTAGAAATCAAAGAGTAAGTGTTTCTCATTATCTTTAGTAGAATTTAGATTATACCTAACCATATCACTCATGGAAGTATTATAGTTCATATCAAGTATGGAAGTGATCAAGTAGAGTAGTATCAATTTAGACATTAGAAAGTAAGTATGGGAAATGTATGAGTTTCATAATTTAATTGTGTTCCTTATGTTTAAAATGTTGAATAGATAAAATGAATGATGAGTAAATAGGAAGGTAACACTTGACAAGTATACCATTTTATCAAGCTATTGGGATACCGCTATGATGGGTTCTAATTTAGAAACACCCCTTAGTATGGTAAACACTAACCATAGGGAGATGTCAATAAAGATAGGTATGTAGTTTTGATTAAGTAAAAATAGGTTTTAAAGGACTCAAAACCTTTTATAGAGTAGTAGAAAAATAAAAAGTAAGAAGCCCAAAATAACTATGCATCAACACCAAGAGCAGTACAAGCTAAAACAAGTAGCTAAAAACAACGAGTTGGAAAAGATAGCAAAAAGATAGCAAAAAACCAGATATAAGGTCTTCAGTAGATCCACTGCCTGGTCTACAAGGATATTCATGTTTTTTTCAAAGGCCTTTAGATCATCCATTTCTTTGGCTTTGACACCCTTTATCTTCTTCAAGTTGGCCCTAGTGTGCTTGGTAGATCCTTGATCATCTTTTGCTTCCTTGGATCCTTGATATTTCCCTTGTTCAAATTTGTTTAGGAGAGTGTTAATTTTGTCAACCACTGTCTTCATAATAGAGAAATTCTAACTCACCATTTTCTTAACTATCTTCTCCATATTAACCACTCTGTTATCTAGACCATCTAACATTTTTTGGAAATTATTTATCAATTGATCCAAAGCTTCTTTTTTTCTTCGAGGGGTGGAACATGATTCATTAAATTCTTAACCTATTCAACATTACCAATCACCTCAGAGAGTTTATCAATATGTTTTCCTAGAGTTCTCTCCTCTCTAGTAGTTTTGTTGAGATAGTCAAATTCTCTAACAATGTCCTACATTTGCTTTTGCGAACTACTAATCTCCTTCTTCATCATCCCTAGATTGCCAAAAATCCCTTTCAAAAACCCTTGGTCTTCATTTCCCTTGTTATGAGTAAGGTCGTCCTCATCCCCACCAACATTGTCTCCATCATAATTAGTCTCCTCATGCCCTTTACCATCCATCTTCCCTTGGTGAAGTGCATTTTTCCCTTTTCACTCCATCCTCTTAATCAAAGGTTCATCATCAAAAGATATGTTTGGGGCCCTATCCATATTCTTCCCCTTGTTTTTAGAGGCCTTACCAACAAAAACCCTTTCCCATTCCCTTCTTCCAACTCCTCTTCAGAATCCATATCCACATCAAAATCAGTCTCCTTAATCTTCCTTTTCTTCCTATGAGCTACTAGGCTCTAGCTTTTTCCTCTTCTTAACCTCAACCTCTACAATCTCATCCTCCATGTGTTCATTAAAGCCCTCATCCTATTCACTCCCTTATGTTTCACATTCCATATATTTCTTACTAAAGTGGGTCTATCCACTTTTTTTAATTTAAGTAGGTTCATAACTAGCACCAATATACCCTCATGATAGACATGGTCACCCTTATGATCACTCTAAATAGCTAAAATTGTAGTACCCAATGATTATCTAAGTTCAAAGGGAAGATTAAGCCTAACCCTATGCCTAAAATGGTTCAGTAGCATTAAGTGGTACCCAAATATCTTAGTGAAGCGGTCATCCAAAGTTAAGTATTCAATAATAGTGAACAACAAACCTCCAGGGGTGAGATATAGAACTAGGTCTAAAATAAGAATTACCAATTTTAAGCAATGTGTTCCGTTCCTTTGTCATTTCCATAAATTCCTCCATAGTCTGATCTAAAAGCTCCCTATCTCTATAAAATTTGATCCCTTCTGTGTCAAGGCCTATAGCTTCTACTATGATGTCCTTAGTAACCTCCATTCTCTAATTACCCACTAGAATGCTCCCATCCTTCCATTTTTTAATGAATTGAAAAGCAATATAAGGGTTGCTACCTTTGAGATTCTCAATAAAACCTGTAAACTTCCCCTATTCCAAAATATCACAAATCTCCTTCTTTTTCTAGTCCTTACAAGCAGCAAGTTCGACCCTCTTTCTCCTTTCTCCCATTTTCTTAAAATTGTTGCATATTTTCACAACTTAGGTTACACACTCAAAAAGAAAAGCCCAATGTCAATATTAAAGCAGAGGGAATTGATAAATAAATGTGCCCCAATCCATGTGGCAATGAATAAGAATTTGAGTCAATATGTGGGATCAATCGTGATTTGAGCAATATGATCTTTAGACCACCATCCAATTTTAGTACAAGATCCCTAGAAGACCTAAGATTCCTCTTTTTCCCTTAGTATCCATGGTACGATTGCATTATGTCAGTATGGAAAATTTTGTAGCAATTGGATTTATTTCCTTATTTTTTTTGATTTCACAATTTTAGTATTTTTTTTATATTCATTTCTTCTTCCCAACAGTGTGATTTGGGGCTATGTAGCCAAATTTATTGTTGATGATTCTATTTTTCTTCTAGGATATTTATTATTTCTTGATTAAAATTTTACTATTATGGTCACTCTTTAGTGACATATGACAGGCCTACCAAAGGGATTCCTAACAATTAAGTGTAGGTATAGCATTAGGGTATGGGATTCTTAGTGAAGGTATTCGTGCCCCACCCTCTCTCAGAACTACTTGTTAACAATTGCCTAATAATGATATATAATTTTTCTCATTAATGACAACACATGATGTACATGTTGACAAGAAACCTCAAAAATAAAGATACTTAGTTTTTGGCTATCAAAAAATTGTCTAAGTATAGAATTTGGTTTATAGAAGTCTATTATTTTGTTTATAACATGTTTCAGACATCATATTATGTCAAGCAAAGTTACATGGAGATAGTATACATGTTGGTGATGACATGTATAACCTTAGAAGTTTGTACAAACTGTATAGAACAAAGTTAATCATTTTTTGATGAAGTAGGAGAGTGGAATTGAAGGAAAGAATTATTTTGATTGCAAAACAATTACTTGTCCAATTAGGGCTGACATCCTGGATGTTTACACTAACATGAAAAAATGAATTATGGTCTTATTTGACCCAATAATATTTTATGTAAAGGCATGGTATTTATGCAAAGGACTTCTTGCAATAAGAAGTGTGTAATCTTGGTGTACTAGTGCTATCTTGTAATATTGTGAAGTAAGTGAACTTTTGTGAAAGTGATAAATGTGAAGTTTTATCTAGTGATCCAAGATAGAGCTGAAGATCAGAGATCAAAAAAGGAAGGCAAATAACAATAAATTACTTGTTTGAGCAATGAGATTTTCTTGTAGTTGAAATTGCATGTTTGGGTATTGGGCTCTTCTTGCATACATTATACTACAACTCCTAACAGGGTTAGAATCTCTTAACAAGGATTCAAAGTCTCCTAATAGGGATTGGTTATACTAAATTTTCTCATTGAATCCTAATAGAGTCCATCCTCTAACAAGGAACATATATATCAGTATATTATCTAGTGGGTATCATCCCCACCGGGGTTTTCCCTTGGCCAGGGCTTTCCTAGTTAACAAAATATGGTGTCATGAGTTATCTTTGTGTATTGTTACTATTACTATTTAACATTACTTTATTACTTTGTTATGCATGGTTTAAAGTAAGTAATAATATCTAGTTGGTGATTAAACTTTGTAGATTATTGATTCACCTAGCCCCCCCTAGTAATCCCTATTTCTAACAATTGGTATTAGAGCATAGTTACTTTGAAGAGGCTTAACAACTTAAGTAAGATCCCTATAGATATGGAAAAATTGATGAAGAACTTTGAAGAAGCTCTTGAACAAATTGATCTCCTTACTGAAGAAAGAAACAAGATGAAGGATAGATATGAAGACTCCAAAGTATACATTGGTCAATTAAAGGAAAAGATTGAACATCTGAAATCAAAGCTTGAATCTACTAAATCTAGAACTACTAATGATGACTATTCAAAGTTGAAGATAGAGTACAAGATCTTGAAGCATGAACTGAAGATTACAAATCTAAAGTTGACTTTGAGAAATGATCCTAGCAAAGTTGAATCTGATTTGAAGATCTAAAATGAAAATCTAAGAGCACATTTAGAAAAGAAAACATCTAAGTGTGAAACATTGAAAGAAGATCATGAAGAAATCCATAAGCACAATACTATTGTGAAAGTTTAATTGACACAATGCAAACAACATCTTGAGAAACTTTATTCTAGCAGAGAAAAAATTGATGATTCTATACAGAGACCTTCTTATGACAAGACTGGTCTTGGTTATCTGATTGACATGTCTGCAAAGAAGCCTAAAATTAGATTAGCTCCAAAAGAAAAAGACAAATCTAATGATAAGATTGAATCTAGTCAATCTTCTGAGAAACCTAAAGAAATTGAGTAAATCAATGACATTGAAATGTTGGATGAACAAAAGCAAGTGGAGACTCCTAAGACAACCAGGTATGAATTTAGAGGTTAGTGCTTTTTATGTAATGAAATAGGTCATATGAAAAGAGATTGTACTAATAAGTCATTTAATCATGTTAAGGACTTTTATTGTCATAATTTTCATGGTATGGGTCATAATGCAATTGATTGTAGGAAACCTAAGTATGATAATAGTAGAATGTCTAGAAATACTAACCCTACAGATAGAAGATCTAATGAAAGGACATCAAGAGAAAGAAGATCTTATGATAAAAGAAGATAGATCATGTGTTATAAGTGTAACAACTTAGGACACATTTCTTAGAATTATCCCTCACCTAATGATCAACAAAATTCTAGAAGTGGAGCACCTATATGTGAGTTAGGTAACAACTTCAAACACACAATGAAGTACTATAGAATGGATAGAAACTTTGGAGATAGAAGGAACAATGGAAGAAACTTCAAAAATAGAAGGAATGATAGAAGGAACCATGAAAGGAACTCTAGATCTAATAGTGAAGAATAAAGAAACATTGTAAGTGAACTTCAAGAAGAACTTAATGAAGTATTTTTGAAAGAAATAGATATCTCAAAAGAAAAGTTAGATGATGAGACAAGAAGATTGAAGTCATTTGTTGAGTTTGATTCAATCAAGTTGAATTAAGCTTGTTCACAACATCAAAATTTGAGAGCTTCATTCAAAGACCAATTTAGAGGTAGAAAAGTTGGGAAAAGGTGTATTTAGTCATGTTGAGATGGTACCTAAGCTTGCTTGTGATTTGGAGCTCATTTAAACAAGTTATGATGAAATTTAGAGTTACTGGTACTACAGTAAAAGTTGATTCTATAACAAAAGATGAAAAGTATATTTTTGTAGAGAATTTTGTGATGCAAAGTCTTGAGGATGTTTGTCATGATGGAATGAGGATATAGTAAACCTTGGGTGACAACTAAAGATCGGATAGATAAGTTTGGGTAGTTAACTAATTACAAAATGAAAATAACAACTTTTTTATATTTGTGAATTATGCAATTAATGTAGTTTTCAAATTGATGGATAAATGGAGTACATAATTGAATTTTACTTCATTGTGAACACATTCAAAGCGAAGAGCATCCAGAAATGACTTGTCAGAGCAATTTCGTAGCAAACCCTATTTTTGGAAAGAGGTATTTTGTCATTTTTTCATTAAATTTGTTTGGTAAGAGATATTGTTGATAAATATCATGGATATGTTAGTTGTTCACAGTGTTGAGAATGAGGATAGACCTAAGCTCAAGGTAAATTTTGTAAAACCTAGTGATGGAAACCCTAACTCTGCATTGTCTATTACTCTGAACAACATTGTTTACCTTGAAGATATAGAAAATTATCTGAATTACAAGTTTGAGTTGATTGGCAATGAATATATGAATAAGGATATGGAACTAGTCTTTAACCATGACATGACTATGAAGCCCAGATTCGACCACTTGAAAGAATTTGATTTGTTTAAGCATCATTTCTACTATGAGCTAGATACAAATGAATGGACTCAAATCATATTGAGTAGGATACATGATGGCAAACTGTAGATGCAAGACAATGTAGTAGACATTTATGCTGACCTGATTCATGAAGTAAGTGGTCTTAGCAAACAAGGAAGTGTACCCATAGGTGAAAATATGGTTAAGAAGAAAGTAGACAGTTACACTAAGGTAGTATACAATGGGAAAGCCATGGTAATCAACTCCATCAAGCAGGATGATGTGAGATTTCTCAATAGAATTATTGCTTATTTAGTTTGTGCGAGTTCTAAGATAGATGAACTTTTAGTAGCACTTTTTATGCAACTTACAAGATATGTGTTGAGAAAGAGAAATTTAATTTGAGTGAAATATTGAGGATGCAACTCTTGGAAAACCTTGAAAATATTAAGAGAATAAAGAATGGTGTAATGAGATTCCAATCGCTGATAAATCACATATTTTTTCATGTTCTGAAGAGATTTCCTTGCTTGTTAGTAATAGATATAATGAATAGTGACATATGAACTATGGAAAATATTACAAAGGTATGCAGAAGGCACCCTACAAAAAAGGTATTGGACAGTGGTAATTTTATTATGAGGACATTCCAAAATGAGATGAAACAAAGATTTAGGATCTCACCTGCAATTGTGGATAGGTTCAAGGAGGACATATGTATTCTAGTTGATACAAACTATACATACATTCAAGTGATAGAACCTTGGGAAATATTTTTGGATCCTTTGATCTATGAGTTGAGTAATGATGTTGTAGTTAGCTCCATTGACTTTTTTTTTGAATTTAGAGAAAGAAAAAGCTAAGTATAGATTTGGCACATATGATGAGATTACATAGCATGCTTATCGAGAAACCTTGGAGAAGGCATCTCATAAGAAGGTTGATTCAATCATGAAGAAGGCATTATCTGAGGCTGAAATGACCAAAAGTGGATCTGAGGCCATTAGGTAGATAATGAAACAAGGTATATTGAACATACAAATCTTATCAATTTTAGTTACTAAGACAACTTCAGGATAGAGCATTCCTTATGTGGTAGTATCTGATGTTCAACCCAATGAACATGAGAAAATCAGAGAGATTGGTTGAAGCAGTGTAAAAAAAAAATAAGAGAGTCAAATAGATGGCTACAGGACCTAGCAAGAGTCAGAAAGCATTGTTGACAATTGAATCTAGTGATGATGAAGAGGTTGAGGAATAAGAAATCAAGCAAGCTAAAAAGGTGACTCCACCTAAACAAGTAGTAGGAAAATCTCAGCAACCATGGAAGATGAAGATTGAGAAGGTAAACACAACAATTGCAAATGAAGGAAACTTATTTTAGATGAACAAGTTTTATGATCTATAAAATAATTTTGAGAAAGATCAAATTGATATATCTACTCTGAGACATATCATTGCAAATGATCTAAGTATAAAGGATATCAAAGGAGTAGTGAACCAGAAAGTATATGCAAGACTCATAGAAAAGAAGACTCCAACAAGAGAAGAAGACCTTGAAGTTCAGAAGTCTATGCTAAGAACAATTTGCAAGATTGATAGTTAAGATGAGATTAAGAGATTGTTGAATAGCATCACATCATACCTAAGGAATAAGTTGAGGCCATTCTTATTTATGGTTGGTGAGAAGGATCAGTTGAGAAAGGAGACTGCAAAAGCTATCAACAAGATGTTGTTAGAGTCACAAACAAGATCTCCTCTAGCTCCTAGAACCTTAGAAGTGTCAGTCAATGGTGACACTATGAAGATTGATCAAACCAATGTTACTCTTAACATTGATGACACCAATCCATTTGGTGATTCTAAACCAAATGTACCAAACATCGAAGATGTTGAGGAAAAGTTGAAACAAATTAAGGAAGAGAAGAGGCTAATAGAAGTTGAAAAGTAGAAGATAGAGGAAGCCACGAAATAATTTCTTGAGGAAGATAGAAGAAGAAAGGAAGATGAAGATAAGAGAAGGATTGCAGAAGAAGTAAAGAAAAATAAAATAGAGGAGGAAGAAAGGAAAAGATTAGAAGAAAAGAAAGAAAAAGAGGAAAAGGAAAAGGAAAGAAGAGGAAGAGAAGAAAGCTAAGAAAGTAGTAAAGAAATAGAAGGAGGGTGAGACTAAACCATCTAGTTCATCTACTCTGCTCTCTCTTGCTAGGTTGGCTACTGATGATGATGATCAAACTAATCTAATTTTGTTTGTATCCAAACTTTTATAGAAGAATAAGATAGTTAAGAGTTTGTAGAGATCACTAATGGAAGTGACTGATAGATTGCATAGTGCTTTGATAGTACAGCATGTTGAGTCAGATCCTAAACTAAGAGCATAAGTAGTGCTAAAATCTTTTGATGAAGATTTTATTAATTAGCTTAATGTTATAGAGGTAAAGTCTCAAATTTCTCGTGATGCTAACCTATTTAGCACCATCTACCAAAACATCAAGAATGACTTAATCAATCTTGATACAAGCATAAAAGAACTTTGGAAATTTCAGCAGGAAGGGAACGCTTTGTATATTAAGGGTACCTTATCATAAAAACTGACTAAGGATTTGGAAAGTCAAATAGAGGCAAAGATGAATGAGCTAGAGGCTTTATCTAACCTAATCTAGTACCCATCTAGCAAATTTGATGATATTGAATGTCAAGTTGCTAATGTTCACAGCAATATCAGGAAACTCAAACTTTGAAAAGAGAAAATATTTAGGAAACCATTTGATTTCAAAGGATCCATTGCTCTAAAGTTATCATTTGTTGAGAAGTAACTAGAAGAATGTGTCAAGGCCAAGGACACATATACAAGATTTTTGTATTTAGATATCAATGTAGTTGAGATTACATCATATGCATTATGTGCAATTCTCACATTAGCACATTCTACTAAAGAGACATGGAACAAAGGTATGAATAGAATTTTTTTATGATTGTATGGAGATAATATCAGCATAAGGGAAGACAGCAATTTCAATAGTTTTTTGATAGTTTTGAACTGAATCTTGACATTTTGACCTTTTTCATTGATGTCAAGGGGGAGAGATTTGTGTAAAAATTGTATACATGTCATTGTTGGGAAATATACAAAGGGGATAGATACATGTGGAAATTTTAAAAGTGTAAAGTATATTGTAAGGGGGAGCATATGTAAAAACTTAACTATTAGATGTAAGATGTTATTTACTTTTGTTTTTGTCACTTAGCCAATTTTCCCTATTTTGTTGCCATCAATGCCAAAGGGGGAGATTGTTGATAGTTGGCTAATGGTGATATGTAATTATTTTCATTAATGGCAACACATGATGTACATGTGATAGGAAACCTCAGAAATAAAGATACTTAGTTTTTGGCTATCAGAAAATTGTCTAAGCATAGAATTTGGTTTACAATAGTGTATTGTTTTATTTATATCTAGTTGGTGACTAAAGTTTGTAAATAACTGATACACAACCCCCCCCCGCCCTCACTCCCCCTCCCCTCTCAGAAATCCATATTTCTAACACTACTATAGCAGGACTAGTGAATATTTCTGTTGACTTTTACAAGTAATGGATTGCACCCAAACATAAAACTAGTTAAGGTTATGAGTTAACCTAATGGACTTTTAGATGCAAAAGGTGCAAGTGTAGTGATGGACTTATTTAGCATCTTACCAAAGATGTAGTATGCAATGGAACTCTATAGAAAAAGTGATTAACCTTGAATAAAGATCCAAGTTTCATTATAAGAAACCTCATTTGAGGGAATCTCATACAACTATTACCTTGATGAGAGAGTATGCAGAATTCAAAACACCTTATGGTATTATTACTATTATGAGAGACTCTATTAGTATATCTGTACCAATGTAGAATGTTATATATATGTGACCTGTATATTTTAGGAATTGTTTGACCCTGGGAAATGTACCCATGTCGAAGTATGGGTTGAACTTTTTTTTAGAAAGGATAATTAGGTAATTATGTTAGCACCCTAATTATGTATGTGAATTATAAATCATTCTTTTCTATTATACTAAATTTTTTGAATAAGCCTAGACAAGGTCTAGCATGGGATGAATGCCTTAGTTTGTGTGACTTCCAAGAGGAAGTCAAAGGCTAGTGGAGGAGGATGTAAGACCCCTCCTTCTATGTACTTATTTAAATATGAATTAACATTTTATGGTTTAGGTGTCCTAATGGAAATTGAGATCAGCTGATATGCTCATGTTTTGAAACTCTGTGATTCAAGACTTACTACATTGTTGAACTATTTAGAAATTGATTTGTACTAACGATGAAATGAGGTGTTTCACCTTATGATATCAATGTTAATTATGGTACCTTGATGATTAGGTTATATGCATTCAGTTAGTTTAGTATGCTCTATTGATGATGTTTATGATGTTTAGGTATATGTATGCCTAATAATGATTATTATAGTATTTTAATTTGAATTGATGAATATGTTATGTTATATTGATTATGCAACTAGTGATGATTAAACATGTGTGCAGAAATGAGAAAGGTTATTTAAATGAAAGTTTAAATATTTTGATCAATGTGATTATGAAAATTTGGTTGAAATATATGAATTTTATGTGATCAAAATAATGATATTTGAATTGAGTGTGCAGGATAATTAACCATAGAATTAATAAAAGAATCTATAATTGAACCTATGTGCAAAGCTATAAGACTAAGGTTGAATCCAATAAAGTGATTTGAACCTTGTTGTCTAGTGTTTAATTTGTATTGTAATTTAAATGTGTGTGTATCATTCTATATTTAGGGACATGTTGAATGTTATGTTAAAGTAAATCTTCTGGTGTCACTTGACACTCATTATATACATGTGTGTTGACCTATCAATTTAGGGTTAGCAGAGTAACCCTTTAATCAAAGACTAGTTAATTAGTAGGCCTAATTAGTTTCCCTTAATTAGGGTTTCGTGGAAAGGTTACATCCTTAGGCTTTTGAAGATCAAATAATTCAAGCCACTTGTATAGGTCATAAATTGATCCTCAAGGCCAAATCCAATGTTATTCAAGTGTCCAAGTGGTATTTATATAGGTTGGGGACCTTTTCCACCCTTCTAAAACTTCCTAATAGCATTTATGATCCCTAAAATATCCCAATTTTCTATTTTTGCGAAAATGGACAATCTCCATGAGGTTAATCAAGTTTACACTTCTCCTAAAAGGTCCTCTTGATGATAGGAACAAGTGGGAAGACCATATAAGGCTTAAGTCAACTTTGGAGTTATTCTCATTTCAGGTAGGTCAATTTAGAAGCTATTTAGTGGTCATTTTGAGAGTTGAAGGTTGTTCACCAATTCTCTACATTTAGAGAAGTTAAGTTTGGAGTTGGAAGAAAGAAGAGGATTTATATTATCTCAAATTTCAAATTGCCATAACCTTTGTGAAGGTAAGATCTTCATTACCATGGTTATGTTCTTGTTCATTGGTTGTATGTGTTAATTTTTTGCATATTGTAGTATGTATGTGTTTGTATCATGTGAGGGATGGGTAATTGGGGATTTTAATTTTTTCTTTTCATGTTTTCTTTTCCTTATTTTATTAGGGAAACTATGAAGGGAGTGTTGATATTACGTACCCTCAGATAGAACAAAAGTAGTCATATATAGGAGAAGGGTTTTAGTTAGACTCCAAGTTAGTGAAAAGTCTCTTATCATGATAATGAGAGGGAGAAAGTATGGTGTTATGGGCCCTTTCTTTTCAATACAAACTAATTTTGTTTTGGGAAAATAAGGATAGAAAGAAATGGAAGTTTACGTGATTTGGTAGCCTTGGAAGAAGCATATGTTTTGTGCTCATGATTTCCATCTCCTACTTTAAAAATTCCACCTTCTCCCTAGTCATACGTTCATTTTGAAACATGTTTTACATACCATTAGATGCGAATTATATGTTCAATTGTGCCTTTTTTATTGTGTCTAAATGTCACCCAGTTGGTTATTGGTTCCCCTAGCTTGGGGTATGGCCTCACATGGAGGCCTTAGTTGGGAGCTAAGCTCTCTATGGTTGTTCTTTTTTATTTTTAGATTATTTGGAAAATATCTTGTAGTGGAGCAAAACTGAATTCAAAACCTTCTTGGTGTCCTTGAGTTTTGTTGTCATGGAGAATATCTTGTAGTGGAACAAAGAAAAGATGTAATTAGATGTTTATTTATGTAATAGAGCAAATGTTGATCATTCTAAATCTGGAAATGTAAATACAAGTTATTGTAGTAAATGAAGTATGTGATTTATAGAATTTCCATGAGTTTTAAACTTAATCTTACTCTCAAGTATATAAGTTTTCCATAAGTTTTGAATGGATAACTTCATAGTTCCTTTTGAAATATTTAGATTTAAAACTATGTAAATTAAGTTCATTTCATTAATGTCATATAATAAAAAGGACTTAGAATTATAAGTGATCTTATTTCATCATGGAATTCATATTAAGATTTAATGTTTAAATTCAACTAAATTCTATGTATTATGCATCTTAAAACACCTAATGTAGTTAATGATAATGCAATAACAATAGTGAATTCAATCCTAGAATACAAACATAACAATTAAACATCCCCTTAGACCTATAGAATATGCTAAATTAATATTGTCAAAATAAAGAAATAAGGTCCCTAGTAACACCCATCCATATTAATACACTACCCACAAATCATTTTTAAAAGTTCTTGCAAAGAAAACCAAGTTTTCAAAAATGGCCAAAATAGGCACCTACAGCATTCTGCCAAATGCGTGAGGGAGAAAAATTAATTCAAAATTTTTTTGATAGACATTATTATAATGATATAATCTTAGTCATATTAATAAATTAGAAAACATATGTATTCTTGGCTTCTTAAACATCCCCTCGCCCTTGAAACTTACCTTTAAATCTTTTTGAAATAAATAAATGTCCCCACAAACCCACTTATAAACCTTTTAAACATAACTACTACTCTCGTCCCCCTTCCTTCCTAAGTTCCTAACATGAGTTTGAATGTAATAATAGATTAGGTGGAGTGGTTATTTTTTCTTTGCACATAGTCAAGAAAAACTTAAATGAAATATGTGTTTTCCTCCCCTCACATGCATTGGGAAGCCAAATGGAAGCTCTGAACTTTATGGCCCATGCATCCTCTACTCCTTCAAACCCCTCATGAGGTGTGTTGGAAAACATGGTGACATCACCCATCCCCCACTTTCTCCACTTCACACTTCCCCCTCATCCATTTTGGGCATAGATCTACATTCAAACATGTGGGGTATGTGGTATTTTGGTCAAACATGGAAGGGCCCTTGATTCTTGTGGGACCCTCCCCACCACCTTTCTCTCCCTTCTCCACCACAACCCTCCTCTTCCCTTGTGTGTCCCCTCTATTTCTAAGTGCTCCCATGGATACATTGGCCTTGGGTGGTGTACCTTCCACCTTGGGCAGTGTCCAACTTGGATTAAGGAACCCACTTGTGAAGTGGGAAGTTTAAGTTAGGAAAAAGGTTGGTTAGTTAGGATTAGTGAGGTAGGGCTTAAGGGTAGTTAATAGGTGTTAGATAGTTAAGTATTTTTTTAAGTAAGTTAGTTTAGTAGATAGTAAATAATGCATAGTATTATTTTTAATTGTGTTTAATACTCTTACTTGGAGGTATGATTGAATTAGAGGTTACATTAATCAAGTTTAATGGATAGTGAGTAGATGGTTTCATAATATTATTTTATTAATGCTTAGTATTTGGGATGAAGTTTAAACTAGGTGTATTAGAGCTTTATAATAATATATTTTAGTTGTGAGTGGTTTTTAATTTATTTATGGTGTAGGATATTAATGTCCATTAGGGTTAAAATTTATTATGTCAAAGACTAGTATTAGTTGTTAATAGATAACATTCTCTTAGTAGTTAAATAAAGGGTAGGTTTGGAAATGGATTAGTTAGAAATTATATGTTAGTAGTCTTATGTTGTTATTTAAATTTATGTGATGATTATAGAATTGGGATATTTTTCATTTGAGTTTTAACCTAGAAGGTGATTAGTGGATCGGGATGTGTTATAATGCAAGTTGATAGGTAACGTAGTAGGATGAGTCGAGTTATGATTTAAGATGAGTTAGATGTTGTAAATAGTTTAATGATAAAAATTTAATATTTTTTATTAGTTATAAATGGGTTATGATAATATCCAAAGTTAAGTATTGGTATGTTATGATCGATTAACCCTTAAGTACAAAATTATATTCTCCTAAAGATTGACCTAGTAAAACGTAAGAAGTGTTTAGTATCAAATTAAATCTAATATAACTTATGTTATTGACCACATAAAATAATGTGGAATACATTATAGTTAATTTATTTTGACTTACCCATCGGTTAGGTTTAAAACCCAAATGTACGAATGATGTGGTGTTACTCTAGCTTCATGTCGGAAAGGGAAACATGTGGATCAAACCTCACTGAAATCTAAACCTATCAACTCACACTTAACTTCAAACTTGGAAAATCCTAAATGCTTCTTGAATGTGACATCATACCTTGTAACCATGAAATTAAAGTTTAATCAATTGACTTATCCAACCCTAAATATTTTTTCCAATGGCACTAGAAACTAGGGTTCGAACCCATGCAGTAGAATGGAATACCAACTCTACATCCTCGTGTGATATAATATGAACTCAACTATGTATCTAGACCCTATAACTCAAAACTAGTTGTACCATGCTATCACCCTTCTATAATGTACTTGATGATGGTTTATATTTTATGTCAATATGTGTGTTAACATAGTTGTTACTACCCTTCAAAATGAAAAATTTGTTGCTATGTTTTTGCCCTAAATTTTGGGCATGATAGATGTGATGAACTAAACTTCAAATATGTCTTCAATTTCTTGCAAAATGTACACCAAAAATACCCAAAAATTTTGGTATCATGATCTGAAACTATACTCTTTGGTAGACCATTTAGTCTTGCCACTTCTCCAAAAAATAACTCTTCCACATGAACAACATCACTAGTCTTCTTGCAAGGAATGAAATGTGCCATCTTTGAAAAACTATCAACCACAAAAAAAATAGAATCATGCCCTCACGGAGTCCTCAGTAATCCAAGAACAAAATCCATACTAACATCCTCCCACGGCTTCCCTGGTACACATAATGGTTGATACAACCCTGTATTCTACTTCACTCCTTTCCCCATCTAACATAGTCTACAACTCTGCACAAACTTATTCACATATTTCTATAGTTTTGGCTAGTAATAATTCTTAGTAACCAAAGAAATGGTCTTATCTCTCCCAAAGTGTCTAGCCAATCCTCTACTATGCTTCTCCTTGATGAGATTCTCTCTCATTGAACTTCTAGGAATGCACAAATGGCTTCCTTTGGACAACATATCATCTTGGATTATGAAATCCAACCATTTCATCATGTCAAGTGTAATAGGTTTTGTACAAGCCTTCCATGCTTCACCAAAATTAGGATCCTCTGGATACAAATTCTTGAGTTCCTTGAACCCAACCACCTCAATCTATATCTCTATTAGCAAAAGTTGTCTTCTACTAAGAGCATTTGCAACTCTATTATGCTTCCCACTCCTATGTTTCAAAATAAATGTATAAATGCAAAAACTCAACCCACTTCAAATGCCTTTAGCTGATCAATTTTCCTTGACTATTCAAATATTGTAAAGCTTGATGATTAGTATACAAAATAAACTCCTTAGGAAGAAGATAGAAGATAGTGTCTCCACTTCTTCAATGCTTGAACTATAGCATAAAATTCTTGATCATTAAAAGAATATTTTCTTTTGGCATCATTCAATTTCTCACCAAAGTAAGCAATAGGTCTACCTTCTTGGCTCAAAACAACTCCTATTGCAGTACAACTAGCATCATAGTCTACTTGAAATACCTTGTTAAAATTTGGAAGTGCTAAAATAGGTTGCTTTGTAAATTTTTGTTTCAACAATTTAAAACTCTTATTTTCTCCTACAGTCAACTTAAATTCTTTCCTATCCCCTCCCATTGTTTCAGTCAAGGATCCACAAATATTGCTAAACCCTCTAATGAACTTTTTTTTAAAACTAGCCAGATCATGAAAAGATCTTACCTCTATAGCACTCTTTGGAGTAGGCCATTCAAGGATAGCCTTCACTTTCTTCAACTCCATTTTTAGACCTTCTATTGAGACTACAAATCCAAAGTACACCAACTCCTTCTTCACAAAATTACACTTCTTCAAGTTTATCAGCAACTTTTCTTCCCTCAACTTATCAAACACCTTTTAGATATACATCAAATGCTCCTCCAATGTCTTACCAAAGATCAAAATATCATCTAGGTAAACAATGACAAACTTACCCAGAAACTCCTTCAATACTTCATTCATGAGCCACATGAAAGTACTTGGTACATTGGTTAGCCCAAAAGGCATGACTAACCACTTGTATATTCCTTCCCTCATCTTGAAAGTAGTCTTTGATTCATCACCTTCTCTAATGCGAATCTAATGGTATCCACTTCGGATCTATTTTTGTGAAGTACTTAGTGCCACTTAAACAATCCATAATATCATCCATCCTTGGTAATAGAAATCTATACTTGATTGTGATCTTGTTAATAGTGCGATAATCTATAACATCCTCCATTATCCATTCTTCTTTGGTGCTAATATTGTAGGTACAATACATGGACTAAAACTCTCTCAAATCAATCCCATCTACAACAACTCATGAACTTGTTTGTTCAACTCTTTGCTTTCTATTGGCATCATTTTGTGTGCTACCTTGTTTGGAAAACTGGCTCCTAGAATCAAATCCATCTAGTGACTAACTTTTCTCACTCAAGGTAATCCATCAAGTACATTATCTAATATAATATCAGAAAACTCCCAACATGTCTACAACTTCGGCAAGTACCTCCTCTACTTCTTCTTTACCATCTTTTGGAATTATAGAAAAATACATATGCTCACGCTTCACACCTTTGAGAAAATATTTTTTATCAACAAAATATATTTTGGCAGCACTACATACCTTTCCTTCTTTCTCCTTCAATGGCTTCAACTTATGTTTCACTCCATCCTTTGTCAGAGTGTAGGTATTTTCTCACCCATCATGTATAGTATGTTTGTCAAACTGCCATGGCCTACCCACCAACATATGACATATGTCCATAGGTATGATATCACAAAGTACATCATTCTAGTAACTTCCAATCTTGAACTTCATTGAGCATTGCTCATTGACCATGACCTTGTGGTCATCTTGCACCCAAGAAATACAATATGGATGCAAGTGTTTCTGTCTCTTTAGCTTCAACTTTGTGACCATCATTTATGACACCAAATTTTTAATAATTCCACCATCAATTATCACATCACAACACTTATCTTCATATTTGCACCTTGTGTCAAACAAGATCCTTCTTTGATCATGTTTATTCTCACCACTTAGTAGGACTCTTCTATTAACTAGGACTTCTCCTCTTTCATCATCTTCAAAATGTGATGATATGGTATTTTCATCAACATGTGCAACTCTACCCTAGCCTTCTACTCTTTGATATATCATTCCTTGGCACTAGGAAGATTCAAATGCTCTATGCCCTTCTTCTCTGTAATGTAAACATTTTCCACAGAAGCCTCCTCTTCCACATCCTTATCCTCTACCTCTTCCTCTCTAATATCTATTGTTTTGATCATGGAAATGAGTGGAATTATTTTCCCTCTAGTTCTGACTACTACTTCTAGCCTCATCCTTACTCTTATGATCATCATTTTGGCTTTCATAAGACTATCCACTAGATCTTCCACCGTGACCTCTACCACTATTTTTGTTATCAAACTTTTTATTAGCTTCTCCTCAATTATTAGGGAAAACTAATACACCTCCTCAATATTGATCACTCAAACAAGACTTGGCTCCTTTTGAATGCTTGACCTTAAAACATTATGATAATGAGAAGTTTTCTCCTTATTTGCTTCTACATAGCCAGTTCTAATGAGAAGTTAGTAGAACTCTTCGATATACTCTTAAATAGATTTTCCTACTTGCTTTAACCCTTGCATTTTCTTCAACAAATCAATATCATAATCTAGAGGAATGAACTATCACTTCATTTTAGCTACCATCTTATCCTATCTAGTGATTTTTACCTTTCCTCTCTTATTTTGATCAAACTAGATCTCCTGCCACCAGATCTTTACATGACCCTTTAGTTTCGCATTCACAAACTTGACCGTATCCAAATCTTCAATATCTTCATATTCAAAGTACTCTTCTGATTCATTGATCTAGTCAATCAATTCCTCTAGGTGAGATTTCCTAAAAATGTGGGAACATCAAACTTCTAAGGTCTTTTTCCAATACTGGAAATGGATTTAAAAATATTCACCTCCTCTGGGTTAAAAAATTCCTCTACTATGGCGTGGTCTACATTTCCTTCTTCTCTTTCATCCTTGATTTCATCATCTCCTACAAAAATATTCATTCCTCTATGCATCTTTTCTTGCAATGCTTATATTTTCTTTTGGAGGGTTCTAAAATCCTCAAGTGTAACACCTTTGACTCTTCCACCATGCTCTCTTTGTGGAGTCATTTTCGTGCTTCTTCTGAAACCCTAGTGCAAACTACCTCACAGTTAGAAATCTCTCTACATGCTTAGCCCAAATCATGGTCCTAGTATGAATTGCCTCACAGTCGACAATCTGTCCACACACTCGAGAACTCCAACTCTAATACCACTTAATGAAGGGTGTTCCCTTTAATACCATAAACACATAAAAGAAACAAAGAAACAACAATTGTGAGAATAAAATATGAGCTTCTTATTATCATCACAAATGTGAAATTAAAGAATTTAGGATTACAATATGCTAACCTACATGGGTGCCTTCATTACAGTAATCTATAAGACAAAGTTGTGAACTATCATCTAGAGTTATCTTAGACAATGTTCAAGTCTTTCTTAAATAGGCAATTTTATGCTACCTAGGAAGGTTCCCAACACTCAAACTTAATACCTCGGGTTGATAGACCCCAATGATACATATAGAGTTGGCCAAATACACTTTTGACATTTATTTTAGAAATTTTGGGTAGCCCAATTTCGGAAGACCATAACTCTTGAACTGTTGCTTTGATTGGCTATTATAGTCAGTTTTCAAAAACCTTAGCTCCTTATCTATAAGCTCAAATTCGTGCAAGCACCCATTTGTCAAGTTTTTGGGCCTCATCTGGGGCCTCTAATGCCTTCAAAACTAAGCTTTAAGATTTTATACCAAAAATCAGAAATAACTTCACAAATACATATAATATGGCCATGAAGCTCTACTGACAAATTGATATAACTAAAATGAAGCTTCACCACTGAAATTAGAGCATTTCAAGCTCATATGACTACCTTACTAGGTAGAAAGCCTCCACGGATAACAACTCTGCATTAAGACAACCCTTATTGAAACACCTGAAAGGAAATATTTTTAGGTGATGCAAGTGCTCTTACTCCTAGGATGCTCCTGCATCATTAATCCTCCAAAGTCCAAAAAGAACACTTGAATATCCATCAATAAAACTAATAACAAAACCTATCATGAGTCGTAGGAGTATCCCTAAAATGAGGCTTAACCCTCAAGATTCCAGACAAAACATCTAGCTACCTATCCATCAAACTATGACAAGAACTATCATAAGTTTGATCAGCTAATTGATAAATGAGATAGATAGTATATGATGTGAGATATAGGGAATAAAGATGTCCCTAGTGGTTGGATGGCCCTAGTGATGAGGACATTGAGTTCAAATTAGATTTGAAGCAAGATTTGATTGATGTAATCATCCTACCCCCTCGGGAGAGAAATCAAAAGATGACACATCAAAATAGTGATGTAAAGTAGTAGATTGAAGACATTGATGTGATCGTAGATTTAGAAGAATGTAGAATAGACCAGAAGAGAGTTTGAGTTGATTCAAAGTGATTTTAAGGTCCATTTGACCAAGTTTGACCAAGGTTGACCTTGGTTTACTAGAGTTGACTTCTAATGAAAATGGGTAAAATTGTTGATATGATAAGATTCTAGTATGAATATTGTGTCTGAAAGATGGACTACACAAGAGTATGATTATGTCAGTCCTAATAATTTAAAATGCTTTTTTTTTTTGTTTATGAGTGTTAGATTTTGATTTTGATTTTAATCCCGAAATTGAGTTCAAGATGGTAAAATTAGGTAGGGTTTGATTAATCAATCACTTGTGTAGTCAATATGAAAGCATTATGCATATAGGTAGTCTCCCTTCTCTCATCTTGTTGGATGCAACTAATAAGTTACCAAAATTATGCAATTATGCAAGTCTAATATGAAGTGTAGTCCTATGCTAGATGTAATCTCTAGGAATTGGTTACTAAACCCATACGATATAGTTTTCATCATAAAGAATTTTGTCAAGGCCAATAGATGTCATACAAACCTCATTAACATTTCTATCATGAGAATATGAATATGACATGACCACAATATTTATTCATGTTAATTTAACAAGTGAACATAAGCATCAGAGCACAAATGCTAAGATGACCAAAATATTTCTTGCGTGCAAGCACACCAAACACAGGAGAGATCCATCTCATGATAATTAATCAGTAAGTATTATCATACTCATATATATCATTTTGATTTTTTAATTTATTTAATCTTTGCATTATTTTCATTTATTCTTTTGTTTGTATCTTTGTTTTTCCTTAATTTATTTTTATCTCATTATTTTATCATTATTTTTTTGCTATTATTGTTATTATTATCAATATTTTTTCATTATTATTCTTACTATTTTTATTTTTATTTTGTATTGTTATATTTTTATTTTATTTGATATTTTTGAGTAGGTATATATGTATATATATATATATATATATTTACATTTTTATATAGAGATGTATGTATATATAGACACATATATACATACATACATTTTTTTTTTTTTTTATAATATTTTTTGCATATATGCTTATATATTAGTATTAATATTATTTTTGATTCAGTCAATCTATTTCTTGTTTTTGTTTTTAATTTAACCTATTGTTATTTTTAATTATTATTATTATCATTATTTTAGTTTTTTGTTATTATTATCATTTTTATTGTTAATCATGTTTAATTTATTTAGGCTTTCCTTCAATTTTTATTTTTGACCCTTGGCCTCTCCCTTCCCCCCCCCCCCCCCCCCCAAACCTTTCCCATTTTTTATTCTTTGATTAGAAACCCCCACCTCTCCCTTGGCCCCATTTCTCATCCTTGGACCCTTTTGAATCAGTTGCTCATTATCTTGCCTTATCTGATTATTGCATTTTTCTGATGTTCTTGTTCTTTATTTCTTCTTAGTTTTCTTTACATACATATATATTTATATATTATTTATCTTATTTAGTTAGAACTAGTCATTTTTTGTATTCCCTTCTTTTTAGTTCTTTTAGGTGTTTTGAGTTCTTTCTGTCTTGTCTTTTCTTTTCTCCTACTTTCTCTTTTAACCTCTTTGTTGTCTTTCTTTTCAATCTTTTGTTTCCTTGACTTGCGTGCTATCCTCCTTGGCCCCCTCTCCTCTTTTTATTTAGTCTAGGTTTGCAACCTATTATGTTTTTTCTTAGCTCTCTCATCCTAATGATGATCATGTAGTATGATCCAAAATGTTGATGCTGATAAACTTACACACAATCTCACCAGAAGCATAAATAAGAATAGCATGGATTGTGGAAATATATTACAATTAATTAGTAAGTATTATGTCTACAACAACCCTTGCATTTGTATCTTGAGACAGGAGTGTGTTAAGAATACTTGTAGTGATCCATACATTCACTTCATAGGATGAGTATCAATATCTTACTATAGCATAGAGAATTCACTCCAAAAAAAAGGAGATGAACCAACCTCACCAAAGCTTCCACATAAAATGAGTTGAGGTACACATGGTCATCCAATATGAGATAGAGGCTCTTATAATGGACACCCCTTTTATGTGGATCCTTAAAATCATTGGAACTAAACCATCAAGCAACAAACAAAGAAAAGATCATGCCCCTAGTCCTTGGTTCTTTAGTTGAGATAGACATCTCAAATTTTTTCAAAGGGGAATGATAAATGAAAGAAAAACATGCAAAGAAAAGCTCAGGATAGCTTAATCAGTTTTAGTTTTCAATTTCAGTTTTAGTGTTAGGGGATTGGTGTCAAGTGTTGAAGTTCAGGATGTATTCTAAGAAATTTTTTTAGTAGACATATGATAGTAGATAGATGCAATTAGGAAAACTAGTAACTGACATAAGAGAGATCTTCTTTAAGAAGATTGTCATCAGTAGACTAATTGAAAGTAGATAGATGCAGTTAGGATAACAGGTGACTGATGCAAAAGAGATCCTCTAAAAACATAGGGCGTTACCCCCTAGACTATGACCAATTTCAATCCATGTAGATTTGACTAGAGTCTTGAAGATAATAGAGAGCATATGCATGAGTGAAAGTAGCAAACTAAATCAGAAAGCAAAGAACTAAATGCAGGAAAATGACTGTACAGAATCTAGAAGATGCACTATGAGATGGAGCATTTGAAACAAGAGGCATTTGTTTATCAGGTTCTCACCTTCTTGGGAGAGATTCTATTTTTTCTACCACAATGCTTGTTTACCGAGTTTTCATCAATGGCACTTTTCTTATCTTTAATTTTTTGTTCTTTTCTCTTTTTCTCTTTTTTTGTATTTTTTATGTTTTCAATTTGTTTTGGTATTATCAAGGTGCCTATTGCTAATTTTTCACCAGCATAATAGATTTTTTTAGGACTTTTTATATTTTTTAGACTTTTTAAAGGATATTTAGATATATACAAAGAGCTTCAAAGAGCATCAGTTGTAAAATATTTTCAGGTGAAGGGTGTTGATGGTTCCTTGAGAAGTTCTCCTTTAGTAGTTGAGAGTTGATAAGCACTTGATTTGAACACTACAGTGATGATATATGGGCTCAAACTTTCCTTTTTGTACCTGATATTTTTTATTCTTAGGGTTCTCCCTCAAAATGAGGTCACTCACATGGAAGTCCCTCCCTTTAGCTTTCTTTTTGTATCTCTTGGACATCCTGTTTTGGTAAGCTCATAGATGATCGAATGCCACTTGTCAACATTCATCCACTAGTTCCAACTCTTGTAGCCAAAATATTCTATAGTCATCATCAATAATGAGGCCCTTTAGATAGATTCATAGAGTGGGAATCTCAACCTCAACTGGGAGCACAACATCCACTCCATATACTAAAGAAAAGGGCATTGTCTGTGTAGGAATTTTGATACTTGTTCTATAGGCCCATAGAGTCAGATTGATTTGAAGGTACCAGTCCCTTCCACACTTGTTAATTGTGTGATGTAGGATTTTTAGAATAGAAATATTAGATGCTTCCTCTTGTTCATTACCCTAGATGTAGATGGAAGACTAATATTGTGTGATTTTGAATTTGGAACACAACTCTTTCAAATTTTTGTTTTTGAAATTCCCAATGTTGTCAATGATCATGGAGGAGGATAAACCATACCTACAAATGATGTATTTTAGAATGAACATACCTATAGTTTTCCTATTTGCCTCAATAAGAGATGGTTCCTATATCCACTTCAAGAAGTAGTGTGTAGATATAATGGTGAACTTGTGTCCATTCAAGGAGGAAGGATGAATCATACCCATTGTTGGAATGGCCAAAGTGTGATGAATGGAATTAGCTTCCTGGCTAGAGCATGAATCATATTTTTGTGGAGTTGGTACTACTTGCAAAAATTAGTATATTTGATTTCCTCTTTCTCCATTTCTGACCAATAGTAATGAGCTCTAATAAGTTTGAGATCCAGTGTCAAGGCCATTTGAGTGGGATTGACAAATGCCATCATGTACCTCAGCTAACATGCATTTTGACTGTTTGGGTTTTAGAAACCTAAGGTATACCATCCAAACCTCTCCTAAACAAGTCATTAGCTATAATGACATATTGTGAAGCATTTCAGATAAGGTGACATTTCTCATTCCAGGTCAGAGTATTTGGAACAATTTTCTCATGTAAGTAGGAGCATATGTGGTGGAAGAGAGATGAATCATGTCCTATGATAGAACAAATCATCTAGGATTTAAGAGAGTCATAAGCTGGGTAGGATAATCTCAACACTAGGAACTCATTTCTAAAGTCATTTTTTGGTGTTTGTAACATAGAAGCTAGGATGTTCATTGCATCAACTACCTTATTATCTATTTGAGGAATCTTCTAGAAAGTAACATGTTCCAAGTACTTCTTTAGATCATCACCATTCTTTTGTAGGGTGATGAGCCTCTAAAATGCCATTATTTTGAGAACTTTTTATCTTGTTTCTTAGCAATTATCTCGCAAGAAATAGTTTATGACTCCATAGTTTAAGAAAAAGAACTTATTATTTATGAATATGTTATCTATATGTTAAGACATGAAGATTTAAGTATAGATTGATCACTTATGTTGTGTTTTCTTGAATCTTTGGGTTTTTATGGTTTAATGAAGGATATTACATGTTGATAAATATTTCCTCATCCATCCTATGTTTGGGTATGTTCCTTCTTGCAGACGTAGGATATGCAAGAGTGATAATTTGAACATTATACCTTTTCTAGCATTGATGATGAAATGATTGTATATATGTAGAAGTTTTTGTGTTTAATGCTTTGTAGGTGTTGTCGCGCATATTGAAGACAACATTTCAGCACTAAGTCAAAGCTAACTAGATGATTGATGAATCACTGCATAAGCAGATCATGGTGTAAATTCTATTATGGTGGTGCATGAAGTTAGCTTCCTCAACTCGCTATATTCCTGGGAGAGTTAAGATGCAATTAATAGTATTGTTGTTGTAAAATTTATGATTTGTAATTGATCCTCATTGATGGATTGATCATAGGAGTAGGAAGTTTTTGAAGGTTTCCTTTAAATAATATCCATTGTAACCTTGAAAAGGGATTATTTATTTTGATCTTTTCCTAGTTTGACCAGAAGGAAATAGAGTAGATTGTTTTGTTTAGCAGAGTAGAATCTCGTTTTCAAATGTAATTTTGTATTATGAATGAATAGAATACAAAGTTAAAGTTTCCACCTTTAGACTTGATTATTTTCTATTCACTCATCCAAGTGGACCCACTTGGTGAGTGACCTATTTTGTTAGAATAGATTTTATTTCTTAGTTTATTTCCTTGCAAAGTAGACTTTTGGTATTCCTACAACCATTGATAACAGAATCATTGAACTGTTCCTACAGCATAGGAATTTAAATAGATTTACTGTTTATAGCATTACTCTAAGCTTTAAAGCAAATGTCATTTCATTTCCTAGCTTAGTTTCCTTCAACATTCTTTTTTTGTTATAGTTGTAATGACTTAAAGAGGAATCAGAGCATATACTTTGTAGCCACCCTCTCAAGCTTATGCTCTTGGGTTGACAAATAAAATGAACTCACTATGTTATTCTAAGGAAAATACATGATTCTATCTATTCATGGAGTCAATATAGAAGGATATCCAATCCTTTATTACTAAGGTATTTAGTTGACCAGCCATTTTTGGTGTCATTTCCAAGGAAGGTGTTAATCTAATTCAACCCTAAAGTCAATATGTTAGATTAGATTTTGCATTATTTTGCATGCATAGAAGAAGAGACCCCTTTGGGAGATTTCTTCCTCATAATATTTAGGAAGACATTTTTAATCTTGAAGCTAAAGAACCACACATCGAGAATGAAGAAGAACCTATTGAAAATCTATTTGTTGTTTCTCAAGAATGAATACCCTCATCCCCTGATGATTCCTTGCATCTAAATGATCTCTTTGTTGAACTTGAATACCAAGATAATCCACTTTCTCTTCTCATATATCAAGCACCATTAATAGTACCTCCTCTAGGAATGGCTCAACCTTAGCATCAACCAACATTTCCCTTTCCTATCCCTCCTTAGCAAGGTAACCAAAATTTGAAAAATATACATGCTGCTACACTTTCCAAGTTTTATGGCTTGACCATCAAAGACCCTGAAACCTTTCTCTTTGAGTTTGACATACTATGTAGAAGCTATGACTATACAACTGATGCCCACAAATTAAATTTGTTTCCTTCTACACTCAAAGAAGCTGCTCTAAGATGGTTCATGGGGTTGTGTGCCAATGTTGTAGTGGATTGGCCTACAATGGGCAATTTGTTTCTCACAAAGTATAAGAAATACTACAAGGTTTAGGATTTAAAGGGGGGTGACATTTTCAAAATCTCCAAAAAGGATGATGAAACATTGGAAGACCATGTTTCCTAGTTTATTTTCAACCTTCAACATAACACATACCATCAATTGAATGAGGAGTCAAAGAAACATCTTTTTCTAAGAGGTGTAAATGAGGGAAGCATTGAAGCTCTAGATCTTATTGTGGGAGGAGGCATTACTCAAAAGACTTGGACTAAGATACAGAGCATATGTCTAAACTATTCCAAAGCTATTATGAAGAAAGGTAGGGGACTTAGAGACCTATTGTTGATCTTAGAATGGTTTTAACAATTGAGTGTCAACACACTTAAGCTATTTGCTAAGTTCATGTTGAGCTAGCAACATATGCCAAGTATAATATATACAACTGCCAAGTTGCAATATGTGCCAAGCCAGAAATACAATAAATGTCAAGTCACCTAGGTGTCAAGCAAATAAATAGTGTCGAGTGAGCATCTGTGATTAGTGAACAATAGATGTTGAGCATGTTCAGGTGTCAAGCAAGACAAAATTTTAGTAAGTGTCCAGCATTAGTAATGAGCAAGTGCTAACCAACACATAATCAACATAAGAGTTTGTGCCTTCACAAACTAAGATGTAAACTATTTTGCATGCGAGCTAATGGATAGATCTTGAATCTTAGAGATAAGATCAAATCTATTTGATTCCCTATTTAATCAACATGCAACCAATCAAATAATTGGAATGCTAAAGAGGCAAAATGGATGAATCTCAGTCATAAATTCATACCTAACTCTAAGTCATGCAATATTTTTAATGAGATCGAAGCCCCATAATTCATGTGCATTGAATGATAAGAGTGTGATCATGTGAGCAAAGAACAGGAGGAAAAGGGTTGAAGTGATAAGAGGACATTCAAGGTGACCTAGCAGAGTAGGAGTATTGCAAGATCAGTTAGCAGAATAGAGAATTGGCATTATAAGAGCTTCATATCAGATTAGTGAGGATTAGATCGAACAGAACAAGGATCTAAAATCAGCAATATCAGATTCTTATTGATTAGGTCAAACATTCTATTGTACTCTGTAACAATTGTTACAGTAGAATGAAATCCTATGGACAAAGGTTGGTTTAATAGCCATTGTATAAATCCTTTAATAGGGTGGCATTCCAAGTTAATGTCTTGTAAATCCTTTAGATAGGTGCACTTCTAACAAGGTGTAAAATTCTTTAACAGGGCAGGCCTCTCATAGGGTAGACCATTGCTAATGGACAAACATTGTAACCTTGACAAGTTACATTATTGCTATAGTATTAAGTTGTGGGTGTCATCCCCACCCCAACTTTATTTTCTCATTTTGGAGGGTTTCTAGGTGATCAAATTTGGTGTCAAATTTGTTTCATGCATGCGTTTACTTTCATGTTATTTCAATATATTTTCATGCATGTATTGATTTAAGTTAAAAAAAATAAAGGTTAGAGTTTAGTACTTCTGATTCAACCCCTCCCCCCCCCCTCTCAAAAGTATACTTCCCACTTGTAAATTCTAACAATTGGTATCAGAGCCAAGTTCTCACTAGGAGGAGCCTTACAACTTGGAGAAAAGATCTTGAGATGGAGGTTTACAAGTTGGGAAAGACCATTAAAAATTAAGAGATTGAGATACATCTCTTATTGCAGCAATTGCATGAAGCTAGTGATTCCTTGAGAAGTTCACTAAAGAGAAGGAAAGATATTACCATAGCTGAAAATGAAACTCAATACAAGGAGACTGACACCATAAAATTATTTGCAGATGGTAACTCTTGTGAATTTGATGCAGCAATTGTAGATCTCATGGACAACAATAGAGCACAGGCTACGGAGATTAGAAATCTCAAGTTGGAGCAACAATCACAAGCAATACTGCTATGTGAGATGATTAAGAAAAAGAAGAAAGTTAGAGAAGACAAGGCCATGATTGAAGAAGAAAAAATAATCTTGTCAAATAGATTGGAAGAAAAATCAATAGAGTGGTCTGAAATCTCAAACATGCAGTTGGACACCCTAAGTCAGATGATGAATGCTCATCGTGAGCTAAATGTCAAAGACATTGAGATCACCACACTAAATTTGTAGAATGAACAACTGCAAAATGATCTAAGAAGAGAGAGAGGGGGGGGGAGAGGGAGAGAATAGAAAGCTTCAACAAACCAAATGAAGCTATCAAGTACTTTAACCAACTACTGAAATCCCCTAGATCTAGCAATGACACATCAGGACTAGGCTATACTAGTATTGAAGAAGGAGATTCATCCAAGACTGCTAAACAAAGGGCTGAAAAAGTTAAGAATTCCAAACCCACTTGTCATTTTCGTGGTAAGAAAGGACATACTGCTAATGTGTGCAGGAGCAAGACTACAAATCAGCATGACAAACCTAAAAACATGGGTCATTATAATAAGTGTAATAAGCGAGGTCATCAGGCACATGACTGTAGGACTAGAACCATCAAGACACCAAGATTTGAAGGTCACTGTTACAACTATCAAGAGTATGGACATAAAGTCTTTGAATGTAGATCTAAGCCTATGTAGTCAACAAATAAACTAGCAAAGATAGGAAGTCATGGACACCACTATAATTGGGACTACAACACTAGGTAGAGCTACCACTACTATCAAGAGTATGGACACATCCCTGAGAACTACATAAGAACACATTTCAATGGTAACTACAATAGATGGTTAAGTCAAACCACCTATTTCAGATACATAAAGATAGGTCACATCAGCAAGTATTTCCCAATGAGGTCAAAAGCACCCAACTCTAAGTTCAACAAAGGAAAAGGAAAAGTGGATGTTGAATGCATCAAAGGAGAGATGAATAAGACATGGAACAGAAGAGATGGAAGTAGCTCATCAAATGGAGGGATCACTTCACCTAAAAGGTCAAGTGGTCATACTTCATCCAACTAAGCAAGAGAAGGTATGTAGGACTGATACTTAAAAGCTTTATCATACATCAATTCCAAAACAAATTAGTACTGAAAAGAATAAATTAGCATCAATAAAGATGCAAGATTGAATCTTCAAGTTTTCATCCAACTGTCGAGTGTGAAAAAAATTTCTTCTAAAGCTAAGTAAAATCCTAGTGTGTACCGAGTTGTCAACCAAGACTAGTTAGAACGCAATGAGTTGTAGCTATCGAATAAAAGAAATGATAGTTGTTTCCAAGTAAAGAGAATTTCTATTGAAGCCAATTAAGAGTAATTCCTATAGCTACCAAGTGAAGTGGAATTTGCAATTATGTTGAGTAAAGTACAAATTGCATAAGGAGTTGAGTGTATAGTTGTATATGCACTAAAAATTAAATGCTATGTCAATTTTTTTTATCATTTTTCATCATTCAAACATAGAGAAAAGATTGAGCAGAGCATAAAAGAAATTTCCAAGAAAAGACAAAGTATTTGAGAAGTTTCTAGCCAAGATTATCATCACTTCATTGATCTAAGGTATTTCTCAAGTGCCAAGCTACGCTCTTTCAAAGTTTGTTGAAACCCTAGGTTGCAAAATGGCTTCTAGCTCCAAAAACCCTAAGGATAAGGAAGCTTTTGAGGCTTAGTTAGTTAACAATGAGGTTAAGCAACCAGATTTTAGGGCAATTCTAGAAGTTGCATATAAGAACGACCCTATTGGTGCTTTCTCTATTATCCCAACAAAAGTTGTAATGGTTCAAGATGTTAGGAAATGATACAATTGCAAGGTTGGAGAGATTGGTGACATGGAGATTCACCAGGCCTACAACAAACTGTGTGAGAATGGGGTATTGAAAGAAGAATTCAACATTGTTGATAGAAAGGGACTAACACATGCACTAGATTTCCCCAGGGTCTTTAAAATAGAATGGATTAGAATAGTTTTGAGCGAAATCCATGATGTATGTATGTGGTTGGAAGGTGGTCTTGTCAAGTTATCAAAGAGAATCATACATAGGGTCATAGGTTATCCAACCCTAGATTGGCCAAAGACCCTAAGAAGTGACTCCAAGGAAGTCATTGAGAAGAACACAAGGGCACAATGGAATAAGAGGGGTATAACCATAGAATCCATCAAAGATCCACTCAAAGAGTTTGTAGTGAGGCTCATATCACACAAATTCTACCAGTCAAGCTAACTGAATAGTGTTCCATGCATTGAAATGGATGTAGGTTACAAAATTGTTAAGAAAGATCATACATATGATCTAGCAGAACTACAACTATAGCAAATTATGGAGAATTTGGGAGCAATAAGAAAATCCAAAAGTGCTCAATGTAAGTTTGGCTCAATTTTTATATGTATCTTTTTCTATGTCCAGGATGAATTTTCCTCATTTCGTAAGATAGGATGGAAGATTGTTGGTGCAAATAAGTATTTACTATTTACACTTTCTTAAGTTTACTTAGGTTAATACATTATTTTATTATTTATTTATTAGCCACCTAGGAGTATGTGTACTCTTGTGAGTTGTCATGTTGATAACATAGGAGTCTGCACCTCTTTTATGCAAATGGTGTCTACAACATAGGAGTTAGCACACTAATTAGGCACCTGGTGTCTATAACCTTATCATTCTTATCCACTCATCTAGAATGATGGATAAGGCATGTGCTTTGTTGTCATCATGCTTATCTTATCTCCTAGTTTCTTCTAGAGACATTCTAGGTGCTTCCTTAGAGGCCTTTATCTAAAGGTACTCCTAGTGTGTTTGCATATACTAAATAGACCAATGTATTAGGACATACTCTAATTAATTTATCATATCCATTTTTGGTCTACAGTTGTGCTTGTGTTTGAGTTCTTAGTTCCTGGGTAAATTTTTCCCTTAGGAAAATTCTTACAAAGACCAATAGGTCTATAGATATATAAATTAATGATTACATAGAATAGATGGGAGCCAATTTTGAAACCATAATGACCAATTATTTTGAGAATTTTAAGAAGTACATGAAGCAAAGACTAAGAATTATATTTTCCCTAGTAGAGCAACACATCAATGATATCTATTTCTTAGTTGATATTGATTATACTTATATTCAAGCAGTAGTACCAAGAGTTAGAAGACTAAGGCCATTAGGATATGATATAAACATTGATGAGGCATTAGAAGCAATCATAGCATTGCTTGCAAAGGAAATTGATAAAAGTGAAAAATCTTTTGGCACTTCTGATGTTGTTAGATCAAAAGTTGACATGGATCTAAAGATAGCATCTATATTGATAAAGAAGGATAAGTTGGTCAATAAATATAAGGCCAAATTTAGAGAAGGAACTATAAAAGGAGAAAAGGAAGATGAAGAAGAAGAAGAAGAAGAAGAGTAGGGCCTAGAACCACTTTCCTTGACACAAGGCATGGGTGAAGATGAAGAGGAAGAAGGTGTCAAGGAGGAACAAGCTGAGGAAGCACCAAGTTAGAACCCAACAAGAGGAAAGCATGCACACAGACTGTAGCATAGACAAAGAGAAAGAAAGTTGCTCAGCCAAGCCTTACAAAGCCTACTACAAGACCAAGCACAAGAGCCACAACTCAAAAGGCTAAGGAGAAAGAAAAGAAGAATGCAATAGAATAGCAAGGTCCAGAAAAGAAGAAATTAAGAAGAAAATATGTTGCTCAACCTAACTCTGATGAAGAAAAGGCTAAGTCATAAGACACAACTCAATTTAGAGTGGTAAGTCATGCCACCAAGTCTGATTTAGAGAATATTTGTGATAAAATTAAAGATAATGCAAACTTAAATGGCTTGAAGAACATTGATTTCAGTAAGTTATGTAGGGAAGAACAAAACATGGTTGAGGAATCAGTCTATACCATGATGGCTAAGTTCAAGAACAACCCACTTGTCATTTTTGTGGTAAGAAAGGACATACTGCTAATGTGTGCAGGAGCAAGACTACAAATCAGCATGACAAACCTAAAAACATGGGTCATTATCATAAGTGCAATAAGCAAGGTTATCAGGCACATGACTGTAGGACTAGAACCATCAGGACACCAAGATTTGAAGGTCACTGTTACAACTATCAAGAGTATGGACATAAAGTCTTTGAATGTAGATCTAAGCCTATGTGGTCAACAAATAAACTAGCAAAGATAGGAAGTCATGGACACCACTATAACTGGGACTACAACACTAGGTAGAGCTACCACTACTATCAAGAGTATGGACACATCCCTGAGAACTACATAAGAACACATTTCAGTGGTAACTACAATAGATGGTTAAGTCAAACCACCTATTTCAGCTACATAAAGATAGGTCACATCAGAAAGTATTTCCCAATGAGGTCAAAAGCACCCAACTCTAAGTTCAACAAAGGAAAAGGAAAAGTAGATTTTGAATGCATCAAAGGAGAGATAAATAAGACATGGAAGAGAAGAGATGGAAGCAACTCATCAAATGGAGGGGTCACTTCACCTAAAAGGTCAAGTGGTCATACTTAATCCAACTAAGCAAGAGAAGGTATGTAGGACTAATACTTAAAAGCTTTATCATACATCAATTCCAAAATAAATTAGTACTGAAAAGAATAAATTAGCATGAATAAAGATGCAAGATTGAATCTTCAAGTTTTCATCCAACTATCAAGTGTGAAAAAAATTTCTTCTAAAGCTAAGTAAAATCCTAGTGTGTACCAAGTTGTCAACCAAGACTAGTTAGAACATAATGAGTTGTAGCTATCAAATAAAAGAAATGATAGTTGTTGCCAAGTAAAGAGAATTTCTATTGAAGCCAATTATGGGTAATTCCTATAGCTACCAAGTGAAGTGGAATTTGCAATTATGTTGAGTAAAGTAGAAATTGTATAAGAAGCTGAGTGTATAGTTGTATATGCACTAAGCATTAAATGCTATGTATTGAAGGGTATCAGGTCAATTTTTTTATCATTTTTCATCATGCAAACATAGAGAAAATATTGAGCAGAGCATAAAAGCAATTTCCAAGAAAAGACAAAGTATTTGAGAAGTTTCTAGCAAAGATTTAGCATCACTTCATCAATCTAAGGTATTTCTAAAGTGCCAAGCTACGCTCTTTCAAAGTTTGTTGAAACCCTAGGTTGCAAAATGGCTTCTAGCTCAAAAAACCCTAAGGGTAAGGAAGCTTTTGAGGCTTAGTTAGTAAACAATGAGGTTAAGCAACCAGATTTTAAGGCAATTCTAGAAGTTGCATATAAGAACGACCCTATTGGTGCTTTATCTGTTATCCCACCAAAAGTAGTAATGGTTCAAGATGTTAGGAAATGCTACAATTGCAAGGTTGGAGAGATTGGTGACATGGAGATTCACAAGACCTACAACAAACTGTGTGAGAATGGGGTATTGAAAGAAGAATTCAACATTGTTGATAGAAAGGGACTAACACATGCACTAGATTTCCCCAGGGTCTTTAAAATAGAATGGATTAGAATATTTTTGAGTGGAATCCATGATGTATGCCTATGGTTGGAAGGTGGTCTTGTCAAGTTACCAAAGAGAATCATACATAGGGTCATAGGTTATCCAACCCTAGATTGTCCGAAGACCCTAAGAAGTGACTCCAAGGAAGTCATTGAGAAGAACACAAGGGCACAATGGAATAAGAGGGGTATAACCATAGAAACCATCAAAGATCCACTCAAAGAGTTTGCAGTGAGGCTCATATCACACAAATTCTACCAGTCAAGCTAACTAAATAATGTTCCATGCATTGAAATGGATGTAGATTACAAAATTGTTAAGAAAGATCATACATATGATCTAGAAGAACTACAACTATAGAAAATTATGGAGAATTTGGGAGCAATAAGAAAATCTATAAGTGCTCAATGTAAGTTTGGCTCAATTTTTATATGTATCTTTTTCTATGTTCAAAATGAATTTTACCTCATTTGGTAAGATAGGATGGAAGATTTTTGGTGCAAATAATTATTTACTATTTACACTTTCTTAAGTTTACTTAGGTTAATACATTATTTTATTATTTATTTATTAGCCACCTAGGAGTATGTGTACTCTTGTGAGTTGTCATGTTGATAACATAGGAGTCTGCACCTCTTTTATGCACATGGTGTCTACAAATAGGAGTTAGCACACTAATTAGGCACATGGTGTCTATAACCTTATCATTCTTATCCACTCATCTAGAATGATGGATAAGGCATGTGCTTAGTTGTCATCATGCTTATCTTATCTCATGGTTTCTTCTAGAGACATTCTAGGTGCTTCCTGAGAGGCCTTTATCTAAAGGTACTCCTAGTGTGTTTGCATATACTAAAGAGACCAATGTATTAGGACATACTCTAATTAATTGATCATATCCATTTTTGGTCTACAGTTGTGCTTGTGTTTGAGTTCTTAGTTCCTAGGTGAATTTTTCCCTTAGGCAAATTCTTACGAAGACCAATAGGTCTATAGATGTACAAATTAATGATTACATAGAACAGATGGGAGCCAATTTTGAAACCATAATGACCAATTATTTTGATGATTTTAAGAAGTCCATGAAGCAAAGACTAAGAATTGTAGTTTCCCTAGTAGAGCAACACATCAATGATATCTATTTCTTGGTTGATATTGATTATACTTATATTCAAGTAGTAGTACCAAGAGTTAGATGACTAAGGCCATTAGGATATGATAAAAATAGTGATGAGGCATTAGAAGCAATCATAGCATTGCTTGCAGAGGAAATTGATAAAAGTACAAAATCTTTTGGCACTTCTGATTTTGTTAGATCAAAAGTTGACATGGATCTAAAGATAGCATCTATATTGATAAAGAAGGATAAGTTGGTCAAGAAACATAAGGCCAAATTCAGAGAAGGAATTGTAAAAGGAGAAAAGGAAGATGAAGAAGATGAAGAAGAAGAAGAGTAGGGCCTAGAACCACTTGCCTTGACACAAGGCATGGGTGAAGATGAAGAGGAAGAAGGTGTCAAGGAGGAACAAGCTGAGGAAGCACCAACTAAGTTAGAACCCAACAAGAGGAAAGCAAGCACACAGACTGTAGCATAGACAAAGAGAAAGAAAGTTGCTCAGCCAGGCCTTACAAAGCCTACTACAAGACCAAGCACAAGAGCCACAACTCAAAAGGCTAAGGAGCAAGAAAAGAAGAAGGCAATAGAATAGCAAGGTCTAGCAAAGAAGAAATTAAGAAGAAAATATGTTGCTCAACCTGACTCTGATGAAGAAAAGGCTGAGTCATAAGACACAAGTCAATTTAGAGTGGTAAGTCATGCCACCAAGTCTGATTTAGAGAATATTTGTGATAAAATTAAAGATAATGCAAACTTAAATGGCTTGAAGAACATTGATTTCAGTAAGTTAAGTAGGGAAGAACTAAACATGGTTGAGGAATCAGTCTATACCATGATGGCTAAGTTCAAGAACACCCCACTTGAACTTGATAATTCAAATCCTAAAGATTTATATTCTATTGTTGAAAATAAATGGCATTATTTCCTTAACATAGAAAATGAAATAAGAGAGTCTACATTGGCTCGAGTAATGCCAGAGCTTACAAAAGGACAAGCAACTAAGGCTAACAAGAAGCATGGGAGAAAATTTGCACCCAAATACAGAGCCTTCAACATTCTCCAAAACAACATTGAAGATTTTGTTAATAAATACACTAAGATGTGGTATATGGTTTAACAACTATTAAGCAAGGAGAAAAGGATCCCTTTGCAGAAAAGAATGATGAGGAAGAGGAGGAGAATGACAAAGAAGAAGAAACTAAGAAAGAAAAAAGAGATAACATAGAGGAGGAGACACGACGGGGAAAAGATGAAGTGGCAATAACTAAGGAGCAGCAAATAGAATAGAATGTTTCAGACACACAATTGCCACCTTTGAGCCCTCCATGTGACACCTCTAAACCTGTAGACATAGTAATAGTAAAGGATGTTCCTCACAACTTTGTTAGAACATCAATCCATTGACTATAGAGGATCTTAAAAGATCCTTGACCAATTGACATTACAAGCTCAATTATGCAATAATCTTGTATTGGCCAGTGTAGATGAATTGTAGAAAGCCATAGCTAACTTAACAAAGGATAAGTGAATCCATAAGAACCACCTTTTGTTATCCCTACAGCTACTAATGGACAAACATCAATAGAGACATCTGCAAAGGTTGACTCCATAGTCAAAGTGATGATGATTGAGCACAAGATTAGACTGTAGAGGAGAAAGAGCCTGCAAAGGAACAAAATAGGATAGATGGATACTTCTTCCTCAATTGCACAAACACAAGGTGCACCACCAAAAATAATTCTTATTAATAAAGAAAAATTAGAAGAGGAAAAGAAAAGTCCAAAGGAAAAAGAGTAGGAAGCAATTCAAACATTGGTAAATCTACCAACTACTAGGACTCCTACAAGAATGCTTTAGAAGCTAAGAACTAATGTTAAGCCACTACAAATCTCAACACCAAGCTCGAGCTCCACAAAAGTTGCAAGGGTACTTCACTATGGAGACCCTACATTAAATGAAGAGATAGTCATTCCAAAATATGACTATTACACTATTACATTTGATTAGATAAATCTAATGTACGAGGCATTAGAAAGGAATAAGAAGCAAGAGATACTCAAAAATGAGTATAAAAAAAAGCAAGCATTACATTAGATTAAGGACATCTTCTTAGATGCCTTCAGCTTGCAATCACTTGATAAAACAAAGCCCATTTTGGAGCAACTCTCAAAAATAGTGGACTAGGTGCAAAGTGAAGACCATGACACCAATGCAAAACTAATGGAATGGTAAGAGAAGAAATTTCAAGCAAAGGTCAATGAAAAGCTATCTAGTGAAATAGCACTATCACAGGTAGAGCTGGCAAACAAAATTGAGAAGGTGAAGACACTACTTGAGAATATATTCTCACTGTACACAAAATTATGTGATCCTTCAATCTTAACATAAGAAACCAGCCAAAGAGTAATGAACTTGGAAAGAAATCTAAAAGTATCAGGCATGCAATTGCCAAAATATCTAGGTCAAAGTGAGAAGCACTTTCATACAATGCTTCACACACAGAAGGAACTAGTTGTAGTGATAGCAGAAGAGGCTAATACTAGAGCCAAATTAGTTCAAATACAAGCCACCCTAACCCCTCGCATGGAGATTCTACCAAAGGAACCAGCATATGTAGAAAATATATTGGAGAAAGATCCTAATCTTTCAACTTAGATGGGTTAGTTCACCTTGTAGGACAATAATACAAATCAAATCCCTAGAAGTTATAATACAAAATTGGGATAATGCTCTAAGAATTGTGATAGAAGTAAACAAGACCTTCTTAGAAAAATACTCAGTTAGCATATAGACACTTTGACATATGATGTAGGAGCATCCAGAGGTATAAGGGCAATCTTGTGTCAATCAAAAAAAATTTACTTAGACTTAGTTTATGTTTCATGTGTTTTCATTTTTGGATACCCATTTGGGTCAAATAAAGGTTCCAACTCTCACAATTCCACTATCAATGTTCTAGGATAGAGTATTTGAACACCTTGGGATATGTGTAAATGCCAAAAAAAATAGGAGTATGTAATTAAGCCATCATTTTGGTGAACTAGAAGGTGTAAATTGGCTAGATGATTGTCATTGTAATTTAGAGGATTCTAGAAAAAGAATCAAGTCAAAAGGCCCCACAATTTGAAAGTTATTGCAGTTTTTCAATTTTTGGAGACCTCCTAAGAATGCTTCAAAGTCAGGTTAGGTGCATTAAATGACCTTGAATAGGGCCAAAAAATGGGGGACGAGCAAAGCTGATCCGTGGGCTATAGAGCACTTCGAGAGCTTTCTAGAAATGTAAATAGTTCGTCAATCGGAGCTATGGTTCAAAAGTTATGCCTCCTGAAAGTTCAGTTACCATTTTTGGATTCTTCTAGATTTGTGCAACTTCTAATGTAGCTTCTGGAGCCTTCTATTTGGTCAGTGGATGCCAACTAGCACTTTCTAGAATGTACTCCTAATCCTTAACCCTCCAGGGTCTATTTAAGAACATTTTTGACATTGTAAAAGGCAGTTCGGAGTGGAGTTTGAGAGGAGGTACTAAAAGGAGAAATTATCTCCAGATTATTACTGTTGTAAGCCCTTAGGGCATGTTTTGAAGTCTATTTTCTCTATACTGAATGTAATCGCATATTTACATAGTTAATACAATTTTTTCTTTCCTATTGTGTCCATTCTGTGCTTGGGTTGTGTCCCCATCAAAATAAGTGTCAAAAAGGGGGAGAAATTGTAAAAGAGGGAGATAAATCAAAAGGCCTAAAGGAGACTTAATCTATAAGGGGAGACATGTAAAAGGGGGAGCCAAAAAAAATAGAGTAGAGCAAACAAAGGGGGAGTACAAAGTAGAAAAGAAAAAATAGGGCATATCATAACAAATCAGACAAAGAGTACCATAATGAATCAGCATGAGGAAAATCCAATTAGTGAGATTTTGGATATAAAAAAAGACACATCAACACAAGGGGAGTTGCAACAATTTTAAGGTATATAGTCCTTCACAAAATTTTGAATAGTTTTGAAGTTTTATATATATTTAGAACTGTAATTGTATTATACTTAAGGGAGATAGACTCATCATGCATAGTTAAGTGTTTTTGACACTCGTGTCATAGGGGGAGATTGTTGATCTCAGAATGGTTTTGACAATTGAGTATCAACACACTTAAGCTATTTGCTAAGTTCATGCTGAGCTAGCAACATATGTTGACTATAATATATACAAGTCCCAAGTTGTAATATGTGCTAAGCCAGAAATATAATAAGTTTCGAGTCACTAAGGTGCTGAGAAAATAGACAGTGTCGAGTGAATATATGTGCCAAGTGAACAATAGATGCCAAGCATGTTCAAGTGTTGAGCAAGATAGAATTTTAGTAAGTTTTGAGCAACATAGAATCAACATAAGAGTTTGTACCTTCACAAACTAAGATGTAAACCATTTTGCATGCCAGCTAATGGATAGATCTCAAAGCTTAGAGATAAGATCAAATCTATTTGATTCCTTGTGTAATCAACATGCAACCAATCAAATAATTGGAATGCTAAAGAGGCAAAATGGATAAATCTACGCTATAGATTCATACCTAACCCTAAGTCACAAAATATTTTTAAGGAGATCAAAGCCCCATAATTCATGTGCACTGAATGATGAGAGTGTGATGCATGTGAGTGAAGAATAGGAGTAAAAGGGGTGAAGTGATAAGAGGACATTCAAGGTGACTTAGCAAAGTAGGAGTATTGCACGATCAGTTAGTAGAATAGAGAATCAGCATTATAAGAGCTTCATATCAGATCAGTGAGGATCAGATCAGATAGAACAAGGATCTAAAATTAGTAATATCAAATTGTAAGTGATCAGGTCAATTATTCTATTGTACTCTCTAATAATTGTTGCAGCAAAATGAAATCCTATGGACTTAGATTGGTTTAACAACCATTGTACAAATCCTTTAACAGGGTGGCATTCCAAGTGAATTTCTTATTAATCCTTTAGACATGTGCACTTCTAACAAGGTGTAAAAACCTTTAACAGGGCAAGCCTCTCACAAGGTAGACCATTGCTATTGGTCAAACACTATGACCTTGACAAGTTACATTATTGTTGTAGTAGTAAGTTGTGGGTGTCATCCCCACCCCAGTTTTACCTTCTCATTTTGGAGGGTTCTTGGGTGATCAAATCCAGTGTCAAATGCTTTTCATGCATGCTCTTACTTTCATGTTATTTCAATATTTTCATACATTTATTGATTTAAGTTAAAAAATTTAAAAGTTAAAGTTTAGTACTTCTGATTCAGAGCCCCCCCCCCCCCCCCCTAGAAGTATACTTTCCACTTGTAAATTCCAACACCTACCAGATAAGTCTAATGGAAGTTTAGGAGTGTCCAAGATGGAGTTATCTAATTTTTTATCAAACTTCAAAAAATAAATCATTAATGATGTAGCCACTCAGTTGGACACTAGCCCAAAGAAAGAAAGATGAAGTTGATGCCATGTTGACTGAATACTATCCACATTATAGAGAAAATAAAATGCATTGTAGATGTAAGTTTGTTACAAGTATGGACACACAACCAATGCCAACTGAGTTCAAAGCTATTGATGAAAATGGAGAGGTATTCTATGTCACTCAAAGAAGGCCATGGGCTCAAAGACAAGGTATGCCACAAGATCCTCTTCAAATTTATCATAATAATAATCAATGGAAAAAATTTCAAAATACTAGTTTTAGTGGAAATAATAGTTGGTAACAACCCCAACAGGGTTGGCAGCAACCTCAGCAGGGTTGGAAACAATCCTAGCAAGGTTGGAAGCAACCTCAATAGGGTTGGAAACAATCCCAATAGGGTTGGCAACAATCTTGATACGATTTCCAACAATCCTAGCAGGGTTGGCAACAACCTTAGAATTTGAGTCCCTAATCTAGTCAACCAACCATATTGCCACCAACTTAGCAGAAAGCTCTAATGCCTCCTCCAATAGCCACTAATACTCCTTCCAACAAGACCCAACTACTAGTTCAACCTAACATGAATCCAAACAATATTAAATAGTAGCCTCAACAACAAAGCTATGCCATCTCATTGAATGATATTCACTTAAAAACCTATAATAACTAAAGTTAAGGATCCTCTAATTAAGCATACAGATGAATCAAATCAACATACCTCTTGTATAGAAAAAGAACCTCCATTTTGCCATAGGTTGATAAAACAATGCTAGTCTAAGGAGAACTGTGTAGTCATTGATTTTCTTAATTAGTTGAAACAAATGATAGTAAAAATACCATTGTTGGATGCTATTAAAGAAGTCCCTGCATGTACTAGAGCTATTAAGGAAGATTGTAGTAAGCAGCTAGGAAGGAAGAGGAAAGATCCAAAAACCATTCATGTCTTAGGATAGTTTTCTGGCTTAATGCTGGATAAATTAGTTGTACCCAAGTACTCTGACCCTGGGAGTCTTGTACTTATAGTTACTATTCATGGCATCTAGGTTCAAAATGCTTGAGTTGACCTAGGAGCATCTATTAATATCATGAAAAAGGAGGTATTGTCTCAGTTGCATATTGTTGGCCTCAGAGAGACACCCACCATCCTTCAACTTGTTGATAGCTCTACCATTAAATCAGATGGGATGATAGAAGATGTTATAGTCACCCTAAATTCTTGGGAATATCTGGTTGATTTTATTGTTCTCTCCCCAAAAGCTAGTATGGGAGTATATTCTTTAATCTTAGGGAGATCATGGTTAGCCACTACAGATGCTTATATGTCTTGCTAATATGAGAAGACAACAATGTCCAATGGAGTTCATACCAAGAACCTGATTTTCTACTCCCATGCTCAACCATTGTCACTTGATGACCAAGTGGTTTCGCTAGACCTGGGTGATGATGATTGATGATGATAGGAAGAGAATCATTTAGAGCTGCTCAAGAAGAAGATGAAATCATTTCATCCATTATTCTAAATGAATATGGCATACAATCTCCAATGTTTCCCTCAACTAAATGTATCCTAGAAACTATTATACCATCTTTGAATTCACTACATCATTCAGAAGTTTCACATTGTCTCCATTCATTATTGCTTCATGAGATGGATTCTTATCCCATTTCTCAATTATTCATGGTAGATAAGTTTATTAAGATGAAAATTGGTCTAGGTAAGGAACTAAATGTAAACAATTCCTTACCACACTCCCAACAAGAAGCTATGTTGCAGCTACTAGAGGACAATCAAAGTGCATTTTATTAGGATTACATGGAGATGAAAGGATTAGATCCTATGCTCTGCACTCATAAGATTTATATCAGCTCTAACTTCAAATCTATTAGATAGCCTCAAAGGAGAATTAATCTGATCTTAAAAGATATTGTTAAGAATGAATTGAAAAAACTATTAAGTGTCGATTTTATATACCCCATCTCTGATAGTCAATGGGTTTCACCCTTGGTCATAGTACCCAAGAAGGGAGGAAAATGGCGAGTTTGTGTAGACTAGAGGATGCTTAATTCAACCACTAATAAGAACCATTTTCCATTACCATTTATAGACCAAGTTCTTGACAACTTAGTGAGTAAAAAGTGTTTTTCTTTTCTGGATGGTTTCACTTGTTACAATCAAATTCAAAAGGCCCTAGAAGATCAAGAGAAAATAACTTTTACCTACCCATGAGGAATGTTTGCCTATTCAGTATTACCTTTTGGCTTGTGCAATGCCCCAACCACATTTCAACGAGGTATCATCAATATTTTTTCAGATATTTCTAATGATTATATGGAGATCTATATGGATTATTTCACTATTTATGTTGTTACTTTTAAAGAAGAAGAAAAATTAGAAATAGTAATTAAAAGATATCAAGACTATAACCTATCTTTAAATAGTGAGAAATTTTTTATGATGATGGAGGAAGGGGAAGTCCTAGGCCATTTCATTTCATCAAAGGGCATCCAAGTAGATCCAAAAAAGATTGAAGTTATCAGTACCTTGCTGACACCAGAAAAGTAGAAGGATGTACAAAGTTTTTTAGGACATGTTGGATATTAAAGAAGATTTATTAAAAACTTCAATCAAATTGCAGCACCTCTCAACAACTTGCTCAAAAAGGATTTTGAATTTGTTTTGGATTCTGACTGTGCAGCATCCTTCCTACAGCTTAAGGAAGTTCTTACCACAACACCTATTTTAAGAGGACCCAATTGGGGCTTACCTTTTCACATTCATATGGATGCCTCAGACTATTCTATCAGTGTTTTGCTAGGATAGAAAGTAGAATCTATTGAACATGCCATTTATTTCATCAGTAAGAATTTGTAAGGTACAAAATTTAATTAAACAATCACTAAAAAGGAATTACTTGCAATCATTTATGCTCTTAATAAATTCAAGCATTACATCACTGGATATGAGATATTTTTTCACACAAACCATTTTGTTATAAAATATTTGGTGAACAAACCTGTAATTTCAAGGAGATTGGCTCAATGGCTATTGCTCATGCAAGAATTTGAGATCACTATAGTTGATAAACGTGGTAAGGCCAATGTGGTAGCCAATTTTCTCTCTCAGTTGCATTTCCCTGATGATCTTGTAGCCATTGATGATAGTTTTCTAGATGAGGATCTTTTTCTATTGGCCTCACAAAACCCTTGGTATGCGGATATTGCTAACTACCTCACCATAGGAAAAATGTCAGTATACTTCTTTGCTCAAGCTAGAAAGCTACTAGTAGAAAAGAGCTTTAATTATTCATGGATTGTTGGGTTTATGTTCTATATTTGTCCTAATCAAGTCATGTGTAGGTGTCTAAGAGAAGATGAAACATATGATGTCTTAAAGGCCTATCATGATGAAACCTATGGAGATCACTTTGCAGCCAAAAGAACAGCCTTCAAAATCTTAACAACTGGGTATTGTTGGCCAAGCTTGCATTAGGATACAGCTAGATATACAAAGAAACGTGACAAGTGTCAATGAATGAGAAGACCCACTAAGTCAGATGAAATGCCCTTGTAGCCTCAAGCAGTTGTCACATCCTTTGACAAATGGGGGATTGACTTTGTAGGATCCATTAAGCCTACTTCACAAGGAAAATCCTACATTCTCGTATGAACTAACTATGTAACCAAATGGGAAAAAGCTAAACCCATGAAACACCCAAGGGATATCAAAATGGAAATTTTTTTGTATGAATCCATCTTTACACAGTTGGTATTCCTATACAATTGACATCTGATCAAGGGACTTAGTTTACATCAAATTTGATAATTGCTCTTATGAAGGAGTATACTATTAGGCATGGAAAATCATCACCTTATCATCCTCAGGCTAATGGTAAAGTTAAAGTTACTAATAGCAAGATAAAATCTATTCTCACCAAGACTATAGCACTTCATAGGAAGGACTAGGCAACATGCCTTCCTGAAGCTCTCTAGGCTTCCAGAACCACCTAGAAATCCACAACTAGTTTTACTCTGTTTGAGCATGTTTATGGTAAGTCAGTTGTAATGCCTATTGAATTCAAATATAAAACATTGAAGATTGCCTTGGAGCTCAGGATCGAACTCAATATTTCTCGATAGGACAAAATTCTGAGTTTAAATAATCTTGATGAATGGAGAAAAATTGCATTAAACAATACTAAGCTCATTCAACAACAAAGGAAACAATGGCCTAAAAAGTTTATGAAGAAGAAAATGTTTTTTGTAGGTGATTGGGCATTCCTTTATGACTCAAGATACTAGCATAATCCAAGGAAGTTCCAAATGTGTTGGTTAGGACCCTATGGATTGTTGTTGTATTTCCAAATGGTGCAATTTAGTTACCTACCATTGATCTTGTTCACTTCAAACTACTTGTCAATGGGTCTCATCTCAAGCTCTACCATAAACTAGCCATCTGTGAAGAGTTCCTGCAACAATTCTAGCACAATGAGGATATCATCATTCCTGTAGCCACTGAGTTTAGGTCTTCTACCCTAACTCCTACTAGTTCTTGACTCTAATCAAGACATTCATAATAAACACTTCTTTTTGAAGTACTTTCTTCACATCCATTCCACTTCCACTTTTCTCTCTTCCATCTTACCATTTCATCCCATCACTCTATCAATTATGATGATCATTTTAGAACATCTTTCCTATAGTAGTTGCCAGGTACCTTCCACATAACTCTGCATTTTATTTTATTGTATTCATGCTTTGTTACAATTTTGTATTGTTTATACTTATTATCTCTTTCTTATCCTAGCCTGGTGGGACCCATGCCTTCATTGAGTTGGGGGAGGGAAAATGGATGTTTGATTGTCTTTTTAAAAGCATTTTTCAAAAATCACATATGCCTTCAAAGTGCAGTCAATATCACATGTTGGTGACTTGTCCTCTTGTGATTGTGTCATTATGCAATTAAGAACATTAAAAGTAGTTATTGAACTTATAATGATGATTTGAAACATGTTCAGGTGACAAACTTGTATATAGGATGAAATCATAAAATTTGATGCAAAAGGATATTATGAGATATGGTGCATTTAAATTCTCAAGTACACATCATTTTTTTGAAAAACCAGAGCCAATGTTGTAAGACTTGATTTGCTAAGCTTTGAACATCAGAGTTTTTCCACAATTCAACTATAATCAACCATGGGCAGAGGTATACAGAGGAATGAGCCTATTGATCATCAAGTTCTTTTGGGACATGCAGCCAGTTGCAAAATGTTTAGGAGAAGGGGATGGCTAGATTATTGCCTTAGTTTGAACAAATTTAATGAAGAACTAGCCCTTTAATTTATGACCACCTTAAGAGATGGATTTGCAGTGGTTAAAAGTATAAGAATTTAGTTCTCAGAGGAAGTAATAGCCAAAGTCACTAGGTTGCCACAGGAGGGCTAAAACTAAGAGAAAGAGTTTGACTTGAAGATGGTTAGGGAACAATTCACCATACACCAGGACCCATCATTGGACATTGATAAGAAACAAGGAACTTTGAGGCTATCCTTTCCAAAGGAGTTTATTCAACCTGCTACATTTATCATTTGATATTTCATGTGTAAAGGATGTTACAAATATCTGCATGCCCTACATTTCAAGTTGTTGATTCACCTATGACATGATTGTTGACAGGTAAAAATTCCTAAGTTCTTGCTTAACATTATTAAGAAGCAAGATTCTCTAGTGCGGTCAGGAAGTGATCAGTCAATCTCTTTTCATGGTTTGATAAAATTTATTGTAGAAAGAGAATTAAATAAGCAAGCAATTGGGTCATGGGAGGAATTCTTGTAATTAAAAGAGGTGGACCCTAGGTTGGTTGGCCCTAGAGGCTAGGGTGTAGGATGAAGGGAAAGAACATCTACAGGATTATGTAAAGTTTTCTCTAGAGCTAAAAATGCTCCTAAAACCTCTCCCTCTAGTCTTAAACCAAGCAAGAAATGGATTTACAAGGTTGAACCCTCCATTTCTAGCAAGAATAAAAGCAAAGAGGTAAAAATTGCTAGTGCTCCCAAAGCCCCGTCATCTGTTAAAACTAGGTCTTCCATTGAGAAGGACAAAGGTAAAATTTTAGAACCTAAAGCAGAAAGGCTAGAACAATCAGATGAGGAGAGTAATCCTACTGAACCCTTGCACTCTCAAGAGGAGGAAGACCTACAAAAACCTCCTAAAGAACCCATGGTAGAAACACATGTAAGTAAGCAGAAATGAAAGAATTCCCATGCTTGTCAACACCACCCACAAGGTGAAGTGCAAGACTCTTTGAGAGTAGGGTTTTGGAGGCCTCTATTACCATAATTACCTCTAAATTTTTTGAAAGTGAAGAGGAGTTCTCTCCAAGGGAAAAACTGCTGCAAACTTAAGCCAGTAAAAATGAGAGCAAAACCCAGAATCTGCCACCTAAAGTTGAGTGTAGTATTAACTATGTGCTTATCAAAAGCAATAAGAAATCTGATGAGATTGAAATGTTTGAGGAATTTGAAGAAAACCCTACTATGCAAGACATTAGTAAAAAAAAAATTAGAACTCCCTTCAAAGAATTATCTAGAATTTACACCTGAAATTGTTACAGAAGTCTTAGAAAAACTACATCAAGAAGGGTTAGACACATTACCTATAGTAGCCATAGAATCTAGTAAGGAAGAAAAAGAGAAAATAGTTGTTTTCATAAGAAAAAGAAGGTGTTCCACACTATAGAATGTCAACAAAATGCATCATTTGGTGCTTGAATGGATAGACCTCTTTCATCGTGAGCCATTGCCACCACTAGATTTATCCACACTTTTATCTACAGGAATTAATTTGTTTCAACAATTATTATGGGAAAGAGCTCAATAGAACTTGGAGACAAGGAAATTAAAATGTGCTATTGATGAGGAAAGCTGGTAGTTGAAACAAAGTTTAGATCAAAATGAAGTTCTAAAGAGAAGAATTGAGTAAATTACAGGATTGATTCCTAAGTTAATGGAACATAGGTCGCCATCACTAGTATATGCTATGTTTCTTAAAGAACAATTCACAAATTATAAGTGAATTAGAATTGTAGAAGTTCTTAACCCCTCTATCTCTACCCCACATGAATTTTATGATGCATTTCAATCTATTCCTATGGCCTTGAAAAATTTACTATGTGAATTGTATCTTCACAATTTGACAGTGCCTAATGACATTGAATGGAACCCAATCTAGTACGTAGGGGATGTGCAGTCAAGGGAAGCAATGTCATGGATGCAAATTAAAATAAGTAAAGAAAATCAAGCTACACCCTATAGGGAAAGTGAGATGACAGCACCCTTGTTCATGAGGCTAGAAGTCCAACATTCTAGATGAACATATTTCGATTAGATTTCTATTTTGGACAATCCTACAGGATGTGGTAAGGTGAGTATAGTCAGAGAATGGGCTTTTACAGACTAGAAACAAGATTTATCTTAGAATGTTGAAACAATAATCATTGACTCAAGGCAATGATGGGTTAGAATGCCACATGATTTAGAAATAAGAGAAACCCACTCTCTACAAAAGTTGACTCTTGCTATAATAAGGATTCCTTGGTATATCGACTTGGGGAGAAATCAATGAAAACATTGATTAACATTAGGGTATCAACCCCCAATTCTCTTGTAGCCACTACTAGTAGTAAATGACAATGCAAAAGATCATGACATGACTACTAAAGTTCAGTGCTGGAAGAGGCTCAAATTAAATTATGGTTACATTGACTACATGAGGAATGAGTTGGGTGAAAGGGCACCTAGTGACTAGAGAGTATGGGCCAAGATCTTGAACTCCATGATTGTTGGGGACCAGCAATAGTTTAGTTGGGGGGAATGATGAGCCTCTAAAAGGCCATTATTTTGAGAACCCTTTATCTTGTTTTTTAACAGTTATCTTGCAAGAAACATTTTATGACTCTATGGTTTAAGAAAAAGAACTTATGTTTTATGAATATGCTATCTATATGTTGAGACATGAAGATTGAAGTATAGATTGATCAATTATGGTGTGTTTGCTTGAATCTATGGTTTTTTATGGTTTAATGAAGGATATTACATGTTGATAAATATTTCTTCATCCATGCTATGTTTGGGTAGCTTCCTTCCTATAGCCGTAGGATTTGCAAGAGTGATAATTTGAACATTATACCTTTTCTAATATTGATGATGAAATGAATGCATGTATGTAGAAGTTTGTGTTTACTACTTTACAGGTGTTGTCGTGCATATTGAAGACAACATTTTAGAGTTGAGTCAAAGCCAACTAGATGATTGATGAATCACCACATAAGAAGATCATGGTGTGAATGTTGTTATGACGATGCACAAAGATAGCTTCCTCAACCTACTATAATCTTGAGAGAGTTAAGATGTAGTTAATAGTGTTTATGTTGTAAATTTTATGATTTGTAATTGATCCTCATTGATGGAGTGATTATAGGAGTAGGAAGTTGTTGAATTTTTCCTTTAAATAATTTTCGCTATAACCTTAAAAAGGGATTTTTGATATTTTCCCGGTTTGACCAAAAGGAAATAGAGTAGATTGTTCTATTTAGTAGAGTAGAATCTTTTTTTCAAATGTAACTTCTTATTAGGAATGAATAGAATATAGAGTTCAAGTTTCCACCTTAAGACTTGATTATTTACTGTTTTGATTATGTAAAACTAGGTTTTAAAGGACCTGAAATCTTACGTCATCAGAGTATTAAGAAAGTATCATGAAAAGAGAACAAACAAACAACATGAAATAGACCTCAGAAAACAAAAAGAGTTCACAGACAACATTGCTAGAAAAGACTACAAAAGACCAGCAAAGGAACAACAACCGACCAGCTAAGGAGTATTAATCAGATGCACAGCCTAGTCCACCAGAGAATGCATAGTCTCAGCAGCAACATTCACCTCATCCTTCTTAGTGGTTTCCTCCATCTTCTTTGAATTGGCTCGAGTACGCTTGCTAGGACCTTGAGAGTCTGCCCCCAAGGGAGAAACCTAACTTTTATCTGCCTCATTCTTTTTTAGGAAGTTGGTCATGCTATCCCCCAATTGTCTAAGTTGTTTATCCATGTTACCCAGCCTGGTTTCAAATTTAGACACCTCCCCCTGGATACTACTAATGTCCTTGTCCATCACCTTCTGCTTGGCTTCCCAAATAGGGATCTTATGCATCAAATTTTTCACTTCTTTTGCATTACCTATGACCTACGAGAGCTTGTCAATATGCTGACCTAATGTTCTTTCCCCTCTAGCTATCTTGCTAAGATGCTTCATTTCTTTGTTCAACAGCACCATTTTATGTTTGAGAATGTCAATGTCCTTTATTATAGAACTAGGGTTACCAAATAAGCCTTTGGTGGGCCTAATTCCACCACCAACACAATCACCTTTGTCAGATTTGGACCTCTGTTCACCATCATCAAAAAAGTTGGAAGCCTCAATCCTTGTTTTCACATTCTTGTTTTCTTGTCGTCGTAAAGACATTCTTTTTCTTTCAAATGATTAGCAAGGGGCTCATCATCTAACAGAGGAGAAACCCTCTCATCAATACTTCCTTTGCCCTTCCCTTTTCTAAATCCCCTATTTTTTGCATTTTCTCTAACAATTTCATCAACAAAATCACTTTCCCTTTCCCGATCAGAATCATCCTTCTCAACACTCTATTTTTTCTTTTTAGTGCTACCACCTAAACCTCTTTTAGGACTAATCAGACCCCCTTCTACCTATCCTATGTCTCAGAGTCATAGCCCTTATCCTAAATACTTCCTTTCATATCTTGATCTTCCCCTTCAGGATTTTTTTAGATTTTAGTACATTCATAATCAAAACCATTAATTCTTCATGACAAACATGTTCACCAGTCATATCACACTAAATAGCTAGAGTAGAATTGGAGAGAGATTGCAACAAGTGTGAAGGAAAATTTACCCTAATGTCATGACGAAAATGATTTTCCAACACAAAATGGTAACCATTCAATTTTGTATATCTTTCATCCAAAGTCAAATATTCCATAATAACATAGAACACAAACCGCCACGGACGAGACACAGAAGCTAGGTTAAAATAAGAAGTACCTATTTTAACCTATCGATTTCTTTCCTATTTGGTCTCAGCAAAGTCATCAATCGCCTTATCCGAGATCTTCCTGTCCTTGTAGAAATTCATCCCATCCAACTCCAAACCCGTAGCCTCCGTAATGATTTCTTTCATAACCTCCAGCCTCTGGTTCCCGACCATGACAGAACCATCCTTCCAAGATTTCACAAATTGGTGTGTAATAGCTGGGTTATTACCTTTGAGTCTCTCCATATAACCAATAAAATTTCCCCACCTAAGGATATCCCACACCTCAGTTTTCTTCTTCCAATCCATGTAGCTAGGTGGTTCGACCCATTTCCTCTTACCTCCCATGATCTCTGCAACAAAAGAACTAGTTTGCACCCACTGAAAGGCCCCAAAAACTCTGTGAATACCACTACCTGAGCACAGATAGAAAGAGGCAACCCATAAACCATGTGCTCAACCCACATTTGTAAAAATCATTGCCCATGTCACTCTAAAGGAGTTAAAATCATAATTCTCTGACAACATCATAATTAAAGGATTTTTGCTGGGATTTCCATATGTCCTACTTAACATGCTCGCGACCATCAATAGGAAAAGTGTCATATGAATCCCATATGATTTTTTTATCATTACAACACACCACATTGGATGCCACATCAGCTAAACCATTAGCTTCCCTATAATTATGGCATATAATGCAATTTTGAAAGGAGTTAATAATATGACCATCCTTAGACATAATATTACTAATGGTCCATGAAAGTGGATAAAAAAATTTTAAGCAGTTTATAATATTGAGGGAATCACTTTGAATCCAAATGTTCTTCAAGTTTAGATCTTTAGCATAAATAAGACCATAAAGTGCAGCAGAGGCTTTAGCAACATGATTGGTTTGACAACCCAAAGGTATTGCCATACCACCAACAAAGTCTCCGTTAGAATTTCTAATCATCACTCCACAACTAGCAATGCCTGGGTTCCCTTTGGAGGCCCCATCAAAGTTAATTTTGAACCAATTAGTTAGAGGGAAATCCCATCTAGCACTTTCCCTAGGGTTGGGATCTTTAGTATTCAAAATCATATTCCTGATATTCCAGTTATTCATCACCCCAGCATCCCATTCATTAAAAAGTTGTTGTCATTTACATCAAATTTTGACATTTTCATGCAAAAGGACCTTGATTTTATGGAAAAGCTGAGTAGGATTGGATTCCAACCCTCTAAAGATTCTTTCATTACATTCCTTCCATATACCCCAGCAATGATAAGGAAGAATAAGTTCCCACAATTTGATAATTAAAGTATTCTTGGACAAAGCTCTCAAAGAAGAAAAGAACAGCTGGATGGTAGCATGGGATACCCAGTCCATGTTCATCAAACTCCAAATAAAATCCCACACCTGCTTAGTAAAGGAGCAATGGAGCATAATATCATCCACTGATTCCCCATCATTTTTGTAGAGGACACATCGATTGACAATGAAAAACCCCCTCTTCTTTAGATTGTCAAGAGTTAAAATTTTGTTTTGCAAATGAATCCAAAAATATATATTAACATTAGGAGTCATACCTTTCACCCAAGCCGTAGCCCAGCAAGGTACATCATGATCCTCAAAAGAATTAGTGTAGGTAGACAAAATGGAGTATTCTCTACTAGGATCATCTTTCCAAATCAGAACATCCTCTTCATGATTCAAAGAACAAGCATTGAGGCATTTAGCAAGCTCCACCAAATTTAGGTCCACCCTAAGAAGATTGACCCACATATCATTATTCCAATAATCACTAACCAAAATACCAAACTGATTCTTGCACTGCACCATAAACCCATTCCATCTAGGGTCATCACAAAGGGGGTGATCCAAAATCCAAATGTCTTCCCAAAAAAGGACTTTCAATCCGTTGCCAACCTTCCATTTAACTCCTTTCCTTAATATATGTTTAAATTTTTTAGCATTCTTCCATATCTAAGATCCCCCTTGATCAGCATTAGAGAAAAGGAAATGCTAAAAATCAAAGTTATCCAAATTGTATTTATCCGCCCAAATGTTCCTCCATTCCCCCTCTTCCTTATGCCATCTCCAAAGAAGTTTATCCAGTAAATATTCATTCATAGTAAAAATACTTCATAGCCCAAGCCCACCTTTCCCCTTAGGGATACAAACATTCTCCCAAGCAATAAGAGGGAGTCTCTTTTAAGACTCCATACCAGTCCATAAAAAGGTCTTCTAAATTTTCTCAACAGCAAGAGCAAACTTTCTTCGAATCTCAAAGACACTCAAGGCATAAAGTGGAGCACTTTGAAGAATACATTTCAAAACAATCACCTTCCCAGCCTGACTGAGGAGAGAACCCTTCCAGCCAAAAAGTTTGACATGAATCTTATCAATCAAAGAATTCCAAAAGCTGTTAGGAGGGGATAAGCCCATAGGTAACCCCAAATAAGTGTCTGGCAAAGAACCACTCTCACACCCAATAATCCTTTTAATCTTTAATTGTCTAGCTTCACTAACATTGATAAAGTAAATCACACTTTTATTCCAATTAATTATCTGGCTAGTAGCATCTCCATAGTCAGTCAAAGCCCTCTTAATATGCCTTGCATTATGCACTGAGGCCTCCCCCATGACAAGAGAATCATCCACAAATTTTTGATGCAAGCAAACTAGAGGTGAGGAAGATGGACTAAGACCCACAAAGTCTCCTTTGACAACCATATTATTAACATATCTTCCCAAGCACTCAACCAAGATAATAAAAAGAATAGGAGAAATAAGGTCTCCTTATCTAAGGCCCCTAGGAGCCTTAAAAAAGGGGGAAGGGGAGCCATTAACAAGCATAGAGAAGGAAGCCAAAGAAATTAACATAAAAATAAGATCCCTAAATCTCTTATTAAAGCCAAAAGCTTCCAACCCCCTTAGAAGGAAGTTCTAGTCAACTCTATCATATGCTTTAGAAAGGTCAAGCTTAAGAAGAAACCCTCCCTTCTTAGAAACCACAAGAGAATGAATATTTTAATAAACGGATGTAATGGAATCCAAAATTTGTCTGCCTGGAACAACACCATTTTGCTGTCTAGAAATAATAACTGGAAGAATAGAGAGAATTCTAAGAGTCAAACTTTGGAGATGATCTTATAAAAAGAATTACATAAACTGATAGGCCTAAACTGATCCATACAATCAACACTTGGCTTCTTAGGAATAAGAGCAATAAAAGTACCATTAAGCTCTCTTAGGAGGTTTCTTGAGCCAAAAAATTCCTTAACCCCATTACAAACATTAGATCCAATAATATGCTAGAATTTATGAAAAAATAAGAGAGAAAACCCATTAGGACCTGGGGTCTTATCGCCTTCAAAAGAGAAAATAGCTTTAGAAATCTCTTCCATAGAAGGTATGGATGAAAGAAAAGAATTCTAGGCTACAAAGATGCATGAAGGAATACAGTCCAGGAAAAAATTTTGCTTGTCCGCATTGAGGACAGGGTTACATTGCAGCAAGCTGGAAAAGAACAACATGGCCTCCCTTTTAATAACATCTTCATTATCAATCAATCTGTCATCCGTCTTAATTTTGGAAATACTATTAGCCATCCTATTCTTGAGAATAGTATATGAAAGAAGTTGGTATTCCTGTCACCTTCTTTAAGAAAAACCTTTCAGGATCGCTGTCTCCAGAACATTTCGTCCTTAGTAATAATATCATGAAGTTCAACCAACTTATCACTCTCCTCTTCCCTAGATACCAACTCATAAACATCATCTTGAATCTTGTCTTGAATGTCTTTGAGTTCCTCCACAATCTTGTTTTTGTTCTCAAAAATGTTACCAAAGGTGGTTTTATTCCAGATTTTGATGTTTTTCTTAACATTTTTCAATTTAGCTACCACTCTAAACAAAGCAGTACCCTCAACATTAATGTTCCACCACTCCTGAATGAGACTCTCCAAATTAGGATGTAGGATCCACATTTTTTCAAATCTGAAGGGGAAATTCTTCTTGAAGAAGCATTGATCAGCAGAGAAGAAAATAGGATAGTGATCCGACCCAAACCTAAACTGGGCACTGAGGGAACATTTATAATTCAAAATCCACTCATTGCTAATAAGAGCCTGATCCAATCTAACCTAACTAAGATCCTTACCTATTCTCCTATTCGTCCAGGTATACTCAATCCCATGTAACTCAATGTCATGAAGCATATGAGAGTCAATAAAATGCATAAGATCTAATCTATTATCTAGATTGGTCTGATTACCTCCCCATTTTTTAGAATCCTTTAAGGGGGTATTAAAATCTCCAATCACTAGCCACTTATCCTTAGCAAAAAACTTTCTTTGAAAAAAAATTTCTTCCCACAAAGCCTTCCTTCCCCATTTGGTATTGAGGGCATAAACATTACTCAGAACTCAACTAAAGTTATCTTTTGTATTAACAAAATGCACATTCATCATATTTCTACTATGATAGATGAGATCCCCCTGAATCCATTTATTATTCCAAAAAATAGCCAAGCCTCCAAAAGCTCCATCAAATTCACTACCAACAATCTTTCCCCCCTTAAAAATAGAAAGACCTTCCACCTTCTCCTATAGCATCTTAGTTTCTTGGATAACAAAAATGTCAGGTCTATTATCCCTAAACATGTTCCTTAAAACATCCTGTTTATGAGGATTATTTAACCCTCTTATATTCCATGAAACGATCTTCATAATTTAACAAAATGTTTGGAGTTAAGGATAGTTCTCTGACTACCATCTACAATGTTCTTAATAGCCTCCACTATTCTTATAATCTAATTCAAATGTCTACCAACAGGAGAAGGAGAATACCCAACATCACCATTCTTGGCAATGGCTCCACCTTTCTCAGACTAACCAGACTTACCTTTAATAGGTTTCGAATCAACTTTGGAACCCTTCTTGTTTCTTTTCACTGGGGCAGTATCCTTGTCTTCTTTTTTATTATTTTTCTTCCTACCCTTAGAAAAAATTTCAACACTTGTCCAGTTAGCCTCTGAATTATCCTTTTCCAAAATTGCTTCCTCAACATGGGAGATAGTGAGGATATCCTCAACAACTCCACTAACAAAGGAATTATTCTTTAGCACATGAACCCGAGCAGAAGAAATAGAAATCTAATTCTCCATGGAAAGACTATTTGAAGCTTCCTGATTCCTCTTCAAACAAACAATCTCAGGGATAGCCAAGGGAACCTAAGAAGGGGAAGTCCCCTCAGTCACCATCAATGGTGAGTCCTTATTAAGCTCCATCAAGGGGGAAACTAGACCAGTATTCTCCCCAACAGTCTTTTTCAGGTCAATAATCTTTCTAGCCTCCTTAGAGACATATATTCATGCTGAAAGATCAAATTCAGGGGCACCTTCTATTCCAATCATAGAGCAACTATCATTTTGGGTTTGGTCCTTTGGATGAACAGGCCCCTCGGCTATAACCACCATATCTTTAGATAGGTCTTTCTTAACCCAAAGTTTCTTTTTCTTCTTTGCATTCTTTTTAGATTTTTTTTTCAAAGACAGGCATTGCTTTGCCCAATGGCCCACTTTCTTGCAATGGTAGAAAGCGAAAGGGATTGATTCATACTCTATCCTTTGGTCCCAAACACCTAGTCTTGATTTTAGTACAATGGATTTTGGAAGATCCACCCCACAGTAAACCCCAACACAAAATTGGGCATAGTTTAGTCTCCTCCTTGAAACCATCACCGGATCTAAAGTGAGGAGTTCTCCAAAAGTATTGGCAATACCCTTGAAAATATCTTCCACCCAAAACTCAAGAGAGAGACCCTGAAGCTTAACCCACACTGAGGCTTGAATAGTTGAATCATCTAGAGAGTAAAATTTGGAGCCCATTTATGTAGCATCATGGTATGCTTCCCCATAACCCAAGGGCTACAACATAGGATATCTCTCTTATCCTCATCACAAGAGAAACAAAAAGATAGACAGCCCTTGGCCACAGCAAAGATGTCCACTTGACCCTTTAAACACCATTTTCTCTGGACAAAAGCCTGCATGTCTTCAATATTTGGTCATGCTCCAATAAAGCGCTCAACCAAGGTGGAATCCATACAAGAAATATTTCTATCTATGATCTGATTAGGAATTTCAATGGAGAACTTACCTATATCCTTCACAGAGATATCTTTGACTGGCAAGAAAGAAAACTTTCCAATGGGTCGAATCCCAAACAAACTAGACCATTTTTTATTCTATTTGGGTCCCCTGCCCATCTATTTGGGTCCCCCACCCGCATCTGCCAAGGACTTTCCATCATCATCATCTCTAGAAACACCATCCCCAGATTTGAAGGTGAATCCCCAGACCGCTCGCTAGGTACAGAGGAATTCAAAATTTAGTTCCTGCCTAAACTCTATCTGCTCCCACTTCCACTCACGATCTCCTCTTGATTATTTTCTGTTCACTCATCCAAGGGGGCCCACTTGGTGAGTGAACTAATTTGTTAGAACATATTTCCTTTATTATTTTATTTCCTTGCAAAGTAGACTTTTGTTGTTCCTACAGCCATTGATAACAGAATCATTAAATTCTTCCTGCAGCGTAGGTGTTTAAATAGATTTATTGTTTGCAGCATTACTCTAAGATTTAAAGCAAATGTTGTTTCAGTTCCAAGCTTAGTTTTCTTCAGCATTCCTTTTTTCTTGTAGTTCTAATGACTTAAAGAGGAATCAAAGCATATACTTTTTAGCCACCCTCTTAATCTTACGCTCTCAGGTTGACAAATAAAATGAAGTCAGTATGTTATTCTTAGGAACATACATGATTATGTCTAGTCATGGAGTCAATGTAAGAGGATTTCCAATCCTTTATTGCTAAGGTATTTAGTGGATTGACCATAGAGCATCATTTTTTCATTCTTTGTTTGATTAATTTCATTGACCTGGTCGATCACCAACTGTGAATCCCCAAAGATGTTCATTTTGTCTACCCTTCATTCAACAACAATCTTTGTCCCATTGATTAAGGCTTCATATTTATCAATATTTTTTTTTAAAAGGAAAAGAATCTTTTATGCCTTAGGCAAAGAGTAATGTTGTAGGGTGATGAATAGTATTTCAACACCATATCCTTGTGTGAATGATCTGTCAAAGAACATAATCCATTTTTAGTGTGTCAATAGTAGAATGGACTCATCAAGAAATTTAACGTTTAGTGTTTGGTGACTTTGTAATGGTTCTTATTCTAGTTGATCAGTGATCGCTTGTCCCTTGATGTCTTTTTATTCCACATACTCAATATCAAGCTCAATCAGTATTATGACCCATTTTGCCAATTTTCATGTCAAAGTAGCTTTTCTTAGTAAATACTTTCATGGTTGCAATCAACCTTGTAGTGTGGGAAATTATGTAGTGTCTTGGCTTCTAGGAAGCAAAAACAACTACCAAGAAAACTTTCTCAATGATGTTGTAATTCATCTCATATGAGACCAATGTATTATTGATATAGTAAATAGTTCATTGCTTGTTATTGTGATCTTCTTGAACTAGTAAGACACCTAGGGATGAGTCCATTACAAATATATACAAAATAAGTAGCTTCCCATGAATGGGAGCCACTAGTATAGATGGATTAGCAAGATACTACTTGATTTGTGTTAATCTTTGATCACATTTTGTGTTCTAGTTGTATTTCACACCCTTGTGTAGAGACTGACTAACAGGATGTGATTTATCTACTAATTATGATACAAAGTGGAAAATAGACTAAAGTATGCCCTATAACCCTCTCATATCACTCATGTTTTGAGGTCGAGGCATCTCCATAATAACTTGGACCTTTTCAAGATCCACTTCTATGCCTTTTGCAAAAATAATTTACCCCAATAATTTTCTTAAGGTGACACCAAAAGCACACTTCTTGGGATTCAATATGAGACTAAATTTTTCAATATGATTGAAAAGATGCCCCAAGTACAATAGATGAGTACTTCTCTACACGCTCTTAGCCAAAGTATCATCAACATAATCTTTTATTGTTTTGTGCACCATATCATTGAATATTGTTGTGACCACTCATTGGTATGTTGTGCAAGCATTTTTTTAGCCAAATGGCATTATGTTTGAGTAAAACATCCCCCATGCATAGGTGAAGGCTATCTTTTCTTGGTCTTCTAGCACAATCTTAATTTGGTTATAGCTAGAGAAACTATCCATTAGAGAGTACATTTCATACCCAATTTTCATGTCCACTATCATATAAATTTTAAGGAGAAAAAAATCATCCTTATGGCATGTTTTTTTAAGATCCTAGAAATAAATGTGGACCCTAATAGATTTATCATGTTTTGAGACTAGAACTATGTTTGATATCCATTCAGCATAATCAGTGTCTCAAATGAAACCAACTTTCAGTAGTTTTTCCAATTCATTTTTGATGAGAAGTGCCACATGGGGGTGCATCTTTCAGAGTTATTTTTTAATAAGTTTCACCCTTAGTGCAATGGATAAATGATGTATAATGATAGCATGATCTAAAGTTTGTATATCTAAGTATGTCCATGCAAAGTTGATCTTCTTTTCTTGGAAGAACAGATAAACTTTTATTTTTCCTTGGTAGATAATGATTATGCAAGATGTATGATATGTCGATGTTCTTCAGTACACAAATTTAATGGTTGTGTTGGTTCTATCAGCACTGATGATCATTACTAAAAGTGACTCAAAAGTGCATCAAATATCCCATCCTTAGGCACCTCAAAGAGGTTTTCACCTTTGGATACATCTTTTCTTTTTTACTATTTTAGGTGTTGATAATACCACAAATTGGTTTTCACCATCAAAGTGTCTATTCTTTTGTCTTTTGATTATATGACTGATATATTTGATGTCAGCTTCAATCATGTTGACACTATGTTCATTGGTGGAAGAAATTACTGGTTTGACAGTGTGTAGGTAGAAAGCAAGAGAGTAGTTATTATGGAACATGGGGACTTTTCTAGATGTAGTGTTTAAGTTCCAGTCTATTAGCTCAAGATAAGTGAGTGAAAGAGAAGTGGCAGGTTAAAGTGTGTTCATAGTATAGTCATCAAATACAAAAAAAAGTAAGTTGAGACCTAGAGCAATTTTCTCTAGAGGTATGTTTGAATTCCTCTGAGTATTTACGATATCAACTAAAGACATGTCAACATTAGTCAAGTCAAACTCATTAGACCAAACCCTACATTGCTCTCCTATTTCAAGTTGGTTTTCATATGTGCGAACTTTTTCCAAATCTTTATCAAAAGTTGCATCTAAGAGGGCATCAAATTCATACTCTCGAGAGGTAGTGCTCCATGGAGTTAAATTGAAGTATTCCCCAATAGTCATGGGTATCTATTCTCTACTTTTAGTGTCATCTTCATTTTTCCCAATTCTAGACTCACCTTGTTCCAATTGAGTTAGAGGAGTATCAGTAGAATTAATATTAGTTTTAGCAATACTGACATGAGGTACAAAGTCATTGGGATTTATAAAGAGAAAAGTGAGATCTAGTGGAATAAGATAAGGAGAATTATCCTCACCATCATAACTTTCCTCTTGATTGTCAAACTCAACATGATATTCATGTTTGGATGAACTTTCAAATTCTACCACAAATTTTTTGATTCCCAAATGAAAGGGGACTTTCTTAAAGCCTAGGCCTGTAGTGTCACAAGGCAATCTAGATGTAGCTTTTATTGGATTGATCAGTCCTTTATTGCTATATCCTATTGTACCATTATCTTTTTAGCCAAGTTGTTTCATCATTTTGAGACATTGTTCATATTTCTCAGGAGTTATTTGACAAGATTAGACTGTGAGATTAGTTGAGACCACTTCCTTATATAGCCAAGAAGCAATGGCTCTATTTTCCTCTTCATCTTCTAAAGGTATGGTGGCCTATACAAAAGTGTCATTGTAGATAGTCTTAGGTGATCAACATATGGTCTTTTACTTTTAGACAGTCACACATAGTGACAAAAACATACAGGAAGAGATGTCAGAGATAACATTAGTTCAATTTGATATTCCCCTATGCCAATTTCTTTCATTTTGAGTCTTTTCCATTTTTTTAATCTTGTCAACATTATTGTCAGCAGACTCTCTATTGGTTAGAATAAAATTGTTAGTAGACTTGAGCATGTTACAAGTGTGGATAGTGTTGGCAGGTATGGTTACCTTTTCCCCTTGGAACAAGAATTTTACACATTGATGATATGTTGAAGATACTAATTGAATCTCATGAATCCAAGACCTTCCTAACAATCTGTTATATGCCAGAGGAATATCAAGGACTTGACAGATGACATCTCGTTCTATAGGTCCTACTCTTATAGGAATCATAACAATACCCTTGGATTTCCATTCAGCTTCATCATATGCCTTGATGGTAATCTTTTTATAAGGATCAATTCACTATTCATCATAGACCAATTGTGTAAGAAAACTGATGGAACAGATGTTAAGACCAGCAATATTGTCTTTAAGCCATGGTAGATAAGTTTCTAATGGATCATGGCTTCCATATGCAGCGGTTGGTTGTGAGGATGACTCAAAGAATTATCATTCTCTTCAAAGAAGGACAAGTAATGAGATGAAGTCAAGTGACCTACCATAGATTGAAATTGATCAAGATCAAGATCCTTAGATATGCTAGTATCAACAAGAACTTTATCAAGAATCTTCCTGGGAGAAGGCAATATTTTTAAGCAATTCAAAAATGGTTATCTAAGCATTAGTACATTGTAGCTATTCAAGTATGATATAGTTTGCAATAGTAGAAGATGTTGCAATTTTTGTGTTCTTACTTGTTGGACCAATACTAGTCTTGTCTTTGAGTTTTTCAATTTTAAAAGCAGAAGGCACATGGCTTTTGAGTACTATCTTAGCACGATATTATGTCATAGCATTAGCACAGAACTATGATTTTCCTTTATCAAATTCAAGAAATGTGGCACCTCTCAAGATGAATGGATTCTTTGGTTTTAAATTGTCTCTTTTCCCTTTGATTGTGATCACATCACAATATTTAGAGTCTAACGGTTCAACCATAATGATTATGTTGTGATCATTGGTATATCTATAGTTGACCTTGTTGTTGTTTGTCAGATTAGAATTTTATCGCTTTCATATGGAGGAAAGGGTTCTTTGAAAGCTTTATGATCTAATTTTTTGTTATGTTCTCTCACAAATACATCCCCATCATCAATGAGGTCTTAGATCTTATGTAGCAGAATAATGCAGTTGTTGGTTTTATGACCTTTGTTTTGGTAGTATCCATAGAATGTGTTTTCTTTCCATCATTTAGGTCTTTCTTGTGGATCATATGGACAAGAATTTTCTATAGGAGTGAGAATCATATTTTGTAGAAGAGTCTCATAGACCAGTTCAAGAGGTTCACTCAAAGGTTTGTACTCACCTTTGGGTCTAAAAGCCCAAGGTGTGCTTTTAGCATTGTTTGTAGATATTCTAGTGTCTATTGTAGGTTTCTCAATGAATTTGGCCATGTGTATATTGTCTATGATAGTGAAATTTTCCTTAGGAGGCTTAGGAATGATATTGTCCACAACTCCATCATGTACCACATCTAATTTTTTGTTAATGTATTTGCACTTGTCTTTGCTAGAGTTGAACCCATGTTTATTGTCTTTTAGGAGGGTAAATCCCCTTTCTTAACCATGAATTTCATTGTGTGGATACTTTGTGTGATCATATCTTCAAAGGTATATGGTCCTTGAAGCTATAGTTTGTATCCAAAATCTAGTAAGAGGTTATCCATGAATATATCAAGTTTCTCATTTTCAGGTATCTTGCATAATTACTTGGTTTATAGTTGTCTCCATCTCTAAAGAAATGTTAAGAAAGGTTTTCCAACTCTCTATTTGAGGTTACAAAGATCTCTTATGTTAACTAGATGTTGGATGTTGTGTGAGTATTTTTGTATGAACATGTTGGAAGTTTCATCAAAAAAATTAATCCCAGTGGGTAATCATGAGAACCACTCCATAGCTTGACCACCTAGACTACATGGAAGCAAGTGCATAAGGTATGTGTAATCATGTATGAACTCCATGGATATGGCACCAAACTCCCTCAAGTAATCTTTGGAATCCAATGTACCCATGTAATTGTCATATTTAGGTAGTTCAACTCCTCTAGGAAAAGGAGGCATGTAAAGATTCTTGTCAAAAGGAAATGGACAAATAGCATCCAATGTCTATTGATCAGTGGGTTTGTCCTTTTCTTTCATCATTTGAATCAATTTCTCTTGCATGGCTTGGATTTTTTTTGTAGTTTAGAGGTTTTAGATTCTTCCTCTTTGATGACAATAGTTTCAACATTAAATTTTGGTGGTATATTATCTCTTTCTTGAGCTAGTTTGAGGGAATATTTCTCTTTCTCTTCACTGAGAAATATTTCCATCATCTTTTGGAAGCTTTTATCTTTGCAACAATTTTTTATGTCTTCTAGGGGTATTTATTTAATATCCCCATAACTGTTTGTATAGGTGTAGTGACCTTTGAAGTTTTTATTTCTTTGGTATTCATCTTTGTTTTCTCCTCTACTATCTTCACTAGGTTCTTAGTCTTGGTCTATCATCCTATCAGTATGTAATTTTTTAGTTTGTAGAGGTCTAGAATGTATAGGTGTCTTGTATAAAGGTTTAGTGTTTTTATTTGTAAATGTAGGTGTTATGTCTGTGTTATCAAATTCAAGTTTAGGAGATGATCCCTTGGTGTTTGGATGTCCCTAAAATAATAGATTCCTAATTTGATGCAAGTTTATGGAAAAGGCCCATCTTCCACAAGAATGGACAATAGGGGAAAGAGATCAATATGATCCTTCCTTAAATATAACAAGTGAAGGATACTGCAAGGATCCTCCATTGCACTTAGACTATGTATAGAACTGGGAACATCCTCTACCATGATTCCTACCTCTATCTCTACCCCTTCTAGGTCAATGGGAATGAAACACATTTCCACTTCTACTTGTAGAAGTCATAGACAACAACATATGACGAGGTTTGGATAAGGACCACACTAAGAAATTCATCTCAAAGTAGATATGTGATAGTAAGAGTGATGTATACCAGGGTAAAGTAGTTAGGGAAGTGGCTAGAATAGTCAAGATATTAGACTATCATGACAACAAGGTGTGACAAAAAAGTAGAACAAATGGGATAACAGAGTGATGAGAATAGTTGGTACATGGATCACAAGTCTCTAACCAAGTAAAGTTGTCTAAGTTTTAGAATATTGTAGAAAGAGAAGTGTATTGGTGTTCCTAAACAAAGACCAAATTTGGATAGAGTTTTGACAAGAAAATTATGAATAGCTCATAGTTTTTAATAATTTCTAGTAGACTCGCACAAGGAAATTCTCCCTGATGTGAGTTTGTGACACAAGTCATGTGAGATAATGCCTTCTAACATGAGAAAAGAGACCTGAGAGACATTTTGACAAGTTTTTGATGGTTCCGAGACAAAGTCTTATATGAGAATATAGCTAGTCCTAGGTGATAAAGTACACAGAGTCCCAAAATCTTGACTCACACAAGATTTTTTAGAAAATCAACTGAGTAAATAATAGTTTTCACTAGTTTGAACCCTATTTTTACTATTTTTTTATAGTAATTCTACACACGCACTCACGAGAATACTAGGTTTCCTGGGCAAGGAAGTATATAGAATGACACAAGAAAGTGCAAGTAGTGGGACCCTAAGATCCAAGCTCACATTAGATTTCATAGAAAAGGATAGACTTCTCACTTTTGACCAAATTTGAAGATATTTTGACCAATTCTAATAGGTTCTAGACATTGTTTTCAACTTTTAGACAGATTTTGACAGTGTTTCAAATTGAAAAAGTTGGCATTTTGACCATTTGGACTGATTTACAAATATGACCATGTGTAATTAGATTCATTTGTAAGACAAACAATGTGTCACAACTACTAGTCATAAACAATCCAACCGAGGACAAAGAAAATTGAAAGGATAGGGGAGTCTTGACCTTTTGTTTTGAATAGTTTGGACTATTTTTTACTTGTAAAAGACATGTTTTACCTCTATAAACAAAAGATGGAGAAAGAAAAATCCTTCTCTCACATCTTATGTGCATGTGTTCACCTCACACAGGCATGTCACCCCACTAGAGGGTGCTCATGATTTTGGTGTATTCCAAGGACTCAATAACATATATGTTCAATGGTTACCCTTTAGGTAGGGGCTAGTTCATAGACCACCTTCCAATGTCTAGGTGCATGCCTATGGTGAGGATCTAGAGGAGATATTCTTCCCCCTCCTTACACAAGGATTATGCCCCCTTTTGAAGGTGAACTAGGTAGAAACTAACTACAAGTATTTAATAGTATTTCATTCACATTAACCTCAGGTAGCCTCACAAGTGAGGTTAAGGACTCTCAACCACACCAACATCTAAAAGTGTACACACTTTTCTAGCAAGACTAGGAGCAGTGTCACTTAATACAATAGATAGAGCCTCCTCGAGATATGCAATATCCAAAATCAAGAGGAAGAAGTTAAGATTTCTTTGGAGTGTTTAACTCTACAAATATTCTTTCTTATAGTGACTAGGAATTACCCGCGAAAGGTATGTTCTCACTTAGGTTGTTCCCAGAGGTTGGATCACTTAGGTAGGACCACTTAAGGTTGACTTGGACTTGGTTTGGATTTAAGGGTCCAAGTTTCTAATTTTCTTAGAAGGAAAAAGAGCATACTCCTCTACCTCTTCACCTCACCCAAATATGCCAAACAAATTCATCACCTTTCTAGCTTATCAATCCCAACTTGTCTAGAAGCTTCTAGGTTTCTAATTTTCCCAAAGGGAAAAGAGCATAATCCCCTCACTAAAATATTCACTTAGGAGAACCACTACCTTCCTTGCCTTCAGAGGGTACTATCTTCCAAAGGTTTCTAGGTTTTTTATTTACTCTTAGGCATCACTTCCAAATAGTAAAGAGTAAAATCCCCTATCACTTCATCTAGAGCCTTGGAGAAGTTTACAAGGCCTAATTAAACTATGTAAATTAAAGTATGTAAAAGAAGACAAAATGATTTGTGCATTTGAAATGTATTCAACAAGAGATCTTTGATAGGCAATTTGCAATCAAATTGTTAGCAAGTTTGTAAGTTTGTTTCAAGATATATTTGACGTGCATCCTGCAAACCACTATTATGTTGTTCTAGAAATCATCAAAGAATGCTTCAAAAAATAAAGATTAGCTAGAAATAGCAAGAATTGAATGTGAAATGCAAAAATGTTGAAATTACTATTGTCCAAACTCATGTGAGTCTTTGAAAAGAGTTGCACGAGAATTTTCTTTCTATTGCACGAGAGAATGATCTCTTCAGGCGAGCATATGTATTTCTTCACATGAGCTAGTACATAGGAATGTGTGAGTGAATAGAAACCTCATGTGAGAAAGGACTTTCTATGTGAAATTTCTCTGCAATGTACAAAAAATGAAAGCATAATGTCAAAAATAAAGATAAATGAGGCCAAAAAATTAATTTTTCTACCCCATGGTAGTCGCTAGAAATGTCAATGCTAACTGTGGGCCTCTAATTTAGCAACACACTTCAACATAGTCATTTTTTGTTAGGCTTATCTCGGAATGAACATGAGGTTGTTTGTCCTAAATAGTTGATCTATGTGATTTTTTTCCTTCTATCTAGATGGGGTTTGAACATGTTCTCAGAATTGAGCATTCAGTAACCATAGACCAATCTAAGAATGAAGGATTTAAAATCTATATGAATGCAAGATTTAAGCTACAATAAATACAAATTAATCTACATTTTTTATATTTTCTTATGCAAATAGATATGAATCTTAAGCTAAGATGAAATGCAAATTAATCTAAGAATGAGGTAAGAAAAACTATTCTAAATGTATGCAATATAATCTAAATGAGAAAGTAAATTAACTACAATGAAGATTTTCAAATGCATGAGAATGTGAGTATTCAGAATGACAGAGTTTCGCTACTCACTAAATGCATCCCCCCGAAATGAGAAGCACAAGGTTCCTTTTATAGAGTCTCAGCATTGATCAATAGTCTAGATCAAACCAGATAAAGGGTGGAGATTTCAAGAATATTCAATCAGAATGGAAAGTTTCCTTGACTATAGGAGTTAATTGTTGCTTTTGAGATGAATGAGGGGTTAATTGTTTTTATTTCTTTTTCTGATTTTAGTTAACTCAAAGTTTCCAATTCTAAACTGAAGAGAGAATATTGGAGAAGATTTTTTTTTTAATTAAAATAAATATAACCTCATAAGTGGATTTTCTCAATTATTTCAATAATTAAATTTAATAATTTAAGACAAGGATACTTAATTTAATTAAATATATTTAATTCCTTTTGCATGTATATTTTAGCTAAAAGAGGTGAATTTAATTTAATTAAAGTGCTAGGGCTTCTAATTAAATTAATTTGATCAAAATGATTATTTATCCATATTAAGTTTATAGTTAGGAATTAAATACAAGTGTATGATTCATGCAGATTAAGGGTTTTCTATATTTGTCACCTAGGTCAATTAAAGACAATTAGAATAAGAAATTCCTAATACAGTAGGACTTAAATGATCAAGAAATTGATGTTGTAAGATATATGCACTAAAATTGGTTCATAATGCAATGTGCCAATTTGGGGTTATTACACCCCATTTTTAACACATATTATCCTTTTCAGACTCAAAAATGATCTTTGTATAGCCTTCAATCAGTTCTTCTAATGTCTCATATCTCATGAGATCAATAAACTTAACTTTTGGTTCTACTACCTTCATCCAACTTACATTAGTTTCTACCATAAAACAAATTTCATCCTTGTATTTCTCAACTAATGATGGTGGTATCATAAATCTTTGTTTCATCTCTTCTTGAAATTTCTTCTTCATTCTTGTAATATCTTCAGGTTATCCTATCCTTAGTTTTTTTTCTATAGTAATGTGTTATCAAGTCCATTGTGCATATGTTGGAATTTCGTTCATAGTTTGGCATTCTAGGGAGCTTTCTTATCACTTGGATAAAAAAAAATGTGTCAATAGTGGTTCAAACTTGAATGTTGCATTCTTTTTTTTCTTAATTCTATCAATGTTGTCTAGAATTTGTTGCTTCAAAATCTCACACATTTACTTTCTCCTTTTCCACTATCATCATATAGGTTGCATGCATAAATCCAGCAAGTACAGAGTTTGGTCTTGAATTGTAATTCATCTTGTAGCCAATCACTTTACTAACAATTGTGACATCAGCTTCCTTAATTAGATCCAATTTTATGTTCCTTCCATCAGATTTCATTTTCAGATTGGTCTCCACTAACTTCTTAACATTCTTTACATTCACATGGTTACTTCCTTTATTGCACAGTCTAGTTAACTTGTGAATAATATCATTGTCAATCATGATTTGTATGTCTTCTACCCAAAACATATCCTCGTGTATGGGGCTTAGAATAATCTTTGTCCATTTGTGATTGTCAAATTCTATAAAGAACATTTTCCTACTGATATTTAGGTTTTCTAAATTTTCAAATCCTTTCTTAAATGGCATGGCATTATTGTATACTGAGATCAAGTCTTCATGGATGTCATCTCCTATTGATTTAAAGTTATAGTGAATATACACACGGATGTCTTCTATATGTAAAACCCTACTTGGAACTTTTGAGAATGCTTCTCATGGGTCATCTTGTAATGAAATGTATGGATGTTTCTTAAATTTGTAGCTAGGTCTCTCACTCACATCACAAATAGTTATGATGTCATTCCTTCCAATTAAAATTTTCAAATTATAACTACACAAGTGATAAATACCTTAAAATCATGAAACTAGGGCTTACTGAATTTGCTTTCAAAAATTCTTTAAAACACTTTAAATTTTCTCTTTAATTTTCTCCATAGACTCGTGCTTGCACGATCAAATCATACCCAAAATTCCAATTTTGGTCATTAAATCACTTCCAATTATTTTTGCATTAATTACACAAGTATGCAAGTGACAAAATTGTTTATGTTCATTAGTGAACTTCTTGTTAACATGAATGTAGATGATATTACATTGGGGGGGTATCCTAAGCATTGGAGAGTATTAATATGTTGCATTCATGATTGTGTTTGACATTGATGTCAACATAGCAGTAAGTCTGTAAACACTAATAAAATAGTAGAAAGAGATCTTAGTTGTATGGACAATGTTTTGATTGTCTGGTGATGTGTGTTCATGGACATTCTTGATACAATGTCTTGATGTGAAGGATCAATGCACGGTACCTGAGTTGAAGATATACGAAAGATATGCCTAATTTGCAGAGAGCAGTATAGAGATAGAGCACTTGAGAAGCAGTTTCTAATGCCTAATTATATCTTCTAACAAAGATATAATCTGGAGATGTGTGGTTAGCTAGTGACATAAGATAGTCTAATGATGATATCAGCAAATGTGCAAGCCCTAGTGTTGCATGTGTGAGAAGTTGCATAGAGTATGAGCCGATGGTGCTATTTTGATTATGAATTAATTAATTATTATAATTAATTGGGAAAGCCTCAAGGCTAACTCAAGGAATTATTTTGAAGATACAGTAGAAAGGAAAGATTTTTTCCTTGTTTGTAAGAGGTGTGTTATGATCATTGTATTGAGTGAAAGTGTGAAAAGGAGAATTTTTTTTGTAAATGCAAGTAAGTAATCCAAGGGATTATTGGATGTGATATTTGTGATATGGTTACAAAATCAGAATGGTCAGAATTCTGGTTGATAGGATAGAGAAAGAGGAAGGAGTAGTATTATTAATTTCTATTATTCTCCAAGGAATAATATAGAGATCATTTGGATAGTGGGTTCATTGGTCTTTCCCTGAAGTTGTTTAGATAGTGAGTCCATCTATCTTCCACAACTCCTAATCGGGTTGGCCCAACTCCTAACTAGATTAGAATCTCCTAATAGGGATTCAAAGTCTCCTAACAGGGACTAATATATATTGAATGTTGTTATAGACTCCTAACAGGGTCCATCCTCTAAAAAGAAATACTTGTATTATTACATTATTTTGTGGGTACCATCCCCACCAGGTTTTTCCCTCTGATCAAGAGTTTTTCAAGTTAACATATCTAGTGTTATTGTGTATGAGTATCTTATTGTGGTTTTCGATTATATTTCTTAAATGGTTAATTTTTAATAAGGTTGATAATGGTCATATTCATTGGATAATTAATTCACCTCGCCCCCCACCCCCCCCCCCCCCCCCCTCACAGTTATATTGGTGGACTATATATTCTAACATTGGTATCAGAGCTTCAAGTCCTTGAAGGAAAATTTTAACATCTTTGGGAGATCAATAGCGAATCTTTTAAGAAAGGATATTCCTAAATTTCATGAGGCCAACTATGAAAGTTGGAAGGAGAAGATGAAGACTTTTCTTTATGTATGGGTCTAGGTTATTAACTTTTGACTAAAAGAGAAAAGGAAATGGTGAAAGAAGAGAAGATTGAAAAATGCAGTGAAGCAGAGAGATATTTACTATCATCTCTCCCGGAGAATGAATACAATCAAGTAAATTTACTTCAAACATCTCATAAAATTTGGACAACATTAGAATCTATTTTTGAAAGTGATACACATACAAAAAGAGTAAGATTGCAGAATTGGATATGTGAATTTCAAGATTCTAACATGATGGAAGATGAATCGGTAAGAAGCTATATTGGTAGGATATTACAGATTGTTGCAAGAATCAAGACATATGGTGGAACAAAGGAAGAAGATGAGGTTTTGTGAAAGATCTTGAAGATGTTGACACCACCATTCAAGCAAGTAGTTTAGATTATTCAACTACTTATACCTTGTACTAAGGAGTTTACCAGGGAAATGTTTCTTGTAAGATTGGAAGTAGTAAAAGTAGGTATGAGACAATCAAGAGAGCTGACAAGAGTGGAGACAACTTTCAGTGCTTTAAATGTTTGGCCAAGTCTATCTAGAAGTGCTTATACACATGGAGATTTTGCTAGTAGTAGTAGAACCAGATTTGATGAAGACAAAAAGATTGAAGAAGGTATAGCCCTTCTTGTGAGAAGAGAAAAGATGGTAAGTGTATATGAGCAATGTTAGTATGCTAATAGAAACCAAATTTAAATAAAGCTTCTACAAACTAAACAAAATTCATAAACTTCAAGATAGACTAAGATGAGCTCTCAATTGAGAATATGAGCCATAAATGGGCTCTCTCAATAAGAAGCTCTCTTGTTGAGTGGCTTTGTCTAAATAGATAGGATGTATGCTCAAGCTTATGCTTCAAAAAGGGCTTCAAATGGAGTTGGAATTTGGGTGTCAGTGTATGGTTTTGATGTAAAATGGCTTCTTAAAATGGCATTATGACTTTACTTCATGGATTGTGTTATTTTGCAAAAGGGAAGGATCCAATTTATAGGAAAGAGGCTTGAGGGATTGAGGGCTAAGATGCAAGGATGGGAAAAAGCTCATGGAGGGCTCAGATTGCATGAGAAGAGAGCACATGGATTATGCTTCCTTATAGCCAATCAAGGAGTGGCACATGTCACATGGTGAGAGGATGGAGGAAAGGGGAAGGATGAGTCAACAAAGGAGGCTCAACGGATAAAATCTTCATAAAGACCCTCATAATGACTTGTAAGAGCCATAAAAGGGCTTGTAAGAGTCATTTATGACCTAGTGGACTTCATAAAGTTTTATGGTTGAGATATTTTGAGGGAGATGAGAGAAATTTTGACTTGGGCTTGATTAGGAGGGTTTTAAGCTTGCTTAGGATTGTGCAAATGATTAGAGGATGGATTAGGATGGTTTAGGATTAGCTTAGGGATGGCAAGTGGATTGCAATTAATGAGGGTGGGTGAAGGAGGAGATATTTGTTAACTTTGGCTTGAGTTAGCAAGTTTTAACCCATGTTTAGGGAATGTGACAAGGTTAGGAGGGGATAAGGATTATGGTTAAAGACATCTTCTAGAAGAGTCTAGGCTTTGGATGAGGATAAAGACTTTTTAGAATAGTCTAAAATTTCCTAAGATGAGGATGAAGACTTTCTAGAAGAGTCTAGAACTTCTTAGGATGAGGATAAATTAAATTTTTAGGAAATAAATAAAGTTTTATTTATTTCAAGGGTTTGGGTTGAGGAGATATTTATTAAAACTTTTTTAATAAACATGAGGATTAATATTTAATCTTAATTAAATATTTTGAGTTGGGATTAGGGGTAGGAAATGATGAGATTAGCCTTTAATTAAAATTAAAGAAGGATTAGAAGATTTTGGAAGAGGTTAGTGGTCTTAAGGAAATTGACCAAATTTTGGGCAAAAAATAATTTTTTTATTTATTTTGGGTTTTTTGGTCAATTTATTAATTAAATAATTAATAAATAAGGAAATAATGTTTAAATAAGATTTAAAAATTTTTGGGAGAGATTCCTTAATTAAATATTTTTAATTAAGATAAAGGGATTTAATGGCATAAAAATTAATTAATTAATTAATTAATAAATGATGATGTCATCAGGACTTTTTTAGAAAATAAAAATACTTTATTTTCTAAAGGTTTTTAGGTGTCTACATTTTGCCCCTCTTTAATGTGATGCCACAAGTGGCATGGCATCAAAGATAAGAAAATAAGATGCCCAAGGCTAGAGTAGAAGAGGAGAGAATGGACTGCCAGATGCCCCCTCAAGAAGGCGGTGGGGAGAGAAAGCGAGGCTCGACGACTTTTTGAAAAGTACAAGAATTTGAGATGAGCAAGAAGACTCAGATTGGCAAAGAGAAGGGGTTGAATTAGCTCAAACTCTCACTATGGGAGAATGATAAAGGAGAATCAGATGCAGAAGAGGAAGCAAGCTTAAGACTTTAGGGAAGGTGGAGGATGAAGGAGCAAAGCACTATAAAAAGGAATCCAGGATAGGGAGATGGATGAGGGGATTATAAAGCTGATGCAACAGAATTTCAAAGAGTCAGATTGGTGGAAGATGGGTTTCGGAGATCCCTAGGACTAGGATTGTGGATCTCGAAAGATGACGCTTGGTGGATTGATTTGGATTGGTGGATCCCTAAGACTAGGATTGTGGATCCTTAAAGCTAAGAGTGATGACTGATTCAAAGAGATACTGATGCATAAGCTGGGGTAGGAGAGACAGATGCTGGATATGGATGGGGGATAATGGAGATGAAGAAAAACCATTGAAGCTTTTTGAGCGGGGGGATACTTCAAAGAGAAGTACCACCATGTAGTTGAGCACTAGATTTGCTATAGGACTATTGGTTAATTGCCAAGGTTACTAAGAACATCAAGGCCTTTTCACCAACCGTCCAAAGGACTGAAAAACTAACTCAAAAAAACACACAAGGATTGCCCCAGCATCACACATGAATCCTAGAGGAAGCAGCGTGGAAACGACACTGGAGAACCCACAAGCAGAAAAGAAAAACAAACGAAAGACCTGATCAAGACCTTACGCTCTAATTGCCCCACTCGCAGCATACCATGATATGGAAGATCGTGGCAACCTTGAGAAGGGAACAAGGATATTGCTTGGAAAAGACACTTCAAGACCCAAAAGGGAAGATCCCAAATCAAAAGAAAGTGAAAATCCAAAAGAGAGCCATTTGCCAATGAGATGGGTAGGACAAGGTACTAATGAACCAAGATCAAACATGAGGAAAGCTATATCCTGCAAGGACCTATCGAAGAGCACCGAAGTTGGTGGATTTGGATGAGTGATGTGTCTGGCAAGCTGAACTAAGAAGGGTAACACTTTGGTGATAGGAGATCTAGCTAAAGGATGCATTGGAATAGCTAACCAAGATGTGTGATGTGTGCAAGATGTTGATCAAGGAGGAACTAACACAAAAGCTAGATAGATACAATGGTACTAAGCTAAAGAGGATGTACAAGCTGACGGACCAAGATATTTACAAGCTGAAGCTGACCAAGATAGTTACAAGCAGGCAAAAGCTTAGGATGATAGGATAGCAAGATGGTTCGATGTTGGTGCAAGATGCAGAAGCTAAGGATGAGTTGATAGCGTAAGATATGGATGTGTAAGGATGTATCCAATGATGATGATAGATCTACAACCAAGGATGGGGACAATGCTAGGGTTGGTGGTAGCTGAGCTGATAGATGGCGCTAGAGTGAATGGCTAATGAAAGGATGACATTGGATTTGCATGAGGATAGCCTAGAACGAGATACCAATGACAATGGAGGATGGACAAGACAAGATCTCCAAGGAATACAATGCCCCCAGTCAGAAGATGACATGTGGAAGGAGGTCTTACGATGGATGTGATAGGATTCAAGCTAGGATAAAAAAGCGGAAGGTGCTAGGGAGATGGATGATAGCTGGGATGATTGGTTGAAGCTGCAGAAGATCAGTGGATAGTGATAGATAAAAGCTGAAGGATGAAAGATAGGTGGATAAATTGGAAGATGGAGCTAGATGGAAAGATGTGACCAATAGCATGAGGATGATAGGCCAAGCTGGGGATGGTTGGATTACGCATGACGCTTGTTTGCCAAGTTTTCATCATGGTACTTCTCCAAGGCGCTTGAATTGCCAAGTTTTCACCAGTGGACACTTTCTTTCTCTTTTTCTTTTTTCTTTTTTCTTTTTTTTTCTTTTTTCACTTTTTGACTTTGGACTTAGCTAGAATGATTTTGGCTTTCTTCAGCTATTTTGGCTTTTTTGGAATTTTTCACTGGCTGTTGGAATGTTCAATTTTGTTGCTAGCTGTTGGTACACTAGATGTGTGATTTATGCAATAGATCGGATTAGATGGGATTGATGGTAGGAGATGGAGGGATGAAAATGCTAGAAAGGAGCATGAGATGGGGATGCTTCCCAGAGCAACATTGGCACATGTTGGAATAGGTGTGAAAAGAGCATATGGGGGATAGATGGTAGATGCGGGCGTGATGGAGGATTTTTGGAAGCGTGCTTGGGGATATAGGCACCCAAGATGGAGTTAGGAGATGGGGGACATGAGTCACTAGATGGGGGATTAGCAATGGTGGATGCCATTATGCATTGGGTTTCAACTTTTTTCTTGGGGATCCACATGGTTTTGGATTTTTTTTTCATAGGCTTTTGCATTGTTTTGCATTCTTTGACTGGATTTTTCCTTTTTGGAGTATGTCTTTTAGAATAGACATATGATTGCCTAGGATGTGGGTTTTTAGCTTTATGCATTTTGAAGTTGGCATTTACATTGTTGTGGTAAGCTTTGGGAAGATGGTTAGGAGAAGCTTTGTGAGATGGAGAGGATATGAAAGAGCATGTAGGGGGATGATGATGGATGATGTGCCCTGATATGTGCCTTTGTTGATCTTGCATAGGAATGGATGGAATAGGATTTTTATGATGGCTAATAGGAGGATGGAGGATGGTAGATTTTGGGACATAGGGACCCAAAATGGATTTAGTGGATGAAGGGGGGATATGGTAGGTTGTTTTGGGTTGCAAAGATGGTGGAGGGGGGATGACATAAGATTTCTTGAAGGAGTGATGGGAGGCTGGCATGGTGGGCTTGGAGATAGGCTTGGTTTGGGGGTGTGGTGTACCAACACCTTTAGATGGTGAGCCTTTGGATACATATCCAAAACCATGAAATCCTAGATTTTTTTGTGCAATAATAGGATCTCTGATTCCTTGCTCTTGTGGTCCTAAACCTTGACCTTGATAATGCCATCGATTGAGCATTTGAACAAGCTGAGGAAACTTTTTGCTTGCAGAAAATGGTAGAAGTGATTTATTAGGTGTATTGCAATGGGGAGATACTGTTCTTAATTCTTCTTCTAAGAGAGGGCCACTATGGATGAATGTAAGTGAACCAAGAGGGTAGATTATAGATGGTGGAATAGCTTGGATAGGTGGTAAGATGGAAGCATGGAGCGGGGGAGATGGAAGGATAGGATCTTGATGTAGTTGGTGGGATGACAAGATATCTTGTAGTGGAGGAGATATGGCTCGAGGTTTTGGAGATGGAGGAGATGGTGACTACACTATGGATGGAAGACATGGTACGATGATATCTTCATTTATGCTTTGGGGGATGTCAACATGCTTTTGGGCAGGATCTTGACAGGATTGGTTTGGAGTGGATGGTGCGATAGGAGGTGAAGGGATGGATTCTTCAAAGGCAGCGGATGGATAGATGGGAGATTCAGTAGTGGAGATGGGTGAGTAGAAGATGGATGCATAAGGGTCATTACGAGAGATTTGGGAAATGCTTGGAGGCGATGTGGATAGGATTTGGAGGGATTTGACAGGTGGTGGGATTTTGATGCTTGCAGGAAGTGGAAAGATTTTAAGCAATTTGATGGATGGTATGGGGATGATAGCTATGGGAGATGGAGGTGATATTATAGATGGGGAAGCTTCATCACTGACTACTTCACATGGTTGGATTAGATGACATGGCTTATCAACTATTGGAGGCAACTTTTCTTGTATTTCCTCTAGGAGATTCCTTGGAGACTCGTGTGTCGAAGGTGGAGGTGGATTGACAGGAATAGCTTAGTGTGATGGGGGTGGAAGATTGGAAGCTTGGTTGATGGGGTGATGGAGGGGAAGCTGGAATATCAGATGGCATGACTAGATAGTTTGGAATAACTCTTGGATTTTGGGGGATGCTTGGGGGAATGTTTCTAAGGCTTTCAATATACCCATCATAATCAACAAGATTTTCATCATCATTGGAATAGGAGGTGGCAGGAGCAAGGACAATGTGACCAAACACATCATGACAGGATTGGTACTTCATGCTTTGATGATGAATTTGATGGGGATGGGGTCTTGCATATGGATGAACACGGAAGCTCATGGTTGGATTTGGGTTAAGCACAGATTTTGGATTGGCTGATGAAAGATTTCCTAGGGAGAGTCAAAGCTGTATGACAAACCTAAGGAGGATTGGCTAGAGATTTTTGGCTGTCTTGTGGGTGGAAGACTTCAAGGGTATGCTGTCAAAAAGTGAGAGTTTTGCTTTCCTATGTGCTGGATTTGGTGGTGGTTGTGTCAACTTGAGGATAGACTAATGATCCTATGGGTATGACACGAGATTGACCACTTCTGGATCCCAACCTTTAGCTCAAGGTGATGAGGGATGCAAGTGACAAAGCTAGATTACCCTAGACAATGCTCTGTCAGAGGGATAACCTTGGTGAGATTGGTTGATTGGTAGGATTGATTGGATAGCAAACTCTGGCAGAGTAACAACAACTCTTTAAAGGCTTGGGTGATTTTGGATTGGGTTGCTAGTTGGCTGGGGGGATGATTTGGATGGACTTTGGATTTGGGATTGTTCTAAGGCAAAGAACTAGATAGATTCGGTTGCATCAGGGGAGCTTGGATGATTTTCTGATAAGGCAGTGACTACGCTAAGTATGCCTTGAGTTGGGAGATTTCTGCTTTTTTGGGATTTTGACCAAAGTTGGCAAACATTCATTCAAAAGCTATGAACAAACAAGCAGACAAAATTTTGGAGCAAGCACGTCAAACACACCAACATCCTAGGAAGCTTTCTACAAGGATGAAATTTGTTATAGCTAGGGAGTCCTTGATATACGCAAGGTACGTGAGGCCCAAATCCGTAGATGAAACCAAAAAGATGTCACACAACCGAGAGGAGCAGTAACCCACTTCTCCTCTTTCACTTCTCAAGGGTATAAAGTTCCTTGAGGCTTAGCCCGAGTGACAAAATTTTGATCCCAAGAGAGGTGTCTTTGGATTCACCTCCCGATCTTTATACTTCGCCGAAATGTTGGAGTTGAGGTCGTCCCAAGGGGTGATGAAATCCCCAAGCAGGCCTCCTAAAAAGTGTAAAACAAGACCACATACATGATCTTGGGCTTTAAAAGACACGCGTTCATTCCAATTGATGATTTAAATTTTGTAAGCTATGATTGAAGACACTTGTGATTATGGCATACAATGTTCATTCCAATTTGACAGTGTCATTAGCATAATGAAAGTCGAGAGATCGTCAACATAAGAAATGTGAGTGCCATTGAAAATACGTCAAAACCATGCGATGTTCATTGATTTTTAGGCATTCAAGATTGAGTGTGAGTTTATTTTAAGCCCAAAACAAAGATGTGTGAAACTCGATTGCCAAGCGCGTGCCTGGAGGCCCTCTACGTCAATAGTTGTTCAATTTTAGTGCCCAAACTTGAAGTGTGATCAATTTAATCTAGAGTTTTGGTCATTTAAAATTTTTGATAAAGTTAAAGCAAATGTTCAAAGACCAAGTGAGTGAGTTAGATTGTGGAACATTTAACACCTTTTTCAAGTAGACCCATCCCCATAAATGGTGTTGAGATTGCAACCAATGGTTGAATTGATGGGTGATTAGAAAAGAGGTGAGTCCAAAGAACTACTCAAATTGATTTTTGCAAATTTGTATTTAATTTAACAAAGTCTCTTAAATATCCAAAAATCAAACTTTACCTAAATTGCATGTGGAAAAGAGATTTGTTTTGTTCAATTTTAGAAGCTCCAAATGAAGTGTTTGATATTGCAATGGTTAATTGATCCTTGACATTCAAGATTGGATTTGTTGTTTTAATCATGCATTCAAAAAAATTTTGATTTTAATCCATGGCATTCAAGAGTGTGTTTAGCAACATGCATTCAAAGACAAGTGATTAAACATTCAAATTTTTTCCTTTGAGCATTCAAGATTGAGATTTTGTGTGTTGTTTTAAGAACTTTGAAGTGCTTTGTTTTAACCTTAGATCATTCAAGATTGTTTTGGACTCAAAAGTGAAAATGACTCTTTGGACTTTGCTTTTCATTCAAGATTTTGTGTTCTAGTTTGCATGTTTTAAGCCCAAAAATGATATTTCTAGATTGTTTTGATGCATGAAAAACCTAAGAAACATTCAAGATTTTGCAACAAGACATTTGTTTGGAACAAATAACAAAAGTTTTAGGACTCTTAGTTTTCATGAGATTTTTAAAAGAACTTTAAAACATTTTCAAATGAGGTTCATTTTATCCTTGATTGATGCTTTGAGTTTGATTTAGATTTTAGTGTGCACTTAGTGTTGATTTTGAACCTTTTGAAATGGAAACTTGAAGTTCTTTCTAAATTCCCAAAAATGAAGTGTTCCTAACTTTGCATGAATGCATCTAAAACCTTGATGTTGCAAGGATGCAAATGATTAGATTGGTTTAGTTTCACTTGTTAAAAGATTTTTTCTTTTTTGCAAATTTTTAATTTTTTAATGGATTTAAGTATGATTTGGGGGTTCATTTTAAGCACTAAAAAGAAGTGTGTATGATTTTGCTTCCTTAAAAAAAAATGGCCAAGATCTCCCACAAGAAGAAGAAGAAGAAGAAGATGGAATAAGAAGAATATAGACAAGAAGAGGAAGAAGAATTCCAAGTGCTTTGTCCACCTATAAGCTTGAAAAATCTACAAATACTATGAGATAGACTATGAGTTCCTTTGTCTTCTTCATGCTCATGTGGACCTACAAAACCAATTTATATAATCCTACCAATCACAAAAATAAGTAAAATTAGCCAAAATTATCAAATGACATACAAAATTTGACTAAAAAAGCTAATGAAGATGACCCATGCGGGGTCCCACCGGGCGTGCCAAAATGTATATGAGCAATGTTAGTATGCTAATAGAAACCAAATTTAAATAAAGCTTCTACAAACTAAACAAAATTCATAAACTTCAAGATAGACTAAGATGAGCTCTCAATTGAGAATATGAGTCATTAATGGGCTCTCTCAATAAGAAGCTCTCTTGTTGAGTGGCTTTGTCTAAATAGATAGGATGTATTCTCAAGCTTATGCTTCAAAAAGGGCTTCAAATGGAGTTGGAATTTGGGTGTCAGTGTATGGTTTTGATGTAAAATAGCTTTTTAAAATGGCATTATGACTTTACTTCATGGATTGTGTTATTTTGCAAAGGGGAAGGATCCAATTTATAGGCAAGAGGCTTGAGGGATTGAGAGCTAAGATTCAAGGATGGGAAAAAGCTCATGGAGGGCTCATATTGCATGAGAAGAGAGCACATGGATTGTGCTTCTTTATAGCCAATCAAGGAGTGACACATGTCACATGGTGAGAGGATGGAGGAAAGGGGAAGGATGAGTCAACAAAGGAGGCTCAACAGATAAAATCTTCATAATGACCCTCATAATGACTTGTAAGAGCCATAAAAGGGCTTGTAAGAGTCATTTATGACCTAGTGGACTTCATAAAGTTTTATGGTTGAGATATTTTGAGGGAGATGAGAGAAATTTTGACTTGGGCTTGATTAGGAGGGTTTTAAGCTTGCTTAGGATTGTGCAAATGATTAGAGGATGGATTAGGATGGTTTAGGATTAGCTTAGGGATGGCAAGTGGATTACAATTAATGAGGGTGGGTGAAGGAGGAGATATTTGTTAACTTTGGCTTGAATTAGCAAGTTTTAACCCATGTTTAGGGAATGTGACAAGGTTAGGAGGGGATTAGGATTAGGGTTAAAGACATCTTCTAGAAGAGTCTAGGCTTTGGATGAGGATAAAGACTTTCTAGAATAGTCTAGAATTTCTTAGGATGAGGATGAAGACTTTCTAGAAGAGTCTAGAACTTCTTAGGATGAGGATAAATTAGATTTTTAAGAAATAAATAAAGTTTTATTTATTTCAAGGGTTTGGGTTGAGGAGATATTTATTAAAACTTTTTTAATAAACATGAGGATTAATATTTAATCTTAATTAAATATTTTGAGTTGGGATTAGGGGTAGGAAATGATGGGATTAGCCTTTAATTAAAATTAAAGAAGGATTAGAAGATTTTGGAAGAGGTTAGTGGTCTTAAGAAAATTGGCCAAGTTTTGGGCAAAAAATAAATTTTTTATTTATTTTGAGTTTTTTGGTCAATTTATTAATTAAATAATTAATAAATAAGGAAATAATGTTTAAATAAGATTTAAACATTTTTGGGAGAGATTCCTTAATTAAATATTTTTAATTAAGATAAAGGGATTTAATGGCATAAAAATTAATTAATTAATTAATTAATAAATGATGATGTCATCATGACTTTTTCAGAAAATAAAAATACTTTATTTTCTAAAGATTTTTAGGTGTCTACAGTAAGAATATCTTTAAATGTTGTACTTGTAATGAGTTTGGTCATTATGCATCTAAATGTCCCAAAAGGGAGAAAAATTATAAGGGAAACTTTAATCCTTAAAAACCTAAGAATTGTTTACATGCTAATGAAGAAGAGGAATATGATGAAAAAAGGTCAAAGTGAAAGTGATGATGAGCTAGGATTTGTAGCTATTAAGGAAGATGATCTTGACAAAGAAATTAGAGAAGAAAAGGCTCTAGTGTCTCAAGTTGAAAAGAAATCTGATTAGATAATAGACAGTGGATGTTCACATCACATGACTAGTGATATGAATAAGTTTGTCAAATTCAAGAACTATGATGGACGTATTGTTAAAGTTGGTAACAATGTAGCCTATCACATTACAGGAATAGGATCCATTATTTTAGATGGAAAGACTAACATTGATAATGTTTACTTTGTTGATGGATTAAAGCATAATTAGTTGAGTGTTGGGAAGTTGATGGACAAAGGGTATCAATTGTAATTCATAGAAAAGACTTGCACTATCAAGGATAAAGATGGTAAGATGATTGGAATTGGAACTAGGTCTAGAGGTAATGTATTTTAGTTGAATCTCACTGAAATGACATGTTTGGTTGCAAAAGTGGATAACAGTTGGTTACAGAATAGGAGATTTTGTCATATAAACTTTGATAATATTGTGAAATTTAGTAGCACATTTGCAATTAGAGACTTGCCTAAGATAATAAAGCCTACTAATGTTGTTTGCAAAGAATGTATTTTGGCCAAGAAGAAGAAGGTATCATTTACCATCAAGAAGTTCACAACCACAAAGAAGCTAGAGATTGTTCACATAAATCTGAGTAGTCACTCTAGAACAAGCGGATTCTATGGTGAAAGATATTTCATTATTTTTGTTGATGATTTCACTAGAATAATGTGGGTAGGATTTCTTAAAGAGAAGTCTAAAGCTTTTGAGAAGTTTAAGATATTTAAGAATAGATTTGAGAATGAATCGGTTGTTAAGATAAAATGTTTGAGATTAGATACAAGAGGATAATTCACTTCTAGAGAGTTTAAAATGTTTTCTTAAGAGAATAGAATAAAGAGAAAGTTATCTTCACCAAGAACACCTAAACAAAATGGGATTGTAGAAAAAAGAAATAGATCAGTAGGAAAGGAAGCAAGACCAATTTTGTTTGAGAATGATGTTTCCAACACATTTTGGAGAGAAGTAGTCAATACAGAAGTATACACTATGAACAAACTACAAATCAGAAAATGTATGAACAAGATACCTTATGAATTATGGTTTGGTCATTCACCATCAGTTAAGTATTTCAAAATTTTTGGAAGCAAGTGTTACATTAAGAGAGATGATGATATTGGTAAGTTTGATCCAAGAAGTGATGAAGGTATGTTTCTTGGATATTCATTGAAAAGCAAGGCATATAGATGTTTTAATTGTAGAATTAGGACAATAGTTGAATATGCAAATGCAAAGATTGATGAAAAGTTTGGAACTAAGAAAAAGATGTTAGATTACTATTCAGATGAAGAAGAACCTAATACTAGAATTTTTAGACAGAAAGTAGAAGTTTTCATTGAGACTGACAATGATCTATAAAATGATGTACAAATTGTTGAGCAAAGAGGAGAACATAGATTTGAACCAAGAGATGAGATAAGAGTTGAGTTGGCAACTCCTACCTCTAGTAGAAACATGACAAAGAATCGCCCTCTAGAGAAGATAATTGGAAACAAAGAGAAAGTTGTGATGACAAGAAACAGAGTTAATGAGGAATTATGTCTGATTTCGCAAGTTGAACCTAAGAGTGCAGATGAAGCATGTAAAGATGATCATTAGATTCAAGTACTGAACGAAGAACTAGATTAGATGGTGAAGAATGAAACATGGGAATTAGTTACTAGACCTAAAGACAAGAAAATTGTAGGAACCAAATGGGTACTCAGAAACAAGATGAATGAACAAGGAGAAGTTGTAAGAAAAGGTCAGACTTGTGTGCAAAGGATATTCATAGTAAGAAAGAATAGACTATGAGGATACGTATGCCCCTATAGCCAGAATGGAAGCAATAAGAATGTTCTTGGCTTATGCAATGAATAATAAGTTCAAAGTATATCATATGGATGTTGAATCAACCTTCCTAAATGGAGAACTTCAAGTAGAGGTTTACATTGAGAAACCTGATGGTTTATCTCTAAAAGAATACAAAGAAATGGTATACAAACTAAAGAAAGATCTATATGGACTAAAGCAAGTACCTAGAACCTGGTATCCAAGGTTGGACAGCTATTTAGCAAAACATGGATTTGCTAAAGGTACAGTAGATAGTAACTTGTATTTGTGATGCAGGAGCATCCTGGGTTGCACTGTTATCTTACATGTTTTCAGTTTTTCCTAGTTTTTTTGAGTTGCAATGTCTTGCATTGTCAAGCTTCTAGTAGTTTTTGAGAATTGGAGTCACACTGGGGAACTTTTTCCTATGTTTGAAAAGAGATTGGAGTCATCATGTTAAGGTTTGAGTCATTTTTATCTTGTTGCTAGAGCTGTGCTTTTATGGTTTATGGGTTCTTATTGCAAGTTGTGTAACTAATTCTACATAATAAGTTATAGGTTGAAAATTTTAGGTATTAAAGAGCACCTAGATTACTCCCTTTTATCAAATGATCAAATCCTAATTCATTATAAGTTGGGATATATTTCAATTCTCCTAGAGTATCAATTTTTGAAAGTTTGCATGATGTGTTTCTATGCTTAACATTTGGGATTGATGTACACTTATCCTTGGTGAATCAGCCTTTGTACCCTTAATGGGTTGTAGAGGACCTAAAGTATTACCTTTAGTTTGAAGCACAAGTTCTAATTCAATCAGAGCTAGGAGATATCACAATTTTTCTTGGGTATCAATTTTTGGACATCTATTTTTTGTTGGAGGCCAACTTGTGGCTCTTCAATTATTTAATGTTAGGTTTATTCTATTTGTAGCATTCTGGGTAGACTTGTGGCTTAGATTGGTATAAGTAGGGGTTGTGGTGAAGTCTTTAGGGATGATTATTCATCCCTCTTGAAGAATAGAGATCATAGAAGGAGGATAGGAAATGAAAAGCATGTGTCTGTAAATCGAAACTTGAAGCTAGATCTTAGGTTTGAATGTATTTTGTATCTGGCTATAACCCAAAAGGCCTTACAACTAGGCATGTCTGATGATATTTTCATGAATAAATAAAGAATATTGTTCTAGTTCTATGGTGTTTTTCTCTTTTTTGTTTTCTTCTACTGTGTTAACTCTTGCATGGTGGTTTGGGTAGCTGAGTGTGTCAATTGGCCTTAGTTACTCACACCCCCCTATGTTAGTTTGAAAGAAATTGAGAATGGTTTGTTGATAATAGTAATATTTTTGGATGACATAATATTTGGAGGTAATGATAAAGCAAGTGATAAGTTTTATGAAGAAAGGAAGAATGAGTTTGAGATGTGCATGATAGGAGAAATGAATTTTTTCCTAGGGTTGTAAATTATGCAGAACAGTGATGGTATTCTTATTTCACAAGCTAAGTACTTGAAAGATTTATTGAAAAGGTTCAAATGGAAAAGTTGTAAGCATGTTCGTACACCTATGATAATTGGTCACAAGTTATCTAACAAGGATAAGACACCTATAGTTGAGCAAAAGAAGTATAGATGCATGATTGGAGGTTTGCAGTATCTAGACTAGATATAGAAAATGCAATTGGGATTGTAACTAGATTTCAAGTTGATCTTAAGGAGTATCATTATGCAATAGTAAAGAGGATATAAAAATATTTGAAAGGAACATATAATTATGGAATATGGTATGAAAAATTGAGTGATTTTACTCTATGTGCATATACTGATGTGGATTGGGTAGGCAATATGGATGATGGAAAGAGCACCAGTGCTAGAGCATTTTTTCTTGGAGAAAGATTGGTTTCTTGGGTGAGAAAGAAACAAGATTGTATCTCATAGAGTACAACTAAGGAAGAGTATGTAGCAATCAAGTCATGTGGATGAAATAGATGCTAAAGGATATCAAGATTGAGTTTACATAACCTGTTATCATATACTATAATAACATAAGTATAGAAAGTATGTCTAAGAATCTTGTGTTGCATTCTAAGACTAAGAGTTTATCTATTAAGTATCATGTCTTGAGAGAGAAAGTAGCATACAAAGATATTAGATTGGAATATGGGAGTACTAAAGATCATATTGCAGATATCTTTACGAATACCTCATTTAAAGATAAATTTTATTACTTGAGAGGTGTGCTTAGGGTTATGCCCCTACCTACTTCTAAGTAGATGATGCAGAGATTACATCAGTCCAATGGTACAAAGCACTATTGTTAGACTGGACTGAATGTTGATGCTTCCTATATGGGGGAGTATCTATTATGAGCTAAGTCATTGAGGAATCTTGGTATTTGATCTTGAATAGTGTCTTTGGACACTTGAGCTGGTTGAAGAGTTGGAGTAGTAAATTGACATAATGAGGCATTTTTCATTAATGTCAATGGGGGAGAAGAGTGCACAAAAAATACAACATCTCCTAAGTGTGTATGAGGGAGAAGAGTGCAAAGTGCATGAAAATATCTACTTTATTAAGGAGATTTAGAAATATTCATGTTAGGAAAAAGAAGGAATATCTCTATGGGGGAGATGTGTAGCATGGGGAATGCAGATGTATGGTGAGTTGTTTAATGTGAATAACTATTGGGCCAATCCTAAGAAAATGCAGAATAGAGAAGTGTTCCAAAAGATTTCATATTTGACTAATAAAGAAGATTTGAAAAGATAATAATGACAGTAGCAGCATCAGAGTATTGTTTTGGTATTCTTGGAACTTAGATTAGTTCATCTATGTTGCCATCAATGCCAAAGGAGGAGATTAATAGCATGAATGTTGATGAACTACATTGGGGGAGTATCCTAAGCATTGGAGAGTATTAATATGATGCATTCATGATTGTGTTTGTCATTGATGTCAACATAGTAGTAAATCTGTGAAGACTGACACAACAGCAAATAGAGATCTTAGTTGTATGGACAATGTTTTGATTATCTAGTGATGTGTGTTCATGGACATGTTTGATATAGTGTCTTGATGTGAAGTTTCAATGCATAGTACCTGAGTCAAAGATGTATGGAAGATATGCCTAATTTGCAAAAAGCAGTATAGAGACAGAGTACCTGAGAAGCAATTTCTAATGTTTTCATTATATCTTCTAACAGAGATATAATCTGGAGATGCATGTTTATCTAGTGACATAAGATAGGCTGATGATGGTGTCAGTGAATGTGCAAGCCCTAGTGTCATATGTATGAGAAGTTTCATAGACAGTGAGCCAATAGTGATATTGTAATTATGAATTAATTAATTATCTTATTATAATTATATTGGGAAAGCCTCAAGGCCAACTTAAGGAATTATTTTGAAGAGATGATATAAAGGAGAGATGTTTTCCTTGTTTATAAGAAGTGTGTTGTGATCATTGTATTAAGTGTGAAGTGTGAAAAGGACATGAGTGTTTTGTGAATGTGAGTAAGTGATCCAAGAGATTATTGGATGCAAGATTTGTGATCTGGTTACAAGATCAGAAGGAGCAAAATTTTAGCTGACAAGACAGAGAAAAAGGAAGGAGCAGTAATGTTCATTTCTATTATTTTGCAAGAAATAATATAGAGATCATTTGGACAGTGGGTTCATCGGTCTTTCCCTAAAGCTATTTGTACAGTGAGACCATTTGTCTTTCATAACTCCTAACAAGGTTGGAATCTCCTAACAGGGATTCAAAGTCTCCTAAAAGGGACTAATATATATTGAATGTTTTTATAGACTCCTAACAGGGTCTATCCTCTAACAAGGAATATTTGTATTAGTACATCATCTTGTGGGTACCATCCCCACTGGGGTTTTCCCTCTGATCAAGGGTTTCCCTAGTTAACATATCTAGTGTTATTGAGTATGAGTATCTTGTAGTGGTTTCTGATTATACCACCCATATGGTTAAAGTTTAATAAGGTTGATAATTGTGATATTAGTTGGATAACTAATTCACCCCCCCTACCATGCTCTCAGTTATATTGGTGAACTATATATTCTAACACTTCTTTTACTTTGTGCACTCACATATGAACTCAAAATTTCATGTGCTCTTAACCATACCTTTCTTACATCCTTTGCTACCTCGAATTAACTTTGCAAGTCTCAATTCTGACTATAATTTTTTCTATACTAATCTTATGCTAAATAAGTCATGTTAATTGATGAAATGATATACTCAATCATATTGTGATTGGTTGGAGACTATATGTGACTTCAATCTATTCTCACATGCTTCACTTGGCTAACTTTCCAACACAACATATGAAATTGTTGGTTCCTTAGCTTTAACAAATGATTTATCAAGGGGTCTTACAAGATTTTCCACATTTTCTCTTTGATTGTTATTGTTCTTCTTATTCCTTCTATTGTTGTTCATATTCCTTCTAGGATTTGGGTTTCTCATGTTATTCCTTGTGTTGTTAGGCATCCTCATATTTTTCATCCTACAATATCCTGGAATATTTCCCATGTTGTTACAAATCTGGAAAACTATAACATTGTTTCCATACCTAGGTCCTAACTGGTTGATCTATGCTCTACAATCTCTAGCTACATGCTCAAAGTTGTTGCATTTATAACACATAATGACATTCCTTATAGCATTGGTTCCTCCAATAGGTCTAATAGCTACAGGGGTACTACCTTTAAATATTCTACTATTATCATTATTGAATCTAGGTTTCTTACATTCAATAGCTCTATGACCAAAACCATAATAATTATAACAATAGCAAAAAAGGGGACTTATCTATACAGATCCTTTTTATGAGACCAAACTCATTGTAAGAATAACATCTACCTCTAAATTTTTTCCTCACTTCTTTAGGTGATTCGGCTTTCTCAGACTTCTTAGATAGATCTTCAAATTGATTAGACTCAACCTTCTTCTTATTTTCTTCTTTGTTCTCGGGTTGTTGGATCACAAGATCTAGTTATTTAGTAAAATCAATCTTCTTTGATGATACTTACTCAAGGTATCCAACACTAGTCTTATCATAAGAAGGTATTTTTATAAAAATCTTATCATCAAGTTTTTCACTATTGGAATACAACTTCTCAAGATGTAGCTTAGACTAAGTTATTTCTCCTTTCACAATTGTATGATATTTCTCAACAAGCTTTAAACTTGCATATATGATCAAAATGAAAATTACACATAAGCATAACATAATGAAACTCATAACGCCATTATTTGTTGACTAGGGAAAACCTGGCCAAGGGAAAACCCTAGTGAGGATGGTACCCACAAAATGATCTATTAATCAAAAATATATTGTGAAAGATATTGACCCTATTAGGATTCTATTACATATGTATAGTGCATCTATCCTTTTTTGAGGACTAGGCCTTGTTAGAAGTCTCAACCCTATTAGAAGTTGGTATTACAATAAAAAGGTATATAAGAAGAGCCCGTGCTCAAACATGCAAATACAACTTTACTATGCTATCAATAGAGATAGGTATAAAAACCCTTATAAAGTGATGATAACTTCAATATCTTATTTATCTTTTGGTTCCTTCTTCAAAAATGATCATACACCCATACTTCTCTATATTATCATCAAATTCACATATATACTAATCACAAAAAGTGTGCATTCAAACATTATATCATTATAATACAATGCCACACTTTGTCAAACCAAAATATTCTTCCTTTATACTAATTTTTTTCTTATTTGACCTTGTTGCTTGATACTTTGCTAAATATTATGAAAAAAAAAATTCATGTATGGGTGAACATCTAGGATGTTGTCCCAATATTTACAAGTTATTGTTTTGTTGAACCAAAACAATTCCTTAACTAAAATGTTTTTATTCTATCTTTAACTATGTTTTGTATTGGTAAATTCTTACTAGTAAATCTACAATAAATTGATTTGTACATAGCCAAACCTTTAGCATTTTTACCCACATGTCATATACGCTATATTCTTCCTTCCCGTAATTGTGCGCAAGCTCAAGTGCCTCCAGTAAATTATGCTAAATAAAATAAGCTAACTATGCCTTCAAACTTAACCTTTCATTTTTCCTTCTCAAATTAAGCTATATGTTGCCATAAATTACAACCCTAACATATTATCTTATCTAAATTTCCAACATTATGATATTTAATCAATTATTTGAACATGTTTAAAGGTTGGGTATGATTTGGTTTATAGGAAGGCATGTTTTGGATTGATTGAAGGAAGTTTGGGGAGGAAAACAAAGAGTGGGTTGAATGTATATGTTTGATCTTAAACCAGTAACATGTGGCCACTTTTAGTAAATCTTTCACAATGGTGATTTATTTGATGAAGTGGTAGTGACATGGAACCAATGGGTTATGATGGATCTATTATAAATTAGTAGTTGATATGGAATTTCTTGAATGTGTGTATGTTCATTGAAAATATGACATAGCAAAATTTTCTTATCTAGCTTGATGTGTAATTCAAATGGATAATCAAGTGGTACCAGCTTATGATGGATTAGGATTTGGTAATATGTTTTGTTCATCCTAAGGTGGAATATAGGTGTAACACATTTAAGTTAGGTGGTGGAATATGTTAGCATGAATGTTGATGGTATTCCTATTGGGGAGCATGTTAGCATTGTTAGGGATATGATTGAGTGATTATATGTTGCATTCATTATATAGTTTTTCATTGATGTCACCATATACACTATTTTGTGAAGATTACCAAAGTTGCAAAGGAATATTTATCTACCATGGTCAATGGTCAATGAGGTAGTTCATGCATAATTGGGAATATATTTAGTAACATGTACATATGCCAGTGTCATGAGTGCAAAAGGAAATATGGAGATATAATAGAGTTATGCAATGTTTTCTGGAGATATCTTTCAGAGAGAGTTTTTGAAAAGTAGATACTTGTAAATCAGTTGTGTCTTTTAGCTGGAATGGAATTTGGTCAAGCGATCTTAAAAGAATGTCAAAGACATGTTTAGGACTATGTTCTAGATAGTGAAATCAGATATGCAGTTTGAGTTGACATATGAAGTCTATTTAGCATGTAGTTTTCTATTAGCTAACTATAGTTAAAATCATTATGAGGAGAGTAAATTATAATGTAACATGTACTATAATATCTTAAAGATGTCCTATATTATTCATTGTAAATTGAGAAAGCATCAAGGCCAACTTAATACTTGTTTTAGGACTTGGTATGAAGGAAATGTCATTTCCTTATGGATGGGCATCCAATGTGGATGGTTATTGTGTATACGAGCTTGAATGAGAATTTGGCTAAGACTGTTGAAGAGATTGAGATTGAGGATGTACTATAAGGGTATGTGCAAGATCATGGTGTGCCAAAAAGTGGCAATCTAGAAAATATGTACTTCTCAAATGCCTCAAAGCATTTCAAAATCTATTCTGACTTTTTTCCCATCCATCCTAATACCAAACCAAAATATTAATATCTTGATAAGGCCTCATATTTCTTTGGATACCAACCCTACATGGTCAACTTTTAAAAATGTCTCAAAAACATGTTTTTCACCTATTCTTGTATATTTTTTACTTCAAACATGTGTTTGATGACTTTTTTTCATCCAAATTTGATGAAATAAAAAGGGTTTCTTAAGAATGTTCTTATCTTTCCATAAATATAATGTCTATAAAAATACAAGTTCAATAAGTAATTATTATTCATTCTCTAATAGAGTTACACATTAAGTGTTGAATGACACACTAATTGAAAAACAAATATAACTTTCAAATGGCATAACATTTTTGAAATCCAAAAGATAGGTCACATTATATACTTCTTCTACTATAAGGAAAATAAAAGAAAAAAAAAATTATAAAGTTTTGAATCAGTTAAGGTGGTCAGACACTGGAGGTTTTTGTTCTAAAAATTCTATAGTAGAATATTCATAATTAATTATTTATTCAGAATTAAAATATCCAAAAATATGTGTCACATCTGGGTATGAGTCTACTTATTATATCTATATTCTTATTTAAAAATATTATCATTTCATTTTGATTAAGGTGGTCATACATATGCCTACTTATTTTTGTCCTAATTTTTTTGTACTATTGCATTAAAATTCAAAATTTTAACCAATAAATTCTTTCTTTCTTTAGATAAGGCCAAGCAGTTTATGAACTAAATTCAATGTGCTACAAATTCTTTTGTCACAAATGTTTGATTGAAAGTTCATAACGAGTTTAAATTGCACTTCAAGTTGACAGAACCTTGATTTGTTGATTTTTCATTTCCACTTAAGGGCATAGTTTTGTTGACCATGATCCTACACATACCCATGAGCTTCAAAGGAAATGTATTGGAAAATAAGTTTCTATTTGGTTCATTAAGAACCTACATAGATTATCCTAAAGATTGTTTGGTGAAGATAGTCAGAGGCTATTTGAACAGTGGTTTTAATTCTCCTTTTTTCAACTCCTAACAGGGTTGGTACAGTCGCTAACAAGGTAAGAATCTCCTAATAGGGATTTAATATCTTGCAACAAGGACTCATATGTACTAAATGTATTTCATTAGATCTTAACAAAGTCCATCCTTTCACAAGAAAATTTTATGTTAGTAGATCATTTTGTGGGCATCATTCCCACTAGGGTTTTCCCTCTACTCAAGGGTTTCTCTAGTTATCATATTTAGTGTTATTATGTAATGTTATTATTTTATGGTTATTTCATCTACTATTTACATGTTTTAGAATTAATAAAGATATTGAGACTTTTTTTTAATATATAACTGATTCACTCCCCCCTACTCACAGTTATCTTGGTGGACTTTACTTTCTAACAATTTGTATCAGAGCATTAGGTCCTTGAAGGAAAACCTTAACAACTTGAGGAGATCTATGGCGATGTATTTAAAAAATGAAAGTCTAAAGTTTGATGGAATAATTATGATAGTTGGAAAGAGATGAAGACTTCACTATTATGCATAGGTCTAGAATTTTGGTTGGTTACATTAGATCATAAGACTATGATAGAAGAAGGTAACCTTGACTCATGTGAACAAAGTGAAAAGGATCTATTCATACATAATAAACTTACTAAGGAAGCATCGATATTAGCCCTTCCTAAATTAAAATTTTCATAGCTAAAATATTTAAAGCTTGCACATGAAATTTTGATTATTTTACAGAAGATATTTTAACGTGATGCACATGCCAAGAAGGTTAGATTGTAGAGCTAGTTCTGTATGTTTCAAGATATTAAAATGCAGGAAGATGAAACTATAAAAGATTACTTTAGTAGAATATCTAAGATTATTGCAAGAATTAAGAGTTATGGTGGATTGAAGATAGAAGATTATATTATATGGAAACTTTTGGAGGTCTTGACACTTGCTTAGAGCTAGAAGGCACAAATGATTGAAGAAGTTATTCCTTGTACACCTAACTTTACAAAAGAGACTCTTCTTGAGAGGTTGCAGACAACTAAATTATAAATTAAAACAAAATGATGGATTTCCTAGAGTAGAAATAGCTTTTAGTGTACAAAAAGATAGACCTACATTTGCAAGTACAATTGGAAATTATCCTAGTAGTAGCTGAGTAGAAAAACAAAAAGAAGATAAGAATATTGATGGAGGACTTGACCTTCTTTTGAAGAGAGAACCTAAAGGTAAAAAAAATCTTTTGTGTTTGACATGTTGAGAACTTGGTCATTATTCATCTAAATATCTTAAGAGAGAAAATATGTATAAGCCTAAGCCCTACAAGTCAAGAATACCTAAAGATTGCTTCTTTATTAATGAGAATGATGAAATTGATTTTAAGATGGTTTATTTCCTAGATGATAGTGATGATGAGGATGATTGATTAAGGGTGCTCCCCTTAATACCATAAACACATAATAGACAGAAAAAGAAAAAATGATTGGCGAGAACAAAAAATGGGTTTCTTATTATCGTCGCAAATACAAAATTATAGAGTTTTCAAATACAATATGAAAACCCACATGGGTAATTTCTTTACAGTACTCTTCAACATAGAGCCATAAGCTACCATCTAGAACTACCTAAACATCACTAAGGGCCTTCCTTATATAGGAAATTTTCACCACTTGAGAAGGTCCTAGTGATTAACTATAGCCCTTGAGGCTTACAAAACCTCAATTAAAATTTATTTCCTAAATTATTACATAGGGTTAGCCCTAATTATATTTTTAGGTACCCCAACTTTTGAAGTCCATTAACTTTCAAACTGTATAAACAATTTTCAACTATAAGTACTCTTTGCAATCATCGGCTCCTAAACTACAGTCGCTAACATGCACAAGCGTCATTCATCCTTGGAATGACCTCATTCTAGAGCTTCCAAGGCCTTCAAATATGAGCTCAAAGGTTTCATACCCAGAAACCTCACTAACTTCGGCAATCATATAGTATGACAATGCAGCTCTATTGGTAGGCTAATAGGACTAAGATGAACCTCTACCTATAACATCAAAACATTTCGAGATCGCATAACCTACTTACTAAAAATAGTAAGTTCCATAAATAGTAACTATATACTGGAATAGCTCTTATTGAAAATGACAAAACAAAAATATTTTTGGGTGATGCAAGATTGCCCTTACACCTAGGGCGCTCCTACATCAAACACTTAGGGTAATTGAGAAGTCATAATGTCATGTCTCAAGTGTTCAAAGGAAAATCAAGGTGGCTAACCTCCTCCTTTGTAATTTATTGATGAAGGGTGCTCCACTTAATACCATAAACTCATAATAGAAACAAAGAAACAACAACAAATGTGAGAACAAAATACGAACTTCTTCTTTTTTTGCATTGCAAATGCGGTATTACAGAATTCACAAGTACAATATGCTAACCCACATGGGTGCGTTCATTACAATAATCTTCAAGACAAGCTGTGAACTATCACCCAGAGCTATCCTAGACAATGTTTGAGTCTTTCTTAAATAGGCAATTTTATGTTGTTGGGAAGGTTCTAGACAATGAAACTTAATACCTAGGGCCAACATACCCTAACAATACATATAGATTTGGCTGAATACATCTTTGAAAATTATTTTTGATATTTCGGGTACCCCAACTTTGGAAGGCCATAACTCTGGAACTATTGCTTCGATTGGCTATTATAACCACTTCTCAAAAATGTTAGCTTGTAATCTACAGGCTGAGAATAGCACAAGCATCATTTTGTCAAGTTTTTGGACCTCATCTGAGCACTCTAAGGCCTCCAATGGTGAGCCTAAATATTTTTCTACAAATTTTTCCACCAAAAATCCACAATAACTTCTTTGATACTGAAGCTAGAGAAATGAGATTTTTATGGTAGGTTTATAACTCTAAAATGAACATTCTTGTAGAAAATGAGAACATTCTGAGCTCATATGAAAAAATTACCAAAAATATCAAGTTCCTATAAATAGTAACCACCCTAATTACTAGTCATTATTAAAATAGAAAAGTCTGAAAAGAAAATATTTTTGGACAATGTAATATTTCTCTTACACCTAGGATGCTCCTGCATCAAACACTTGGGGTAATTTGAAAAGTAACCCTATCACGTCTCAAGTGTTCAGAGGAGAACCAAGATGATTAACCTCTTCCTTTGCTAGCCATGATGAATTCTCAATTGGCCTCCCTTTCCATTTGACCAAATATTTGTCATAAGTTCTATTCCTGGTACTTTTTCCAACACAACTATTTGGTATCTCCTCAATCTCCTTTGTAGCCGAACTAGCTGCTAGAATACTCCACTACACTTCTACAACTTCATCTCCATCACCTCCTTCCTAATACTCTGTCAAATTTGAAATGTTAAATATTAGTGGAATATTCAATTTAGTAGACAACTCCACTTCATACGCATTTCTAGAATCATGCATTTTCACTATCTTGCATGGTCCAAACTTCTTCATCTTTAGCTTATTATATGTAACCACTAGAAAATGCTCCTTTCTCAAATGAATCATAACTTCATCTCCAATCTAAAATTCCTTATACCTCATTTTCACATCTACCTTAGCCTTATAGTATGTATTCATCTTTATGATGTGTTTCTTGACCTCCTCATGGATGTTCTTCAAAAAATTAGCAAAATCTTCTACTTCGGCACTAATTATCTCACCTTTATCTATATGCCTCAATTCAGAAGCATTTCTGGGACTACTCCCATATACAATCTAGAATGGTGATTTACTAGTACTCCTATTGATAGAATTATTATATAAAAATTGTCTATGGTAAAATCATATCCCGTCCTTTTGGTTTATCTCCAACCAAGCATCTCAGCAAGATTCCCAAATTGTGATTCACAACTTGTCTATCCATTAGTCTGTGGATGATGTGATGAACTAAGCTTCAAATCTATCTTCAACTTCTTCCACAATGTACGCTAGAAATACCCAACAAAATTGGTATCTCAATCTGAAACTATACTCTTTGGTAGACCATGTAGTATCACCACTTCTCTGAAAAACAACTCTACCACATGAACAACATCACTAGTCTTCTTGCAAGGATTAAAATGTGTCATCTTTGAAAACCTGTCAACCACCACAAAAATAGAATCATGCTCGTGTTGTGTCTTCGCTAATCCAAGAACAAAATCCATGCTAACATCCTCCCATAGCTTCTCTGGTACAAGTAATGGCTGATATAACCCTATATTTTACTTTACTCCTTTCGTCATCTAACATACTCTACAACTTTGTACAAACTTCTTCACATCTTGTTGCAACTATGGCCAAAAATAATTCTCAACAACCAAAGTTATGGCTTTATCTCTGCCAAAATGTCCAACCAATCCTCAACTATGCTTCTCCTTGATGATATTCTCTCTCATTGAACTTTTGGGAATGCATAACTGGCTTCCTTTGAACAACATATTATTCTAGATTATGAAATCCAACCACTTTGTCCTGTCAAGTGTAACAAGTTTTGTACAAGCCTTCCATGCTTCACCAAAATTAGGATCATCTGGATAAAAAGTACTGAGTTCCTTGAACCCAACCACCTCTATTCAATTTATATCGGCAAAAGTGGTCTTCTACTAAGAGCATATTCAACTCTGTTAAACTTCCCACTTTAGTGTTTCAAAACAAATGTATAACTCTAGAAAAACTCAACCCACTTCAAATGCCTTTGGTTAATTTTTCTTTAACTATTCAAATATTGCAGAGCTTGATGATCAGTATACAAAACAAACTCTTTAGGAAGAAGATAGTGTTTCCACTTCTTCAATGCTTGAACTATAGCATAAAATTCCTAATCATAAATAAAATATTTTCTTTTGGCATCATTCAATTTCTCACTAAAGTAAGGAATAGGTCTACCTTCTTGGCTCATAACAGCTCCTATTGTAGTACCACTAGCATCATAGTCTACTTGAAACACCTTGTTAAAATTAGGAAGTGCTAAAATAGGTTTTTTAGTAACTTTTGTTTCAACATATTGAAACTCTTATCTGCTCCTACAGTCCACTTAAACTTTTTCTTATCCCCTCTCATTGTTTTAGTTAGGGGTCCACAAACACTGCTAAAACCTCTTATGAACTTTTTGTAAAAACTAGTTAGTCCATGAAAATATCTTACCTCTGTTGCACTCCTTGGAGTAGGCCATTCAAGGATAGCCTTCAATTTATTTGGGTCCATTTTTAGACCTTCTATTAAGACTAGAAATCCTAGGTACATCAACTCCTTTACAAAACTACACTTCTTAAGGTTTATCAACAACTTTTCTTCCCTCAACTTATCAAACACCTTTTGAATATGGATAAAATGCTCCTAAAATGTCTTACCAAAGATCAAAATATCATCTAGGTAAACAATGATAAACTTACCTAGAAACTCCTTCAGTACCTCATTCATTAGCCACATGAAAGTGCTCGGTGCATTGATTAGCCCAAAAGGCATGACTAACCATTCGTATAGTCCTTCTTTTGTCTTAAAAGTAGTCTTCCACTCATCACCTTCTATGATGCAAATCTAACGGTATCCACTCTTTAGATCTATCTTTTTGAAATACTTAGCTCCACTCAAACAGTCCATAATATCATCCATCCTTGTCAATGGAAATCTATACTTGATTGTGATCTTGTTGATAGCACAAGAATCTATACACATCATCCATCTTCCATTCTTCTTAGGTTCTAATATAGTTGGTACAACACATGGACTCAGACTCTCTTGAATCAACCCCTTCTACAACAACTCATGAACTTTTCTATTCAACTCTTCACTTTTTGTTGGTATCATTCAGTGCACTGCCTTGTTTCGCAAACTAGCTTTTGGAACCAAATTCATTTGATGACTAATCTTCCTCATTAGGGGCAATCCATTAGGTACATTATCTGATACAATATCAGAAAACTCTTTCAACATATCTTCAACTTCTACAGGCACCTCCTCTACTTCTTTACCATCTTTTAGAATTATAGCAAAACACATATGCTCATGCTTCGTACCTTTGAGAAACTATTTTCTATCAACAAAACATATTATGGTAGCACTACATACCTTTTCTTCTTTCTCCTTCAACAACTTCAACTCATGTTTCACTTCATCCTTGGTCAGAGTGTAGGTATTTTCTCTCTCATCGTGTATAGCATGCCTGTCAAACTGCCACAGCCTACCTAGCAACATATGACATATGTCCATAGGTATGATATCACAAAGTAACTCATCCTAGTAGCTTCCAATCTTGAACTTCACAAAGCACTTCTCATTGACCATGACCTTGTGATTTTCTTACACCCAAGTAATATGGTATGGATGCAAGTATTTTTGTCTCTTCAACTTCAACTTGGTGACTATCATTTTTTACACCAGATTGTCAATACTTCCCTCATCAATGATCACATCACAACACTTATCTTCACATTTGCTCCTTATGCTAAACAAGCTTTTCTTTGATCGGGTTCATTATCACCACTCAACAGGACTCTTCTGTTAACTAGGACTTCTCCTCTTTCAACATCTTCAGAATGTGATGATTTGGAATCTTGAACATCATGTACAACTCTAGCTTGGTCTTTTGTTCTTCGATCTGTCCTTCCTTGGTGTTGGGTACATTCAAATGCTTTATGCCCTTCTTCTCTGCAGTGAAAACATTTCCCATGGAAGCCTCCTCTTCCAGATCCTTGTCCTCTGCCTCTTTCTCTCTGATCTCTATTATTCTAATCATGGAAGCGATTGGGATTGTTTCCCCTCTAGTTCTAACTGCTACTTCTAGCCTCAGCCTTGTTCTTTTGATCATCATTATAGCCACCATAAGATCGTATTCCAAACCGTAACCTCTTCCACTATTCTTTTTGTCAAACTTCTTGCTCAATTTCTCCTCAACTCTTACGAAAAATTGGTATGCCTCCTTAATACTGTTCATTCGAACCAAACTCAGCTCATCCTGAATGCTTGGCCTTAATCCATTAAGAGAATGGGTGACTTTCTCCTTATTAGCTTCTACATGGCCAGATCTAATGAGAACCTGGTAGAACTCTTTGGTATACTCTTGAATAGATTTTTTCGCTTGCTTCAAGCCTTGCATTTTCTTCAATAGATTGAACTCATAATCCATGAGAATGAACTATCACCTCATTTTAGCTATCATTTTTTCCCATCTAGTGATTTTGTCCTTTCCCTTTCTATTTCACTCCAACTGAACCTCTTGCCACTATCTTTGCATGTCCCTTCAGTTTCACCTTCGCAAACTTGATCCTATCAAGATCATCAATATCTTCATACTTAAAGTACTCCTCCAGTTCATTGATCTAATTGATCAACTCCTCTAGATTAAGATTTCCCAAAAATGTAGGAACCTCAAACTTAGATCCTTTTCCAATCTTGGAGATGGCCCTAAAAGCCTCTCTTCCTCTAGCTTTAGAACTGCCTCTGCTTCAGCATTTTCTCTACTTTTTCCTCATCCTCACTTTCATCTCTTATAGGAAGATTTATTCCTCTATGCATTTGTTCTTCCAATGTTTGTATTTGTCTTTGGAGGGCTAGGAAACCCTCAAGTGTAACACCTATAGCTCTTATGATGCTCTCTTCATGGAAGCATTTTTGTGCTTGCACTAAAACCCTAGTGCAAACTACCTCATAATCAACAATCTATCTATACGCTCAACCCAAACCAGGGTCCTAGTTTGAACTGCCTCATAGTCGGTGATCTATCCACACACTCAAGAAAGCTAAGCTCTGATACCACTTGATGAAGGGTACTCCCCTTAATACCATAAACTCATAATAGAAACAAAGAAACAACAGCAAATGCAAGAATAAAATATGGAATTCTTCTTCTTTTTTGCACTGCAAATGTGGTATTGCAAAATTCATAAGTACAATATGCTAACCCACATGGGTGCCTTTATTACAATAATCTACAAGACAACTTGTGAACTATTACCCAAAGCTATCCTAGACAATGTTCGGTCTTTCTTAAATAGGCAATTTTATGTTGTCTGAGAAGGTTCTAGATAATGAAACTTAATACTTAGAGCCGACATACCCTAACAATACATATAGAGTCAGCCAAATACATCTTTGACAATTATTTTAAATATTTTTGGTAGCCCAACTTCGAAAGGCCATAACTCTCGAACCGTTGCTCTGATTGGCTATTATAACCACTTTTCAAAAATTCTAGCTCTTGATCTAGAGACTTAGGATGGTGCAAGCACCCTTCCATCCACTTTTCGAACCTCATATGGGCACTCTAAGGCCTCCAACGGTTAACCTAAAGATTTTTTTGCAAATTTTTCCACTGAAAATCTGCAATGACTTCTCTAATACTTAAGTTGGAGCAATGAGATTTTTATGGTAGGCTTATAACTCTAAAATGAACCTTCCTATAGAAAATGAGAACATTCCAAGCTCGTATGACAAATTTAATAAAAATAGCAAGTTCCCATAAATAATAATCACCCTGTCTACTAGTCTTTATTAAATTAGAAAAGACTGAAAAGAAAATATTTTGGGTGATGCAAGATTTCTCTTACACTCAAGATACTCTTACATCAGCTATGATGAATCCTCAATAGGTCATCCTTTCCACTTGACAAGATATCATTTATATTCCATGTTTGTTGTACTTCTGCCAACTCGGTTGTTAGTATATCCTTAATCTCCTTTGTAGTTGAAGTAGTTGGAATACTCCACTATGCTTCTATGACTACATCACCATCACCTCCTTCATAATACTCTTTCATATATGAAATATTAACTAGTAAAATATTCATCTCAATAGGAAACTCTACTTCATAGGCATTTCTAGAATCATGCATTTTCACTATATGCCAAGGCCAATGACATATGCATATGTTTGAGAACATCAGAATATTCTAGCAACACGAAGAATCCTTGGCCATGGGGATCGGTTCAAGGTGTTAATACCTTGCTACCCCCATGCTTTGAGTTTTATAATTCTCCTAATAGATTAATGTATTATTACTTGATTATCAACCATGACAAACAACAAAAATCTTAATATCTCCATGCTCCATGCTTCAATATCAAATCTCAGTCATGGCAGACAATGTAGATATTAATATCTCACGTGCTCCATGCTTTGAGTTCACATTGATATTCATGGTGTTAACCCATGAGCTTACACAATATTATCCACAAGTATTGTTCATAAATAAATTCATAAAAACAATTAAACAAATATAATTCATTAATATACCTTTCTTACCTTCTTCTTTTCCAAGAGTTGCACCCTTTCATAATACAAATCCTTTGAAAAGTCACAACACTTCATAGTTATAATCCTTTTGAAAAGTCACAACTCTTCATAACTAAAATCCTTTGGAAAAGTCTCAATACTTTATAATTAAAATATTTTTGAAGAGTCACAATTGTTCATAATTATGACCCTTTCAAAGGTTTGCATCTTTTCAATATCATTGATACCTTTTCAGAAAGTCACTTCGTTATTTTCTTCATATTACTTTCCCCTTCAATTTTTCCTTTCCTCTTCTTTCCTCTTCTTTCCTCTTCTCCTCTCTCTAAAATAAACTTTCCTCCCTTTTATATCTTAATTTTAAGGAGTCATGTCTATCTATTAAACATCTCTTGAATTTTCATTAGATTTAGTTAATTTATATTATTCTATGTTATATTGTTTATTTACTTACTTATATGTGTTTATTTTATTTATTATTAAATTCTATTTAGAAAGTTAACATACTTTCTACAATATTGTCTCTTGTATTTAATTTTCTTTCTTTCTTTCTTTACTCATTGAAATTTTATTATTTTTTTAATTATTTAAAATATCATACTAAATATTATTTTATTAATAATATAGATTAAATAATTATTATTTCCTTGGTTTATAGTTTAGTATTATTTTTAATATAACTTTATTATTTATTTAATAACATCATATTATCTAATTATTATTAAAATTCTATCTTAAAATGGGGATATGACATCAACTCACCACCTTTTTTTGTCCATCAGTCTATGGATGACGTAATGAATTGAACTTTAAATCTATCTTCAATTTCTTCCATAGTGTGCACCAGAAATACCCAACAAACTTGGTATCTTGATATGAAACTATACTCTTTGGTAGACCATGTAGTCTCATCACTTCTCTGAAAAACAAGAACAACATCATTAGTCTTCTTGAAGGAATGAAATGTTCCATCTTTGAAAAAAATTGACCACCACAAATTGAATCATGCCCTCTCTTAATCTTTGGTAAACTAAGAATGAAATCCATGCTGACATCCTCGCACAACATCTCTGGTACAAATAATGGCTAATATAACCATGTATTCTACTTCACTCCTTTAGCCATCTGACATACTCTACAACTCTATACAAACTTCTTGAGATCTCACTGCAACTGTTGCCAATAATAGTTCTCAGCAACCAAATCAATAGTTTTATCTCTACCAAAATGTCCAGTCAATCCTCCACTATGCTTCTCCTCATTGAGATTCTTTCTCATAGAACTTCTTAGAATACACAATTGACTCTATTTGAACAATATACCATCTTGGATTATAAAATTCAACCACTTTGTCACATCAAGTGTAATAGGTTATGTACAAGCTTTCCAAACTTCACCAAAATTAAGATCCAGATGCAAATTCTTGAGTTTGTTGAAACCAACCACCTCAATCTGCATTTCTGTCAACAAAAGATGCCTTTTGTGAAAAGCATATGTAACTCTATTAGACTTATCGCTCATGTGTTTCAAAAAAAATGTATAATTCTACAAAAACTCAACCCATTTTAAATGCTTTTGGTTCAATTTTTCTTGACTATTCAAATATTGCAAATCTTGATGATCGTTATACAAAACAAACTCCTTAGGAAGAAGATAGTGTCTCCACTTCTTCAATGTGTGAACTATGGCATAAAACTCTTTATCAAATAGAATATTTTCTTTTGGCATCATTCAACTTCTCATTGAAATAAGAAAAAGCTACCTTCTTGACTCAAAATAGCTCCTATTCAAGTACCACTAGCATCACAGTCTACTTGAAACACCTTAGTAAAATTTGGAAGTGCTAAAATAGGTTGTTTTATAAGTTTATGTTTCAAAAAATTAAAACTCTTATCTGCTCCTACAGTCCACTTAAATTATTTCCTATCCCCTCTAATTGTTTCTAGTCAAAGGTCCATAAATAGTGCTAAAACATCTTATAATCTTTATATTAAAACTAGCCACTCCATGGAAAGATCTTACCTCAGTCACACTTCTTGGAGTAGGCCATTTAAGGATAGCCTTCATTTTCTCAAGCTCCATTTTTAGACCTTCTTCTGAAATTACAAATTATAGGTACACCAACTCTTTCTTCACAAAACTACACTTCTCCATATTTACTAGAAATTTTTCTTCCCTAAACTTCTCAAACACTTTACAAATATGCATCGAATATTCCTCTAATGTCTTACTAAAGATCAATATATCATATAGCTAAACAATGAAAAACTAACCCAAAACTCCTTCAGTACCTCATTCATGAGGCACACAAAAGTATTTGGTGCATGGGTTAGCCCAAAAGGAATGACTAACCACTCATACAATCATTCCCTTATCTTGACGATAGTCTTACACTCATCTCCTTCTCTAATGTGAATTTGATGATACCCACTCTTCAGGTCTAAATTTTTGAAATACACACCTCCAATCAAAAGATCCATAATATCATCCCTCCATAGCAATGGAAATCTATATTTGATTGTGATCTTGCTAATACCTTGAGAATCTATGCACATCCTTCATTCTTGATTCTTCTTTGGTGCTAATATCGCTAGTATAGCACATGGACTCAAACTCTCTTGAATCAACCCCTTTTGCAACAACTCATTCACTTGTTTTTTAAACTCCTCACTTTCTAGTGGTGTCATTTTATGCACTACCTTATTTGGAAAAATAGCTCCTCGAATCAAGTCCATCTGGTGACTAATATTCTGAATTGGTTGTAATCCATCAAGGACATTATGTGAGACAATATTTGGAAACTCTTCCAAAAATCTACAAATTCTGAAAGCACCTCTTCTACTTCTTCTTTACCATCTTTTGAAATTATAGAAAAATACATATCCTCGGGCCTCATACCCTCTAGTAACTTATTTCTATCAACAAAATATCCTATGGCAATAGTACTTCATACCTTTTCATTTGTATCCTTCAATGGCTTCATCTTATGTTTTACTCCATCCTTTGTCAAAGTGTAGGTATTTGCACATCCATCATGTACAACACTCCTATCAAACTTCAATGGCCTACCCAACAACATATGACATATATCTATTGGTATGATATCACACAGTACCTCATCCTGGTATCTTTCAATCTTGAACTTCACTAGGAATTGTTCACTGACCATGACCTAGTGGTCATCTTGCACCTAGGCAATATGGTATGGGCGTAGGTGTTTCTGCCTCTTCAGTTTTATCTTTGTGACCATCTTTTCTAACACCAGATTTTCATTACTTCCACCATTAATGATCACATTACAACGCTTATCTTCACATTTGCACCTTGTATGAAACAAGCTCCTCCTTTAATTAGGTTCATTATCACCACTCAGCAGGACTCTTTTGTTAACTAGGACTTCTCCTTTTTTAGCATCTTTAGAATGTGATGATTTGGCATCATCATCAACATGCACAACTCTAGTATGGCCTTTCATTCTTATATCGTTTCTTCCTTGGTGTTGGGAACATTCAAATGCTTTATGCCCTTCTTCTCCACAGTGAAAACATTTTCCATGGAAACCTCCTCTTCTAGATCATTTCCCTATGTCTTTTCCTCTCTGGTCTCTATTATTAAGATCATGGAAACGATTAGAATTGTTACCCCTCTAGTTTCATACTACTATTATTGGCCTCATCCTTGTTCTTATGATTGTCATTTCAGCCTCCATAAGATTGTTTGTTAGATCTTCCACCACGACCTCTTTCACTATTATTGTTATCAAACTTCTCAACTTTTCCTCAACTCTTAAGGAAAATTGGTATACCTCATCAATATTGCTCATTCAAAATAGACTCAATTCCTCCTAAATGTGTGGTCTTGACCCATTAAGATAATGAGAAACTTTCTCCTTGTTTGCTTCGGCATGGCTTGTTCTGATGAGAACCTGGTAGAACTCTTTGGTATTTTCTTTATTAGATCTTCCTATTTGCTTCAACCCTTACATTTTATTTAGAAAATCAAGCTCATAATCCATAAGAGTGAATTGTCTCTTTAATTTAGCTATCATCTGGTTCCATCTTGTTATTTTTTCCTTCCCTCTTCTATTTCACTCCAATTGAATCTCTTGTCACCAGATCTTTGCATGACCCTTTAGTTCTACCTTCACAAACTTGATCCTATCAAGATCCTCAATATCTTCATACTCAACATACTCCTCCAATTCACTGATCCAATTGATCAACTCCTCTAAGTTAATATTTCTTGAAAATGTGGGAACCTCAAACTTAGGTCTTTTACCAATCTTGGAAATGGCCCTAAAAATTCTCTCTTCTTCTAAGTTTAGAATTGCGTCTTCTTCAACATTTCTTCTTCTTATCCTTCATCCTCACTTTCATCTCTTAAATAAATATTTATTCTTCTATGCATTTGTTCTTCCAATGCATAAATTTGTCTAGAGAGGCTCTAAAACCTTTAGGTGTAAAACTTACGGTTCCTCTACCATGATCTCCTAGTGGAGGTATTTGTGTGTTTTCATTGAAACCCCAGTCCAAAGTGTCTCACAATTAGTGATATGTCTACACGCTCAACCCAAACCACAATCTTGGTGCAACTACCTCATAGTAGATGATCTATTTACAAACTTAGGAACTCTTGCTCTAATACAACTTGATGAAGGGCACTCCCCTTAATACCATAAACACATAACAGAAACAAATAAATAACAGTGTTTGGCAAGAACAAAATATGGGCTTCTTAGTATCATTACAAATGCGTAATTACCTAGTTTTAAAATACAATATGCAAATCCACATGGGTAATTTAAAAATAGTCCTCTTCAACATAGAGCCATAAGCTACCACCCAAAATTGTCTAAACATCACTAAAGATCTTCCTTATATAGGCAATTTTTCACTACCTAGGAAGGTTCTAGTCATTAACCCTAGCCGTTGAGGTTGACAAAACCCCAATTAAAATTATTTCCTAAATAATTACATAGGTTCGGCCCTAATTATATGTTTAGGTACCTCAATTTCTAGAGGCCATAACTTTCAAACCGTATGTCTGATTTTCAACTAGAAATACTTTTTGGAATTGGTGGCTCTTGAACTACAATGCTTGATTTGTGGAAGTGCTAGTCAACCTAGGAATGACCCCATTCTAGAGCCTCTAAGGCCTTCAAAATATGAGCTCAGAAGTTTTGTACCCAAAAACCTAAATAACTTCTACAATACATCTAGTATGACAATGCAGCTCCACTAGAAGGCTAATACGAGTAAGATGAACCTCCACCTGTGAAATTAAAACATTCTAAGATTTCACAAACTACTTACTAAAAATAGTAAGTTTCTATTAATAGAAACTCTGTACTAAAATAGCCCTTATTGAAAATGACAAAGCAGTAATATTTTTGGGTGATGCAAGATTTCTCTTACACCCAAAATTATCCTGCATCAACAATGAGATAGGATTAATTTCTATTAAAGAAGAAAATAAAATAAGTAAAGGAAGAAAAAGAATTAGTATCATAGGTTGAGAAGAAAAAGTTAGATTGGATTATAGATAGTAGTTATTCCCATCATATGACTCAAGATATGAACAAATTTGTTGAACTCGATAGTTACGATGGTGTAGTTAGAGTTGGAAATAATGCAACTTGTCACATAAAACGGAAACGATCTATTACTTTTCATGGAAATACTAACATCGAGGACGTTTACTTTGTGGATGGATTGAAACATAATCTTTTGAGTTTTGGACAACTTGTTGACAAGGGTTAGTGGTTGCAATTTACAGAGTAGACTTGCACCATCAAGGATAAGAATGACACTTTGATTAGTAATGGTACAAGAATAAGAGGTAATGCATTTCAGTTGAACCCTACTAAAACAACATGTTTGGTTGCAAAAGTGGATAAAAGTTGGCTATAAAATAAGAGATTTTGTCATATCAACTTTGATAACATTGTGAAGGTCAGTACTACATTTTCAGTTATAGATTTTCCTAAGATTGTGAAACCTACTAATATGATTTGCAATCAATGTGTTTTGGAAAAGAAGAACTATTCATTTCTGAGAAAGATATTTACTAGTTTTGAAAAGTTGGAGATTGTACATATAGATTTGAGTGGCCCTACAAGAATAAGAGCATTTTATGGAGAAATATTTTTTATGCTTCTTGTTGATAATTCCACTAGAATGATGTGGGTTGCATTTCTTAGAGAGAAATATGAAGCTTTGAGAAATTCAATATATTTAATAGTAGAGTTAAGAATGAATTTGTTTAAAGATTACATGCTTGAGATTAGATAGAGATGGAGAATTTATTTCAAATGAGTTTAACAACTTTTGTGAGGATAATGGTATAAAGAGACATCTTTCAGCCCCTAAGACTGCAGCGAAACGAGATAGCAAAAAGAAGGAACAAATTAGTAACAGAGACAGCTAGAGAAATGAAGTTTGAGAACATTGTATCAAATATATTTTGGAGAGAAGTAGTGAACACCACTATATACACTATGAACAAAGTAAAGATTGGACAAGACACCGATAAGATAGTTGATGAACTTTGGTTTGGACATACACCTACTATGAAATATTTTAGAATCTTTGGAAGTAAATGCTATATTAAGAGAGATGATGATGATGGGAAGTTGGATTCTAGAAGTGATGAAGGAATGTTTCTTGAATATTCATTAAAAAATAAAGTATATAGATGTTTTAATCACAACTTGAAGACTACTATTTAAAGTGCTATTGTGAGAATTGATGAGAAGTTTAGAATTCAAGAAAGGATACTAGATTATGATTCTGATGGAGAGATTAATCAAAGGACTAACAATCAGAATGATGAGTGGGAAATTTTTTTTGAAAATGACATTGATTTGAAAACTAAATTACAAAGAGAAGAACATAGAGAGGAACCCAAATCAGAAACTAGAACAAAAATAAATATTGAGCAAGTGACACCTAAGAAAAATGTGGTAAAGAATCACCCTCTTGAAAAATCATTACAAGTATGAACATAAGAGTTATGACAAGAAACAACTTTAGTGAAGAACTGTGTTTAATATCTCAAGTTGAGCCTAAGAATGTTGATGAAGCTTATAAACATGTATTTTGGATAAATGTAATGAAATTAGAATTAGAGCAGATTGAAAAGAATAAGACTAGGGAATTGGTTCCTAGACATAAATATAAGAATGTTATTGGAACTAAATGGGTATTTAGAAACAGGATGAATGAAAAAAGTGAAGTTGTGAGAAAAAAAAGAAAGATTGGTTTGTAAAGGATATTCATAGCAAGAAGGAATTGATTTTGAGGAAACCTTTCCACATGTTTCTAGCTTAGAGGTAGTGAGAATATTTTTGGCATATGTAGCTAACAAGAAGTGTAAAGTTTATTAAATGGATGTTAAGTCAACTTTTCTGAATGCAGAACTTGAGCAAGAGGTACACATTGAACAACTTGATGGCTTTCCTTTGATAGATAAAAAGAATATGGTTTGTAGGTTAAAGAAGGCATTGTATGGATTAAAGAAAGCACATAAAGCCTAGTATGCAAGATTGGATAAATATTTGACAAATTTGGGATTTGTAAAAGGTAAAGTTGATAAAAATTTGTACCTGAGAAAGAATGAAAATGGTTTATTAATTTTTGTAGTATTTATGGATGACATTATTTTTGGAGGTAATGATGAAGCTAGCAAGACATTTCCTAAAGAAGTGGAGAAAGAATTTGAGATAAGTATGATTGTAGAGATAAAATATTTCTTGGGATTGCAGATTGTAACATAACAAGGATGGCATTTTCATATCACAAGCTAAGTATCTTAGAGATTTGTTGAAGAGATTTGGTTTGAATAATTGTAAACCTAATGAAACACATAAGGTAACTAGATGGAAGTTATCTAGAAAAGATGAATCCCCTAGTGAAAAATAAACAAAGTACAAATCTCTGATTGGCGGATGGGAGTATTTGATACATACTAGACTTGGTATAGGTAACGTAGGTAGAATTATGGTGAGATTTCAAGAATATCCTAAAGAGAAACATCTTGCAATAGTAAAAAGAACTTTTAAATACTTGAAAGAAACTCTAAATTATGGTTTATAGTATGACAAATCATAGGATTTCACATTGTGTGCGTATATTGATCCTAATTGGGCAGAAAATGTGGATGATAGAAACAAACACTAGTGTTGGAGCATTCTTCCTAGGAGAAAGATTGGTTTCTTGGCTAAGCAAGAAAAAGGATTGCATTTTATAGAGTATAGTAGAAGCAATATATGTAGCAACAACAAATAATTATAATCAGATTATTCAGATGAAGCACATGTTGAATGACATTTGAATGGAGTTTATTGTGCCTTTTATCATTCATCAATGTAATAACAAAAGTACAATGAGTATGTCAAAGAATCTAGTTTTACATTCAAAGACAAAGCACATATCAATTAAGTATTACTTTTGAGAGAGTAGGTAGGAGAGAAAGAGATTAGATTGGAATATGTTAGTAAAAAAAGAGAAGATATAAGACATTTATAAAACCTTTGGCTAAGGACACATTTGCATATCTGAGAAGTATGCTTGGGGTCATGCCCTAACCTATTTCAGAGTAGCTGATGCAAAGATTGGACTAGTTGAGAATGTAGCAGAGCACTATTTTTTTTGTATGCACTCAATGCTTGATGCTTCTCTTATAGGGGAGTATCTATGTTTGAGTTGAGTCATTAAGGACTCTTGGTACTGGTATTTGAAAGTGTCTTTGGACACTCTATTGTGAGCTTTTATAGATTTGTTTTGAAATGATTGAACTTGGAAGATTGATATAATGAGACCTTTGTCATTGATGTCAATGGGGGAGAAGTATACATGAAAAATATTTCTTATGGAGGAGAGTTACACATTGATTGATATCAATGGGGCTGAAAGTATTAATGTTTATGTATGGGGGAGATTAACACCTTCGTTCATATTGGTTATTTGATGTACCGTATGGTTGTGATTATAAAATGAAAAACTCTTTACAACCTATCTGAGACTAAGATATATAATTACATTCATGGGTAGCATGAATGGGGGAGTAAAGGAAAATGAGGAAGATATATATTTGGTATTCATGATACTTAGATGTTTTTCATCTATGTTACCATCAATGCAAAAGGGGAAGATTGTTAGCATGAATGTTGATTGTATTCCTATGGGGGAGCATGTTAGCATAACTAAAGATGTGATTAAGTGGTTATGTGTTGCATTCATGATAGAGTTTTTCATTAATGTCAACATATATATTATTCTATGAAGATTACAAGAATTTGAGAGGAAGAATTATTTTTCTCAGTCAAGGATCAATGAGTTGGGTTATGCGTGATTGGGAATATATTCAGTAAAATTTACAAATGCTACAGTCATGAGCAAAGAAGGAAATATGAAAATATGAATGAGTTACGCAATATTTTCTAGAGCTGGCTTTTAGAGAAATTTTTTGGAAAGTGGGTACTGGTAAATCAAGTGTATCTTTTAGCAAAGATGGAATTTGGTTAAGATAACTTAAAGGAATTTCATAAACATGTTTAGGATACTATGTTCCATATAGAAAAATCACATATGATGTTTGAGCTAACTTATGGAGTTTGTTCAGTGTTGTTTCTTGTGAGCCGGCTATTATTAAAATAATTATGAGAGTAAATTGTACTGTAACATATATTTTAATATCTTAAAGATGTCCTATTTTATTCATTGTAAATTGAGAAAGCCTCAATGCCAACTCAATAATTATCTTAGGACTTGGTGTAAAGGAAAGGTCATTTCTTTGTGGATAGGTATCCAATATGGATAGTTATTGCGTATGTGAGCTTGAATGTAAATTTAGATAAGATCATAGCAGAGATTGAGATTGAATGTATTGTGAGCTTCGAAGGAACTGTATTGACAAAGAAGTTGTTTTTGGTTAGTCCATAAATTGGATAGATTATCCAGAAGATTGTGTAGTGAAAACAAACTGAGGCCATTTGAACAGTGAGTTCAGTTATCCTCCTTTCAACCCCTAACAAGGTTGGCACGGCTCCTAATAGGATTGGAATCTCCTAACAAAGACTCAGAGTCTCCTAAAAAGAACTCATATGTAGTAAATGTATTTAATTGGCTCCTAGAAGAGTCCATCCTTTCACAAGGAACTTTTATATTAGTACATCATCATGTTGGTATCATTCCCACTGGGGTTTTCTCTCTAGTCAAGTGTTTCCCTAGTTAACATATCTAGGGTTATTGTGTATGGGTATTGCATCTATTGTTTACATGTTTCAAAATTTAAAAATATATAAAGTTTTTTTTGAATATATATTGATTACCCCACCCCCTCATTATCTTGGTGGACTTTACTATCTAACAAATTATTATAATGGTGAGATGTATATTTATATGGTAGAATGTTATTATTTGCAAAAGTGAGAGTGGATAGTAAGACCATAAAGGGTTGTGTGGTTGAGATGGTAGCTAAATTTCTACAAGAAATTGTAGATGGTGAACTAAATTAGATTATTAGAAGAAATAGTGAAGTGGTATTTCTAAATCAGTCTTCTTGTTGAATCCTTATAGATTCTCAAGTTCCAAGCATCTAGATCAAGGTCACTTTTAACAAGGTCAACAAGATCCTAATAGATCTAAAGTCAATTCTTTAATAGGGTGGCTTGTTCATTTGAGTTAGAGAATATTTTCACAAGGTTACTCCTAAAATGGTAAAGATCCTAACAGAGCTAGAGGTAAATCCCTGAACTAGGAGACTCCTAAAAGGGTATGCTCCTAATCGGGCATTATTGTAAGCTTCTAATAGGGCCAAGTCTTTAACAAGATGCATTTCAAAAGAGTGCAAATATATGTAGCTATTATTTCTTCTCATGGTTTTTTCCCTCTAAGGGTTTACATGAAAAAAACATTGGTGCCATGGTGTTAGTTGTGTGGGTATTATTATTAGTTGTCGTATTGATAGTTTTACAAGTCAACTTGGAATGAAAGAATAAGTGTAAGACCTAATATTGGTTGATCAGTATTGTCATGTTTTAGTCAATGTTTGAATATAGTTTAATACTAATTCACCATCTCCCCCCTCCCTCTAGTAATCTATAACCTTAAGTATATTAACATGCATTAGACCTAAAAATATTCAAATTAAATTCTTCAAAAATAATATCATAAAGAGGAACATTATTCCAATGTTTTCCCTTGTTGATGGTAGATCTACAAATATTATTTCTGACAAGAATTTTTTATGGTTCATTTCCTTGCAAGGATTTGAAAATCCATTTGGAGTGTAAAGCGATTCCCATGAGAGTTTAGGTCTCTAAGACTAATCCCTCTCATGGAGGAGCATTTTTAGTCCAACCTAGAATAATATAATTTTTTAGGAGAAATTGCACACCTAAATCCAAACAAAAAATATAATTTGTCCATGACATTATCGAAATTCTCATTAGAAATTTATAAAAATATAGTGGTGTGATCTACAATTAAGTTCATTTGTTAGGAATGTGGGAAATCGTTGAGTATTTATGTGTTGAAATTATTTTTGACATGAAGATTTCATCAAAAAAAATCATTGATATCAACATTTGGTTTGTAGTTTCAAAATGGAGTTAGGCATATTTTGTGTGTTAAAAGATATTAATCAATAAAGTATGCACAATGTACGATATTCCTAAGTATGCAAGCTTGGATATGTATTCCTTGATGAGTGTAGACCTTATATCTATGATCGCAACTTTTTTATGTGATGGGCTAGAGAAGTTATAGTTATTTTGGTAAAGATTGGTTATAGGATAGTGACAATGAATTTCGCCAAATTTGCATTCGTATTTTGGGTATAGCATGTTGGCGAGCTAGACTTAAGTTTTTATGAGCATAATACATGGTAGAAAACTTGGATTGACACATTGTTAGGATTTTTGGATCACTTGGTTCATGCTAGATTTCCTGCTAATGTGTGATGTGTCGAATATTATTTTTGTAGCTAACAGAATGATGTAGTGTGTTGATTAGTGTGGCGAGTTTTAAACATGGATCATGACATGTAATTTGATTTATGTAATTGTTATATATTTGTTTTAGAAGGCTTTTGTTCCTTAGCATGGTTCTATTTCTTATTTATGCATTAGGGAAGTCTTAGTAGGCTGACCTAATTACTTGGTTGTAACTTGTATAAAGGAAAGTGATTTCTTTGGTTGGTATGTGAGTCTTGATGTTGGATATCAGAGAAAAGATGAAGGATTTCCACATACATTGAGAAGAGGTATGAGTGGAATATGTTATCATTCCTAGTGTACGTCATTGGAATTGTTAAGACAGGTGAGTTTCATCAGTCAGTTCGCTATTTGGATTTGTAAATCCTTCGAGGTCAGCTTAACATTCATATCTCAGATAGTGAGTCTTCTTGAAAATTAATTTATTCTTCTCTTAGCAGTAAGCCTAAACTTCTCATCAACTCTAACAAGGTTGGAACCTTTTAACATGGGTTTTGTCCTTTATCAGAGACTTGTCTTTTAATAGGGACAGATGTATTCAATGTTATGTATCAAATCCTAACAAGGTTAGGTACTCTAAAAGAGATATTTTCATTTTAGTGTATGATCTTGTGGGTATCATCTCTATTAGGGATTTTCCCTTTAAAGGGTTTTCCTCAAGAATTAAATGCTCTTGTTATGGTGTTGACTTTCATATTGTTATGCATTGTTATATTAATGTTTGGTGATCATATTAACAAGGTTAAATCTTCCACTTATTACACACAATTGATTTCCCTCCCCCTCTCCTCAGTTGTAAGGTGTGGAGTGTAATTACTAATAATTGGTATAAGAGCATGTGATCCTCTTTAAGAAGGAAGCTTAATTGGTTGAGGACATCCAAGATGTCTTACAGGAAGGAAATTCCTATATTTGATGGTGATAACTATGACACTTGGAAGAACAATTATAGAACACAAATGATCTCCTTGTGTATTAATTTTTAGATGAACACAAAGAATTAGGAGGATATAAACACTTATAATGAATTGTCTGCATGTATGAATGAGGCAAAGAAAGCATTTACATGTAACATGATTTCGCAGGAAGCCAAGATTAGTTCCTTGTCTGAAGTCAAGTTCATTGAGGTCGAGGAATTAGATTTATCTCATGCAATTTGGACTAAGTTATTAACATTGTGTGGCAAAGACAAATACACAAAGTAGGTGCTTTTATAGAATTGGAAAGCAAAGCTAGAAACTACAAGAATGCAAGAGGATGATCCAAGGATAAAAAAGATTGTTATAGGTATAACAAACACTGGTGGAACTATAACAGAAGATGAGATCATGCAAAAGGTTCTAAGATCTTTGACGCTAGCTTATGACATCAAGATCATGACTATTAAAGAAGTGATACCTCTCATCATAGGATTCAATAGGAAAATATAGTAAGTTGCAAGATTTTTGAAAATTCTAGATTGAAAGATGCCTTACTTAAGGTAGAATTTTCTTTTAAGGCTATTGTTCATAAAGATAAGATATTGCTAACAAAGAGTGTGAGTACTAGTAGATCTTGTGAAAATATTTGTGAATATGCGAAGGATTTGGTAGGGATGGAAAGGGAAAGGAATCTTAAAGAGCTTGAGGAAATGGTTGCAATGAATTTAGAGGTAAATGTAAATATGATTGAAAGTTGCCTTTGAAATGCTTTTCATGGAAGAAGATTGGTCATTTTGCATCTAGATGTCCAACTAGAGTGCCTAAGTATAACACTAAGTCTTACAACTCTAAATATCCTTATGAATGCTACTATACCACTGAAAAAGTACCAAATAATGAGTCAAGGGATAGTAATGATAATGAAGTTAGTTTTTTTTCTATTAAAGATGAAATTATTGTGAATGAAGAAAAAACATCAGTTTCACATGTTCCAAAGTAATCTAAATAGATCATAGATAATGGATGTTTACATCATATGACAAGTGATAAAGATAAGTTTGTGGAATTCAAGAAGTATGATGGTGGAGTTGTTAGCTTTGGTGATAACACCGCTTGTTTGATTAAAGGAAAAGATTATATTACGCTTGATCGAAACACTAGCACTAATGATATCTTACTTATTGATGGATTGAAACATAACTAGTTTATTGTTGGTTAGCTTGTGTATAAGGGTTATTGTTTGCAATTCAAGGATGGAAGATGTACAATCAAAAATCAGTCATGGAATATGATCACAATTGGTACTAAGACGAGAGGTAATGTATTTCAGTTAAAGCCTTCTAAAGTGAGTTTTTTTTTTTTTGAAAATTGATAATAGTTGGTTGTGGCATAAGAATTTTTATCATGTGAATTTTGACAATATGGTAAGCATCAATAACTCAATTTAGCCATAGATTTCCCTAAGATTGTAAAGCCTACCAACATCATGTGCAAGGAATGTGTGATGGGTAAGCAAACTAAGAGTAGCTTTCAAAGCAATTCAAACTCTGCTAAGGGGAGATTGGATCTAGTACATATAGATATGTGTGATCCTACTAAGATAAAAGCATGCTATAGTGAGAGATACTTTATTCTCTTTTTTGATGACTATTCTAGGATGATGTGGGTTGCATTTATCAACAAAAAATCTAAGGCCTTTGATAAGTTAAGGATTTACAAAGTGAAGGTAGAGAATGAATCAAGTTTGAAGATCAAATGCTTAAAGGTCAGATAGAGGTGGAGAATTAACATCAAACAAATTTGATGTATATTGTGAAGAACATGTTATTTTAAGTCAAACATCAGTGCCTAGGACTCCATAGTAGAATGTGGTAGCAAAAATAGAAAACAGAACAATACTTGATACTATGGGGACTATGATGGTTGAGGGTTAGGTACCACATGTTCATTAGAGAGAAGTAGCATAGTAGCAGTTTATACATTGAATACAGTTCGGATTAGACATGATATAGGTAAAACTTCATATAAACTTTGATTTACTCATGTATAATCAGTTAAGTGTTTAGGATTTTTGGTAGAAATTTTATATCCGAAGAGATGATGAGATAGGAAAATTGGTATATTTCTTGGATATTTTACTAAGAGAAAAGCATATAGATGTTATAATATGAGCTTGGGGATGATAATTGAAAGTGCTAATGTGAAGATTGATGGAACATTTCAAATACAAAAAAGAACATTTGATTATGATTTAGATAATGAAGCAAATTAAGCATCTAAAAAGTAGAACCAGAATTCGAATCAAGAGAAGGAGTGATTGTTTGAAATTGAATATGGGATATAAGTAAAGATTGAAGAGCCAAGAGAAGCACCTAGAACTCTAAGGTATGTCACTTTGAATCATATAGATGATTAGATCATTGGCAATGCTAGTAATGGTGTGATGACTCAACAAAGAATGAGAAATGAATTATGTTTGATTTCATGAGTTGAGCCTAAAAGTACTAATGAGGCATGTAAATATGAATCATGGGTTAAAGAAATGCAAGAAGATTTAGAATACATTGAGAGGAATGATACATGGGAATTGGCCCCTATGCCTAAAAATAAAAATGTTATTGGAACTAAGTAGGTATTCTCGAATAATATGAATGAGAAAGGTTAAGTAGTAAGGAGAAAAGAAAGGTAATTATGCAAAGGTTATTCACAATAGGAAAGTATAAACCTTGAGGAGACATTTGCTCCTGTGGCTACTATTGAAGCATTACTTGATTATTTTTGGCTTATGTAGCTAATAAGAATTTTAAATTCCATCAAATGGATGTGAAATCTACTTTCTTGAATGGAGAACTTGAAGATGAAGTATACATTAAGCAATCTAATGGATTTTCTTTTCTAGGATACGAAGACATGGTTTGCAAGTTGAAGAAAGGATTGTATGGCTTGTAGCAATCTCCAAGAACTTGGTATGTGATATTAGACAAGTATCTTTTACATTTGGGTTTCAAGAAAGGTAGAATATATAGTTATTAGTATTTGAGAACTACCCCTTAAGGTATTTGGTTATTGAAGTCTTTGTTGACAAAATAATCTTTAGTGGAAGTGATGAAATGAGTAAAAAGTTTTTTGAAGAGATAAAGAATAATTTTGAGATGTATATGATAGGAGAGATGAAATTCTTTCTTGATTTTAAAATTACTTGAAGGATGGAATAATTATATCAAAAACTAAGAATATGGACTTGTTGATAAAGTTTAGAATGGAGAATTGTAAACCAGTAGGTACACCTATGGTGAGAGATTGTAAATTGACTTAGAGTGATGACTTGCCTAATACATTTGAGACTAGATACAAATATATGTAAAAAAGGGAGAGATCATCACAGGAGATCTTCTTTTAGAGAGTTTGAAATAATTTTGGCTCCCTTTTCCATTGATGTCAAAGGTTGGGAGATCATGTAAAAACCTCCATTTGAGGCAATTATTTCCTAGTAGGTGAGAAGTATGTATAAGGGAGATCTATGTTGAGGATATTCACAAAGTTGCATTTGGATGCTACTTTTGGATTGATAGGTTTTCACTATATGTTTCCATCAATGCCACAAGGGGAGATTGTTAAGAATGTGGGAGATTGTTGAGTATTATTGAATTGGAAAAACTGTTGACATGATGATTTTATGGTAGGCTTTTCCATTGATGTCAACCTATATTCTTAGTTTCATAATGGAGATACATAGACTTGGATTTTGTGTGTTAGAGGTTATTGATCAATACAATAAGGATAGTGTATGACATTGCTAAGTAAGCAATCTTGGATATGTGTTGCAGGATGATTTTAGACCTTATTTCTATGATCATAGCTCTTTATGTGATGATTTGGAGAAATTACAATTATTTTACTAAAGTCTAGTTATAAGCTAGTACTAGAGAATTATGCCAAAAGCAGTTGTTGTATTTTGGATATAGCATGTTCATGAGATGGACTTGACATTTGTGAGCATAATGCATGGTAGAAGATTTACAGTGACACAAATTTCAGGGTTTGTACATCATTTTGTTCATGTTGCATTAATCGCTTGCATGTGGCATGTAGAATATATCTTTGGTGACTGATGTGATGATGTAGCATGTTGATTAATGTGATAACCATTAATCATGAATCATGGCATGTAATTTGATTTATGTAATTGGTGTATATTAGTTTAAGAAGGTGTGTATGCCTTAGCATGGGTCCATTTATTTATTTTTCCATTGGGGAAGTCCTAATAGGCCCACCTGATTGCTTGGTTGTAACTTGCATAAAGAAAAGTAATTTTGTAGGTTGTAATGTGCAGAATAATTAGTATGTGTGGAAGTCTTGGTGCTAGATATTAGAGAAAATCTAAAGGATTTTTAGATGCTCTGAAAAAAGATAAGAGTGAAATTTGTTATCATTCCTAGTGTACTTCGTTGGATCTATTAAGACAAGTGAGTTGTCATTCGTCAATTCACTATTTGGATTTTTAAATCCTTGAAGGTGTCTTTAACCTTCACACCTCAAACAAAGAATCTTCTTGAAGGTGGATTTAACCTTTCTTCTTAGGGTAATGTGCTCTAGCAGTGAGCCTTTTGTTCTCATCAAGTCATAACAGGGTTGGAACCTTTTAGCAGGGGTTCAAACCTTTAAGAGGGGCGAATGTACTAAGTGTAAATTATCAACTCTTGTTAGGGTCAAGTCCTCTAAAAGGGATATTTTCATATTAGTGCATGATCTTGTGGGTATCATCCCCACCAGAGTTTTTACCTTGATAGGGTTTTCCTTGAGAACAAAACCCTTGTGTTATGGTGTTGGATTTCATATTCTTATGCATTGCTCTATTCATTTTTAGAGATCATTTTAAGAAGGTTGAAATTTATAATTATTACACACAATTGGTTAACCCCCCCGCCCCACAACCCTCTCAGTTGTGAGGTGTGGACTATGATTACTAACACCCTCATTATTAGGTACAAAGATACCTCTAACTGGAGAAACTAACTTTGAAGCCCTTACTATGAAAAAGAGTGTCTGCAGTAATAAAAAAACAAGGTTAGGGAAATAGGACAACCCTATCTAATTGAACTTTTGAAAGGAATAGAATCAGATACTTTTGTTACAATCAAGAAACACTAAGAGGGGGCGTGAATCAATGGTGTGGCACTTTCAAACACATTCCACAATTCATAACTCAACCATACACATCCACAGACCACGATGCATAAAAGTAAAGAAAACATCAAAAGATAGCTCATAACTGCATGATTTATTCTTGAGGAAACCCTAGCCAAGGGAAAAATTTAGTGGGAATCAAGCCCACAAGATCACGCATTAATATAAAAATATCTTTGTTAGAAGATCTAATTTTGTTAGGAGTCATAAAATAACATTTAGTACATTGGTTCATGTTAAAGGATAAGCCCTTGTTAGAGGTTTGCAACCCTCCTAGGAGTTGAGAACAAAAGAGAGCACACTTTCTCAAGAATGAAGGTTAAATCTATTTTCTAGACTCATTGTCCAAATACAATGAAAGTATTATAACAAGAACAATCTATACATGACATCACAATGTTTGATCAGTCCTACTATGATTTGCATCTTCTCTTCTTTAGCTTCAAGGCTCGCACATAGCATCATATATCTCATCACATCACATACTCACTTTTTTGCATATCAAATAAGTTATTCCTTAATAAAATTGGATTAATTAATTCAATTGGCTTACATAACACTTTACAAAATGTATCCACTCAAATACCAATATACCAAACTAGATCATTCTATCCAAGATTTAAGTCCTTGGATTTTGTCCCTTTATTGCTAAGAAATTAAATTGACAAGGCAATCCAATTTGCTAAGCCAAATTGTCCGATCTCATATATTGTCTTGTAACTCTATCATACCGGACCTACTTTGTGTGCATCACCAAAACATGTGCTATTCATCATATACACACTAGAGATTGTACCAAAAGCTCATCTATATTGTATATACCATGTTCTCAAAGTTATAGCCTCGTCTAATAGCTTTGGTGTCATTAATGACCAAAGTTGTCTGACTGTATCTTGTATTCCTTTTTTGGACTTGGGCATTTTTCATATTCATAATCTTACCAAAATTGATAGTTATACCAAGAAAACGTGCAAATGAAGTATGTTGTCATCAATAATAACATCTAAACACTTACTTAAAACTCACTTGATGATAATCTCCCCCATTGGCATTAATGGAACCACTTAGTAAAAAATGGTTAAGTGTCTAATGTCAAATGCAAAAAGATCTCAGTAGCCTGATCTGTCAATGCACTCCCTTTCAATAGTAGCCTTAAAACTTACTCCCTCTTATAATAATTTGTAAATATATCATTTTTCACGCTATCACTCTCACCTTCGACAGCAATAGCAAAGGTGAGATACCAAAACTTATGTACAATAATCAAAAACTTTTCATCAACAAAAAACATCTACACAAACCTCAAAATATTTACAAATTTGACTTTCAATGCTTGAAGATCAGTGTCTCATGTCTTCTTTGGGTTCTCTATAACTTGAATCTCACCATACAAAGTGTAAGCTACTATCTCAACTACCTCAAGGTCAATAGGCCTGAAAATTTGAATAAGACTTTGGGGTTGTCTCAAGAAAATCCATCTTATGCATGACTTCAATCTTCAAGGTGATAAGTCTCCTTAGTTCTCCAAACCTTCTCAAAATTATGTCTTGTTCAAACTAAAGTGTGTCGATATTATACATTACCTTGCTCATTTCTTTGTCAAAATCTATCACTACTTGACTAGATTACTGATACATGGTAGCCAACTTATACAGACATTCTTCTTTGTCTTTAATCATGTTGTCAACATCAAGTACATACTTAGTTGATATATGCAAGGAATATATACTTGTTTACCTTCAAAAATACAAGTCTTAGCTTTCTTAATATTCTTATCAACTACTGATGGAGGCATATACCTTTGTGAACCTTTCTACTTTGTGTTCCCTTCTTGCCTTAGCTTCAACTGCTTGTCCTAATGATTGAAAGTGAGTGTCAAAGTCATCTAAACTCTATCCAAGTTATCCATCGCATCATTGCCCTGAAATGTTAAGGGGATAGGCAATATCTTGTTGAAACTCTATAGTACTCCACTTAGCACTCTAGCCTTTTTCTCAATTTTTCTCTATGATCTCTCTTTTTCCTTAGAAAAAGCTATCCTAGATATCTTCATCAATTGATCCTTGTCAAATGTTTCCAGGTCTATTTCCTTCTCACCACTAGCAAGTGTCTTTCTCAAATCACTTGCCAACAATGAAGTTATGTCAAAAGTAGTAGGAGTGTCCATGAGACTTTTTATTTTACTAGTTACAACCGTTGTCTTCTTGGGAACATTCCCTTATCAGTAGGGTCAATGTTAGGCTCAACATGTCTTGGAGATGAAGGCTCCACCTGATCATTATTAATTTTTGCCTCATCAATGGTGATCACTAAGGTTTGTTTTCATTGATCGCCTTTCTTATCTAATGCTTTGTCATTATGTCTTATTTTTGCTTCTTGTCCTTCTCCACCTCCTCATCTTCTTCCACTTCCTCAATCGTGTCTTGGGCTTCAAACACAAATTGCTTAATTTCTTTATTGGAAATGAACTTTTCCATGAAGGTATTATCATCCTAGTCCTCCTTGGATAGTTCTAAGGTTCTTGGTAAACCTGAAACAATTTAATTGGTTTGTTACATTGTACTAAAGAATTAATCTACACCCACTATATCATCAATATTCTTTTCCATAGGTGGAATTGAATGTTCTCTAATTGTGATTCCTTTTGGCCTAGACACAAGTGGTTGTACACCCATAAAACCAATCTTCATCAACACTTTAGAGATTTCCTTCTTTGCCTCCTCACCAATCTCATCATGCATTCGTTCCATTAACTTGATAATTCGCATCTTTTTCTTTATTCAATATATTATGCATCTCATCATAAGTGATTAGAGAACCAAGATCATGAAGTTTCTTTTCTCTCATCATTGACCTCCTTTAATGGCATCTATCTTCTAACATCTAACTTCTCAAACAATTCATTGAGAATGCTTTCCTGAATCTCAATTAGGTTCCTTTTAAAGTTCAAAAAATAGGTAATATTAGAATCCTTTAATAATTTTTAATCTTCAAGCTCATACATGTCACAATACGTATTCAAGTGATTGATCAAACCTTCTTTTTCAATCCATGTTTTTATCTTCTTCATATCTAGTTTCCACTTGCTCTTCTAACCATCCTTCTCCACTTCTTGTGATTTTGTTTCTAATTGCTCCTTAGCCACAGTTACATTCTTAGTCTCAGTAACTTTACCCTTCTTTTGACTTGATCCCTTAGCCTTAGCCTTGGGTTGGTGAATCCTGGAGGTTTGTGGTGGTGGTTTTGTCTTAATTTTCCCTTTCCTAGATGGTACAGTTATCCTTGTAGATTTTCTAGTGGTTCATTGTTACATCCCAATTTTTTACCTAATTTAAAATATATCCATTGAGGTTCACATGAAGTTAGTTGGTAGTTTAATATGTTATGATCTTGTGAAAATGGTAAGATAGTTAGTCATTATAATTTCAAGTGAAGATATCAAGTTAGTTGAACATTTATCACAAATTCATAAGACTAAGAAGATGGTTAACCGTTGTGATTATTTATAATTAAATAATTTGTTTTCATAATATAAATTTAATTACAAAGGAATTCCTTATAGGAAACACATTGAAAGGGGTGGAAGCATTGTCAAAAAAGAATTAGGTAGGAGCATCACCATCATTGAGCAGATGGGTTGAGGATCTAGCGACTTGAAACAGGATACATCTGTGGGACCCGCATGAGCTATTAAGGAAACAATATAATAAAAACATAAAATAAATTAAATTAAAATATAATGCATGCCTTTAGAGATTGTTTATTAAATTTTATCTTATCATTATAATAAACACTTAAATACGAACACATAAATATAAAAATGAAATGGCACCAATAAATTATAATAATATAATTTAATGATGTCACCTCACCAATATACTTATGTGAATGTATATAAGAACTATTATAATAATAAAATAAAGTTTATAACTCTTCAACTCCTCCTTAACTCTTTTCCCTCTTCATTTCTCTTCCTTTCAAATCAAATTAATGTTTGTATTCGAATGGTCATCTTGGAATTCAAATGGGCAAGTAATCTTTTTTGTAACCGGTGGAAGCCAAAGAGTCTTTTTAAGACCTTTTTATATTTGGAGTCGAGTGAGATAGGGGGATGCAAGAACTTCCATTTCTGCATTCTTCCTTGCTTAATGGGATTTTTCTTCATAATCGGCACCCTGCTATAAGTCCATTGTATATCTGTAAGACCTTTTTCATTGTATATCAGTTCTGATGTATTCTGTCGTATGCATCTTTCCTTGTTAAGGATGGATATATATATATATATATATATATATATATATATATATATATATATATAAATAACTGAGTTACGCCTAAAGGAAACCAAAGAAGTATAGATACAAATTTGTATAGCAAGATCCAGACACCCGACTTCCAGATATTTCATAAGTCAATTCCATTGTATTTACAATCTGCACTTTCCAATCTTAAGCAGCATCAATCTATATTATGCCATATGTGCTCTGCTCACTTTGATAAATAAAGTATTTTGCTCTTTGGAAACGTCTGCAACATCTGAGGAAGGGTGGATTTCAAATCAGTTGCAAGGCTTCAAATAGACTTAAAAATACATTAGGTCATGTGTCTTACATTCTCTGCTAAGTCTAAGTTCGATTATAGTCAGCTTTTCCTTTTCTTTTTGTTGAATAATACATCAAAGAAGTAATGCTCATCATAGTTCGGATTACCACTAATTATATTAACGTTGTTGTACAATATAAGTAAAAAGGCTGAGATTGTTGGATACAATTGTGTATTGTGTATTGTCTTTGATGTTACACAAATGTCATATCAGTCATCAGACAGAGTCTACCGAGCTCAGCTGATCTGCAAAGCAATTTACAGTGTCTACCGAACGTTCCTGTACTTAACAAAGAAAAGTTAATGTTTACCGAGCTCACTTGGGCATCAAAGGATTTTGTAGCAAAAGTTAGTATTAACCGAGCTCCCAAGGTTAACAAAGAAAAGTTAATGTTTACCGAGCTCACTCAGGCATCAAAAGATTTTGTAGCAAAAGTTAGTATTAACCGAGCTCCCAAGGTTAACAAAGAAAAGTTAATGTTTACCGAGCTAACTCGGGCATCAAAGGATTTTGTAGGAAAAGTTAGTATTTACCGAGCTCGCAAGGTTAACAAAGGAAAGTTAATGTCTATCGAGTTCCCAAGGTTAACAAAGGAAAGTCAATGTCTACCGAGCTCACATGGTCAGCAAAGGAAGGTCAGCGCTAACCGAGCTCACTCGGTCTCCAAAGGAGCAATGGTTACCAAGCTTGGTCGGCCAGCAAAGGATTTTACTGTTTTGATATTAAGTTTAATTGCTTCATGCGACCGACTGATGTAATGATTTTTTAGTTATTGGAACCTATATTTAAGCTGACTTGATAATCTGAAAGGTATATATATATAGATGTTCAAGTTGTGAATTAGAGTGTGAGAGTGAATATGAGTATATGGATAAGGATGGAATAAGCGAATTGAGCAAATTCTGATGAAGGATTAGATATCCTGGAGGAGATGCAAAGTTGTATTCGATCAGCTAGGATCTAAAAGCAGAACAGAGATCTGTAATCAGCAAAAAGATAAGTTGCATATCATTCAGGTCACCTCATTGTTGCTTTCTAATCATTGTAATAGTGAATCTAGAATCTCTTAATAGAGTTGGTTTAATAGCCATTTTATAAATCCTCTAACAAGGTGACAGTTCAGTTGAATTGTTCTCAAGACCTCTAATCAAGCCACTCTTAAGAGGGTGATTAAATCCTTTAACAAGGTCACACCTAACAGTGTGTTTTGTAACCTTTAACAGGGTTGGCTCCTAATAGGGCTCACTTCAAAAGAGTGAAAATTGGTGACTACTTATTTGGTGGTTTTTCCCATATTGGGTTTTCACGTTAAATTTGGTGTCTCTTGTGTTCATTTATTTTAATCTTTGCAAGCATATTAATGACTATGAATGCTAGATAAACAGTAATTAATTAATCTACCGAGTTATAGTTTTTCTGCACTATTTACTGAGTATCAACAGTATGTAAAGACATCTAAGGGATTTATTTTGGAATTGATTTTTGTGGTAACTGATTCACCCCTCCCCTCTCAATTACTTCATCTATATTTCCAACAATTGGTATCAGAGCTTTTGGTGTTTGCAGGACAAGATTTCAAGGATCTAAGCCAAAGATCAGGATGTCTTATAAGAGGGAAATTCCAAGACTTAACAGGAACAACTTCTCAACATGGCAAGGGTTGATGAGACTTCATCTAGCTTCTATTGGAGATACAGGACTAAAATACCTTGATGAAAAATATGCAGAACCATCTGGTACATTATCTGTCAATGATATTGCTGAAAAGAAGACCCACAACATTATGATGATAGATATAGCATCTGCTCTGAGTTATAAAGAATTTGATGACATTAAAGACTGCAAATCTACCTTTGAAATGTGAGAAAAGCTAAAAGAAATCTATGGAGGAGATTATAATGTAAGAAGAGCCAAAGAAGAAAGTCTGAGAGGACAATTTGATCAAATGAGGATGAGAGAGGATGAAAACATTGCAAAATATGTTGAAAGAGTCAAAGCATGTGTCAGTGCAATCAAAGCATCTGGAGGAGATATCAAGGAGGAGATAATAATAAGTAAATTTCTTAGAACTCTACTTCCCATTTATGCAATCAGAGTTTTTGCAATTCAAGAAAGAAGATGTGAAGCAAATCACAAGATAAATCTAGAGGCCATAGTTGGAAGATTGACTGCATTTGAACTAGACAACTTTGACAACTATGTTCCAGCTTCCAAGAACATTGAATCAGCATTTGAAGCCAAGCTTTCACTTAAGGAGAAAAGCAAAAAGAAAAAGGAATCTCAGTCAGGAAGTGAAGATCAATCAGACCAAAGTTCAGACAGTGATCTTGAAGTGATTGAAGCTCTACTAGCAAGGAAATATTCTAGAGGCAGAGGTAAATTTAAAGGTAAAGTTCCTCTAATCTGCTTTTCATGTGAAGAAGTTGGTCATATTGCTGCTAGGTGCCCAAACAAGTAGAACAAAGATAACAAGAAAGGTTACAAGTACAATGGCAAGAAAGACTTCAAATCATTCAAAGATAAAAGTAAGAAAACATGTTTTATGGCTAAAGATTCTAATGATGAAGAAGAAGATGAAATTGTCTACATTGCTGTGAAAGATGAATCTGACAATGATGAAGAAATGGCACTCATTTCTCATATGAGCAAAAATAATGCATAGATCATAGATAGTGGTTGTTCTCATCACATGATTGGTGATAAAACTAAGTTTGAATACTTTGAAAACTATGATGGTGGCAATGTAAGATTTGGTAACAATGAACCTTGTTGTATAAAAGGAAGAGAAAGAATCTCTCTAACCAAAGAACTTATATGTGATAATGCCTATTGGGTAGAAGGACTAAAGCATAATTTGTTGAGTGTGGCACAGCTACTCAATAATGGATTAAAAGTAGAATTCATGCATGGAAAAGCAAGACTACTGGATGGCAAAGGAAAACTGATTGGATCAGGCACTCAAACAAAAGGTAACTTATTTTATCTTGAACTTGGTGAATGTTCATGTCTTATTGCTCAATTTGAAGAAAGTTGGTTATGGCATAAAAGGTTGTGTCATGTCAATTTTGATAACTTGGTAAAAATAAGCAAATTCAAGAAAGTAAGAGGCATTCCTAACATAAAAAAAACCTGAGGTCAGTCTATGCAAGAATTGTCAGATTGGTAAAATGGGAAAGACTAGTTTTAAAAGTAAAAACTATCAGTCTAAAGATATATTAGAAATTGTGCATACTGATTTATGTGGACCCATTGGAATTGAAAGCTATACTGGAGAAAAGTTTTTCATTCTTTTTGTTGATGATTACTCAAGAATGATGACTGTCATGTATCTAAGGAACAAATCAAAAGCATTTGAGAAATTCAAATGGTACTTGGCTAGAGTAGAAAAGGAAACAGGAAAAAGATTGAAATGCTTGAGGTCAGACAAAGGAGGAGAATTCATTTCACATGAGTTCAATAATTTTTGCATTGAAACATGTAATAATTGAATTTCCATACCTTGGTCCACTTTGATTCACTTGCAATCAGCAATCTCTAGCAATATGTCCAAAAATTTTGCACTTATATCATGTAATTCCAAAAGATGTGATATTTTTATTACCAATAGGTATTCTAGTATTAGATCTAGGATTAGATCTCTCATTTCCCTTTTGATTAGATTTAGCTTTCTATTCATGTAATTTATGTCCATAAAGATAAAAATTGAAATAATAGCCAATAAAAGGTTTAGTATAAATATTACCTTTTGCAATCTTTCTCCATGTGTCCATACTTGTTGCATGCGCATCATTTTCAATTAGTCTTTTTGGTTTGCTCTTTAGTTTCATTAATTTGAATAAGTGTTTGAATAGGATCTTGTATTGAACTTTCCTCTGCTACCTTAGAGCTTTCAATGTCATATGAACCAACTCCAGTCACATCACCCTTAGGTTTATGTTGTTGCAGCTATCAATCAAGCTTGTCACTGCTTGAATAGAGTTTCTCAAAATGTAACTTTTCTTCCACAAGTTCTCCCTTGACAATGTTCATATATTTTTCAAGTTCTTGATAATTCGACCTTGAATCTTCAAGCTCCATTTTCACTTATCCAAGTTGAGTATTCAAATCATGACATTTATTGATTTTCCTCTTTAAATTTGTTTTAATTTTTTATTTTTGTTAATTCCTATCTTTAATCTCTTTGGTCATCTAAAGAGTAGTAACCTAAAATTCATGTTGAAGTGTTTTTTTCCCCTTTGAAGTTTCTCAATCAGGTTTGGTTCTATCTCATCTAACTTGGGCTCATTAATCTACTCCACAAGTTCCTTCCTCTTTAATCTTGACATATCAGTTTGTTCCTTGAATTTTCTAATGTACTCTTGTCTTTCTCTAACTTCAATTTCAATCTTTCCTTATTTGTATTTTCTTTATCCAAATCCCCAAGTGTTGCATCAAAATTACTTTGTAAGTTGCTTGTGTCCATCAGGATCCTCCTTAAGCTGCAAGACTTCTTCCAAGGCATTGAGCTCTGATACCAATTGTTAAGATCAAGCAACACTGAGAGAGGGGGGTTGAATCTATGTTGCAGCACTTTCAAACCAATTCCACAATTCATAACTTAACCATAATCATCCACAAACCATAATGCATAAAAGTGAAGCATACATACAAAGAGAACTATTAACACCATCATTTTCTCTTAGGGAAACCTTGGCCAAGGGAAACCTCGGGTGGGGATTGAACCCACAAGATGATGTACTAATGTCAAAATATCTCTATTAGGAGATTTGACCTTGTTAGGAGTCGTTACATAACATTTGGTACATTGATTCCTATTAAAGGGTGAAACATTGTTAGAGGTATGCAACCATGTTAGGAGTTGAGAACAAAAGAGAGCACACTAGCTTGACAGTGAAGGTTAAATCCACCTTCTTGACTCACTATCCAAATACAATGAAAGTATTATAACAATAATGAACTATACATGACATCACAATGTTTGATTAGTCCTATTATAGCTCGTGTCTACTCTGATCTAGCATCTAGGCTCCCACATAGCATCATATATCTCATCACATCACATACTCACTTTTTTGTTTAGCAAATCAGTCTTTCATTTATACCCTTGAGATTAATTAATTCAGTCGACTTACATAATGCTTTACAAAATATATCCACTCAAATACCAATATACAAAATTAGATCATGTTATCCAACAATTAAGTCCTTGGAATGTCTTCCCTCCATTGCTAAGCAATTGAATTGACAAGGCAATTCAATTTGCTAAGCCAAATTGCTCAATCTCATAAACTATCATGTAACTCTACCATAATAGACCTGCTTTGCTTCATATCACCAAAACAAATGGTATTCATCATATACACACCACCAATCATACCAAAACTTTGTATATATTGTATGTACCATGTTCTCAAAGTTATGACCTCGTCTAATAACTATGTTGTCATCATTCACCAAAACTATTTGACTATAACTTGTATTCCTCTTTTGGACTTGGACATTTTTCATAATCAAATCTTACCAAAGCTTTTGTTAAACTAAGTGGCCATGCAAATGAGGTATGTTGCCATCAATGACAACATCTGAACACTTGCTCAACGCTGACTTGCCAACAATTTCAATGTTTACTTCAATTAATGTAGAGGAATCTTTGGAAAGTATAGAGAGCCATTTGCAATAGTAAGCAGGGAATCCAAAAGCGTAAAGCATACTTATAACAAACAACCATTTCACTCTATCATAGGTCTTCTCAAAGTCAAGGAGAATCATAGTTGCATTTTGTCCATCAACTTTAGACCAGTTCATAGTTCCCAACTAGTAATTAATTTTTTCAAAATGTATCTACCTTTGATAAAACCAATTTGAGACACGAAAATGATCATATTCAGTATGTTTGCAATTCTCCTAACAAGCAATTTGGCAATAATCTTATATGATATGTTAAGTAGAGTATTAGGCTGACCTAAGTCTTATCACCACTTTTTGAAAGTAGTTTAATAATACCCTTATTAATATTTTAACCCAATGATCCCTTTTCAAAAGCATCTTCACATACTTCCAAAGTTCCATACTAGCCCATTCATTGTTTTGCTTGTAAAACTCAATAGGGGGGCCATCCATTTTTGGGAACTTTCCATTAGCCATTGATATGATGGCATCTTCAAACGTTTTTAAACCAATATTTTTCTTCGACGTCTTGGCTTCTTTAGAGACTCTATTTGGGATCAATTTTAAATATATCTCTAAGGTCTTTTGATTATTGAACCCATGTTCTGATGTGAACAAATCTTTGTAGAAGTTATAGAATGTTGTCGAGATCTCCTTGTTATCCCTTCTCAAGTCATTATCAATTTGAATTTCATTGAGTTCTCTCTTTTGTTTGTCTCTGGTGATGTTGAAAAATATATTTAGTTCCTCTATCCCCATCTCTAAGCCAATTCATTCTATCTCTCTCCATTTGTCCCTAAATTTCATAGTTTAAATCATTCTTAGTTCCATCTAAGTGTAGACCATTAAGTCTTTTTTGACAACATGCTTCATCGTTACTTTTTTCTATAGCTTTCTTTTTACCAATAATTTGAACTATCTTTCTCCACACCTCTATATGATGATCCCATTGCTCTCTAGGTGAACAACCAACATACCAAAATTCAGATAGGTAGGAACCCATTTTAGTGGCCTCAATAGACTCTTCATCTTGTAGAAGGGTCACATTGCGAATAAACAAGTTATTCTTCCTTGGTCCATTGTTAAAGGAGAGATGTTCACCAATACAAATATTAGTGGATCGAATGGGGGAACAATCAAAGCACCTAGCTGGGAGAACTTTAATAGGTCGGGTTCCATAAGATTGAAGGCAATGGCTTCAGCATACACTCTGTCCAATTTGCAAGAGACTCTTTGTTTCTTTTGTTACATCATGTAAATCAAATGGTATATGTGACATTTTTCCTCTTCTACATTAGATCAACGAGGTTGAACCTTTTTGGGAAATTAACCCAAAAAAATATTCATTTCTCCCCCTCTAGTGTCTATAGTTTTGATGATACATTTGTCTCCATCGCTTCCAACTCCCATTTGGCCTCTATTCCCAGGGTAGGAATTTTGAGGAATTTTTTGTCGAAACTTGTTGATGATGGACACTAATAGTTTTCTCTGCCATATTCAATCTGTGACATAGCTTAACTTCTTCTATCCTTGACTAAATTTTAACCTCATCATCAACCTATCTCTGCATTAATGACCCTATCACTTTCATCATTACCATGTACAATATTATCTCCATCTATTCAAAAAAAATCAAGATAAAAATCCCACTACAAATTTCTAAATGAAGACACATGACCAAGCAAGGAAAAAAATAAAACAACAATCACACTAAGCATAAGCAAATGTAAAACAAAGGAAAACAATCAAACACAATAAAAAGGAGGAACTAATGCCACAAATGCCCTACAAGTATGGTGCAATCATCAAGGCGACTCTTGTTCTCTTAGTAGAAAGTCAACATGACTCCGTAGAAAGCCCACTTGCCACCAAATTTAGGACCATGACAATTGAGAATTTAAGTCAAAAAGCACTCCCAATGTCATCCTTCAGAAATTAAACCCAAAAAAGGTTTTTGTTGTGTACAAATCCCTCCCTCCTTTGAACATCTATCATTTCCGATTCTACTCTCCTATAATTCCAATTGAACATTCAATCATGTAGGAAATTGAGGACAAATCTAAAATCAAATATTCATAGATGCAAATTCAACAATCATGTTCAAGTTACGTGTTCCTCCATGATAAAGACATGCATTAACACCTATCAAGCAACATCAAGCTTAGTGTGAGGCTTCAACACAAGAAAATTCAATCCAAGATATCATTTATCAATAGCATCATAGTGGTGGAAATAGCATCATGAGATTTAACTTGGGCAAACCCCTATACAACACTATATATTTCCCTCTTCTGTGCACATAAGTTATAGATTCGACAACCAAATGTTGTAGAAAAGTATTGAAAAGACAAACACAATTGCAAACTTTAAACAAATGAAAACACTAGGTCTATGCCAATTTGCACACTTAATAGGCAGTTTTAGGGTGGATTTTGGAGGGAATAAAACACAACATTTGGATGAAAAATCCAAAGTTTTAGATGACAAAAGCACCTCAAGATTTAAGATGTCTAGCACACTTGATCACTACTTTCAACTCCAAATTCCAATGGCAATGACAAGTTCCTTTTTGTATCTCATTTCTAGAATTGTACCTCTATGTTAGCTTTATGCTCTATATTTGTGTATTCATGCTGAAACTGAACAATTTTGCACCATTTCACCTAGTTCTTACATCTTTGATTCAATTCATATCCAATCATATCATATAAAACTGAAAATGAACAATTAAGCAAGAGTGCTCAACTCTCCTTGAGGACTAAAGTTAGGCTTAATTGATTATTCACCCTATGGAATTGTATGACTATGGGAAATGGTGCTTAGTTTGCATTTCTAAGGTAAAGACCACCACCATTTTTCATCGTTTCAATATATAATATGATGTATGTCTTGTCAATGAATGCATTGTAATTTTGTTCAGACTTCACTGGCTTGTCGTTTGCATTGAAATAAAAATATCAATTGAACTCCGATATACTGTTTTAAGGTCCTTTGATGTATATGACGATTGCCTTTTAAATGCTATCACGTGAATATCTGAAACTTCCTATATTTTTTAAATTTACCCTATAGTTTATAGTGTTGCCGTCTGCAAAATGGTTCCCTCTCATCCCTGTCCCTGCCCTTCCCCATCCTCAATACATAGGATAACAAGCTTTCATCCCAAAAAAGTTGTCACATAAAACATACAAACCAAAGAAAACTTCCAAACTGAAATGGAGCTTAATGTAGAGAGAAGAGGGCTAAAACATATAACTTCTATAATTCAGAAATAATTAATTTTCACTCTTGCACAATCCAGAAGTTTTTCATCCAACTAAGCAGCTGGCAACAATAATTGCAAGAGGATGAAATATATACTTCATGTACTTATAACTGGCAGCATATCATTCCTACATTTTAATTTGTCAAAGGCGGAGCCTCGGAGATTAGTCCATGGTACTAATCATGTTAGGTTTCCACTGTGATTTTGCATCTAATTTAATGCCCTTTCATCAACAGATTATACTCATGACACTACAAAGTTTCATAGCCTTTCAAATAACAGTAACAGATATTCTTTATGCCTGTGAGATGTATATTCAGTTAGTTAATCCTCCATGCTTCACATAAAAAATTCCAACCTCATATCCTTCTCCTGGTATCATGTCGTGTCTTCTTTAAAGATGAACTTGTTTCAAGGCTTCCATGAATTTCTCTTTTACCCAGTGGTTGGTCTATTGTCCTGGATTGGCTAGGAAGAGACACATTGGTGATCTGTCAAGATACATAACAAAAGTGGAGGAAGGTTGTAAATCATCGTCTTAAATAATGATTAAAAAATTCCACCTTAAAAATGAATGACCTACAGAATAACAAAAACAATTTTAATAATTCTACAATGAAAAAAGATGAATTTTAGAGCAAGAAATGTCTTATACTTTGTCCAGGCTATCACGGACAGATTGAACTGTTGCATTCATAGAGGATGATGAGAAGTACTGCACCAACGACAAAAACAATCTTCAATAGGATTCAAATGCTTCCAAATTTACAACAGGAAAATTGCCATATTTAAAACTAAACTGGCATTCAAACTATATTTATGCAACCTGCAATCCTCAAACTACTACTTTTTAAATTAAAAATAAGTAAATATATGAATCCGAAGAAACTTTGTTTTCTTGTAATGTGGGCACTAAAATATCTCTCTTTCTTAAAGAAAAATTCCAATTCAAAGAACGGACAAAACCAATAGACTTGTTCTCTAACATATGTTTCATTAGTCTTTGTTGGGTCGATGAATGCAGTCTAAAGGCTCTGAGGACCTCATGCACCTCCTACAGGGCTTTGTCTGGAGGAAAAAAAAAGTAAGCGCATACAGATATCATAAATAGGTCTAAACAATTCAAGGATGCTATTAAAGAAAAAACCTCAAGAAACGCTATCCATGATCATCATAAACAGTGATGTTTCAGTGTGGATATTAATGTGTTTCTTCCTTAACATCTATATAGAAACATTAATCATTTTAGGATATGACTGCTACCTAATTATTATTTTCTTGCAGTGGCTTCTGTTGCAAAAAGGATTCTGAATATTGATCATTAAACCAAGTTGAAGCACATCCTATTTACCAGAAGCAGATCAATTCAAGTTTCAACCCCTTGGAAATATATCCTTCTTCAAAGTATTCACAATTTCACACTCCTACAAAATTAAGATGTACAATTATCTGACAATGTCTCCTGATTCTGAGAATGACAGAAAAATGATAGATTGCATGCAGTTCAAATATTGAACAAAAGGATCGGTAAAGAATCAACACGATATGAAATGAACTCAACTCGTGCAAGGAATTCATCACAAAAAGGAAATCGAAGTATAAAGGCTGTGAGATTAACACCACTACTTCTAAGGGCTGAGCGAAAAAGACTCTAAACAATTGTATCAATGTAAAGAGAACTTTCATTGAATGGTACTGCCAAGGAAACAATTGCAATCTAATGAATACGAGTTCCCCTTTGTTACAACTAGTAAGCTGCAGAATAATACTAAAAACACCTTTAAAAGAATGTCATTTTTTTGCAATATCAATTGCAGCTTTGCAGAAATACACATAGAGACTTCAAAATTGATTTTACAAATACAGACAATGCATACATTATGAAGCTTGTTTGATGAAGACAGAGCATACATTAAAGTCATCTCCTGGCTAGGTGCATCTACGATTATAATGGTAAGCGCATCTCACACACAGATACAGGCAATGTAGGGTAATGACATCAATCTTGCTATAATGTGGCTTTGTCACAAGTGGTATATAAATTATAATCCTATGTTGCTAATGCTAGATGGTTTTCATTTTATTTCTTTGCTCACATGTACCACTGGTGATATGGATAAAAGTTTTAGGCTTACTAGTAATGGTCGACAAATGGCCTTCCTGGATATCATCTCAGTCCTGAGACTAAAAGAGGTTTTCTGAACAAAGTCTAGTCTATCTTGCATGTGATTCGATGAACACTTGGTAAGGAGTTCGTGGCTTAGAGCATCATTAAAAGGTGAACATTGACATCTATTCAATGTTTGTGGCAATATTGTTGGCAAAAGGTGAGAAAATTGAAACAGTACAAGATTTAGCAATGGTAAAATACTAAAAACACAAGCTCTTTTATAGATAATATGAAAGTTTGGCTCCCAATTATCATTGTAAAGCATTGGTTGGAATTGAAGCAAGCACATGATGGCATGAAACGCAATGAGTTAGTTCTAGTACTTTTGTTGTAATATTCACTTCAATGCAACCACATAATTTTCGACTTTTGTAGTCCATGTATTTATTATATCTTACAAATTTAATGAAATTATGATTCATTAAAGAAAACTTAATTACCCATTATTTTAGTTCTTGGAATGCTTATTTCTGATATTTTTATGCATTTTGTATTTTTCTTTCCCTTTCTAAGCAATATTACAATACTAGGCAACATGCTAATATCAATGATCAAACTTCTTGCAATACAATTGATATTATTATTGCAATGGACAACTCACAAAACAGAAGACTGAAATTACTAAATACTAATATAAATAGCTAAATACATCCAACCCTTATGCAATTGTAATTCAAAATTACATAGATAACAAGTTCCAATCCACAAGACTATGGTAGCAATGATTAGGGAAAGGTAGACTGCACATACAAATATTACCTATTACGAATATAATAAATTTTAATAGAAACCACTGTTATAAATATTCCTCACAATAACAATATATTGTGAAGGTAGTACTATAGCAGCAATATGGAATAGTATTGTAGTAGTAATACTGTAACAAACTAAAAAGTAAAACTAATCTACAAAGTTCTTTGCACAACCATGATTCCTAGGCAAAAACACCTCAAAGAACAAAGTCATTTTATCCTTTGCTCTTAGTTAGAAACCAGAAGAGTTTTCACCAAGGTTGCACCGGGACAGGGGTACCTGGGTACTTAGGGTACAGGCACAGCTATTTTTCAAAACGGGGAATGGGGGTTCTTGGGTATGTCAAAACCCTTTTTTATAATATTTAATATTTTATAGAAAATCTGAAAATATGGGCCATGACAATGAGTTTTCAAAACAAGAACAATAATGTGATCCTGATCACAGAATTGTTGGAGTTTATGAGTCCACACTGCCCCAGTACAAGACAACTAATAAGGATGAAGATTTAGTAACTTACAGTACAACAATGGACAGATGGGTACAATCTAGAGAGAAAATGTTATATGATTCGTAAGTTTTCTTGACAGTTAATAATATATACTTAGTTTTGTTTCATTGTACATTACTGTAATCACTACAGCATTCAGTCTGTCAAATATTGTATCACGGGGAGGCACAGAGTTCCCAAATCTGAAGACAAAGCATAGTTTATCAATTGGTGCCCAAGGAGAATTGGAGATGACACTATCAGCAAAGAGAGTGGTCTGGGTTCTGATTTTGCTGTGTTTGGCAGCTGGCCCTAGGATGACTCTGAACACATTCCACGCCTGAAGAAATATGACAGAATCAAGATGAATTTAGACAAGCATTGGTAACTCCAAGGCACTGAATAGATGAGTGATAACCCTTTAGACAAGGGTCCAATTTGAATTAAAGTGGGTAAGTGGTAACACTTGGATGCAAAGTTCTGCCTGTGGATGTATACCAGATGACTGAGTATATAGATTCTCTAAAGGAATATACATTACTTGGATATTTCAGCATCTCATGCGACTCAGATTTATACAAGGGATTGTTGCCACTGCCATAGTAATGGACAATGTGGATGTTGTAACTGAATGCCAGGTCAAAGGCAACAATCACCTATGCATGGGTAATCCAGTGATACATGCCCAATTGAGCCTCCTGCTCAGTAATTCAACTCTTACCCCTGTTTCTGCTGCAAGGTTTATTTGTTATTTAAGTTTTGGAAGACATTTCATATTATCATCTTAGTGTTCTGCAGGATTGATTCTGCAGTTACGTTTATCTGTCATTACTTTGGTCCAGGAGAGTAGTTTTGAGTCATTAACCTCTCAGGTATTGCACGATATATTTAAATTCCAATAGATTATATTTCTGGCTTCTGTTTATTAAAAAAATCGCTTAGTCACATAGATTAACATACAATTTACATTCTTAAACACATTTACATTGTTAAACTTGTTGGTTTTCATGATGTTACTACTCTACAATCTAAACTTTCATTCATTCTTGTACATAAAATATAGTTCCAGCTGCAATAATATTAAATAGCTAATTATATTGATCATTAAATAAACCATGAGATCTGAAATCAGGTATTAAAAAATTCAAAGAAAGTAAAAATATTTTCCTCAATATCAAGTTCTTATTATTCCCTGAAAGACAATAAAAACAATAGAAGAATTATCCAGATGCCACAAAGTTAGCTTCCTTTTAGCTCATGATGCTACTAAATAAAAAAATTACTATCAAATTAGTGCTGTCACGAAGAAAACCCTAAATATCCTATCATTTCAAAACATTATAAAGCTGTATGGATTTGTTTGACTCTAATATTTAAAATATACCTAATAACAAAAATAAATGAACTAAAATTAACAGTACAATCTTAGATCAAAGGATAATTCCGTACCCACTAAGGTGGGTTTCGAAGTAGAAAACTTTGACAAGGCCATGAATGCCATTCAACTAGAGAAATAGTGTTGAAAGTTTGTAAAGCAAAAAAAAAAGACTTTGAAGTAACAAATTTTCCATGGCAATTAATTAATTTCATAGTGCATTTGAAATTTGTAAAGGTATTTGGGAATTTACAAACTAAAGTACATCCATGAGCATCTACTTATTGCATGACAAATAATGATGTTAGCTCAGAGATTCCAGAATCGCCGCAATTCTGGCAATTTATGCGATTTAGCGAGCCAAATTGAGGGTGGTAACTGAGGACTCGACTCTGCAACTTGTCGAGTTTTGGCCAAAACTCGCCTAACTCGGCAAGTTGCCAAAAATCGGCAATTTCTCCTACCTTGACTCAGCCGCGTAGCCGGAAAAGTTGGCTAGTTAAAAAAAACAGCATTTTTCAATATTTTTTTTTACATTTCTTTTCCTTGTAAGTTTATAACCCTACAAGGTCTTTTAATTGCTTAGTATGACAAGAAGACAGGAAAAGTGAGAGAGAGGAAGAAAAAAGAGTAACCATAGGTTTGCAACCAATAAGTAAGAAGAGCATCAAGGAGATCACAAATCAATTTGGGGAGGCCATAGGTTTGCATTGGGAGCATTAAGAAGTCAATAGCAACACTCCTCAACCCATTTGCAATAGGTAGGTGTTAAACTTTGTAGATTGTGTTATTTTTTTTGTATGTTAATCTATTCTTCATTGTTTGTTAATTTTTTTTAGTTAATTTGCAAATCTTCAATGTTTTTTATTAAATTTCAAAGTTGCAAACCCTGCCATGTTTTTAGATAAAAATTGCAAACATGTATATACGATTTTCTCAAAAAAATGTAAAGTTTGCTGATTTTTTTTATTACTTTACTGTTTAAATTTATAACTTTGTAAAACTTTGAATTTTATTATTGCAGAAGCCTTAATATAATTTTCACAATGCCTAGAAAGGATGAGGCTCGGAAGACAAAAAAAATCAAACAAAATGTCTTTTTCTTTTTGTAAAGATATAAATTCTGGTGGCGTCAATAGATTCAAATACCATATTAAAGGAATACCTCGGCATGATATTACTATGTGCACTAAATAAACTACTAAGGTAAAGCGTTTTTGTTATGTCCAATTACAGACACATGAACAAGAGAAGTTAACTAGGAAGAGGCAACTTGAAGAGTTAAGTGCTATTGGCTCATCCTCCCACATTCACATCCATAGGTTGTGTTCGAGATGATTCTACTACATCTCCCTTTCATCCTAGTGCTAGTGCTAGTGCTAGTGCTAGTGCTAGTGCTTTTGTTCCTACTATTGGCCCTATTACATTTCATCATAAAGTGCAGAAGTCAAAATTGGATAGTTATTTTGTGTCACGCACTACCCCTGGTGCACAACCCTCACTTGAGAGCATGGGTTAGGACAAGGAGATTCATGATGTTGCCAAAAAACAAATTTGCAAATTTTGGTACTTTTGCAACATTCCATTTATTGCAGCCAAGAATTTAATTCTTTTTTATTTGTTTGTTTTAAGTTTAAAATTAAACTTTAATTAATTCTACTTGTCTAATCATAGATTCATCTTACATAATGATTTATCATCTAATCATAATTTATTTGTGACAGGTCTCCTTATTGATAAGGTATGATAGATGTTGTAACTATTTGTGGTGCGGGATTTAAAGCACCTACTAATGTTGAGTTGAGTGGCTACCTCTTAGATGAAATCGTTGAGGATATGAAAATTGAGCTAAAGGACCACCAAAAGGCATGCACCCAAAAGGGTTGCACCATCATGATTGATGGTTGGACGTATAGGAGGAATAGAACACAACTAAATTTTGTTGTTTCCTGTTGAGTTGATTGATCATTCTACTTTCCTAGATGCATTGTGAATCGTGATAAAAAATTTAAATTTTGATTTGTTGATTGATGATTATCCATGATAATTAATTAATTTTCACCATTTAAATTTTGATTTGTTGATTGATGATTATCCATGATAATTAATTAATTTTCACTATTTAAATTTTGTAGGATCCATCATGTTCCTAAAATCTTAAATCTATTAATGCTTCCTCTCATGTTAAAAACACCACATTTTATGTGAGGTTATTAAAGAAGTCATAGCAAAGGTGGGGGAAGAAAATATGGTGCAGGTGGTGACAGATAATGCAACAAGTTCTGTTGCTGCAAGTAAACTTTTCAAGTTTTAAAAATTTGATAGAGACGTCTATAAATTTATTTGAACGTTTCTAATTCTAAGTTTTTTAACATATGTAAATTTCTAATTAATTTAAAATTGCTGCAGGTAAGCTTTTGATGGAGAGGTACTCCAAAATATTTTGGTCTTCTTGTGCAGCCCATTGCATTGACCTCATGTTAGAGGATATTGGTAAGCTTAAGTGAGTCAAATCATGCATTGAAAGGGCCAAGAATATCTACAAGTGTGTCTACAGTCATGCATTGGTCCTTAGGATAATGAGGAAATACATGGGGTAAAAGGAGTTAACTCGTCTTGGTATCACGAGGTTTGCCTCAAATTCTCACACTAAAATCCTTGTTGAAATCAAGGGCAAAATTGAGGTGCATGTTTGTTGGGGAGGTGTGGACTTCCTCTTCCTTTGCTACGACCACTACAAGGATAAATGTGGCAAATTGTGTCTTTGATGAATCTGGTTTTTGAACACGTTCTAAAAAAATATTGGAGGTACATTTATTACAATTTAACATTTAGTATTTACTTGTTTAATAATTTAGGTTTAGTTTTTAATTTATACACATTTTTTTATTTGTTTTGCAAATTTGTAATTTTGCTTAATTTTATTTAATTTGCGACTTAAATAATTTTATTTAATTTGCGACTTAAATATTGTTTTTGCATTATATGCAAGTCACTGAGCTCCTCATAGTTCTCCTGCGAGTTGTTGATGAGGAGAAGCCCTATATGGGCTACATATATGAGGGCATGATTAGGGCCAAGGAGGCCATTGGATCCCAGCATGCAAGAGTGGAGAACTTTGGCCCCATTTGGGAGATCATTGATAGGAGATGGCAAAATTAGCTTCACAGGCCCATCCATCCAGCAGCTTATTACCTGAATCCAACATTTTGTTTTCATCCTAACTTCAAGGCGGATGAGGAGGTTCTTATCAACCTATATAAAGTGATGCAAAAGATGTGTAGTGATAGCAGTGCCTCAGCTAAAACCATTGAGCTAGATAAATTTAATAATCAAGAAGGCGTGATTATCTCTAGCAGGACATGCGCAAATGCTCGAACAGAATTACAACCAAGTAAAACTAATAAAATATTCTTAAGTTTATGGCTTATAAGTTATGCATTTTAATTTTTTATTTTGTAATTTACCCTTAAAGTTGTACTTGTAATGAGACTAATTGTTTTTATTTTCCTTATTTCAGATAGATGGTGGTAAATATTTGAGCTCTCAACCCCAAATCTTCAAAAAATTGACATCCGTAGTTTGAGTCAACTAGGTAGTGCTTTTGGATGTGAGTGCAATTGGTCCAAGTTCGAGAACATCCACTCAAAGAAGTGAAATATGTTGTCTACAAAGAGGTTGAATGATCTTGTCTTTGTTCATTACAACCTCCGTCTTAGGACGAGACAGATTTTGGACACTGACTCATCTCCAACCACTCTAGAGGAGATTGATCCAGAGTCGAAGTGGGTCACTGAGGCTACCGATCTAGTCTTCACTGAGGACCTTGACTAGGTTGACCAGGCAAATATATAGGCTGAGGTTGTGGCTGTAGCAGAGGAAGAAGATAGAGCACGTTCTGGCATATGCCCACATGCACTCGCAACCTATTGTTGTCGATCATGAGTCCACCTAACATGCGAGGGCTATGACTACTCAATCCTCTAGGACCTACCCTAGACACCTTTGTAGTAGGTAGACAGAATACTCAAAGATTGAGGCCGAGGTTGTGACTGAGCTTGAGAACGAGGATGAGGATGAGGATGAGGCTCAAGCTAGAGCTTGAGCAAATAGACTTATTTTTTTCTTACAGTGTTACTGTTTACACTTTACACTTTACAGTTACACATATGTTTCATGGATCTTACATACATTTATGATTTGATAACATTTATAATTCTATATATCTATATCATATGCTCCTATGTTTTTTGTTTACTTCAACAACAATTTACATTTTACGTATGTGATGAATTTATCATTTATGTTCCTTGTTTGTGTATGTTAGTTTCTATTTGATGATGTTATAGTGTTTTTAAGTTACATTCAATAAAGGGTGCATGAAATAAGTTTTAAATTGTTAAAACCTCTAATTTTCAAAGGTTTTTTCATTTTGTCGAGTCCTAGCCAAGACACGAGTCGAGTCGGCCTTGTCAAGTCCGAGTTTGGCAACTGTGTTAGATAATCAAGTTTTTTGACATTTCCATTTCCTTTGAATGCCGCATTCCAAGATCTGTACGCACTACACATATGCCTCAGAACTAATACATATTCAAATTCTGTACCTGTGCTGTCAGCATGCTGCCTCCTGAGGCTCTCTCTTGGCATTGTGATACCCCAGAAGATGAATAAATGGTTTCCCTTACAAAAAGGAAAGAACAGCTTCAGTGACAGAGAATAACATAGAAAATGGTTGCAAACATCACAAATAGCATCTTTCAAATGCCTAAAAAGGACTCGTAGAATCCAAAAAGAAAAAAACCCAACGTGCTCTTATGAACCAGATAGAAAATAACTCACTCTGTTTTCAGAGTTACTTGTTCCAAAGGAAATTTAGGGTACTTCCAAACAGTACCAGGTAGAGATGATGGTTCCGGAAAAGCATCTGGCTGTACTGAACTACTCACAGCTTGGGGATTTGGGCCTTTCTGTTTATTGGCTGCATCATAGCCACAGTAATGCATTAATATGAATATAAACTCAAAAGATGAGAATGTTTAAACCTTAAATGACATAGAATACATCTTTCTGAAGCCCTGGTTATAACAATCAAGATAAACAAAGGCATTCAAAACAAAAGATAGCAGATAGGATTGTACGATTTAATCTGCTGTGAACTGTATGGCGTCGTTCCTCCAGCTTGTCTTTTGTATCTAGAAGAGTTTCATACTCAGGAGCATACGTCACCTGCAAGAGATTTCCAAAGAATGGGTGCTTGTCAAGCTTCCTCTTTGCAAACCTGCAGTTACAGAGCATAAAAATTATATTCCAGATGCTCAAATCCTCAGTAACATCTTAAATAGCAACTGCAGTCAAAGAGTGAGGGAAATGAACAAATTTCACACATAGAATACATAAGAAATGTTGAATCACTTGGTGTTTCGGCCCAGTTTTATAACTCTGCAGTCATTATCATGAACCAATAGTTTCAGTCGATGGTTTCAGTTAAACCTAAAATAAGTATCAAAGGAGTATATACAATGGAGGAACAATCGTTGAATATCTATTCAGCTCCTATTCGTGGTAAGACTAATCACTTAGCTCCTCATGTAAGAGATATAATAAGTGCAGACACTTGGCTTTTATCAGGCAAGCAGTATTGAACCATTTTTTTGGTAGAATGAATTCATTTTCCAGTGTTATATCTATACCAAAGAAACATGTTATAAACAATCCATGGTTATACTTTTTAAGTTCTCATAGTATCTGTTACAGACTGTGGTCAGGCTCCCTGGATATCTGTAAAAACATCTAAGGATGCTGCCGTTTCAACCATTAAGTACTAGAAGTTATTTAAATAGGAGTAATTAAAATTCTCCTTCCACTATTTCATACTGAGCTTTCTTCAATCATAGCATGTATTATTCACAATTGTTTTAATTATCTTACCAATTTTTTTAAATATCTTACTATGCAGAAACTATTTAACCAATGTAAGGATTATTTTAGACTAGTGGATGTGTTGCCTGCAACACACCCAATTTCTTTCAAATCAGAGCTAAAATAGCTTCTTTTTATTTAAATCCACTTTCCATTTGGAAATTCAGATGTGGATTTCATTGTAATGATCTGACCAGAAATCTGATCCAATATGTTTTTGCAAGTCTCTCACTGTTTTCCTAGATAAGCATGATGCCAAACATTTTGCATCCATTCTATTGGTTTTTTTGAAACTCGGTTAAAAGGTTTGGGAGTATATTGCCATTGCATAAATATTTATTTCATAAACTGCTCTTCACAATTACCTATTGCGGAAAAATTACTTTCCAGACCTTTTATGATGCAATGCCCCAAAACTGAAGTCTTCACATTGCAAACCAACACTTGACACTGAATAGAGATCACAAACTACAAATGGAGGCAAGCCAGACACCAGGTGCCTCACCAAGAAAACTGTCTTACAGCCTAAATCAGGAAAAACCCTGCTCAAACAAAGGGACTCCATCCAAAGATTCCAAACTTAAAAACAGACTAAGTTAACCATTTTAGCTTGGGAATGAAGAATCATCTTGCTCCATCTCTTTGCAAAATGCTTTTCACCCCATCACTGTAACTTATCTTTATTTTTCCAAATTTCCCGTTGAAAGGTCTTCAACATGTTGCTTGAAACTTTGAAAGCCTAGCATCCTCAATGAGGGAAACTCCTCCACCTTGGAGGAGAAGGAAACAAACCAAACCCATGTTGGGTCAAGGGAAAACCATCCATCGCCTTGATTGAAAGGAAATATTGTTTTCCGGAAATGGGTCAGCTAGAGAAGATTGAACATCTAAAGGAACAAAACTACATTACCAATTTGTAGGGGTAGGAGGCTGGATCCTGGGCCAGTTTGAACCCAGTTTGTGGTCCGGATCCGGAGCCAGTTCATCATGGGTCCAAACAAGATTCTGACCCCATCTTATGGTTCTAACCTTGCCAAACCTGGGCAAAAGAGAAACTGCTATGGTATGTGGCCAACATGGAAGTCTATTTGTTTCAAAGTGGGGAAATTATTAACCTGTCGTTACAATCCAAAGTGTTGATTCTCTAAGTCACTAAATAGAATGACTGCAATGACCATCACTGGGAAAAAGTGCAAAGTGCATCTGGACCACTAAATTAAATTTAATGCAGCCCATAGCTAAGGTTTTATATAAATGGGTTGTTTCTTCTATTTCTATGTTCATTGAGCAATTTCATTTAGTCATTATTTCTTTGCATCTGTCAATGTGAATAACATTGTAACCGATTGTAGGTGTGTCTTTCGAATAATAAAAGCTTCTTATTAGTTTTGTCTAATACAATTTTTTAATGCACGTTCATATTTGATAATCAGAAATGTTCTTTCTTATTGTCTTCGTAATTCATCCACGCGCATCCAGATGCCTAGGAGGCACTTCCAACTAGCACCCATGGTGCATCCGGGCGCTTCTAGACACCTCCGTGGGCCTAGGCCTAAAAACATCACATTCGTGCCTTTTTGCCACTTAAACTTTATTTTAACATGTGCAAATATGAGTTTTTTCTTCTATTTTTTCCTCCTAAACCCTAAAAGAGGCCACTCTTCATCTCATTTTGTTTGCAGCTAGACTCTCTTCTCATTGGGCTCCATTTTGGCATTTTGAAGACAAGGTGATTATTTTCAAAGAGGATTGTTCATGGGGAAAGAGATAGCTTCCACAAAGGAGTTTTAAGCATATAAGGTAGCCATTTGATCCCATTCTTGAGTCCTTTGATGATTTCTTTTTGAGATTTTGATGAATCTTATCAAGTTTGTGAAAAAAAAATTCAAGTTTTTTCATTTTTTTTAAAAAGAAATAAAGAAACAAGTTTAGCGTTTATTTTTTGTAGTTTTGTATTATTTTTTTGCACTTGTATACTTGATGTTCATAATTTCTTATTATAGGAAGAAATTAGATTGTGTCGTGCAAGAATGGCCGCCACCAGTAGTCAATGTTCAATGGGAGGGCTATTAAGATAATATCTTAATAAAGATATTAAAGATATTATCTTAATAAGGGCAAGGAGCCAATAGTTTCAAAATCGATGTAAGATCTCCTTTATGGAGACATACCACAGAGTATCACAAGTTGCAGGAGCTGGCTCATATCTTCTGTAGTGTAAATATTGTCAAAGTAACAAATGCAAATCATTCAATAGCTCATATTCTAGGGTCAAACTTTATTTTATGGGCCCTGCTGTTAAAGGATTTGCAATGTGCAACGACACAGATGGAAAAGAGATGTCTAATGCACAAACAGCTTCATTTGTAAAAGAACAAGAAGCTGTTGATAATTTGTTAATAAGATCAAAAAAAAAGTTTTCATCAACCTCCATTTAGAAAGAAAACAATGCAATTATCCATACAATCAATTGTATCCTCCAAACATCCATTCTCACAAAGTATCTATATCGGGAGTGCAAGTGGAAGAAGTAGAAACTACCACCTGCGAAAGAGGTCCAATAGACACCGCATTTAAAATGGAGGAAAGAGAGCTTACTGATCAAGCCATTTCACGGTGCCTCTATGCCAAGATCCTCCTTTCAACTTGGTGAGATCACCATATTGGAAGGAAATGATGGCAGCCATAAATAAAGCATCGGTTGATTACACAAGTCTTGGGTATGAAAAGGTGCTTACTACTCTATTGCGAAAAGAGAAGACTTGTGTAGAGAAAGCTAATCAACAAATTAGAAATTTCATGGAAAACTTTTGAGTTTTTCTGTTGTTTCAGATCAATGAAAAGATAAGAAAAATTGGCCATTGATTAATGTGATTGTCATGTCACCCAAATGGGCAATGGTTTTCAATGCAATTGATTGTGAAGGGGAAGTGAAAGATTTGCGGCATTTCCAAAATTCTTATTGAGGCCATAAGATGGTGGGTAATGAGAATGTGGTCCAAGTGATTACATATTATGCCAAAAATTGTAGGGGTATAGGTGCTTTGGTTGAGGGCCAATATGACTATTTTTTGGACACCATGTAGTGCACACTCCTTAAACTTGGCCATGCAATAGATTGGCACTCAAATAGATTGAATGAAGCATCACATGTCACAATCGATATTTAGATCATTCTTCAAATTGGAGTTCTTGAAGGTAAATTATAATCACTAAATTTTATTTATCATTTTAGTTTGAATAAATATTATGTCATGTTCAATAATCAAATTGTATATAACTTTTCTTAGTATTAATCGACATATTGTCATGATTAACTTAGTTAGGTGGTTGTAACCTGATTCACATCTCATACTATTATTATGAGACGACTTGTCAAGGTGTAAAGGGCATTAAGCCAAATAGTTATTAACTTATTTCTAGCCGGTGGAGTATATGGAAGGCTTCGAATTCAAAGAGGGCACAGAAGATCTAGGCATTGATCTTAGATTGCAGTTGGTGGGCTCGTGTGCAATTTGTATCAAATTTCACAAACTGTCATGTCCCCTAGTTGAAGCCGTATTGGGATACTTCCATCTATCACACCAATTTTGTAAAGCTTTTGGGAGACAAAATTGAAAAGGTGGCAAGCAAAGAAGAATCAATTAAGGTTGTTAAAATAAGAAAATATAATCACTATAAAATTATAAATAAATAATAAATTAGTATAATATATTAAACTATAATATATCAAATATTATGGTTAAGAAAAGATCTAAATATAGTATTACTTTATACATATAATGTACTAAATTATAACAAAATAGAATCTATAATATATTATAGCATACACACATTATCATAATATATACATCTGAAATTTAATTTAATAAAATATATACATTATTAATATATACATTAGACAATAAAAATTTGAATATAGTATAATTATTGATTAAAAGAGACATTCATTCTATACAAATACTCAACAATTATATATTTTAATATTTTAGATAATAACAATACTTTTACCAATATACCTTTTTGATAACAATCTTGCTAAACATAATCAGCAATTACATTTGTAAAGACGCTAAGCTTAATATTAGACCCGCGATAATTCCTTGCAATTGTATTACCAAAGATAGCAAACCATATTGAAAGATAACCATTCATAGTTATATAATAGGACATAATTAATAGAACAAAGCTAAACAAATGAAAAGTCACAAGCTAGTCCAAGGGACACACCCTAAAGAAATACAAATATAAATATTGTCGTCTGTAAATATTGTATAGCTGACAGGGAGTTGTCGTCAGTAAAGATTTCGTAGCCGACGGGCCGACGAGTTCATGTCGTCGGTAAAGATTTTGTAGCCAACAAGTAGATCAGGATTGTTTTGTAGCCGACGGACCCCTTCGGGAAGATTCGGCGGAAAGTATTTATGCCCCGTCTGGGATCATTGTAAAGCATCTTATGCTCTATATGTAACCTGTTGGCATATGCAAATAAAAGAGCACTGTTGTTGCTGTTCGTGTTCATTATCTGTGTGCATTTCTTAATTAATCTATGCGGTAAAAATTTGGCGTCGTTGCCCCATGAACCTGAAAGGTGGGAGGAATGAAGATTGATGCCAAATCAGCTTAACAAGGATCAAAATAAGGTCAAGGGGAAAGATGGAATCCATACTGCGGAAGAAAATTTAATTCTGGCACAGCAAGCCGAACGCAGAAGGAGCTTTCAAAAAATTGCCGACGGACACAAAAGCGCGGAAGAATTGTTGCAAGAGACTCGACAGTGGGTGGAGTTGGTGGAAGAAGCAAGGGAGGAGTTTTTGAATTTGTATTCGCCGAGGGAAGAGAATCGACTCGCACGGCTCGAAGTGCCGAGGGAGCAAGAGCGTGGAGTGAACTCATCGTCCGAGATACACTTTCGGAAGGGACAACTTCAGAAGTTCCTTCTTCACCAACGTTTGTAGCTGTTGAGACCGCCAGTGTGGGAGAGCAGTTCGCCGGTGTGGGAGTGCAATCCGTCGGTTTGGGAGAACAAACCGCCAGTGTGAGAGTGCAGACCGCCGGTGTTGCAAGACCAAACAACACCTATGCACAAAATCCAGTAGTGATGGCAGGACCAAAAGAAAAGTTGCCAAAATTTGATGGTGATGGTACAGTCAATCCGATCCAACACTGTAAAACATGTGAAATGATTTGGAGGACAAATGGCATAATCGATACAAACGAATGGGTCCGGCAGTTTCCGGCAACCCTACGGGGTGTTGCAATTGACTAGTTCGCCGATGCAGATCCACAAAACTTAACCACTTGGGACAACCTTAAGAAGGAGTTTACTATCGAATTTCAATTGTTACATGACGACAACGAAATTGTCGCAGAGATATACAATACGAAGCAAGGGAAGAATGAAACTGTCCGCATCTACACCAAGAAATTAAAAGATTTGATAAGTAAAATGGAAAATAAGCCGGCGAACGGACTGCAGAAAAGATGGTTCGTGGAAGGCCTACGCCCGAAGTTGCGGAAGAAGATGAAAATTGTGCCGCCGTCGTCATACACAGAAGCATACAACAGAGTGATGAATTTGGAAAGTGAGCAGAGGACGAAAAAGAAGAAGAATAGTTCCTCTGACTCAGATGACGACGAGTCCTCGGGAGAGGATAGTAGTGATGATCAAAACAGTAGCAAGAAGGTTCGCGCCCTACAGAAGGACATGATCCGTATGATGAAGGAATTTAAAAACATGCAAAAGGAGACAAAGGGAAGTGAGCTGTGGTGCACGGAATGTAAGACAGAAAGTCATACTAAAGGGTCCTGTCCAAAGAACCAGTTTTGCGAAATTTGCCAGATCATGGGACATTCCATAAAAGAATGTCCCTTCAACATGAAAACCAGAGGACCTCAACAGGTGTTTCTAGCACAGCTAGCTTCCACATCAAAAGGGAACGGAAATGCAAACATTGATGGTGCTACTTCGGGTGGGTACAGGAATAATAGCAGAGGGCAAAACAACAATAACAATGCGAACAATAACAATAACAATGGCAACCAAAGTCGAATCTAGTATGATGCAAACGGACGGCCGATCGTTCAATGCCGAGCATGTAATTTGTGGGGTCATTTTGCACAGGATTGTACAACGGCAAACACACCAAAATTATTATGCAGATGGTGCGGAACCAGCGACCATGACGATGCCAAGTGTCCAAAATCCGAAGTAAACTTGATCACTGTCAGGACGGATGAAGAAGAGGTTTTGGCAATTACGCAAAGGCAAGCAAAAGAGTACCCGGACTTGGCGGAAGAAAAAAGGAAATTTGGAGAAGCACGGGCGGAGATTGAAAAGGCATTGCAAGTGGAAACATCTCAGTTAAAGGACACCACCGGCACTTCAGCGAGGAATTCCGCAAAACAAAACATTGTACGACAAATTTTGCAAACGGAGATACCTGTCAAGATAAATGATTTGCTTCTTACAATGCCCCAGCTCCGATCTGCTCTCACAAATATCGCGCCAACTCCGAGGATACCAGGAGAACAAGGTAGAGGGAAGGAAATTGCTGCAGGCAGAGAAGACCAAATGTTGCTAGCCCTCACATCCGGACAACATCCAACGGTCATCGAGATGGGAATCCTCGGACATGTTCTCACAGACACAATAGTCAACAGAGGGTCCGGCGTAAATGTTTTACTGGAGGATACTTGGAAGAAGTTGGGAAAGTCAACGTTGTGGCCACCTACATTCCAATTGCTCACGGCAGACTAGCATGGGATCAAACCATTGGGAACCTTGAGGGCGCAACTGGTAGCTATTGGAACGCAGCCATTTTTATTGGACTTCGTGGTCATTCCATTGAGAAGAAAAGGATATGATGCTATTCTGGGACGGAATTGGCTAGTGCAAGCAAAAGTAAAACATGATTGGAAATGAAATACCCTATCAATGGAACGTGGAGGCAAAAGATTCATAATTGACCTGCACACACAAATGGTAGGTGAGGAGGCAGTGTCATCAGACTCAGAAGGTGAAAGCGAAAGTGACGATGAAGGAAAGAGGAGAATGGAACCGGACGAAGGAGTATTGAAACTAGGAGGATCGAATGATGACGACCTAGACTCAGTGAATGGCCTTTTCTACTGGTAGATAGAAGACTACAAACTGTTTCCGAGTTGTAATATGTTAAGGGTCAACGAAGGTGAGAAAACAGGGGAAAATGAATGTCCGAAGGAATAGAGAGAAGTGGAAGAAGGAAAGGTGGTTACGGCTGAAGCTAAGGGGAAGAACATACAGTCCGAACCCAAAAAAAAGAAAGATCCCACTGTCCAGTACATGGTGAATGGACCGCACAGAAAGAAAAGAATACACCGCACCATAAAATTAAATGAAGGGTGCCGATAGCAAGGAAATAATTTAGATGACCGACGACCGCAGGCACAATGGGCCATGGAGGTGAGAAAGAACAGACACAAAGTGTGGCGTGATAAGCATCTAAAACTCAACAGGTTTCAGCTAGGGTAGTTGGTACCGAAGTATGATGGACAGAATGAAAACAAACCAGGAAAGTTTAAGGTCAAATGGGTCAAACCATACCAGATTTAGAAGGTAGGCGACAATGGAGCAATAAAATTGTGGACCTTGGAAGGACAAGAAGTGCCTGAGGCCGTCAACGGATCGAAACTGAAGATATACCATGCAAGGAAGAGCTCGTCATCGTTGCAGAATGACCAAGCCCGACCATCTCCCTCGTCGTCACAGGCTGGTGAGGTTGAGAAGGAAAATTGAGCAATTGTATTTTTTATTAGAAAAAAAAAAACCTCAAAAAAAAAAAAGAAAAAGAAAAGTGAGTGAGCAAAAGTGTGCCCGCAGGCACACCCCGCACTCTGCTGCTCCGCGGACAGGTTGTCCCGCGGACAGTTGTTCTGCGGACAGCTTTCCACAGGTGGTTCCGGGATTACCCGTGGGTGTTAACCCCACAGGTAGTTCATGTTTTCTGCGGACGATTTGTTGGAAGCTCCTCCGGCGGACGCCTTGGATTTTTTTCCATGGCCTGCATTCTGCATCTTCCACGGGCATTTGTCTTTGTCTTCCGCGAATATCCCTACTCCCCGCGGACGTGTCTTCCAACAAATGTTCCTCTGATTTCCGCGTTATTGGTTTTCTCTACGGACGCCTTGGGTTATACTTCTACGTATGGTCTTACTTTCCCGCAAAAGCTTATCCTCCCACGGGCTGTGTTCCCCCCGTGCCTTGCCCTCATTTCTGCGGACGGGTGGCAGGTTTATGGCTTCATTTTTTCCCACGGATGCCTTTCCTATTCTTTTGCAGTGGCATCTTCCTTCTCCCGCAGTGGTATTCTTTTCTTCCGCAGGTATTACATCTTCCGCGTCCGGTCTTTTGTCTTTTGCAACAGCGTTGCTTGCCTTTTGTTACCTGCGGCATCTCTAGGGTTGTTTTCAGAGCACAGCATGCATGGATGTTCTCTTTGATTTGAGAGTAGGGAATGAGTTTGGGTGTTTGCAGTCTTCACAGGAAGGCAAAACCGACAAAAACCTTGCATTATGAAGGCAAAACCGACAGGAACCCTACATATTAGAGGCAGAACAGATGAAAGAGGCATAGCAGCGAACAAGTAGAAGTAGGAGCAAAAAAAAAAAAGACAGATTGAAATAGTTCAGAATGAGTAACGGATGATGCCAAGGGGAAGGGAAAGACAAAAACAGGTGGAAAATGCAAGCAGTTGCTAGAAAGAGTGTGGAATCAGAAGAAAAGACAGAAATGGTGTGTTCCATGGAGTTTTGTGTGGGTTTCGGAGTACTAATTTGGTCTTGGCGGCAAGGGGTGTTGCCCCTTGACCCCACCCTGTATTGCAACAGGGAGCACACCTGGGGCGCTACCCCAGGACCCCCCGAGGGCACTGCCCCCTAGACCTCCAATCGTTGCGGATATTAGTTGTGGGAAGTCTGACCGGTTGATGAAGACTTGGAGCTGCTGCAAACATGGAGTGTTTGTGTACCAGAGGCACTTGGAGTAGGTGTTGGGCGTGAAGTTGTCTTGGTCGATGCATGGAGAGCTCGGAAGGAGCTGATCATCCAGTTGAAGGCAGTACAGCAACACTTGGCTCAATGTACTTAGGAGTTGGAAGCAGAGAAAGTGACACGGGTAGCTATCCAAGTCAACTTGACTAAGGAGACAGTATTGTATTGGCAGAGGCTACAGATGCAACGTGGGCTAGAGATCAGTTTGATGCAGGCACATGACAAATGTGGAAGTGATCTATCTTGTTGTAGTTAGTCAATTACTATATTTTGTTTGTTAATTTGCTCAGATATTTTGTAATTGTCATCCGAAGACGACTTTTTCTTTTGGGGGGGGTGATGTTTGTAAATATTGTGTAGCCGACAAGATGTTGTCGTCGGTAAAGATTTTGTAGCCGACGGGTAGATTAGGATTGTTTTGTAGCCGACGGACCCCTTCGGGAAGGTTCGGCGGAAAGTATTTATGCCCCGTCTGGGATCATTATAAAGCATCTTATGCTCCGTATGTAACCTGTTGGCATATGCGAATAAAAGAGTACTGTTGTTGTTGTTCCTGTTTATTATCTGTGTGCGTTTCTTAATTAATCTATGCGGTAAACAAATATATGGTCTTCCAACCAAGGAACGAGGAGAAAGGGATCTACTGGAGAATAAATGATAAGCATGGCTGGTAAGAATAATTGAATATAAGTATGGAGGAACTACTACATCGTCCAGCATAGACTATAGATAAATATATTGTTAATAATAATGAAATTAGAATTATATCTAGAGAAAAATACACAATATAATAAGAACAGAATAGTATTGGAAAAACAGTAATAAGGAATGGCAAACTACAGAACAAAAATTAATAAATTAAAGCTGTAGAATACTTACACAGTAGCAATAGGGATCTAGGAAGAAGATCAAACAAAGAAGAACAATACTCTACAGAAGAATTTGGAAGAAACACAAAAGCAATAAAAAGAGCAAAATAGAGAACATAGAAGACAACAATAAGAAGAGATATACAACAGTCATAACAAGACAGGCAGATTGCACTTTACAAAAAGAGAAGAATGTATGACTTATGATAAATAGAAGGAAGAAGCAATAAGAACCGACAGCTCAGGGTCTACAGGGAGAACATTCAAAAATGACAGTTACACAAATAAAAAGAGCAAGGATAGTAAACCGTCATCGGTGATTAACAATCGGGAACAGGTAAGAAAGGTCAAAATATTCACACAAACATTAGATGATAAGATAAGATAATGATATTAATGTCCAACAAAAGACCAAAAGAGGTCTATGGGACTGAAAAGATTACAACAGTGAAGCAAACACCAGTAGAAGCATACAAAGATGTCTGAACAAAACGAAAACAACCAATGAAATAACAATAAAGAACAGAGACAGAAAGCGCTAGGAGTTTTTTTTGGGCGAGAAGAAATCTGTCACTGAATGAAACAAATGCCAATGCGAAGAGGCACTACCCTGTCTCTATCCGCTCCTAGAAGAGTGTCGCTGGTGCAAGTAGTCAGAATGGGATCGAACACATCTGGAAAGCCCATTAGCCCAAATAGAGCTGGAAGACCTTTTCACACCACACAAAGGGGATAATGGTGTAAAGAAGGCAGTAATGAGCTGAGTAGATGAGTGCTAGTGGGGAAGCAATGTCTGGATCATGCTATCACGGAGCGTGGTGGCCTCATGAATATAAAGTGCAAGACATCTCTCATCATAATAGCTGAAAAAGTCATAGAGAGAAAAGCATTCCTTGAACAAACAAAAGAATCTCCCTCTAATCTCATAGTAAATGGGACATCGAAAAAGGAAATGAGCCTCATTCTCCACCTCCCCTAAAGTATAGAGCATACAGATCCGCTCCCCACTATCAATATGATGATCAGTCTGAGCCCGAAGACGGTGGGAACCAACTCTGAAAGAACCTAAAGAGATCCGCAAGGCATGAGACCACCATCGTGAAAGATAGCTAGGATGGGCAATGATCCCATCAAAAATCTCTAAAAAGTGCTCCGCATAAAAAGACATACGTGGACGCAGCCCGCCAGGAGGGTTAACCCAAGTAGTAGTAATGTAACGTCTATAAATATCAAGACGAACATGCTCATTTAACTCCTGTCGAGAAGGGAGAAGATGAGCAAGGGCATCCAAAGAGAATTGAAAAGGAGGGAGACGATCCATGTCAATCCCGATCGAACTCAGCAAAGAAGAAACCTGTGCATACCAACATCGCGCGCAAGAACCAAACTCAGCATCCGCAATGGAGACAAAAGAACAATAAGCTAAATAGGAGTAGCGGTTCTGATCCACGGCAGTATTAGCAAACCCATGAAGACGATGAAGGAACCAAACCAAATAAAAAATGGTCACGAGTCTGAAAGGATGAACACCAAACTCAACAAAAATGACACTATGAGGAATGAACCTGTGACATCTGATGATGCGCCTCAAGAACAAAGTTTGAACCCACTCAATCAAGGCCCAGTCTGGGCTAAGAAGAGAAGGGCCCCAAACCACAGAACCATAAAGGACAGTCGGCCGCACCAAAACGTCTAAGAGGGATAACTTAGACGAGGTATCCTGGAAGTGATATTTGAAACACTGTTTCTCAAGCAAAGCAAGAGAACCCATTCCCTTATTAACTTTGGGCTGAATAGTAGGTCTCATACTGAAACGCAGACCGGAAAACATGACCCCCAAATAAGTGTAGGATGAAGTGATCTCAATCTCCTGACCCTGAAAAATGAAGTGAAGATGAGAAGTCTTTAAACAATTAAAGACCATGATCTGAGTCTTAACCAAGTTAACCACAAGTTGTCTCTAGTCACAAAATAAAGTCAAACCATCAAGAAGTCTTTGTAATCTATCTGGAGAGGAAGCAAGGAGAACCACATCATCCGCAAATAAAAGGATAGAGATCAGAACCTGATGAAGATAACAAACATCCCTTGAGAGCGAAGACTTCAAGAGAAAGTCCTCAAGCTCATCAATATACAGCCCAAATAAAGTAGGAGAGAGAGGACATCCCTGCTTAACCCCAATAGTGTTATGGATCGGATGCGAGAGGCCCTCAGGAGTCCGAAATCTACCAACCACAATCTCATACAATCTCATAATAGCGATACAAAGCATCTCTGAAATACCAATCTCCCTAAGTCTCTCAAATAGAGCCACCCTAGGAATGGAATCGAAAGCTTTGCGAAAATCAACAAAGCAACAATAGACCTTCTCTAATATGTGTCTGGCCTCCTCAATAATAGCCCGTAATGTGAAGATATGATCCATAGTTTGATAATCCATCCGAAAACCGGCCTACCCTCTAGCCCTACACCCAATCTTGTCGATCTCCGCAGATAGCATAGCATTAAGAGCTATCACATACAGTTTGGCAAATGTGTGCCCAATCATGATGGTTCTGTAGTTCCCCGAATCAGAGACAAAGCTAGTCTTGTGAATGGGAAAAATCAAATGCCTAGACCAAGAAGTCGGAAACCCAGTGTGAATCAACCTATTAAAAGGAATAGAGAGATAAGGGCCTAGAACTAAGGCACCAAACTTGAAAAGCTCAGCCTGGAAACCCTCCTCATTAGGAGCACAACTACACTTCATGGATCTAATAGCCTCATAAATGTGGGAAGGAGTGAAAAGGCAAATGAAAGGAGGTGAAGAGGGGTGAATGGAAGGCTGCCCAAGAATGTTGTAAAGAGCCATGGTGTGCAAGGTGAGGGAGCAAAAGTCGAGGGTGGAGAGCAGAGGGGTATGGGGAAAAGAGTACGCAAAAAGAGTTGGGGATTGCGGATCAACGTGGAGCAAAGAGATTTGCACTTAAAAGCAACAAAGTTACGCTTCTTATTCCGAAGCAAACGGAAATAAGACGAGCAAATACTGGCAAAGTCGGTGGAGTGAGCCTCAAAAGAAAATCTCATAAGACGATGGAAAGATTTGCAATCTGAATCGAACCACTATTTCATGGGGTAGGTATTACGACGCTTGCTTCGAAGGAGCAAAGGGGGACGATGAGGGATGGAAAGGGTGGCAAACTCAAGGATAGCCGACCTAGCAAGTCAAACATGCAAGTGGCCTCGCACAAGTCTGAGAAGCATGAAGGGCTGAGGAGTCTCGAGAGATGGACGGAATAGAGTTCACAATCACCATCAAGAAAATGGAAGTGAATGGGCAAACGAGCAGTGATAGAAGAATGATGAGGCAACATGAGAGGGGAGAGGCTAATATGAGTACTAAGGAGAGCATGATCAACCAGAGGAAGGCGCAAAATGGTAAAACTGCGGATGCATGGTATGAAGGAGGGACAGGTTAGAGCGTAATCAACGACACTAGCACCACCACCATGAGGCCAACAAGTGAAGATCTTAGGACCCGAAAAATAGGAGAAGTCGTTCAAGATCACCAAGCCAGAAGACTCACAAAGCCGCAACAAATGTCTGCCATACATGGATATTGACCCATGCACATCCTCGGAACACCTCTGAAGCCCTAAATAGGCAGGATCAATCTTAGTGGAACATATGGAATCCAAACTGCGATCATAAAGTGGAGTCTAGAGTATTTTGGTTCTCGCATTAAAGTCCCCGAGTAAAATAATGTCCCCTAGAGCAGCGAACTGAGAAATGGTCTCACAAAGATCAATATAAGGGTCCCCGTCATCGATAGCATGAATAGCATAGTGAGAGGAGGCCAGCAGAAAGTAGCAAGCAGCCAAATAAAGATCTCTCTGACAGTGACACTTACGGTCACTACAGACCCACAAAAATCTAGCAAACGTGTTTGAGTGTACAATAGAAGTGTTACTGAAAATATCATCCTTAATAAAAACAAGCAACACCATCCGAGCCTCATACGCCACCAAACACACAAACCTCCTCACAACAAATGGATAACCATTGAAAACCAGTAACAACTGGAAGAGGACGTGCGAGACTCTCATGGGTCTCGGTAATAACAAGAATATTAGCGATACCCACAGCATCACAAAGAAGACCAGGTAATGACCATAAAGATCCATTACCATTCTAGCAATTAACAAGAAGGGAACAAGTGGAAGTCTCCCTCTTGTCCGACTGCTAGTGGGACCGTCATTTGGCCTTGGGGGCCTGTCTCTCTTCCCAACCACTGGGAGCAAAATCTCTAATAACTGCTTTCAAGTTTTTGATAATTGCCCACTTACCATCCCGCCTTGCATCTGCAACAACTCTACGAGCTTGTTTGAGCTCTACAACCTGAGCATTCATGAGATCTTCATCTAAAAAGATTTTAGAAGGAAGAGAAAAGAGTTTCCTCTTAGCACGTAGAGCCCGGAATCTGTCAGCAAACGAAAGGAATCTGATAAAAAGAACATCACCATGACCAAACAAGCACCTATCCACTGTGATGTCAATAAGACCAAGTTGGTCACAGAGGAAAGAATGTCCAGCAGTAAGAGGATCATGAGTAAAGGAAGCCCACGAACCCATTGGTTAAGCTCATGGACCCATCTCATCCTCTCATCCTCAATCTTACCTTGTACCATTTTATTAATATTAGCCAAAGGTTGAGAGTTTGTATTACTAAAAAGAGATGCCCATGACTTGACCTTCAATTCGGTTTCACATACAAGAGAGGAGTGCTTAGCTGCAATGATAGCTTGTTGTTCTTCAATGGAATACAGTCCTTCCATTTGTGAAATAATAGAGTTGATACTGGTTTGCAATCCTGCAGTTTCAGTAGTAAAAGTCTCTAAGAAATAGTGGAATTGATCCATATTAGAGGTTGTGGCACTCTTAAGTTCAGTAATGGTATCATTTAGAGAGGTAACTTGCTCTCTCAGTTGCAAATTATCTAATTCTAGCTTGGAAATCCTATCACATAACCTCTGATAAGTGAGGAGTTGCTGTCCATTGGTTGAACCTGAATCAACACTGTCTACCATATCCAAATAGAAAGAAACCACTGCAAACACTAAAGCAAAGCCCACCCAAGACCCAGCAAGGTCACACCAACCACAAACAACCAGCAATCAATACAAAGCTTGGGAGAGATCACAACAAACCATAGAACAGTAGACTAACAACAGAAGATACTATTGAAATAAGGCAAAAAAGAGCAGTAGTAGACCCAGCTGTAGCGGTAGAAACCCCTCGTATTCCAATGGCTGGAGTAGTCGCAGACCCAATATAACTCAAATAACCACAACTGCGACAATAACCTAGCACTACCTGCGACCAACACAGCGTAGATGACCACGACCCAGGGCAAGCAGAGAACGTTGAGAGGAATCAACACAGCAAAAACAAATTGAAATCGAAATCACGAGCACGGCGAGTTGAATCGCAAAATGAAACCCTCAAACACAAGAACATGGAAGGTAAAACAACACGGAAGGAAGGCAGGCAAATCGCAGTAGGAAGACAGGAAAAACCCAAAAGAAACACTGTTAGCTACAATGGGATCCATGGATCAGAGAAGGCGTCGAGGTAGCTATGAGGAGCAAGAGTTTCGAAGTCGAGATCGCGGCAGTAATGCTCTTTGTTCTTCCAGTAGGTTGGAGCCTGAGAAGAGTAAAACACGGATAATGAAGTATGTTCAGAGACATTAATAACAATGATGTTAATGCAAATGTAATTGCTGATTTGGGATGTTTGATAGAAAACATTTATGAGAAGGATGAGTTTCTCATATTGAGAACTCAGAGTCCAAAGGAAATTCATTTGGAATTACGAGTTTCTTCAAAGGGGAAACTCAGAGATTAGAGGGCATTCTCAATGAATGTCGGGATTCCAAATTGGAACCCAGGGAGAGATTTATGGAGAATCTCTTAGAGACAATATATATTGTAATGGTCAATCATATGCATATGTTAGAGAAAAGAGACTTGGCTAGATGTGGGATCTCTGCCAAGTAATGTTGCAATGAGCATAATCATTACCAGAGATCCCAGAGGCCTTAGAGAGGCACTCTTCATATGACAATTGCCTAATTGAGAATTAAATTCTTGCTAGGGGATTAGGTGATTTGAGAAGAGTTCCTTTCGAAGGATTAGGACAGGTTAGTAGAGGGACAGTATTTATATTGATTCATTTATCATTTCTAACATATTTTAAGACTTTTATATATATTTTCTATCATGTACTAATGATTTGTTGCAGGTTCCAATATTTATTCCGTGAACTAGAAGTGGGGACATTACACGGACCCTATCATGACTATGCTCTAGTTTGCTGATACAAATTAGCCTTGTTTGGGATAAGTCTATGATGGCATGGATACAATGGTAGTGAAGCTAAAACTTTCTATAAAAACACATGAGAATGACCCCACACAATGTGAAGCCTTATGCAATCAACTAAAAACAATCATTCATCATTGTTGGAAAAGATGAGTACCCAATTGCACCTCCTTGAATATGCCTTATCTCCAAAGTACTATAGCCAGGAAGTGCTTGCTATGCCAAATAGAGTAGCACCATATGCGGATGAAGAAGTTGCTAGTGGATGCTACAAAGCTTTTGCAAGATTCTTCCTAGGTGTTGACATAGACAAAAAAGTTAGAACAAAATTTGGCTTATTTGCTTTGGGAGCAAAACTTAGTCCAATTGCAATAAAGGACCTATGTGACATGGGAGCTATCACATGGTGATACCTCTATGGTCAACCATTTGAGCATCTACAACCTCTCACAATCAAAATCCTTTCACAAATGAGTTTTTTTTTGTTTTTTGTTTACCACTCGTATTCTACAATTCTTTGAATTGCTTTTTTATTTTTATGTTATACTTTAATTTTGTGAACATTGTTCAGGTTGCAAGTTCTTCTATTGTTGAATGGAATTGGAGTACATACTCTTTTATCCACTTAGTGAAGCGTAACCGGTTGGCCTCAAAGAAAGTTGAAGACTTGGTTTACATTCATACCAACTTGCGTCTTTTGTTACGTAAGGAGGATCACTACAAGGAAGGAACAGCCAAGCTTTGGGATGCAGAACTTGAGTGTGCAAACTTGGATGCAATGATTCATGATCTTAAGACCTTCACGGATGATGATGTTGATAACATAATGACACATGGTGCATCTAGCACAAGTGGAACCGTTTTCGGTTCAAATTATCTTGAACTTGCAGCAGTTAATGGAGTTGGAGATGATGAGGATTTTTTGCAAATCTATATGATTCTGATTCGGATTGATGAACATTGAATCATGAACTATTTGAGGTGGAAGATTTATGTGTAAATTATTTAGATACTGATTCTCTGCTCCAGCAGCTGGATGCTGAAGCTGATGCATTCAGGTGCGTGGAGACTTTTGGGTTCTTCCCGTATGCGCCCAAGAAGCTCATTCCAGGCCTGTCAATGCTTGTAGAGGCGTTGAAGCGCATTCCAGGCTTGTGGATGCTTGGAGAGGCGCTGCACACGCCTCTAGAAGCATCCACAGGCCCGGAATGAGCTTCCTAGGCACATCTGGGAAGCATCCGAGTGCAAGATCAGTTTGGCTTTTTCACTCACTCATAATTTGGCTTACTCTTCTCTGAGAAAAATATAGATCATTTCACACGCCTCTAGAAGCATCCACAGGCCCGCAATGCGCTTCCTAGGCACATCCGGGAAGCATCCGAGTGCAAGATCAGTTTGGCTTTTTCACTCACTCATAATTTGGCTTACTCTTCTCTGAGAAAAATATAGATCATTTGGTTTGTTTGATAGTATATGAGGCCTTCAACATAAAGATCTTATGCCTTCAATTTATTGTCTGAAGAGAAAATTATTCATTTGGTATGTTATGCCAGTCCATTGATATTGTGGTTTCCACTTGATACAAAAACTTGGCTACTGATTTATATCTCACTTCTAGATTTCTTCTTTTTTCTGCAATTAGTAATGTCTATTGAAATCTTTTCTAATCTAATCAGTGATGATGCCTGTGTCATGCTTCTCACTGAAATTTTATATAGGTGATTATGGTTTCTACCAACACTAGCAACTGCCACCTCTGTCAAATATTGTGCCAGTCTTAGTGGGATATCAACATTGGATATAGTCTTGATATCTCCCGCAAGTTGTATTCCCCATACATTGTTTTATAGAAGGCTTTCTTTGCATATATATGAATTATAGTGTGTGTGTGTGTGTGTGTGTGTGTGTGTGTTTATATATATATATATATAGAGAGAGAGAGAGAGAGAGAGACGCATCCTAACCATAGTTCCAAGAATCACAGCAATTCATGCGATTCGGCGATTCAATTCAAGTCAAACGATTTTTTGTGAATTAGTGAATCGAATCAGCGATAAAGGGTTTATGAAATAAGTTGCTCACTAAATTTCAAGGGTTTTTTAAATTTGCCAATTCATGGGCGATTTGATCCTGATTCACGGCTGATTCACGATTCGATTTGGCCTTGCCGATTCCGACCCGATTCCAATTCTTGTTACTTTGATCCTAACACATCCAAAATCAAAAAACAAATCGCGCATCTGATTCTTAATCCACATCAGGATCAGCATCGGCAACTGAGGTAAATTATGTTCTTCAGTAAGGTTTTATTTCTGCGTCATGCTTCCAAATAACAGGAGTTGAAAGTTAAATTTTTGCTAAGCAGTTTATTATTTTGATATTTTCATTGCCCATTGCTTATTTAGTTGACCAAGTTTTGAATTTGTGAATAAGTGTTCATTTCTGTTCATATGAAGTCGAAATCTGGAAATGTGGTTTGGTGAAAGGAAATTATGTGGACCTATGCTGTATTGATTTTGGGCAATTAACAAATAATTTGGATAATAAAATTATTTGATGGCATAGTTATTGCTTGATTTGGAATCAACCTCTGGTAACAACTAGTTCTATGTGTTGTAAATTCTCATGTCAAATGCTCTCTCTTGTTTCCTTTCTTTTTCTTTCCCATTTTGTTGTGTCTGTTTCAGTACTTCAGATATTTCAACAAAACTTTAAAAGATGCCAGCAACCTGTCCAAAGTTTCCTATATTAGATCCTAAAATGAGGGGAGCCTATTAGAACACAAATCAATTGGGCTTTTGCCATTTTATTTTCCAAGCAAATACAAGCATAACTTACATACATATAGAATGAACTCTATGTGACCAATCTCAAGGCTCAACAAGAAAATTGCATTATTTAAGCACTCCATGGAAATATATTGAATCAGTACCACTTTAAGATACTGTATGCAATATTGCATTTTATATAGCAGCTAAACCAATTCACAAAAGCCAATTAAGAAATTATTCATTCCTTCTGATTAAGATCTACAAGGTTTGCAATTAGGAAAAATATAATTAGAAGCCTCCATATTGGCTCAACATTGTATGATATCCAAGATATCAGAGACAATTTGAAGGCTGTTTGGTACTCTAGGGTAAAAATTCAATTCTCCAAGGTATGGTTGCTTCAAGCTTGAATTAAGAAGGGATCTTTGACTGTCCACCTTAGGACTAAAATCAAAAAAAGGGAATGCAATAAATTAGCCTCCAGATTAGTTTAACTTTATGAAGCATGGTTTCATTGGGTATAAAGCATTTTTCCTGTGTTTCAATTTCCATAGAAACAGTGCCTGGACAGTTCTTGATTCAATGTAATCCAGCATTGCATTCTTTTTAAGGGATTCTGAGTCCACAAATACAGCCAGACATCCATTTACAGCACCTTTCATTGCAACATTTTAACATACCTTTGGTGTCTACAAAGAAAAGGAAAAAAATACCTTGCATTACCAACATATATAAATTTGATCAAAATGACATCAGTAAAAGGTTCACAATCTTTCTCATCCAATAGCCTGTACCTGCACAAATGCAACTGAGCATTTTGAAATAAGCGTCAAAAAAGAACCTTCATGGCCATCTTGAAAAAGGAAGGAAACATTTGGCACGAGAGTGAATTAGCATGTGGTAATAAGAAATATAATTTAAAAAGTTCAGTCACACATCAGCATACATAATGTTCAAGATTTCAAGAGGTTGCATATGGAATCAAAGCAATAATTTGACAATGACGATAAGCCACCACAATAATAGAATCATTTAGAATATGTTTTTTTAAAAATAGATATAAATGATTCTGAAAAAAAAAAGATATGAAATTAACATTTATAAGCAACAAAGTAGGTTAAGAAGACCCAAAATTACATCCAGTTACGATAGGAAAATACACAGGTAAACAGAGCCCTGGGAAACAATGAAATATAATAAGTAGAACAGAAGAAGAGAGGAATCTCTGAACAGGCTATAAAAACACTTCGTAGTTATTTTCCTGTTCAGGGTAGATTTCCTACAAGTGAGCTACATTTCATTATCAATATGAGTTATACATTCCAAAAAATGATGGATTTAGAATAATTACACAAAATTTTAAAATGTTTATTTCAAGTATGCGCAACTGGAGATGAAATATTTCTAACACTGGTTCGGTAGATGGTTAAATGGTCTTAAATATTCCATTTATTGAATGCTTGGTTTAGCTCTTTAAATTTATTTATTTTTTGGTGTTTCATATAGATTAGGTACAGGATACGGATACGCTGGTACAGCAATTTTTTTCCCTCCGGTGTACTGTCCCCTCTCGTTTAGAATGTCAATAAATTATTGAATAAAATGCTAGCATATTGTTTTAATTTTCCCCCATAGGGTAAAGCATATATTGTAATAATCATTTAAAGGGGCAAAAAAAGCTATGGTGGTATTAAAAGAACTTAATTATCCATTTTCCATCATTAAGAAGGGGCTGCTTGATTATTTGTTATGTCCCCTTTTCTAGCCCATTACTTCCTGATGCATCGTTAGCCCTTTTCACCATGGTCCCATGGGCTAACCAGGACTTTACAGAGGTCAATTGAGTTTTGGCCAAGGCAATTTTAGTTTCAGGGTAATCAAAGTGATTTAGCAGGGTTTTTAGGATATTTATTATTTATAGTAGGTCAGAAGGGTTCTGTACTTCTGGCATTTTAGTAATGAACTTCAACCAGCTTACCTATCACACATGTTCTAAGTTTGATTGGTTATTTATTTTAATGCTAAAAGATTCAATAATATTTAATAAAGTGACTGTTAAATTAAGGCACATACTAATAAGTCAATTTATTATTTAAAGGGCCATGCAATTCTCCTACATGACAAAGGGACATTTTTAAATAAAAGATGAAGAGACAGGCAGGGGAAACTGAAGAGTCAATGCATTGGATATTAAGAGAAGGAAGCTTGATTTGTCTCAGTATGCTAGATTTATGAGTTGATTTCTATTCTCTTGGAGAATTTTGGGAAGCTTCTAACTTTCAATTCTGAAACTTAAGGATAGAAGCCTTTTGGCTTTCTCAATGGATTGGATGGAACCCTATTTCATCTATTGAGGTGGATTCACGACAGAGTTCACATCATGTTTTCCAGTTCTTTTCTAGTTTTCCAATTTGACTATGACTTTTGTTTTTAAGATTGGATCTTGTTATCAAACTGCTGAAGTTTGAACACTAATATTTCTAAGATTATTTTATCTGGGTATTTTCTTGTATCTGTTGGTTAACCTGAAATCTATTGCATAGATTTATATGTTAATTTCTAAGTTAGGGGATATTACAGTGGTATCAGAGTCAAGGTCTTGAACTCGAGACCTGCAGAGCGTGGTGGTCTGTAATGTCTCATGCATAGGTGGTGTGACCCGACGGCCACATGTTCAGGGTCTACATAATTGGAAGGGAGATGTGCCCCATTACAATGGTATCAAAGGTAGCTTTCTTGCCGGCCTGTGAAGTTTTATCAAAGACAATTTTAGAAAAGTTTTATCAAAGACAAATTTCAAAAAGAGTTTGAATATTGTCCGACAACAGAAAAAATAAAATATCTCATATTTTGTATTAATGTAGATGTTATTATCTAGTATAAACAATTGTTGTGTAATTGTCAATGGGACCTATTCTTGGTTGGTGAACAAATTAATTTCTCCTTGTTGTGAACCTGAAATACAATGTTGTATTTCAGGTATTGCTAATTTGACTTTTGATACAAATAATTGTTGAATCAACTTAATAAAGGTGAATTAAAGTACAGCAATTAAGGATCAAAAGAATCTAAATTTGTTCACCAAGCACAACAAAACTAATTATAACCTTGCAATAGTGTCAAAAAGGAGAAACTCAAAGTTGTGGCAAAATGTTTCATCGCACTTTAATCTAGTAGGGAAATGTTGATGTGTATTTTATGACCCACCAAATAGTAGAACAAAATACTGAGGTATCTTATCCTCTCTTGAACAAAGTCTCATGTATGCTAGAAGATCTTACAATGACTCCAAGATTCCTTCTATGTCAGGTCTTGACCGTGGATAAGCTCGATGGTTGATGTAATTAGTTGGTGTCTCACTTTGTGGCTGAACTCTTAGGGCTATGCAGCCTCCATGGGTTAGTTGTGTGTAATGGTATGAAGAAGTGGCCTAAATCAAACAAATTTTCTTGCAAAACATATAATGGACAGAGCGTGGTAGATTATCTAATATGTTCGCAATCAATCATCACCAAAGTAGTTGATTTCAGAATTAAACAATGTCCCATAGAGCTAAATTCAAACCATATGCCTCTCTGTATTAAATACAATATGAAGGTCAAAAGACAGAAAAGTGATCAGGTCCTAGATGAAAGCAAAAAAGGACATAAAGAGGGCAAGATTCTTATAAACAACAATAATAAAAAGTTATTTTGCACCGCTCTTGAACAATAGCTCCAAATGCATCATGACCTCACGAATATCAAGGAAAACAATGATAAGAAAAGCAATATCAGCAGCAGTTTTCTAATCCCAATAATTAAGGAAGCACTAAAAAGAAGAGCATCTCAAACACCTTTCCGGCTAACCCATGGTATGACGAAGAATGCAAGGCTGCAAAAAGGAAATTTAAGGGGAGAAAGGAAAACAAAATAATTATAAGAGAATACAAACAGCTGATCAAATCCAAGAAAGAAGAATATGTGATTAACCAAAGGAAGGAGCTAATCATGTTAGGAAAGCACAATTCTAAAGATTTTTGGAGGAGGTTACAAGCAACTAGGAAGCAGGTTGAAAATAAAATTACGGATTCTCAATGGTTAGAGTATGCAAAGACTCTTTATGAGAGACCGGAGGACGAAGTTGCACTCCCCACAACCAACAATTTGGATGAGCTATTTTCTGATGAAGACATTACTCTAGGGATAAGGAGATTAGCAAGTGGAAAAGCTCAGGATATTGATGGGCTACAAGCTGCATTTCTAAAGTGGGGGATAGATTTGTTGACTCCACACATCAAGAACATTTTTAATATAGTCACGCAAGGTTGCTTTCCCATGAAGTGGACCACCAGGTAGTTATTCCTCTCCATAAGAGCAGAGATGTCAACAAACCTTACAACTGCCACACCATCATGGTGAACCCCCTGTTAAGTAAACTCTACGGGAGTATGGTAGAGTGGAGAATCAGTAGATGGGCAGAAAAAGAAGGAAAAAGAGCTATGGGACAAGCGGGTTTCAGACCAAAACATTCTACCATTGATCACTGCATTACCCTAAGGTTCCTCATAGAAAAAACGTGGGATAAACAAGGGGAAGAGGCTTTTTGCTGCTTTGTTGACTTTAAGAAAGCTTTCGACACCGTCCCTAAGGATAAGTTATGGAATAGGATGGAAGAATTAGAGGCCCCAACAGAGTATAAAGCTATTGTTTATAAACTTTACGAACAAGTTAAAGCGAAAATCAGAACCAAAGTGGGCATGTCAGAATGCTTTGACAATGACATAGGGGTCAAACAGGGATGCCCGTTATCGCCTACCTTGTTTGGCCTTTACATTGACAAGTTAGAGGAATGGCTAAACAAAGCCAATGGAGAGGGAATTCAGCTGGCTGAATATGTGATCAAATTGCTTTTGTATGCCGCTGACCTCATTCTCATTGCTAAAACAGCACAAGGGCTGAGAGAACATTTGAGGAACTTAGAAACCTTTTGCACGGAAGTAGGGATGGAGGTCAACACTTCTAAGACCACGATCATGGTCTTTTCCTTGAGGAAGAGAAAACAACAATGCACTTTTATATTTAATGACAAAGCGCTAGAAATTGTAGAAGAATACAAATATTTGGAGATATATTTCCATTTCCGACTCAGTTGGGAAACATGCAGATCAAAAAGGATATAGGGGGGGTAGAAGGCATCTTATCTTCTTCAAAACAGGTGCAGAACAACAGAGTTATGGGATTGGAAGACTAAGAAAACCCTCTTTGGGTTGTTGGTGATACTAGTTATTTTATATGGCAGGGAGATAAGCAGCGTATCAAACCATAAATGGCAACAAATTGAAAGAATTCAGAAACACTTCATCACAACTAATCTCAAAATCAAATCCACAGTGCTATACCAGATTATTTTAGTGGAAGAGGGCATGTTCTCAGTGGAGGCCTTAGCAATTGTTAGATTGTTGAGCTATCTAAAAAAGATGAATAAAATGGATGCACATCGCTGGCCTAGTCGGGTGGTTGACGGAGAACTGGCTCATCGGAAGAAGACATGGAAGAAACAAAACGATAAATGGTTCAATAAGTGGAACATTGACTACCTAGAATGCTCGGAAAACAATTCTGAAATAATAAAAATGGGTGGTAGGAAAAATCAAATCTGTCATGTGGGCAAACCAGATAGGTAGAAAAAAAGCCTATTATGTCAAAGAATTTAATCCCACATGCGAACAGGACGACAAAGAATATTTAGGAGCTGAGATAAAAGGAAAGGCAAAAATCCTAATCGCTCAATTGAGATCTGGTTCCCACCATTTGAGATGTGAAACTAGTAGATGGAAGGTCCCTAAGGAAGAGTAGGAGGACAGAATTTGTAGATTTTGCAATGAGGGTGTGGTGGAAATAGAGTGGCACTATCTGAAGCATTGTACAGCATACGAAGACATTCGCAGCCAACACAAAGAAACGTTAAAAGTGGACAACATAAAAGACCTTTTCGAAGGACCAAGACTCCTCAGGCGGGCCATTTCACTTATGCAAATTCACAACAAAAGAGACAGGTTGGAGAAATCACATCAGTCTGACTAGGAGTTTTATGCGGGTCCCTTAGGTTTATGGCCTCATGGACGTCATTAAAAATCTTTCATTCATTCATTCACAAGGGGGCTTACATAAATTTGCTCAGATTCATTTCAAATTATGTTGGATGTGGAAGCTATCAAAAGGTTTTGCAATGAAGTACTCTTTTGGGATTTTACGAAATATGCAGAAATGGAAAGGGACAAGGTTGAAAAAAATATATCCTAACCATACGGATAGTAACAACAAATGGTACTCAAGAGGAAAAGTTCATTAATTACCAAGCTCTATTTCACCAAGTTATACTACAACTACGAGTGAACTGGTGCAATCTTCAAAGGTTGCACAACAGATTTTCATACCACCACATGCACCATCATAGAGAACACTATATATGAATGATTGAACTTAAGTTTACACATGAAAGGGGTTCAACTAACTTTGCACAACAATTTAGAATTACTAAAACATCAAAAGTATGAACTAAATAAATTCATCAAAACACCATAATCTTCTCCATCGCAATCACCACACTTTATCTAAACTAAACTTGATCTAAATGAGGGAATTAAGAGAACAAGCAAGCACTAAAACACATCGAGTATTCACCAAACTTCAATGAAAATTTTATTGTCTTAGTAGCTTGAAGCAACAATCTTTAAATCCTCCCTTTACAAATGAGAAATGAAGTCTTTATATAGGTCCTCCAATACAATGGGTGGCCCAGATGAAAATGAGTAACCGATGACCCAGATTGTGCCACATCAGTCTTAATTAGGGTTACAGAAAAGAAAATGGAATCTACATTAATGCAAGATGGAATCCACCTTGTAATGGGCAATAAATGCCCACTACGCATGCTTGCTTAGGAAGTGAGTGGGGTGCAAGAAATGACCACTAAACACACACCTACTATGCATTAAATACATCTAGCCTTGATTTCATTTCCTAAAGGCATGGAATCAATCCAACACCTTTAATTCTTTTGTGTTGATACTTGGTGTCGATTCCTACTTGAACTGTAGAACTGTACTACCCTTTCATCCTTTTCTAAACTTTCCTCCTAATCTGGTAACAAGTCCTGAGTGGTGTGCATGGTATTCAAGAAGATGGAAAAGTTCTCAAAATCATACCTCTCGAAAACATTCAGCTGAAAGAACTCCAACTTGCCTTTCAAGTTGTCCATCATTATTTCATTCTCTACCAATTTTTGCAACAAGGATGCAAGTATATTGGAAATCTCTTGCTTGATGGTGTCAACTACTTTTCTCCATCGAGCAGCTTCCTTGGTGAAACTCTCAAATGTTCCCTTAGTTGTGATTATTGCATTGTACCATCGAAGGAAGTCATAGACATCCCCTTCACCAACAACTCCACCACGATCAATATTTGCTTGGGGGTCTCCATCAGATTTTGTATATCAGAGATCACTTCATCCTGGTAAATGTGCTCATACTCACATGATTCATCCATGCATTGGATCCTGGAGAGTACAGCTAGCGCCCTACTATAAACTTGCATCGATTCTTCTACATGCTTGAATGTGTAACAAACGGATTGTCATAACAAAATAAAGACGATCGATAAAGAGTTTTTCCCAACAAATTATTGAACAAATAACTAAATTCCTTTTCGTGGGACATTAACTGCTTTTAGCTACCATCGCTCAACTGAAATAACCAAGCTCAACTGAATTAACTATATCAATGATCAACTGTAATAACTATAATAACGATTAACTGAAAATAACTGTAACAATGATCAACTGTAATAACTGTGATAACGATTAACTGAAATAACCAAGCTCAACTGAATCAACTATATCAATGATCAACTGTAATAACTATAACAACGAATAATTATAACAATGATCAACTGTAATAACTATAATAACGATTAATTGAAATAACTGTATCAATGATCAACTATAATAACTAGGATAACGATTTACTATCTTTCTCTACATACAAGTAAAGTAAATGCTTAACATGAAACGAAGAACATACAAGTAATATCCAGTGAGTCTTTAGTTGGTTGTGCAATCCTCCACTTTCGGTAAGAGGAGAAGAATTGACTTAGGCTTAACCTCCCAACCTCGAACCATAATTATCCCCATACAATCTATTAAATTAGAAAGGCCCTCCCTACCCCAGAATTGGGCTTGGGATACTTTTAGTCCAGCCACTTAAGCATTCCGATGTTTAGAATATCCGCACAGTTATGGGCAGACATATTTGAATAACTGGCTCCACTGACATCAAGTGATTATAAATAGCAAACATGCCTTTAAACAACCTTGGCTAAGGTTTTCTAATGGGTTCATTGACCCAATCACCACCACTCGACTTGACAACAGGGGAACAATGATATGGACGAGCATGAGCTATTTAATAAAATTATTTTAGATTTATTGTATCATATCTGACTTTATTTCCATGTCATTGCAGATTCCATCTCACCTCTTCACCTTTTCCATGGCTATACAGCCGGTGAGTCATAGGTGCTCGGATCTCAGAGCAATCGGCTCTGTCTATTGATTCTCAACTGATTTATGAATACTTATCACAACTTGTGATTTGAAGAATGTGTTCATTAAGACTTGCAAAAAAAATATCATTTGATTATGTTTTCCAGTGGCATAAATAAATCATGAATTCATAACATGGTTACTTGGCTTATATTTTCCATAAACACTCTAACTTAGAGAAGGTCTAATCTATGATATTAAGTAAGTTATTTTGCATCATGATATTACTGCTATATAAATTGGAATGCTGTAACAACTGATAAAGAAATCACATTGTAATGTTTTGGGATTTTTGGTTAACTGCATAACCTGGTATAATCTGAAAGAATGAATGGAGTCTCGCTGAATGCTCAACAACCCGCCTCAGAAAAGATCTTGAACGCTAAATTCTAGAATGAGTATTGCTCACGATTTCAGCGGGGCATCAATATAACCAGGAATCGTGGATGGAAACAATGCAATGGTTACTAATTGATAGAGCTATCAGATGCTATGATAAACATGGTCGAGTAAGATGATGTAGTCGGGTGCTTGAACATGGAAGTCGGATGCTTGAAAATGGAAGTGGGGTGCTTGGAAATGGAATATGAATGTCTTTCACCTCTCTCGACTTCTTAATATTAAGAGATAATATGCCTCTTTGGCTTCCAAGAAGCCGTAACATAAAAGAAGTGTCTTGGCTCTTGGACGCCAAATAAATATGCCAAGTGTTCAATCGGTTTTCAAGTAAACAAAAGTATAAAAAGATGAAAAAAAGATTTGAAGGTTATGAATCGAAAATAATTATGGTTTATATCTCTCTATGTGCACGTAGATATACTTATGAGGTGGCATCATTTTATTATAAAGAAAATAATATTATGGTGCCACTTTGTTCGTATATCTATGTGTACCTACATAGGTATATATTATAATGATGTGGATAAAAGATCAATCAAAAACCTTTGAGGTACGTATTATTTTTAATTAAATTAATTTATGTTTTAAATTGTTTATTTAATAGCTCATGCGGGTCCTTCCATTGTATCCTGAAGTTCAAGTCGCTAGGTCCTTACCAAGGCAATTTAAGGTCATACCTGTCAACCAGATGACTGGACTAAGCTAGTATCCATTCCATTGATCCCATATAGCAATGATTCCCCCCTTCATCTTCTCTAGCAATCACCAGTGCAATATTTCCATGATAATAACAATTTTCATAATAACATTTAATATAAATAAAGAATTTAATTATTAACCATAATTCCAAAATCAAGTATCTACTAAACATCACATGACAAATAATGGATAACGACCATCTTCATTAAACAGTTAATATAATGAATACAACAAATATAAATAACTACCTACTTCACATGATTATGGAAGAAAAATCCGTTCAGTCTAAAGGCTATGAATAAATTAAAATTAGGTCAAAATTTGGGATGTAATAGAATGCTTCTTCTGAATTCTTTTTGCCCAAACCTTTGCACTTTGGGCAGTCCACTTTATCCTATCAATATCATGGTACTCATTTGGAGTTATTTAATCCTTTGTCTTATCGACTGTAGGAGTTGCAATTTGCGAAATCCTAGACCTAATTCTCCCCTTACAACCTTTGTGAACCTTTTCGCATTCCCCTTTTCCTCGGATTGGTTGACTTGGTCCAAAATTTCATGTAATTCAACTACTGAGTCAACCTCTTTTTCTTAACTTTAATGAATCTGCTACTTTAACCATTCTAGAATAGGTATATTCTAATCTCCCTATATCATCAATTGATCTTTCCCTTAGACTGTTCCAATGTTGATTTCTTCTTCACCCCCTGGACTATCCACTGTTACTTCAGGAGCTGCAACCTCTATGGTTGGAATCTCTGTCGCTACTGCAAGAATTCTTCCTCTTCTAGATTAGCCTCAACTTCCATCATTTCTTGCTCCAAGATTGCCACAAGACTCTTCTCTATAGCCATATCTTGAACTTTAGTTTTTCTCTTTGCAGATTTCTCATATGCATTTATACTCAACCTATCCTATACTGGCAATGCCAAGTTTTTTTCTTGCTCAAATCTACCTCCGCTCTTCTCCACTTCCTGTCTCTCAAAAATTTCTATCTCCTATAGACTGGGAGTAGGACTCGTTGAAGAGGGAACATTTCCAAACCCTTGCTTTTTATGTTGAGGTTCCTGAATTTTTGGACTACTCCTTGGTTGTCTTCCTTGAGCTACCTCTTTCCCTTTCCTGTGCTCTACACTTCCTGATGGAGTTTCTCCTTCTTCAACACTTCCTCTGGATATTTGCCTTGATCATTCATCCCTAAGTCGTTGATGACCCATCAATTGATATGTGAAGCCATCTTTGGGCACAACTAGTTTGTTGAGCTGACGATCAATCCACCACATTGTGAAATCAAAGACCGGCTTAGACAATATGTTAAGATCTCTGACCTCCTTCCTTTGCCAGTCGTATGGATGAACCACCCTTTCTGGATTGAATCCCTTTTGCACTACATTTGAGCCTTCCCCCGTCTGATCAAGTACTTGGAATATGTTGCATGTTCTAATCATGTTCAGAGGCAATCTTGAATACATTCTCTTTTTTATTTCATTCTCATCTGTGGCATTTGCCCGAAAATCCTTGAGGTGCACTTTATGTTGGTACTTTGATCCTGTTTCAGATTTGATTTTGTTGTAGGGATTGAAATCTACCCTTCTCAAATAAAGTGGTAGATGGAAGAAGCGGAGTTCGTCTAATGATCTCTCTGTAGCCTTTAGACATGGGCATATCTCAGCTTTTCTTTCCCCTATGGAAATTAGGAAAGATTAATCCCAATTTTTTCTTCCCCTTCTGAATCTGACATAAACTGTAAGTTGTCGAGTAAGCTCCAACAAGACCAGCTTGTTCAGTGGGTACCTCAGAAGCTTGTATTGCTCCAAAGAAAATCCTTGAACTCAGATGTATGAAAAGGTAGAGAATTGAGTGAACCAAGCTCCATAATTTTCTACCAACTTCATTGCTTCATCTGACAACCTCATGTGCACCCTCTATCGTAGAGTCCCGAAAATACGCATGGCAAAGGCAGCATTAACTGTGATATAGTCATCCTTGGAATGTAGATGCAACTATGGGTAGCATGCATGAACTTTCAAATGTTGGGTTCCACTCCTGATGAGCCCTTTGCATCTCAGTCCATCATATTTCATCATTGGAGCTACCATATAGATGACATAGGAGCTCATATAAAATTTTCTAGTCTACTCCAAATTTATCAGTTGTTCATTCAGATTGTCGATGATAAGTCCAACCCAATCTATCTTGCTGACTTCTCTAACTATTTGCTCAATGAAGTACCACATCCATACTAGAAATCAATAGGACTGAGGTATCCCAAAAGTATGACTGAGCATCATGACCATGTTGTATTCTCGTTGTAGGTCAAACCATACCAACTCCTTGGAGAATCTTGAAATGGTGAGACATGTTCGTCAACCAATTTTTATTAATGACTTCCTCACAAAACAGGGTCTTGGCAGTGTAGACTTTGAGTGCCTGCCCTTTTTTTTTGTCACCAGTCTCAGAGGTGAGGGAGTTCCAAACGCAGAGAGAAGGAATAGTTCAGTAACAGAAGTTGCAAGAGCTATGTTAGTTGAGAATGAAATATCCAAGATGTTTTGGAGAGAAGTTGTGAATATAGCAGTCTACACTCTGAATAGAGTAAAAGTCAGGAAAGACACAAACAAGACCCCTTATGAACTATGGTTTGGCCACTCACCTACAGTTAAGTATTAAAGAATTCTTGGCAGTAACTGTTATATCAAAAGGGATGATGATATTGGTAAGTTTGATGCTAGAAGTGATGAAGGTATGTTTCTTGGTTATTCATTGAAAAGCAAGGCTTATAAATGTTATAATCAGAGAACTAAGAATATTTATGGAAAGTGCAAATGTAAAAGTTGATGAGAAATTCAGAATACATGGGTATTCTAGAACAAAATGAATGGACAAGAAGAAGTTGTAAGGAACAAAGCAAGATTGGTATGTAAAGGTTACTCACAACAAGAAGGAATAGACTATGATGAGACCTATGCTCTTGTGGCAAGAATAGAAGCAGTAAGATTATTCTTAGCATATGCAACATACAAGAAATTCAAAGTATATTAGATGGATGTCAAGTCAGCATTTCTGAATGAAGAACTTGAAGAAGAGGTATACATTGAACAGCTTGAAGGTTGTCCTTTAACAGATGACAAGGACATAGTATGCAGATTGAAGAAAGCATTGTATGGCTTGAAGCAAGCACTTAGAACTTGGTATGCAAGGTTGGACAAGCATTTGAAAAAGCTTGGATATAGTAGAGGTATGGTAGATAGTAATCTCTATTGAAAAGAAATTGATGATGGACTAATGATTTTGGTAATATTTGTTGATGATACCATATTTGGAGGAAATGAAGAAAAAATTTGAAATGACTATGACTAGAGAAATGAAATATTTTCTAGGATTACAAATTGTACAAAATAAAGAAGGAATCTTTATTTCTCAGACTAAGTACTTGAAGGATTTACTGAAAAGATTTGGTTTGAAAACATGTAAACTTGTTGGAACACCTATGGTAACTGGACACAAGTTATGTACAAAGGATGAGACACCTACTGTTGAGCGAAAAAAGTACAAATCTATGATTGGAGGTTTGCAATATTTGACTCACACAAGGCCAGATATAGCAAATGTAGTTGGAATTGTTGCAAGATTTCAAGCTGATCCCAGAAAGGCACATTATGCAGTAGTCAAAAAGATATTTAGATATCTAAAAGGAACACCTAAGTTCGGATTATGGTATGATAAGTCTAATGATTTCACTCTATATGCTTATACTGATGTTGATTGAGCAAGCAGTATGGATGACAGAAAGAGCACCAGTGGTGGAGCATTCTTTCTTAGAGGAAGATTGGTTTCTTACCTAAGCAAGAAGCAGGATTATACCTCACAGAGTACAGCAGAAGCAAAATATGTTGCAGCAGCAAACAATTGTAATCAAGTTGTTTGGATGAAGCAAATGCTGAAGGATATAAGGATAGAAATCATTGAACCTATTGTCATACATTGTGACAATACAAGCATAGTAAATATGTCTAAGAATCCAATGTTGCATTCTAAAACCAAGCACATTTCTATCAAGTATCACATGTTGAGAGAGAAAGTTGCAGAAAAGGAAATTAGATTGGAGTATGTGAGCACTAAAGAGTTGATTGCAGATATTTTCGCTAAGCTCTTCCCAAAGAGACTTTTGAGTATTTGTGAGGTATGCTAGGAATTATGCCCCTTCCTACATCAGAGTAGAAGATGCAAGAGTGCATCAATCCAGTGTAACAAAGCACTATTGTTTGTCTAGTTTGAATGCTGATGCTTCCTGTATGGGGGAGTATCTGTGATAGACAAAGTCATCAAGGACTCTTATTGGATGTTGTTTTTTAACATTGTCTTTGGACACTTGAGCTAGTAAGAATCGGTTGTCGCAGAATTTGATGGATGCTGAAACCTTTGACATTGATGTCAATGGGGGAGAAGTTTAGCATGAAAAACATGTTGGGGAGAAGTACTGCATGGAAAACAGTTGGGGAGAATGATTAATGAAGAGGATTTGAAAAGTAAGATTAACAGTCTTTTGCTATTGGTATTCTTGTTACTAGATGTTTTTCATCTATGTTGTCATCAATGCCAAAAGGGGAGATTGTTGGAAGCATCAATGCTAATGATATTCCTATGGGGGAGTATTGTAGATATGTTACTATGATGATATGTTACATTCATGATTGTGTTTGTCATTGATGTCAACATAACAGTTTTCTGTGGTATATGATAGAAGAACAACAGAAAGATCAAGTTGGTACGGACGGCTAGTTGAGTATTCTCATTATCCAAGGTTATGAGAGATACTTCTAAGTATCTAGTATATGCAGTTAATGTCGGGTGAAGAAATGTTAAGTCTGGAAGAAGTTATGTAAGCTTTGGTGGTCTGTTCTAAGAAAGAGTTTACAAAAGCATGTTTTGATAAACTTGTTATATCTCTTAGCAGAATTGTTATTCTGAGAATCGAGGTTGAGGATGTGTAGAAGACATGTTGATGATGACGTGGTCCAACTCGCTCGTCATTATATTGCGTGTACGGAAAGTTATTCAAGTTGCAAGGTAGAAGATTAATATTATCGCTAAATGTAACGTGTTCTTAATGTGGTCCTATAATAATTAATTGAGAAGGTCTAACAGCCGACTCGGGGAATTGTTTTATGGATTCGGTATAAAGGAAGGACATTTTCTTTTATCAAGTATGACATGAAGAAGTAATTTGTAAGCAGCACAAGAGCAAAATGCAAAGTTGAGCAAAGCAGAGCGGAAGTGAAGGAAACATCGTTGCCGAGGTTTTATTATGTGATCCGAGGTTTGATATTTGGATCCGAGGTTCGTGACCTAGTCTACAAGGTCAAACAGAGATTGATTCAGTTGACAGAACAGAGGAAAGAGGATCTTAATAGTAAATTACTTGTTTGGGCAGTGAGCTCTTCCTGTAATTGAAATTGCATGTTTGGGCAATGGGCTCTTCTTGCATACATTGTACTACAACTCCTAATATGGTTGGCACAAATCCTAACAGAGATTCAAAGTCTTCTAACAGGGACTCTATGTACTAAATGTTGTAATAAACTCCTAACAGGGTTCATCCTTTAACAAGGAATATTTATATTAGTACATCATCTTATGGGCATCATTCCCACAAGGGTTTCAAGGGTTTCCTTAGTTAACATATTTGGTGTAATTGTTTATGTGCATCTTGTTATGGTTGTTTTTTAGTTTGGTTGAATGGATAAGATTGTTTAAGGATAAAAAAATGTTTTCATTGTTGGATAATTGATTCACCCTCCCCTCTCAGTTATCTTGGTGGACTATTGTTTCTAACAGTAGGTTGGTGAAAACCTCACAACAGGACCCTAAGCTGAAACATGACTCAAAGTTGAAGGCTAGAGCCTAAAATTGATGTGAAGCAGCCCCGTAAATGAAACATGTAGACATGATCTAATAGATCAAGCCCTAATTTGATGAAGAGGGGAGATAGATGAGCCCCAAAGAATGAAATGTGTAGGTCTCAAAAGGCTAGCATATGGACTTAGTTTAGATAGGGTGCGGCCTAAATCAGGTCTTAAGTCAAGCATGTGGCCTCATTAATGAAACACATCAGGCTTGAAGTCAAGCATGTGGCCTCATTAATGAAACACAGACTCAAAACTCTAAGTGTATGCCCCTATATCTCAACGTGTGGTCTTGGACCCCAAATCTGGGCATAAAGGTCGATGAGCTAGCCCTATATCAAACATATAAACAAGCATATGGATCCATAATAGGCCCACAAGGCCTAATTTCAAGGCATATGCCCTAATTTGTATTACGATAATAGATAATCGTCTATTATTAGTTAATAGTAATCTATTGTATATATTTAGTTAGCTTTAGTTAGCTATAGCTTTTTTAGTTCTTTCAGCTAGAATAGAATGTTTCTATTCTTTGCGATCGTTTCCTAAGGAAACATCGTTCCATTCTTTTGTATATAATGACCTCTCGATCTTTGTTAATAACAAGCAAGTGTTTTACCAAGTACTTCCATAATATGGTATCAGAGCCAATACTTTAAAAAAAAATTAAAAATTTATGATTTCTTTCGAAATTATTTACTCAAATTTTTCGAATTTATTTTTGAGATTTTCTCAATAATCCATCTAGGGTTTTCGGTTTTATGAGAAATTCATAGCCAATAACCAATAATCGTGAGTTTGTTTGAATGAAGTTTTTCTTGTGAAACAAATGTCATTTTTTGTTGAAGATTTTCTGCATTCTTCTCTCCAAACGCACGACTGCTACACCATTCTTTGGTGTCTGTTCTACCCTCTTCAACCACATTCGTCCATGCACATCCATCCCTATAAAAAAACCGGACATTTTTTTACCAAAAAATAACTTTATTTTTGCAACTTTGACCATTCATGGCCACCGGCTAGGGTTTTGCTCGAAACCCTAAATTTTGAGCTCGAAATTTTATTTTGATTTCAGATTCTTGGTGGGTTTTTTGAGCTCAACTGGGTTGTCAAATGTTTTTGGGTGCCTCGATTTGTGTGCCTCAATTTTTGAGCCAGTAGATCCAAAAATCGACAACATATTCCTTTTGGGTTTTTCGAGATCTCTTATGGGCCACTTTCCAAATTTTTTGGATCTTCCATTCTTTTGCCTCAAAGAATGTGTCTTCGCAGATTTTCAGGTTTTTTCATTGAAAAACGTGCCATGGCATCTTTGACAAACATTATGCTCGAACGCAACTCAAAATTCAATGATCGAAATTATGGCACTTGGAAGCAGCGGATCATAGCAACTTTTGAATATCGGAACACTGATCAACTTGTTCTGAGTGTTATGAAGCGTCCAACTGCTCCTAGTACTAATCAAGATACTTGGGACCTAAATAATCAAGAGCCCATAATGCTTCTCAAATTATTTGTGGTTGATAATCAGCTCTCTTAGATTCCATCTGCCAAGACAAATATCGAGATCTGGACACATCTCAAAGATCTTCATGAGACTTCTGACAAAAGCAAAGCTTTCTTTTTTAAGAGCACTCTGCTTTCTATTGTCATGGATGAGCGAACCTCGCTCCAGGCACACTTGATAGGATTCAAGAAATCCGTGATCAATTGCTTGCCATCGGTCGCAAGATGGAGGAAGAGGACATTGTGGTTATCACTCTTCGAAGTTTACCAAAGTCCTACGAGCATTTTATCGAGACACTCAACATCACATCTTTTGGTGTTGATCTAAAGTTCACTGATCTCTGCACACTCCTGCTCCAGCAAGATCGGAGAAAACAACAATTCGGTAGCAATTTTAGCTCCGCCTCCACAGATAAAGCCTTCGCTGCTAAATCCTTTCAGAAGGATAAAGGCAAGTTTCAGCAGCCATCTCAGCAGAAGTCTTCTGCTCCAGCATCAGATGGTTCTCGAAAGAAGAACATTCAATTCAACTACTCCCACAAATTTGGGCACATAAAGGTTGAATGTCGGAAACGCTTAGCTGCAGAATCTAAGCAATCAGGTTGGCAGCCCAAAGCGAACAATGCAGAGCACACTGAGCAGACAGAATCTACCTTTTACGCCTTCATGGCTAAAAGACCTGCAGATCATGTGAAGTCGTCTACCTGGTATATTGATTCAGGTGCCTCTCGTCATTTCACTCATCACAGAGATTGGTCTAATGACTACTAGCCTTATTCCGATTCTATTATTTTTGGTGGTGGAGAAGAGTACACTGCTGTTGGCAAAGGCAACATTCAGATACAGTCTACTGGGAGGAATCTCATTTTCCTCGATGTGTACTATGTTCCAAGGATGGAACTAAATCTACTCTCAGTCAGTCAGTTACTATGACATTCTCCACACTTGGATGTCACCTTCAATTCACATCAATGCACCATTACTGATCGGGCAACTCAGTCTACTGTTGCAGTGGGTCTTGAGGATCATGGCCCTTTTAGACTTACTGATTATGGTGATTCTCAAGACTTAGCTATGGCTTCTCAGTGGTCTTCTGTTAGCACACTTTGGCATCAACTATATGGGTACTTAAATGTGCAGTATCTCTCACAACTTGCTCAGGATGAGCTTGTTCTCGGATTGCCAGAGATTCAAACTTAATAGCTTGGAGATTGTGATGCATGTCAAGCTGGGAAGCAACATCGCACACCTTTTATTAGTGGTGATTCATGGCAAGCTTCTCAAGTACTTCAGCTTATTCATGCCAATATCTACGGCCCTATGGCTGCTCCTTATATTCTTGGGTCTAGGTATTTTCTGTCATTTGTTAATGATTTCAGTAGAAAAATGTGGGTGTGTTTCCTTTAAAAAAAATAATATGCATTTCCTGTATTTCAAAAGTTAAAACCTTTAGTTGAAAAAGAGTCTAGGAAATCTATTATTACTCTTAGAGTGGACAATTGGGGGGAAATTTTGTTCGAATGTTTTCTCTAGCTTCTTGGATACTCATGGCATCAAACGCTAGTTAACAACACCCCACACACCACAACAGATCAATGTCATTGAACGACGGAACAAAACAATCACCAAGATGGCTCGATCCATGTTCGAACACAAACAAGTTCTGAAGAAGTTTTAGGCAGAAGCAGTCAACACTATAGTTTATCTTTTGAACCGGTCACCTATAGTGGTGGTCAAAAGGAAAATTCTGAAAGAGGCCTACTCAGGTTGCAAGCCCAAAATCAGTCACCTAAAGGTTTTTGGCTCCCTCACTTTTGTTTGGATCCCTGATGCGTCACGTAGCAAGTTGGATGCCAAGAGTCAGAAACTCATGTTTGTTGGATACAGTAGTCTTTACAAAGCCTACACTCTGATTGACGTTGAAACATCTCATCTCATCTACAATCATGATGTAGTCTTTGATGAGCAGCAAGGACCATTCATGCCTATTTTTCATGTTCTTGATCCAGCAGACCAACCTATGAAAGCTCATGATTTGGGAGTTAGGTTTCTATTACGTCCAACTGCTGGGAGGGCTCTAGTAGCTCCTACAACTCCAGTTACACCAGTGATCCTTGTACAGACTGTTGGAAGCATGAATCTTGATGATATTTCTATGGGGGAGTATTGTAAAAACATGATTAGATCATATCATGATGATATGTTACATTTATGACTATGTTTGTCATTGATGTCAACATTGCAGTTTTCTGTGGTATCTGACAGAAGAATAATGGTAAAGATTAAGTTGGTATGGATCAATCGTTGAGTATTTTCACTGCGAGGTTAATGGGGGATACTACTAAGTGTCTAGTATATGCAGCTAACCTCGGGTGCAAAAATATTAAGTTTAGAAGAAGTTATGCAAGTTTTGGGGAAGATTCTTTAGAGATAGAGTTTACAAAAGCATGTTCTGGTAAACTTGTTATATCTCTTAGCAGAATTGTTATTTTGAGAAGCAAGGTTAAAAGCGTGTAGAAGACATGCTAGAGATGACGTGGCTAAACTCACTCGTCATAATATTACACGTGTGGAAAGTTATTCAAGTTACAAGGAGACAGATTGATGTTATCGCTAAGTAAAATGTGTTCTTAATGTGGTCCTATAACAATTAATCGAGAAGGTGTAATGGCCGATTCAAGGGAATTGTTTTATAGACTCGGTATAAAGGAACGACATTTTCCTTTGATACAGAAGTGCAAAAAGAAAGGAGAGCGAAAAGAAGAGAAAAGATATGAACACTGAGTAATCAAGTTGATATGCGAAGATAAGCAAGGTAGAGCGAAGTTGGATAAAACTTCATTGCCGAGGTTTTATTTTGAGATACGAGGTTTGATATCTAGATCCAAGGTTTTTGACTTGGTCTAGAAGGTCTGACAGTTATTGGTCCAGTTGACAGGATAGAGGAAAGAGGATAAAGCACAGTACGAACAATTATTCTGCAAGGAATAGTTGAGAGATTAGTTGGACAGTGAAGTTCAATGGTCTTGCCCTAGAAGTTATTTGGATAGTGGGTCTTTCTGCCTTCTACAACTCCTAACAGGGTTGGAATCTTCTAACAAGGATTCAAAGTCTCCTAATAGAGACTCTTATGTACTGAATGTGTTTATAGACTCTTAACAGGGTCCATCCTCTAACAAGGAATATTTATATCAGTATATCTTTGCGAGCATCATTCCCATCGGAGTTTCCCTAGTTAACAAATCTAGTGTAATTGTGTATGTGCATCTTGTTATGATTGTTGTTTACTTTGGTTGCATGGTTAAGATTAATTAAGGTTGATAAATGTTTTAGTTGGAGATTGGCATTGTGTTGGCATTTTTTAAAGATAATTTGGAGCTGCTCCCCATGCTTGGCGATTCATTAAGGGCAGATCTGCACTCTCCATGCTTGGCGATTTACTTCTAGAGCAGACCTCTCATGATCTAAGTCTAGTTTTGTTCTGGATTTAGCAATTTTTGTCAAGAAGAACATCCTCCATATTTGGCGATTTGGTTAAAGGACAGAATTTCCCACTTCTGAGCGATTTTTTTCTAGGGCAGATTTTCATGGTGTTTGGCGATTTTTCTTTTTAAACAATTTGGATCTGCACTTCCCATTCTTGGCGATTTGTTTTGGCAAAGGAGAAAACATTTTCAAAATTCCAAAGTTGGAGGGCAAATTTGTTACTATTCAAGTCTGATTTTATATTTGCTAGAGGGTTGGGATTTTTGAGGCCTGATCTTATATCTTCTAGAGGCTGCGATTTCTCCCAAGGTTGGACGATTTTGGTTGAAGAAGGAAACAATTGATAAGGCCTGATTTGTGGCAAGTGCATAGACAATTTCAAGTGGGCCAAATTCTGATTTTTCAAACTAGGGCATCAAGATTTGCAAGGGATTTGAAATTCTTAAGTCTGACCCTAAATTCCAAGCCATTGGTAAAGGTAACTTCAAATCGTTTAGAGTTGAAAGGGGTCCTTAAGCGGATTTCTCTCTTTCATTCTTGTCTAGATTTGTTTCCCTTGGTTCTTCTTGCATTCATCATCCACCACTTCATCATCCCATCCTAAAAAGAAGATTGGAAGAAGATTGGAGATTGATAAGGGTAGAATTCATGATAGGACATTTGAAGAGGCAGAAATAAGCTAAACCACCCTAGGTTGAAGTTGGGAGATATAAGTGTAGTCCATCCTAAGGTAACGGCGAAGCAGAAATAAGTGTTAGTCCCATCCTGGGTTGTTGGAGATTGATAAGTATAGTGATAGAACTTGGCGAGGCAAAAATAAGTGTAGAATCTATCGATAGAAAGAAGGTTGGAGATCGATAAGGGTAGTCCATATCACTTAGAACGAAGAGGTAGAAATAAGTGTTTAGGATGGTAGATGTTAATTCAAACAAGAACCCTAAAGGAACAAACGCTAAGAAAGACAGAGAGAATATGATGCCCAAAACAACTTTCTTCTCAAAAATGAGGCGAATAACCAATAACAATGTCGATACAGTAAACATGATACAAGTAAATGACAGAATAAAGGCAGGAGAATCCCCCTTGGCAAAGAAGATATACAGGAGCAGAATTGTACACGCAGCAACTTTTTCTCCTACATTGCCTTGTCCAAAATTGGTTATGGAGTGCACATCCAAGTTTGATCTGATCAGTAAATCCATCATTTTTTATTAAGGGAAGAGGGTGTTGGCCAACATTGGCAGACAGGCGATTGAAGAAGCATTTAACATTCCCCAGTACAAGAGCATGATAGTGGTGATGATGGATCAGGCAACCAAATCTTTTTAGGATAACCAGGAAGCTTATTTCACACATCTAGAGCAGGATTGGCTACACGAGGGAAAGAAAGAAGTAACCAGATCATCAAGGCTTATAGTAGTGGACTTCAAATCAAAATATGGAGATCTCATTGTGCTTCTCAGCCGGATCATGGGCCTAGCTCAAGGTATGCAATTCGAAAACTGGATATACTTCTTTATTGATAAAATTGAAAAAGGAAAAAGAAGATTTGATTGGGCTGGATCATAAGCGAAAATCTAGAGTTGCAACTTAGAACCATACAAAACCAAAAGCAATTCTACATGGGATCCTATATGTTTTACCTAATTGCTAGATTGTATAAAAGTCCAGAACTTAAGGCCTTAGGAGAAGTTGGCAATGAGCCGGGGCAATATTTGGTGCATGAATGCTATCCGCAGCTTCATTTGCACAACAACAAGGATTACAAAATGTTTTGTGATGCCTTTGCCATGAAGACAGTAAGGGTATTACAAGGGACACCTCCTAAGAGACTTTCACCAGAAGCAAAAGCAAAGATAAAGAAATATGGGAGTTGGTTTATTCAAATTCCGCAATTCACCTACATTAGAGTAGCAGGAAGCAGAGTTTGTCCCAAGAGGCTTCCAAGATACCCACCCGACAAGGTAGTTTTGATGGAATTGGCTAGGCAACTTGAGTGCTATGACAGAATAACGAGACTCGAAGGTAAGACAAGGATTACCTTCTCATTCAAAATTGGCAATGATAGTTGCCCCAATTGGGTTGCCTTTGCAACTGCGGAGAAGGAACTGGAATGGTATCATCTGGGATGGTACAGAGCAAGGCAAGGATTCAATCCTAATAGTCTTATCAAGGTATCTCATGGAAATGCATTTAAACATGTTCTCACTATAGAAGACTTTTGGGCCAATGCCAAGGATGACTTTCATGTGATAAAGCTAGCTTTCTCAAGATTGTCGGTGAACATGATGAGAGATATCAAATGGAGAGGCCTTGATATTCCCGATCAACTAGAGGATGATGGAAATGTGTTGAGAGAAGATTATGATACAGTAGAAGGAACAGAGTTGAATCTAGTAGATTGGGATGATCATCAGGATCCTTCCTTGGAGGCAGTTACAAGAGTAGTTGATTTGCATACCGAGTCATGGTACAATGAAAGATTAAGGAAGCTACAAAGTCAAAGGATTCCCCTTATGAGAAGATGAAGCCAAAAGAAGGTTCAGCAGAATCAATAGGACAGGAGGGTGAAGGAAGTAGCCGACAACAAGAAATAGTTAGAAGCAAGAAGAGAGCTTTGGAGGTTGAGGAAAGCAAAAAACACCCGGAACCTCCAACAAAGAGACAACATGCAGCGTCGTCAAGGGAAAGTATAATTGAGGCTAGAGTCCAAGAAGATAACACAAGTGAACAAAGGACCGCGGTAGAAGTGAGCTCTGATTCAAAGTCAAGTGGTTACAGCGAAAGCACCGAGTACTCTCTTCTCTCAGAAAACCAACAAGGAGATGACAAGGCAGTTACTAGTGGAGAAGAAGATGGACCGATTGATATTGAGGCAATAAGTCAAGCGCCCGAGGCCGTTGGTGATGCTTTGTTAGTCGAACCAAATCTAGATTTGGGGAGATGCACTGCATCGCTATGGTTAAAGCAAATGCTTATGCCAAGAGGCAAGGTAGTAATTGCCCGAACAATTGAAGACATCCAAGGACTAATAGAAAAGGGTGATAGCGAGACCCAAAAACAAATGACAAAAACGGTGGCAAAGGTAATCAGGAGCAACAATGATAGTCACCAAAAGGTTTAGATTGCTATACCAACAGTCAACAAGGCATTGGATGAGATTGCGGCCCAAGAATATGAGATAGTGGAGCATAATTTGGGAAGAAACACAGATGACATAGAATGTGAAGAGATCGAGGAGGGTATAGCTTCAATCAGAGAAAGGTTGAGGAAGGCAAGTGAAAGGATCGTAAAGTTGGAAGCCAAGAACAAATATTGGAGAGATTGCCAGCCTATCCAACAGTTGCATCAACCAACCCTTCCTCAAGACAACGGGAGCAGGCTAGAAGAGATATTGGCTCAGCTACATGAAGTCAAGGGTTGGATCCATGATACAATCCAGGATGGGCGGAATTTCTTGCCTTCCTTTATCTCGACATTCCGGTCATTAGTGACTGTTAGAAACAAATTCAGAGTATTTGAAGAGGCGTGGAAGGATTTCCTTTCTGTCAAGGATTTAGCTATTCCCAGGCTACAAGTGTTCATTGGGCTACCAGAGACATTTGGAAAGGGCCAAGTTGGTTGATGAAAGAGGATTGAGTACAGTTGAGTCTTGGTTTGTCGCCTTGACTACCAGATTGAGAACACTCGAGAAGATATAGAAGGCAGTTGCACATCACAGCTTAGGCGTCGACAACTCCATTTCAACCATGATGAGCGACGTTGGGGTGGCACTTGATTTTGAAGACATCAGAGAAGAGGACATTGATGACACATGACTTGGATCAAGATTGGATGAGTTAGGAAAGGTTGCTATCAAGAAGAAACATTTGGGCACCCTTTCCTCCCTCAATGCCTTTATCACCCTTTCCTCCCTCAATGCCTTTATCGGATATGCAAAAGAGTATGAGAAGGACCATGAGAAGACACTACAGGCAGCAAGCAGCATGATGAAATCGGCTGAGCTCAAGCTAAAGTATACACCTTGCCCTCTCATGGAGGAAGTCAACAAAAGGCTAGCTAGGTTCATTGCCTTAGCTAAAAGAACAAAAGAAAAAGGGAGATTTATATTAGAAGATCATTTGATGTAAGCCCAAGTGGCAATTTCTCTTTCTTCTAGGGTAGGACAAGTGTCTAATTCTGATTGGCCACCATTTTGACGCCTTCTCATTGGTTGCTACTTTTTCACTTTTTTCATTGGTCCATTGACAAGGTGGCATCTTCTCATTGGTCGATGGGGTGGTAACCCTAGTTAGGGTTTCTAGGATTCAATCTGGATCGTCGGTTTTGCCTCTTTATCTCTACCGTCGATTGTACATTTTGGCCTCTATATAAAGCCATTTGCTCTCATTTGTAATGGTCGAAGAAAATTGTTGCAAAGATAATGCCAAAATTCGCTATTTCTTTCTCATTGTTGTGACTTGCATGGTGATTAAGAGACTTTGGTATTATTGCATGATTTCTACTTTCAAATAGTTAGAGTAAAATTTCTTTTCAAGTTGTTAAAGTGGATTGCATTTCAAATTGCTAAGTAAGAGTAAAGTAGATGGATAGTTGCATGATCGCATTAGTAGATGTTTGATAGGGATCAATCCTAGGCCACTAGCATCCTAGCGGCTTGTCGAGAAGCCTTGTGTGGTAAACTAGTTTATTTTCCTTTGAATCATTCCATCTATGGAGGTGGAGCCGTTGGTTAACTTTCATTAGATTCAATCCCAGTCCATTTGCTAATCTTCTATTCGTAAGAGTAGGAGTAGAATAGCAAGTAGTTTAGGAGTTAGAACTTTGAAAAGGAAAGTTAGAAAGACATAAGTCAAAAGAACCATTTGCCCTCCATCACCATCATCTTCTCCACCAACATCATCTAGCATTCATACCGAATCACCATCACCATCATTCCATTAAAGCCCAAGTCATCCTCAAACAAACAATGTAAGGCCGCCTACGTGATTACTAGCAAATCACATCAATATACTAAGTATCCACAAGTGTAAGGAACATTGGAGTTATTCTCATGTCTTCATGAGTATTAACTTTTCAAGAGAGGAATTGAGGACTTGATATTCCATATCAAGTGTTTAATTGTTAATATGTTATGTGGTATAAAAATTGACATCAACACATCTGCAAACCAATCAATTGCTACGCCCCATAGGGTTGCTGGAAACTGTCGGACCCAATCATCTTCATCTATTACACGGTTTGCCATCCATATTATTTCACACGTCTTGCAATGTCTAATTGGATCTATCGTCCCATCTCCATTAAACTTTAGCAATTTCTCCTTTGGTCCTACCATTGTTACTTTCTTCTGATTCTGAGGTACCTTTTGTATACCCGCGTTGTTCTGCACACCCGCGCTATTCTGAGCACCCGCGTTGTTCTGCACACTCACATTGTTCTGCATACCGCGTTGTTCTGCACACTCGTGCTGTTCTGTACAACCGCGTTGTTCTGCACACCCGCATTGTTTTGTACAACCGTGTTACCTAGGGAAAGAAGATCTTCCTCAAGTGAAGTTTTTCGAGTCTCTGCCTATATCCGTTTGTCGAGTGTATCGGGAATGAAAAGCTCACTCCATGCTCATGCTCCTTTAGCACTTCAAGTCGTATGAGTTGCTTCCCTTCCGTTCGGATGTTCTAACCTTGACGTATACAAGTTAAGGAACTCCTTTGTTTCTTCCACCAAATTCAATCATTGTCAAGTCTCTTCCAACAATTCCTCGACCTACTAGGTGAATGCACTCCCTTTGTCTGTGCCCCTTCACCCCCTCGGTGTCTGTCGGCAATCTACTGAAGCTTCTGTCTGCGCTCTGCCTGTTGTGCTAAAATTAAAACTTCTTGTGCTATACGTATTTCATCCTTATCTTTTATCTTATTTCTATCCTTGTTAAGCAAATTCGGCATGAATCTTCATAACATTTCCTTCGTCCCAGGTTCAACTGGCAACGGCACCAAATGTTTACCGTACAAGGTAAAAGATACAAAACACATGAAGTATAGCAAGATATAACACAGAATAGATACTTTATTCATATATGCAATATGCACTCAATGCTTACAATCCGAATACAAGATGATCCAAAGTCCATTTCAGACAATGTACATATACCTTTCCGAAGGGGTGACTCAACCATCACGCGCCCATTCGGATACTATTCTACCTGTTGGCTATAATATAGAATTTACCAACAACACTGATTAGCAAACTCTAAACTTATCTATCATGAGATTATGATTTGATCTTTTTAATACAAAAACCTGAATTTAAACTAGAATGATATGTTTCAAAATTTAAAACTTTTAATGGTTTTGTTTAACATATGTATACATACATGACATTCTAAACTATTTTTAACGTGCATCTATATAGTTTATAAAAATATGAGTGGACTAAAATCGTACCTAACCCCCAACAAAAATTTAGGTTGTTCCACCATTTTGTACCCACATACCTGTACCCATTCCCATTCTCGATCCCACAACTTAGCCTAAATCAGTCCCCAGAGGTAATGTGGGGACCTGAACTGACATAGACCAGGCCCTAGCTCAATTTAAATCAAATTAAAAGCCTAGTGTGTGGACCACAACTCTAAGAGTGGACCTAAATCTAAGGCGTATGGATATGATTTCATAGGAATAGTCCGTAAGTTCAATAAAAGTGAGGTCTAAATCAAGCCTCAAACTCAAATGTGTGGCCTAGAAGCTCGCACCAAACCTAAATTCAAACTATATCAGGTCCTAAATCTGATCCAATTTGAAACATATGAGATGAGGCGGGCCCTAAATAAAATGTATGGGCCCCTACAGCTAGTGTACAAGCCCAATTCGGCCTAAATCCAAAAGGTCAAGGCTTAAATCTCTGTAATATCCCTAAATAGATATTTTCCCCAAATTTTTCACAAAAATCTCAAAAAAATTAAACAATAATTTCCATGTAATGTATTTTAGATTTAACCAACAAAACCCATAAAATAACCAGATAAGATGAAGTCTCATAAATGATATTACAATCAATCTCCAACAGAAATAAATTTTCAAAAATAATATTGCATTTATGTTCTTCAACAAAAAAACCACATAATCCAATTGTAGTGACAGGGATTACAGCAAGATTGGATTTTAGAAATATGACCCCAAAGTGCTACATGAAACACCTATGTGATGTCTCCCACTGACAATGGGTTTCTGTCCACTGTCCCAAGCTCGAGGGTTTTCATCCTCTCACCTGTTGAACGTTGAAGCTTTGGAAACTCTCAAAGAGAATTGAAATCCAAGATAATAAACCAAGTATGCTGCAAATGAGCCCTCTATCTTCTTTTAAGACCAACCTGATGACTCTTCATATTCCCTTCGTTGTTTGTTTATTTCCCTTTTAAATAATTTTTTTTTTCCTAGTTAAGAAAATAAAGTGCTTCAATATAATAAAGTGACATAATAATATAAACTTATGTTTTAAAGTCACTTTATTAAAACACCATTCAATCTTCAGTTATTAAAATCACTTATCAGACAGATCCAGATGAGCATGTGATGTCTCGATGGAAAGGCCTCAACAAGCCGCTTCGAGTGAAACACTAAAATAACAAGAATGTTAAGTCTGTTGACTAACTGAAGGAAGTGTCTGAAAAATCCATCGAAACAACCTTGATTGGTCAGCAACTAGAATTGCCATGGCCAAAACTCGATCTGATTGCAGAGACAACCTAGTTAGCCCACAAGACCAAGGCAAAACAAGCTAACCACACAACAAAATTCACTAGCCTAAAAAAAGGGGAAACGACAACCCAACCTTCCAAAGATTGCTTGCTCACAAGCGATCCGCAACTGTATGATAGAAGCAAATGCTGGATCCCAGAACCGCCTCGATGCTTTGCCCATCTCTTGTGCTACATTGGTGCAAACATTTCCAACCCCAAGGTCATGAAGCAACTCAACATGAACCAAAATACCAATCAACTAAATATAGAGAATCCTGAACACCAAATGTATATACTCAATTAAGACAACCTACCATACGTTGTTATCATAAAAGATAATGTCCTTTGTCCTATTGAGTACCTCACTCCAACTAAAACTACATACACCCCTAATATCAAGAGGCGGAAGGAGTTCAACAATATGCAAACCTTCATCTAGAAAGGAGCTAATAGTGTAAGGAAACCTTCATCTGTTTCTTTATTTCCTTTTTAAAATAATACTTTTTTCCCATTAAAGAAAATAAAATGCTCCAATATAATAAAGCTAAGTTACTAGTTCAGATTCGAATCCAGGTTCGAAGTTCGAGAACCAGTTCGCAAGTTCGTCAAAATTTTGGAAAGGGATTTGGGTTCGTTTGGGTTTGTCAGTACAAAAACATGTATAAATTATATATATATATATATATGAAGCATGAGTTAAAATTAGAATGTAGCATAGTAGCAAAAACACATTTAAACAACCAAAACATCATAATCTTGTAATCATAGTGATCATACCATCATATAGTTCAAGTAACAAGTTCAACATCAAAGATTCAAAACATTAAAGATTCTCTTTTAGAACCCTGCCAGCTGAAAAGATAAATAAAACAGGGGTGCCCATTGGCTCTTGCTATATTTGTGATTGCTTCTGATGGTAATCTTTTACTTGTTGAGAGAAATGACTAATGGAATGAAAATCAATGATCTTTCTCTTCCCAGTAAGGATAAACTCTTGAATATTCAGTTTGCTGATAATACTACATTTTTGGTGATTTTAGAGCAATGAAAATTTGAGAACCTAATGTGCAAGCTTGATGGTGCTAAGATTTCCAAGAGCAAGTCTATGTTGCTAAGCTGGAACTGTTCACCTCTTGACTAGTTTAAGAAGTTTGAGCTGAATTGAGAGGGTTCCAACATGCAAGATACCTTGGCATCCCATTTGCTATCAATCCTTCCCTTAAATCAATGTGGGATTGGATTAAGTTAAAATTGAAATTAAATCTCCAAATGGAATAGACACTATCTCTCCTTAGTTTATAGAAAGCAAGTTTGTCAAAAAAATATATTCTCTTATTTTTTGTACCAAGCATATGGCTACTTTGCAATAGTCAAATTAATGAAATTCAAAAAAGAATCAGGAAATTCCTTTGGTTCAACAACAATTACCAGCATGGTCCGTCGGGGTTCGAAATTGTTTCAAACCCGTTCAAACCCACAACCAAAAACTCGCACCCTGCCCGAAGCAGACTTCGAACCGGACCCGATTTTTGAACCAGTTCGAACTTCTATTGGTCTAGGGGGTGCAGAGACAAACCATGGTATCTTAGTAATAAAGTGACATTCATAATATAAATTTATGTTTTAAAGTCAATTTATTAAATATTATTCAACCTTTAGTTATTAAAATCAGTATCACAGATCAGACAGACCAAGTCAAATGCTAAAATACCAAGAACGTTGAACCTGCTGACTTACTAAAAAAAGTAAGTGTCTAGAAACTCCACTAAAACAACCTCAATTGGCCAGTAAATGGAACTGCCTAGGTCAAAACTCGATCTGATTGCAGATAAAACCCATCCACTGGACCAAGGTAAAACGGGCTAATGGCGCAACGACATTCACTAACCTAGAAAAGGGGACATGACAATCTTGAGTGTAAGGCCTAAGAGATGAAATGTGTGGCCATAAAATCCAGCATGTGGGCCTAAAATGAGGCCTAAATCTGACTTGAACACAATAAATCAGGGCCTAAATCTGGCTTTAATTTAGGCGTGTTGCCTCATTAAAATATCTGGGTTTAAAGTGATCAGCTCTATATCCTTAGCTTGTGGGCCTGATTTGATACAGATCAGGCCCTAATTCACTTAAAATCAGATTACACGCCTAGTATGTGGGCACAAGACTCAAGACATGGGACCTTAGAACTCAAACTGTGAGCCCTAAATCTGGGCACGAGGTATCATGAAGCCCTAAATCTGGCCTCTAATGAAACATGGGGCCTTAGAATCAATAAGCCATGATCTCAAATTTAATACCAGACCTCCCAGACTAAAGGTGTAGGTTTATAATCAATGCAAGGCAAATTTGAGAAAATTTAAAGCAAAATCAGAGCAGATCAAAAGAAAAAATTCCCAGATTGAAAGAAAATGAATCTGATTTCAAGGTGAAATTTCAAAACAAAGGCAAGTTTAGAATCAGATCAAAGGCAGAAAATGTGAATTGAAAAAAATTAGATTTCAAGGGTGAAATCAGATCAAAGTTCAAGACAAATTCAAACATGATTTTCAGCAACAATGGTGGTTTCTGTCCTGATCAGTGAATTCACATCAAAGCTTAGGGCGAAGTTTCCAGATTGAAGGACAAATCAAAATCAGAACTGAAGAGGCGATCTCTAAATCAAATCAAAAGTGAATTCCAGATAGATAAGGTGAATTACCAATGGATGCAAAGTGAATTCAATCAGCAAGAGGGGAGAAAATCAAAAGTTCAAGAGGTGAAATCAGATTAAAAGATCAGGAATCTAATCATAAAGGAGGTAAAAACCTTCAGTCTCAAAACATTTGTAGATCTGTCAAACGTTACAAGAAGATTTCAAGTCAAAGTAGCTAGTTCTATGATAGACAAATTCAGAATTATGACATTTAGTTTTAGTCCAATCCGATCCCATTCAAGAATTGATTATAATGGAATTTATTTCTTAAGTTCTTCATAATCTTACTTGCATTTCATTATTCATAACTTTGATACCAGGGATTGATACATGAGATAATGGTGAAGAACGAAGAAAGGTCCATACTATAGTAAACACAACATCATGATCAAGTATTTTGCAATCCCACAGTTCACAGCACTCAAGGAGGCCGTAAATAATTAAAATCACAGATCTACAACTTATTTAGTCAATTTTTGATATCCGGCGATCAGGTCAGTGGAAAATTGTTTCAATCTTGGAATAGTTATTTGCAAAATCTGAATGTGTAATTTGGATTCTAAAATTCAATCAAGGATACTTTACTATTGATTGCCAATGCCTCTATCTTCCATCTGTATTTCTCAGGTTTCACTTTAGTGTAATAAATTGAATCCTTATTGCTGTCAGACAAGTTGCTTAACCCTTACAATAAGTTTCAATTATATCTGAGAAAAGAATATTTCATTCAGTATGGTACGTTTGGATATAGCTGATATATATATATATATACACACACACACACATTTTGGGTATGGCTGATATATGTATATAATAGCATGATACTTATTCGTCAACCTGGTTATTTGCTAATTACCAGGTTAACAGATTGGATTGAATCCTCAGAGACTTCCTTTCGTCAGTTGGAAAAAGATCAAATAGAAGACACGCTATCTCTTGGGACTGATGCAACACTCCGAACACAAAAGGGGGTCTTGGGCTCAGAGACCTAAAGGCTCATGTGGTCACTTTGGCCTCTAAATGGATTTTTAATGCTCTCCAAGGGGATAAACCTTGGAAAATTCTGATCAGAAACAACATTCATTTACCTAGACTGAAGAAGGGCAAGGCATGGTCTGGGCCGAGCAATTATGATTTTCTATTTGGGAACTTTGAAGTAAAACATTTGGTGTGATTTTTGGCTTTGCCTTGCTTTAGAAGGCATGGACTCAAGTCAGGGACCTTTTGGGTGAGAGGGGCTATTCATGGCCCTCCAGCTTATGCTATTCTTGACAAGTTAATTTGGTGGGTCATTCAGCTCCACAATAAACCTCTTGGTCTAACTCAAAGCTGCTCTGCAAAAACTTGGCTTACTCTGGGGATCAAAACATTAGTGATCTATTGTTTGAGAATGGATTGGAGTCATGGAATGAACTAAGTAACAAGTTTGTGATTCCTCTCACTCACAAGAATACTTTTACATTAATACAGAAGGCAGTCGGTATGTACTTCCCTGGCATAATGATACAATCTGAGGTATTTTTGGAACAGCTCAATGTGGAAAGATGGATCTAACCTACTTGACATATCTGTCAAAAATATTTATGAGATGTTGAGAGATGATAATAAGAATTTGAGTTGGATTATTAGGTGCTGGAACCTTGATTGACCGGACTCTAAATGGCTTGAAAACCCAAACCACATGCGGAAAAGTCCTAATGAACCAAAAAAGTTTTGTTTTCCTTGGCTTCTGTTGTTTAAAAAGCTCACTGATGGAGATGTACTCAACTACTGTAGTCTCTCTCATCAGTCTTGTCCAGTTTGTCATGTAATTGAGTCTGTAGAACATATTTTCTTTGAATGTCAATTTGCTGTGGCAATCTGGTCAATGTTCCTTGGTAGTCCTGTGATTTGGAACTCTCACCCTGGTTTATCCTAGATTAAAATTCTTGCTGGTTATGTGGATTTCTTTGAGCTAAAGCTGAATGAGTTTTGGTCTGTTTTTACTTGTAAGATTTTATGGTTTTTGTGGATAAGATAAATCTATTAATGTCCAACAAGAGACCACAAAGAGGGTCTAAGGGACTGGAAAGCAAACGACAAGGCCACAGCCAGCAACGGGACACCAAACAGTGTCTGGGCTAAAAAAAACAAGGAGGAACCAACCAAGAGACCAGAAGCAACTAAGGCCCCCTAGATGAGGAGAAGTAGTCCAAGATTGAAGAAAAAGATCTGGGGTGAGGGTGGACCCCGGGGTCTCAGAGAAGCCCCGGGCCGGTAAGATAAAGAGAAACAAAGAAATCTTTCAGCGCAAATAGGTATGTCTTACTGAGTTTAAAAGTAAACTCGTTTTCCTCGTGATTATGTTGCAGGTATCAGCAGTGCTTGAAATCCCCAAAAGCAGGTTCATGATCTTGGAGCAAGAAGGAGCTCCTCTTATCTACAAGTCAATATCAGGTCAGCTCACTTTTTTCTGCAAATACAAGAACATGCTGAACCAAGATGCACCCAATGTAATCAGTTTTTGATAGATAAAGGAATCTCTAGGGAAGAGATTGATATAGGGAACGGATCCTCCAAAGAACTAGCAGATCCCAAGTGGGATGTTACTCATGAGAAAACATTAAGCCCCCAGCTGGGACTTATGAATGTGATGGAGCAGACTGTAGCAATAATATAGTTGGGCCATGGGACACTTGATGACTCATACTTTCTACATGCATATGATATCTCTCAATGCTATATAAGTTTGTTGTAATCTATTATGCTTTGTAAGGGTGGCTGATAGTTAGAAATACCCAATAGGTATTTATATTTTGTTAGGGCTGTTTATATTTCAGACTCGAACAAGTTGAAGCATATATGATGTAATTTTGTCAACTATCTTTAATATAAAAAAACCACAATAAGTTGAAGGGATGGAACTATCGGTTGTTTATTATCTCGAGAACTGTTGGAACATGCTTGTCATGTATAAGTACAACATAAGTTGGAGATGAAATGTATTTTTTGTTACTGTTGGTTCATGGTACTAGGATTATCGGCATCTATGTTTGTATGTTGTATGACTGCTTCAGCTTCCCTATTGCAGCATTTTGGCTATGGCTATTTTCAGGTCTCTGGACTTCTGTCCTCAGTTTCATGGTTGCAGGGAACCCAGAGCCTCCAGGACGCTCCCTGGATGCTCCCAGGCACTCCTCAGAAAGAACCCAGTAACATAGCTTACATATCAACTGCAAAACCAGAATTATCAGAAGACTCAACATCATGACAACAATTACATGAATTTTGAGATACATGAATTTTGAGAAAGCAGTAATATATCTGATTAGATCCAAGTGTTTTACAAGGTTCATATAGGCAGGTATATTAGACATTGAATCAAAAGCGTTTTATGTAAAATTACTATCTGCAATAATTTACTAAGAGTTGCCACTAGCACTGTGGACAATAATACAGAACTTGGCCTAAAGCTAATACACTTTGTCAGAGAGTCAGTTAAACTATTCTGATTTTTACAAGCCAAACATCTTAGGAAGCTGATAATAGTCAACTATCCTCATTATTATCCTGTTTATTGGGCATATTGAATGTATAGAGTTTACAAGATTTACCATTCAACTGAAATGTATAAAACAACACAGAGAAAGGTGCTTCCGTAGTGAATGTTTTCAGGTTTAAATAATACTGGGCCCAGGCAATGCAGATAAAATGGTAATTTTTTATTCAATAAGCAACAAGACAAAAAGGATAGAATCAATAGGTTTTTACTAATATAGTTGCAAAAATCACAAATATATCGTGATAAACCCTCCAATATAAATGTGATTAAACTCAACCGCGATTTTTCATTATCTCACGGCAATTTTTATGCAAAAAACCCACAAAACCATGTGTGTTTTCTGCTAAAAAATTGGCCAAAGCAAAGTCAAACAATGAAAAGTCTTAAAGTGACAACACAACTTAGGGTTCTGTTCATTCAATCATTTGGTTAGCGACAAAAAGTGCTGCAACAGAGAGGCCTAGAGTTTGGCCCGAAAATATTTGTTGAGCAAGGGCTTTCAGCAAAGCTTCTTGGATCCTCCAGTTCCATTCATCTGCAGATCAGAAAATGTCTGTTGTGTCCCAAACATTCAGGGTTTTTATTTTTATTAAATTTATTGGCAAGTCTCTTACAATTATCATTCACAACCACACATTTACTGGTGTGCACCTGTAATCTCCCTTTTTGGGAACATTAGAAAATTAATAGCCCGACTTATAAAATAATTTAAAGTGACTTGGGAGTTAAACTAAAACTATTTAAAAAGTCTCTTTTAATTAATAAGGGGAAAAGGTGACAAATGGGCAATAAGACGAAAGACAGAATGGGAATTTGAAGAGTCGCGGTTGAGCATTAAAAGAGGAAGTCTCATTCATTTCGAGGATGCTTGGATTATGGAGTTATTTCAGATTTCTCTTTGAGAAAGGGAAAGCTTGGCTTCCAGTTTTCAAAACCAAAGGACGGAAACCTTCAAGGTCTTCTCACCGGATCGAAGGCCAACCCAGTTCAGGATCGGTGGTGAATTCACATCAGAATTCACATCCGAGACTACATGTGCATTTTATTGTTTCTTTCCAATCTGACTGTGTAGTTGTTTTTAAGATTGGATTTTGATATCTGATTATTGTATTGCTAAGGTATAATGCAATAACATATTTTGACATACTTTAATGAGCATTTATTGGTTCATTGTTGGTTATATCTGTTGGTTTTATTTACAAAAGATATATGTTGTTAAGTGAAAATTGTTTGAGTGAATTTGGGGAAAATATCCTATTGGAATAGTATAGTGGTATCAAAGAAAACATCCTGCCACCCTGTGGAGTTTGTTCAGAAAATTTCTATGCCATCATATATTGGGTGTGAGCGTAGGAGCAGATTAAATTTTTTAACAGAGTATTTAGAATATCATTTAATGTTGAGAGTTATAAGGGAAAAATATGTGAATTATGTATTGATTTTGTCATGAAACACATCCAGCTAAGCGGAGAAATTTAAGAAATCAATGTATTCTGAGTTTGACATTGCGTAATGTCATAAGTTGTGGCCTTACATTGCTGCACATATTGAGTCGTGCATAACGGAGCAGAGAAGATAAGCATTGTGGCTCACGATAAAAAAATGTCTTGGCAAATGGAGAAAGGTTGATCATATTAAACAGGAATGGTTTGTAAATCATGATTTTCTTGAAAGACTGAATGCAACTTTATTCTTGAGGAAATACTTAATGATGGGACCAGTTCAATATGGTATCCTGTAGTTGTGAATCTGCATACTAAAGCTGTGAATGAAGATTTTGGTTGGTTTAAGACTTTCTTGATAAGTGCTGGGCAGACTATTCCGTGTTGCTACGGCTCATTCCTGGTCTTTGTGTAAATACTATGATATTGGTAAAGTTTGGCTCACCCAAATTCATGACACTGTGACATAGGATATGAAGACACTCCGGTTGGAAAAACTTTGGTGTTGTGAGATGCTTCTGGCCTGAAGTTCGTAGAGATACAACGTGTCTATCATTGCCAATTTTGTCGTCAAATTTGGACTAAGAAAATCCTCGTCCAAGACATTTCTAGAAGGACATTGGTTTAACTCGGGCATGATCCGAACCAAGGAGAAGAGAGGCATATAATGTGTATTGATAGGAAAATTTCATAAGAATAAACTGTGGAAGAGAGTTGAGGTAGAGTAATGTCTGCAGCTTGTAACACTCTCAGAGGATAAGGTGGCATGTATGCGAATGAAGTCATCGACAACCAATCAGGAGAAATATTGGAACAAAACATTTCAAGGGTAGAAATTTTAAAATTATTATTTGTCGTGTGTGTGCAACACTAAGGACACTTCGAAAGGACCGTCGAAGATTGCAAGGGAATCGTTACTTTCAATGGACTATTGGGAAGCCACAAGAGCTAATAAAGAACAAATACTGCCAAGGAAACATCCTTCCACATATAGTGTATTGGTGGCAGTATTACGTGGCAAATTCAGTGTTTTTTTGCCTGTGTCTATTGTAACGGAGAAACAAAAAATGTAATTAGTTTGGTTCCAAACTTGTCTGCCAATATTGGTGTTGTGGCATCAACCGAATGATTGGAGGACTCTTGCAGTTATAAAAAGACAAAAAATGCATATAATATGGAATTGCAATATGCTGGAGACAATGCATTCAAAGATTGCAGGCAAGCAAAGTACAGAACAACATTTCATTGACTGGAAGAGCGGGGCCATAAATGAAATTGGCAGAGATTAAATCAAGGCAGTTGATAAATTCCGGAAGTATCGATTGAACAAATTAAGGAGTTAATGATATGGTGTAGTGGCTCTGCTTTGATACACAGAGTTTGGTCACAACATAGCACAAATTCTCGATACACTGTTTGCAATTGCAAAAGAGGAATATTACAATAGAAAGGACTATGATGAGAACCGAAGATTTGATTGTTGGCAGAAAAAATATTTTTTAGTGGAATTTTCTCCATGACTACGAATAAGTGCTAATATCAGGCTTTTTCGTCATCTGATTAAGGGAAAATAGACAGAGGTGGGCTCTATATTCTTCACAAATGACAGTATAAAAAACCATCAAAGCTCATAGTTGTGACGAGATTTTATAAGCTCCTGTCACAGTAGTGTATTGCGAATACATCATAGTCTAAGCCCCAGTTGGACAAGTGTTCTGGGTAGAGTTTTCCATGAGTACCATCAAGGGAAAATATTAAGGTTTTAAGCCCGTAACAATTTGAAATGGAGCATAAGTAAGCAATTAGTATCCTTTTGGAGTGTTGTAGAGACTAATTCATATTGGTATCGTCGGCACTGCTGGGGGTAGTAAATATATGTGTGCAATCAATTATACACAGGTTTTGTTTTACTTATTCTACACAAGGTCCTGGTACCATTCTGGGAAGAGTCAAGTTTTATGTTTTTGTCAATGAGATTCAGAGTGAGTTGACACTCCTTACGAAGATTGTTGTGTGCATCAAACAGCCGGTGATTGAGCATGTGTTTAGAGTATTATTTGTGTTTGCTACCATCGGTTTTTGGATTAAAACTGAAGTTAATAAAGGTGCCTAGACTGTAGTTGTTCAGGAAGTGTCATCTTTGGAACGGATAGAACCATTGATGTAAAAATCGCCTGAGGAGATTAATCGCCTAGGCCTGAAAAAGTTTAATCGGGAAAAATCGGGAAAAATCAGGGAAAAAATCAGGAACTCAAAAACCACTAAAGTTTAATAAAAAAATGCGATTTTTTTACAGAATTCAATTTTTTTTGCATCTAATGACTTAATTACTAACAATACATAAGAAACAATCATGTTTAGATATATATCAATGCAAAAAGAGTTATTAATCGGTAAATTACTAACAAGTAGTGACAAGTTGTAAATTACTAACAACTAACAAGTTCACAACACATGAGAAGTTGTATTCTCATAAATAAAGTGTCAAATGTAAAGAGTTCAAATAAGCACATCAACATGACTATAAATAAGTACAAATGTCAAATACAGGACTACATCTTCCTCTTACCAGTCGCTTTACTAGCGAGTGCGGGAGAGGGTAAAGCTCTAGACCTAGAACCCTGCAGGGTCTGTGCTTGTCTGTTTTTGTGTCTGTGTCTATACCAATGCAGGAGATGGTGTAGCTATAGAACTAGATGTCGGTAGCTCCACATTCGCTGCGCGCAAGATGTCAAGGTCCTCTATAGTAAGCTCAATGTCATCATCCTCATCATCGCCCTCCTCGATGTCATCCAAATCGATGTCATATCCAGTTCCACCCCCTTCCTCCTCCGCAGCCTCCTCCGCGGCCTCCCTCTCCAAATTGGAGATGTCCTCCTGTGTAAATAAGGGAGCCTGCTCCTGTGCCGTCCAATCATAATAAGGATCTATCTCATCCAAATCGATTAGCCCAAGAGGATCTTGTTGTGCCCTTTTCATGTGCAATTTAAGATTATATTGCACATAGACCATGTCATTCATCCTCTTTTGGGACAACCTGTTTCTCTTTTTTGTGTGGATGGCCTCAAACAAACTCCAGTTGCGCTCACAATGTGATGCGCTGCAAGGCTGTGATAGGATTTTGAGAGCAAATTTTGCAAGATTTGGAGTGCTTGCACCCCAGGTGGTCCACCAAGCCACTACATCACAAAAATTGTACAAGTTAGAAAATACTAATAGACAACAAAAAGTGAAACCTAAATGTTAATTTAGCATTTGAGATTCAGAAGTTTGCAAATGTATTACCAGGGGTTTGTGTAAGCCTTGCTCTCTTGCAGAGAGGAGTGGAGAACACCTTGCCCCCTACTGAAGTGAAGATCTCCTGCTCAGCGATGATTTTATCTCTTGTTTCCTTGCTGGTTACCATCTTTTGAACGCACTCACTTAGGCCTCTGATGACCTCTCCATCAGGATCTGCATATGTACCATCAGCCCTAAAACCAAAAACCAAAAACAAATAAGTCTTGCAATTTTAGTACACAACCAACACCCTACGAAAGCAAAATGAACTCAAGTCTTCGTTAACTTAAATGTGAGTAAGAATGAGCTTACGGTATACCTAAAACATGGGTTGAGGAAATATCCTGCTGCATGAATGGGTTGGTGGAGCTGATTATTCCACCTTCTATCAATGATCTGCCAAATGGGTTCATATTTGATGCTTTCCCCCTTGTAGTAATTTTTGACAGATTCTTTGGCCTTGTCCATGGCCTCATATAGTTCACCCATTGGCATTTGGTCACCATCAACCAAACACAGAACTCTGACGAAAGGCTCAGAAACCTGCAATATAAATTTGAAATTAGTTGACAAGTTACAAAATTATTATTTACTTGAGTTACAAACTTAGTATGTTATAAAGTTGTAAAGTGTAAACTAAAACTTAAAGTTTTGCAGTTACCTTTATTATTTCATCGGCCTTATCTGCAAAATATTTATCAAACACAATCCGCACAACATTCTCTCCTTCACTCTTCTTTGAAAATGTGGAATCAAGCCATTTTTTGGAAACAAACATTTGCTTCAAAGAAACCAAATTATCGAGAATGCTTTGCAATGTCAAGAAAATCATTGCAAACCTTGTGACAGCAGGCCTGACAATTTCTTTGCCATAAGTGTGCTCTCTCATCAAGCTAAGGACCCATGGGTGATTGTATATGTATTTTGTCACCCGCCTTACATCCTCCACAATTGGAGTGACCCACTCAAGTTTGCCCATGTCCTCCAAAAGAAGGTCAAGGACATGTGCTACACACAGGGTCTAAGAGAGAGTGGGGTGCCTCTGCTGTAGGAGTTTTCCTGCCAATTGTAAAAGCAAATACTAATTAGTTTCCAACTTTTCAAAAATATCAAACTATTAAAAATTCTTGTTGTGAAATTCACAATGCACATGCAACATAAAATTACGGTTTACCTGTTGATACATATGCAGCAGCATTGTCTGTGATGATTTGCACCACATTTTCAATGCCAATCTCTAAGACCATGTTCTCCAACATCAATGCCAATGTCTCAGCATTTTTTACCTTGCTGGAGGCATCGATTGATTTCAGGAACACCACATTATCATTACAGCAGGCCAACAAATTAATAATGGTCCTACTCTTCCCATCCGTCCACCCGTCAGAAAGAATGGTGCAACCAAATTTTGTCCATTCTTGTTTCTGTTCCTCAAAAAATGCTTTGGCCCTCTCAACAGCAGTTCCAATAAGTCTACAAAAACAAAATTTAGTTGTCTTAGATTCTTAGTAATTTTAAATTGATTTAGACTTTAGTAATCAACATTCTAATTTCTAGATAAATTAATTAAAATTTAGAACTAAGTAAAAAGTTAAAAATTAAAAGGAAATCGAGTGTAATAAAATTATTCGCTTACTCGCCACCCAACACAAAACGAGAAGGGGACTTGTACCCCTTTCCTGCAACTGTCAACCCTGTGGCCAAAGCCTCCCAATAGGGACTGTCAACAACACTAATAGGAAGGTTGTTGAAAACCCAGCAATCTGCTAGTGCATTGTCCGCATGGTCATGGACCTCCTTATTCCATCTAGTGACCTCTAATGAAGGTTGTGCACTAGGTGTGTGCCTCGGCACAAAATAGCTCCCTATCCCAAAAGCACCTGATGATCCTGATGGTGCGGAAGTGCTAGGAGGTGTAGGAGTGGGAGTGGGAGCAGAACTCGTGAAAGAAATACCACCCTGTTTGCAGACACGCGGCCCACAATAAGAGCCGGTCATGCTCTCAATGGCTGCCTCCTCCTGAACATCAACGAAACTGCCCTGGGTCTCTGCTATGGCTGCCCTAACATGCAATTTATTCCGCTCTCTTTGCAATTTTTTTTGCTCTCCAGCTGCGAGCAAGGCATTTGCAAACCTTTTTATTTCTTCTGTTGTACTCTCACAAGGATTCGTATCATGTTTTGAGATCCCTGCGATGTGATATTTGAACCGGTAAATGCCCCCAGATATTACTTTTTCACATCGAATGCAAATCACTTTGGTTGGTTCATCGGGTGCTTCATAGGCATATTTCCATGCCTGATCTCTCGCATTCTTTGGCCTGGTGCCAATGTAGCCTGAAGGGCATGGAGTCAATGGCCATTTGTCTGCCATTTAAAATTGTTGCGGGCTGCCTTATGCATACAAATTTTTAAAAAAACCATAAATAAATTATAACAAGATCAAAGTTAACAGTTAAACAAAGAATTCAAGCAACATTTCAATAACAGCACCAATAAATTGAAATGCAAATAACATTCAAACAAACTAGCTGCTAGGGTTTCAAATTTTTCAAAAAAGTGCAAATTTCTAACATAAATTCAATCTAGAATGGAAAAAAATGCAAATGAATGCATTTAATCTTGCTTACATTCATCAAATGCATTCCTAACTAATTAGGAATGTATTTTTATTCATTTACATGCAAGAAAAAAGAATACAATCTCTTGCAAATCACTTACCTAGTAATGAAGAAATCGAATCAAAAGGCCTCCAAATGCACTCGATTCTACCTCTTGCTTGCCAAGAACTCCTCCTCTATCCTCTCCTCTCCAAAACGCCCTAAGCAATTTAAAAACCGAATGAAAAAAATATGTTTTTTCGTCACTTTATGCGATTGCCGGGCACGAGTGATTTTTTTCCAAGAAATCGCGATTTTTAGGCGATTAATCGCCTATTAATCTGCAATTTTTTTGAAAAAATCTGCAAAAAAAAAATCACGATTTTTGGGGCGACTAAATCGCCGACCCCAAAAAATCACGATTTTTCCTAGTATTGCCGATTAATCGGCGATACTCACATCTATGGATAGAACCATTCGGGCTTCACAAGCATACTTATTATTTTGCAAGCATTCTGCAGTTCTATCGAATATTAACAAATTTCAACTCAAGCAAAAGCAAGCTTTCTACCCAAACCAAAAGACAACTCACAAGAATGAAATTCAGAACAGCAGATTGTTAACAGTAAATTCCGACCTCTAAAAGTATAGAGTTGTGTTGCCAAGCAGACTTGAAAGCATCATTTGAAGCTAGGAGATTGATCAGGAAAATAGTTGTTTAAATAACATTACTGATTGTACTGTGATGTATGAATGTGCCAATTAGATGACAACTACTAACACAATTAAGAGATTTGAAATGATAGCAAATAACAATTTGGCTAGAGTGCTTTATAAAATAGATAGCAAACTTGGGTTGGAATTTTTAAACCGGGAAAAAATTCTTGGCACATTGACTAAATTGGAGGGATGCTTAAGCATGGTCGAACAATCACCTTCTAAGTTACTGCAGATCGCTCTTGCTCCTATAGTGAGTGCATTGAGTCCACATAAATGGCTGAAGCATTCAAACAACGAGGTAGGTTTGTTGGTTACTTCTTGTTTGATGGAGATTACAAGGATTTTGGCACCTCAAGAACCTTATGAAGATATAATGAAGGAGGTACTTAAGTTAATGGTTGATAGTTTTTAAAATCTCGGGGAAACCAACAGTTGCCATTTTTCAAGAAGGGTTGTCATACTAGAAGCATTTGCAGAGATTAGATTATGCAATCTTATGCTTGACATGGGATTGTACGATTTAATACACACCATGTTCCAAAATCTATTAGACTCAATCAAGGAAGAACACAATGAAGATGTTATTGCAGGCATGGAAAACATTATGGTTACTGTAAGAATTTGTCTTAGGGCAAGATTCACCCAAGATTGTAGAACTCGAACACAAGCACAACTATAGACCAAAAAGGAGTATGATCAATATATCAGAGTATCTCCTCATACATTGCTCTATATTGTATGTACAAACACACTAGGAGTGCCTATATATAAAGGCCTCTCAAGAAGCACCTAGAATGTCTCTAAAAAGAGCCAGGAGATAAGATAAGCATGACAACTAAGCACGTGTCTTATCCATCATTCTAGATGATAGGATAAGAATGATGAGGTGTATCTCAAGGGGAGATGTTGTAGACACCATGTGCTTAATCAGTGTGCTAACTCCTGTGTTGTAGACACCATGTGCATAAAAGAGGTGCGAACTCCTATGTTGTCAACATGACAACTCACAAGAGTGCACATACTCCTAGGTGACTAATAAATAAATATTAAAATAATGCATTAACCTAAGTAAACTTAAGTGTAAATAGTAAATACTTATTTACACCAACACCCCCCCTTAAGTGCAACTTAGGGGAATGCCCTTAAGTTTATGAAAACTAGGAGGAAATGCATAATGGGTCCTGGATACTAGGCCATGTTAGGTACCCATGTACATAATAAAATGCAATCTCTCATAAAGCGGAGAAAGAGAGAAAACCTCATGGGAAAAACCCTCCCCCAAAAAGGGAGATAAAAAGACAAGATGCATGGATGGATGGAGTAATCAAGACCCCCCCATTACGACATACATTGAGTATATACAAGAGAGAAATGGGAGAAGGACAAAACCCCCTAAGAGGAAAAAGTCCCCCCCCAAAAAGGAGAAGGAGGCAAGGTAGTCCCCCCCACTAAAGATAGTGTGTTGATCAATGAGAAATGCTCCAATATAGAAGCTAATCCATGACCACTGAATGATGTTCCTCCCCTTTGGAAGAAACAATGTCAAGGGTACAAATGAGATGCATCCCCTATATGGAGAAAGAATCTCGATGATGTAAGGTATCTCTGAAACCTGTTCAAGTGTCTCTGTGTCAATATTGATGGTGGCTCCTTCCAAAACTACTGAGAAGAAGTACAGATCGAGCAAGGATGCATATAGAACTTGTCTCAAAAAACCAACAGTCTCCTCAAATGACAAAGAGACCTCCGACAATTGTTGTACATAAGGATCCACAATCACATCAGCCTGTAAAGACTGATCATGTAGAGAATGGACATGAGCGTCAAAGTGAGCCCTCGCAACAACTAGAGAAGGATCGTCCTCAACAAAGAGAAGTGGTATATCATCAAAGAAGTCTCCCAAGGCTGCTATGTGTGACTCAACGAACAAACCTGCAATGTCTGCCAAGAAGTCATCATCTAAGGCAAGAACTGGAAGACAAAATGTACCCTGCTGCGTTGAAGCACATGAATCTGTCACTATGGCAACAGATGAAGAATTTGCCTCAAAAAGAAGACAAATATCATCAATAGTGTCTCCCACATCTTCAATGTGAGACTCCATAAACAGGCCTGCAATGGCAGGAAGGAAGGAAGTTGCATGAAGGGAAAGTAGGAAGACAGAAAGGGTCTTGTTACACTGAATCCGAAGCATCTGTGGCTGGAACGAGATCAGTAGGAGCAATAAGAGCATCTGGAGGTGTGATCGCATCTAGAGTTGAAGAAACCATAGCTGGAGTGACTGGATGTAGAATGTCCTCTGGAGATGGAGGAACCCATGGATCTCCATATACTTCCCAAATAGACATCCAAATATCATGAGGAAAACTTGTCATTCTAAGAGGAGCAAAAGATTCCTTACTCATACTATTATACAAAAAGCGACGAAGGTGCACAAGATGTGTCCAATTAAAATGTGGTGGCAATGAATAGAGATAAGGAAGCAATTCTTGATGGTCTCTTAGATGATCAAGTATCAAGGTACTCCATTTGTGATAGTTCCTTGTTGTCAACTATGGTCGAATACCAGACTGAAATATTTGACAAGACCCCATGAGATCAATCAATGAACCTCCCAAAATGTAAAATAACCCCCCCTAATGCAAGATTTGGTGCTTTATAGGTGGTGCGTGTTCAATGGGTCACTTGTCAAAATGAACAAAATGGACTTCTAATTTTGCTAGTTACAACTGCCTTTTGAGGCCTAACTCTAGAACTATGCACTGTAGCTCAGATATACAACAATTCTGGAAAGCAATACAATGCAAACAAGGCCCTAATGCTGAAAGTGATATTTCTGTCCAAACAACCCTATTATCTAGATTCTAAATGCAGATCTGGAAAGTAGATGAAAAATAACGCACTTTCAAAAAAAAAATCTTGAAAATGTGTCCAAATGAGCCCGTATGGAGCGTTTCAAGTTGCAAAATGCAGGATTGAACAGGTATAGTCACCAAAAGACGCAATTTCTAACAAATCCGTACACCAAAACCAGAAAAGAGTAGCACCAATGAAGATTTCAGGAAATTCTACCCAAAATTTTAAAAAAAACGCACCTCAATTGGAGTCTGAATGACCGAGTTATGGCCTCTCAAAGTCGGGCTGCCAAATCAAAACTGAATCTGGAGAGGGGTCTAGAAGAAAAACTATTAGCTTAAATTTGACGATCAAACGATCGTCACAGCAATTATAAAAAGCCTAAAAATGATGGTCAAACGGCCGTCAAATTTACCAGAGTGAGATGATGACGTGGCAAAAAATCAGCCCTCCTGGTGACGTGACAGTACAATCAGTACACGTGGCAAGGTACGACAGTTGTAGGGCAGTCTACGTGGCAAGGTACAGCCAAATACGGAAGGGTGACGTGGCAGGTGAGTTAGATGTATGGCTACTTATGTGTCAACTGATGTGTCTGGTGATGTTGGCAGGGTCCACCGAGCAAAGAAGCTGACATGTCAGTGCAGGCTGTCCACGTGTCGAGAGATAAAGAAGTCCACGTGGAGGACATTATGCTTGCGTGTCCGCCGGAGAACAAAAAATAGCGAGCATCGGAAAATGTTGTTGGCGCGCCAAAAGTTAACTATTCGCCAGGGACTGGGGCCGGTTTCTTTTCGCAATGGCAAAGTAATATTGCCGAGGCCAAAATTTATTATCAGCAGGCCGGAAAATTGGAAACGTCGGCAGGGATCAATGTGATTTATCCCACATTGGTGCGGATGGAGAACGCAATGCGATTTAATACCTCAAACACGCAAAGGAGATAACAAAGCACGGCTGGTGTTAGTTGTGCAGCCGCGCTGGTGTGGGATCCCGCCGGTAATGCTATGCCGATGCCGGATTTAATTAAGCCACTGTCCGAAAATTGTGAATGTGCCCGCCAAATGGAAGAATATACTTAGCCACCAAGTTATGTGGAATATTCCGATAACTGTGAATATTCTCAACGAAGCCGAGGTGTTACTGCCTGATTCCTACAAAAAAAAATTCTCTACAGGGGCAACTGACGGAAGAAATTTCCAAAAATCTGCAGGGAAAAAACACAAATACTGATCTGAATTAAATTAAATTGCAGATTGAAAAGATCATACCCGAACTTGCAAATCGGGGCCTCCGAATGCTGATTTGCAAAAAAAAATTGCCTCACGATCGACTTTGGCCTAGGGTAGGCAATTTTATAGCCGATCTTCACCAAATTGACCTTCCGGATGCAATGGCAAGGTTAGATCTGGCTCTAGACGCTCCCAATGACAGCGATAATCCAAATTCGGGCCGAGGTGTTGAACCAACAATGGTCTCGAACGGCTATGTGAAGAGAGATTCTCCAAGAGCTCTAATACCATGTAAGAATTTGTCTTAGGGCAAAATTCACCCAAGATCGTAGAACTCGAACATAGGCACAATTGTAGACCAAAAAGGAGTATGATCAATATATCAAAGTATGTCCTCATACATTGCTCTTTATTGTATGTACAAACACACTAGGAGTGCCTATATATAAAGGTCTCTCAGGAAGCACCTAGAATGTCTCTAGAAAGAGCCAGGAGATAAGATAAGCATGACAACTAAGCACACGTCTTATCCATCATTCTAGATGATAAGATAAGAATGATGAGGTGTATCTCAAGTGGAGATGTTGTAGACACCATGTGCTTAATTAGTGTGCTAACTCCTGTGTTGTAAACACCATGTGCATATAAGAGGTATGAACTCCTTTGTTGTCAACATGACAACTCAGAAGAGTGCACATACTCCAAGGTGACTAATAAATAAATATTAAAATAATGCATTAACCTAAGTAAACTTAAGTGTAAATAGTAAATACTTATTTACACCAATAGTTACAACAATTAATGAGAGTGACACTCATTTCCAGCCACTACTTCAAATGTTGTTAGCAATTTCAAATAGGAAACAAGAGGCCTCACAAAATGCTTATAAGCTGGTCAATAGGGTGCTCAAACAATGTGAGCCAAAAATTGAGAAGTACAAACAACAGTGGGCTAAACAAGAACCAAAGAATAACATGTTGTAGAATTACACGTAGAATCTTAAAAAATGAACAAGACCCAAATGAGGAAAGAGCAGGTTTGTTGTACTTGCAAGCATAACTGGTCACTTGATCACACTTGTGAGGGTAACAAGGAAGAAGAGTCAACACAAGAAGTACATATCAGCATTGAAAAAGTTAAGGACTCATTAGTCCAACTTCAACACGATGAAGAATATGAGAGGGGCTCCTCTATGGTTAACAATAAGGATTGTTCTAGCATCTTATTTGGTGATTTGGAAGTGGTTATTGACAAGCACTTTCATGAGAATGTCTATCTACATGATATGTCTAAAAATGAAAAAGTACCTCTCCATAAGGATGGACTATTTGAAAACAATGGCATAATAGTTAATGAGACAATACAAATGAAGATAGAAGGAAACTCCGAAAAATGGTACAGCTGAGACTAAACCTAGTATTCAAAATCTAGAGCAAGATGATGTTACTGTAGGGGCTGATTTGAAGGACCAATCGGAGATTCCATTTCAGGTTCATGATTTTGGAGCATATAATTTGGAGGATAAGCTGAAAGTATCAAATGATGTGGTCATTGCAGCCTTAGTGCATTTTGACAAAACCCATAAAAACATTCAGGAAATCATGTGACAAGTTAAAGTATTGAAAAAAAGAAAAGAATAATGAACACAATCACTAGTGCAAGCCTTCACACCCTTAAGAAGGCATTGGAAAGAATGAAATCAGATTACTTGAAATTGTTCAAAGATATGGCTATCAAACATGTTGAAGATAAAGAGAGGGAGATAGATGAGTTGTGTCTCCAACTAAGTATGAGTGTGACACAATAGTCATCACATCAGGCCGGAAATCGGATTTCTACGACAGCCACTCACCGAGATGATCAAGTACCTAAGGCCAAAGAGGTCATACAAATAGTAAAAGGAATTCGCACCATTGGTGAAAGTGAAGAAGGGCACAATGTATACACTTTCCCTTATCTATATGAGGATCACTATGTTGAAGACAACTACAAAAACCAAAATGAAGCCAACCATGAGAACTCTGATTTTTATAACAGCGATGGTATATCTTCACAATGTTATGTGGATAGATATGAATCAAGTGAAAATAATTCAAAAATTTCACTTGATAATGATCTCTTCATTCATGGACATGTTGATTTGAGTGATGCCACTTACGATGATACTAAAGATTCAAAATTGTCCTTACTGTATATTGATGTTTTCTATAGATTATCTAGAAATGTATCACTGCTATATACTTATTGATTGGTGATTTTTTTTCTTCATCTGTGCTTCGATTTCCAATGGCTACCCTAATTGGACTATTAGTTCATTCTCAGAATTGGCTTGGCCTACATGGGTTAGTGACTTGCTTGCAAATGAGTGGATTATCAGTGGCTACCCTAATTGGACTATTAGTACATTCTCAGAATTGGCTTGGCCTACATGGGTTAGTGACTTGCTTGCAAACGAGTGGAAACCACACATTGCAATATATTCCTTATGAGATGCTTACTTTTTCAGTTCAGTGACATATTGGTGACAATGCTGATCCGAATTGCGTCAGTGACATCTTGAGGCATGATGAGTTGGTTTCCTCACATAAGAGCAGTATATTTGACATCCATTTGTTCAGTTGGCTGATCGAGGAGGTTGGTGACTCACCGATCATCTATTTCTACACCCAAGATCGTGCTGACAGGTTGGTTTGGGATCCAAGGGTCAACACAAGGTGTGCTTTGCATTGGGGGAGCATGTTGTGATACTGCACACTTTGAGGTTTATGATCAGAGTCAAGTAGCCTAAGACGCAGCGGTACTTCACAAATTGAAATGGGATCCAAGGATCTGGTTGATGGATGAGTTACATTTGGACACCTTGCTTCACACTGTGGCAGAATGTGTTTTAAGATTGGGCTATAGAGCTACCTGCAGATTTATATGGGATCCTAGTACTGATTGCTTAAGGACAAGCAATCTCAAGGAGGGAGAACTATAGTTTCCCTTTTTGGTAACATTAGAAAATTACTAGCTCAACTTATAAAATAATTAAAAGTGACTTTGGAGTTGAACTAAAACTATTTAAAAAGTCTCTTTTAATTAATAAGGGGAGAAGGTGACAAAGGGGCAATAAGAGGAAAGACAGAATGGGAATCTGAAGAGTCACGGTTGAGCATTAAAAGAGGAAGTCTCCTTCATTTTGGGGATGCTTGGATTTTGGAGTTGTTTCAGATTTCTCTTTGACAAAGGGAAAGCTTGGCTTCCAGTTTTCAAAACTTGTGGACAGAAACCTTCAAGGTCTTCTCGCTGGATCGGACGTCAACCTGGTTCAACATTGGTGGTGAATTCACATCAGAATTCACATCTGAGACTACAGGTGCATTTATTGTTTCTTTCCAATCTGACTATGTAGTTGTTTTTAAGATTGGATTTTGATATCTGGTTATTGTATTGTTGACGTATAATGCAATAAACTATTTTGAGATACTTTAATGAGCATTTACTGGTTCATTGTTGGTTATTTCTGCTGGTTTTATTTGCAAAAGATATATGTTGTTCTCTGAAAAAATGTTTGTGAGTAAATTTGGGAAGTATCCTACTGGGATATTATATCACCATATCGCACATTTAATGTTGTTCACCATATCTATTTTGAAATATGCATTATCATAGATCACTGTCGGATAAATTTTGAAGTTACATCTTCATAGACTTGGTTAATATTTGATCTCAGAATTAGACAACTATTTGGTGACTGCCCTATTTAAAATTCTGATAAGTTTTGATCTCAATTACTTCATAGAATTAGGTAAGATTTCATCCCACACAGCTATTCGGTGACTTCCCTCTTTAAAAGACTGATAATTTTTTATCTTAGTTACTTCATAGAATTATAGCTAGAACCTATTTGGTGACTGCCCTCTTTAAAAGCTTGATTATTGATCAAGTTTTTTTTCTCAGTTACTTCATAGACTTGACTCATATTTGATCTCAGACTAAGATAGTTATTTGATGACTGCCCTTTTAAAGAAACTAATGATATAACATATTAACAACCATTCAAAACTGAAGGGGAGATATAATTCATTACATTTTTTTAAACACCAGAGCTTGCTGTAATGCCCCAAAAAAGGTGTGAATTACAATTTGTCAAATAATGTATCAAAATTAGATACAAATGAAAATTTTACTTCTGCAAGATGTCCTCTTTATTTGTGAATTTTTGTCCAACATTTCTAATTTGTTGTTCATGCACTAGCAAACTTGCAGTACTATTAACTACAGAGTATGGTTGGTGGCAGAAACAGAGGCAATTTAAGGAAACATGGGACACCAGGACCAAATCGAGGAGATATCATGTGTATCCATTGCCCTAAGCAGATAATTGGTGGCATAAGTTGGCTGAAATATCACCTTTCAAAGATTGAATGTCGTGATACTACACCATGTGACGATTGTCCTGAAAAGGTTATAAGGGAGGTGTCAGCAAGCCTTGAAGCATATGTGCAAAAGAAGGAAGGCAAAGAGAGGACGGCAGAGGCAATGACCACCTCAATGGCAGTTTTTAGTTCTGCAGGGTCACGAATAGGTGTGGGGACTTCTTCCTCTATTGGATCACGGATACAAGGATCAGAAAATGTAGGTGGGCATATGTCAGAGTCTTCGATTCCGCATAACACTCCTAGAGCTCAACCCAGATTGCAAGGTACTGCATGGAACAAAGAGATGCATCATTGGTCAAAGTTGGCAGACTTGGGCAGTACAATAATATTCCCCTCAATGTTTAATGTAGTTTATATTGGGATCAATTGGTTAGTCCAATGACTGGCGAGTAAGGGGTTCAAGTCCCCAAGCCATTATGAGGTGAGTGGGTCGTTGTTGCAAGATGAGGTCCACAACATTCATTGACTTATGGAAGAGTAAAGAAAAATTTGGGAATAAAATGTCTGCACCATTATATCCGTTGGGTAGAATGCTCATCAACTTTCTAGCTGCTTAAGGGGACAATTAGTATTCTTAAAATTATTTAATACCTCTGATCAAGTAAAAAATGCAGAGACTTTGTGCAACATGTTGGATGGGGTGGTGATGGAAAAGGAACTATGTAATGTTGTCTAGATTGTGATTGACAATACAACTCCATATGTGGCAGTCGGCAAACTTTTGATAGCTAGGCATCCAATGTTATCTTGGAACCCTTATACCATCCATTGTCTAGACTTGCTCCTTGAGCGGTAAGGAAAACTAAGTTGGGTTGGGAAGGTGATTGAAGATAGAAGGAATATCATAAAGTGCACCTACAACCACTCATGGGTCATGAGTCTTATGAGAGAGCACATTAATGGTAAAGATCTCATGCAATTGAGGGTCACACACTTTGCTAATAATTTTCTAATCTTGCATAGCATATTAGCTACACTGCCCAACCATAAGTTAATGTTCGTAAGTGAGAAGTGGTTGGAGAGTCCTTACAGCAAGAACCCTAAAGCACAGAAGGTCGTGAAGGCCATTTTGATGTTAGATTTGCAGAGGTGGAGGAGATCATCAATGTAAGTTTTCAAACCTCAATCGATGATTTATTATTTAATCTTTTAATATTACAATTCGCTGATTTCGGTAAACATTTTATGTCCAGGTGTTAAAACCATCGGTGAGGGTTTTGCGAATGGAGGATAGGGATAAAAACCCCATGGGATATCTATATGAGGTCATGGATAGGGCCAAAAAGACCATTCAGCCCTTGTATAGGTCAAATGAGACCAAATATGGACATATGACACATAATCAATTAGGGGTGGAGCCAACAACTCCACCAAAATATTCATGCTACCACTTACCACTTGTATCCCATGTTTTATTTATCCAACACTTCCAGAGAAAATGCAGAGATTCAAGTTGGCCTTGGCATAGGTATTCAAAGATTAGTTGATGATGAGCACCTCCAAACCTAATACTTGATGAATTAGAGAGCTATAAGAAGGTCAAGAAGCCATTGTTATCTTCACCTGATTGCAAACATAGGAAAGACACCTTAGACCTAAGTAAACAAGAACATATATTTACTTCTATTATACCATTTATTTCATTCATTAAGTTTATTAAAATCTTTACTAGGTTATAAATGGCATTTTTTATCCTTGCAAATTTGTGGTGGGAAGATTATGGTGCCACCACCTAATCTTCAAAAGCTTGCCATCCGCATATTATCGCAGCCTTGTAGTGCTTTTGGATGTGAGTGCAATTGAATCGTTTTTAGGCCATTGATACAAAAAAGTGCAATAAGTTGACTCAATAGCGCTTGAATGAACTCGTGTATGTGCGGTACAACCTTGAATTACATGAAAAGGTGTAGGGATAGGCTTCACATGAAGCACTTGACTTGGAAGACATTGATCCCTATTCAGCTGATTGGGTTGCTGCTCTTAATGATGATGATATAGATGTGGATCCTTTCTTGATTGATGATCACCTAGCTGAGGTTGAGATGGAGGACGATGACTAGGATGCAAAAATGGCAGCAAGTAAGGAGGAACGTGAGCTCGGTCATCTACCAGAGATTTCTATTGAGGCACCTGTTGCAGATGTTGCAACTACTTCAGCACTACCACCTAGCGGCAACAATCACTTTTGAGCTGTAATCATAGATACAATATATGATTTCTAGTTTTCATTGATATGGAAACTTTATATGTATTCAGAGGTTGCAATTGTTTCATGGAGTTGGACTTCAATATGCATTAAACTCAATTTTATTCAGATGTTGCACTTGTTTTTTGGTATATGACTCTTAATTTGCCAAATTCTAATTGCTACGTATTTAACTAAAAACATCGATCTATATATGATGAAAATCTCAAATCAGTAAACGGTCTTCAAATTTGGTGTATATGTGTCTGTTTTTAAGAATATTTTAACAAATTATATATTTTTAAATGTTTGATAAAAGTGTCGATTTCTTTTAGTTTTTTTTTTTAAAATTGGGCCATCCAAGTTACTGCAGAGTCCAAGTTTTTCAACAATGGTTTTCACTATAAAATTGGTTAACAAGAAACGAAGACTTCTAAAGTTTATATAGCATAGCAAAGAAAACTCCCAAGAACATATGCTTATTTAAATACTATTTTTCCATATATTAGAAAATAAGGTACAAAAACTGAGATATATATTCTTTAGCTTCTTGAACATTCAAAAGGAGTTCTATGCGCAGAATTTTCTTCCATGAAATATTACATGTAAATCAAGATTCAAACAAAATAGCAGTTCTATGCCCAGTATTTTCTTCATTTATCAAAATATTACATGTAAATCAGAAGCTAAAAATAACATCTGATAATATGTACACAATATTTAACAGTCTATAGGCTTGTCATGCTGAAAGATTGAAAAAACTAATTTATCCCAAGCTGTCATTACAACATACAGTCCTTCAAGGAGTTTATTTCCATATATTACCATAAGAATCATTGCTCTAATGAACTACAACTTACTCTTCAATAGGTCCATAGAGCCCAAACAATTTTAGAAGTTCATCAACACATCCCAATGCCGGAACATTTCTGACTATTAAATGTCTGCACATAAAAAGTTTCAAATACATTGATGACATGCATAAGATTAAATCACATAAATAATGAATTCAAAATCTTAGCTTAGTGACAAACACAGATTCAAAAGTCAAACACAACTTGCATTGAAACAAAGAGTGGATTCATTAACATTGAATGAAATTAAAAAGGTAGAAATTTGATAATTGAAACACGTGCTTGCAAGAAAAAAAGGAATGAATCCAAGAAAGAGAACAAATTGTATATCATGTGTTTAAGAATTACATTGCTACAATGAACTAAAATGAAGCATTGTGGGTTTGAGGACAGACAGGCAACCTTAGGCTTAATCTTTAGGGACTGTGCCATATGAAGATAAAATGCATGTAGACTCAAAGATTAATCAAAGGAATAAATCTGTAAAGTAAGTGATAACTCAAGCCAGAGGAAAATCTAATTTTGTATGTAAGATCACTTTCAGAGTTATCGAACAAGACAACAGATACTATGACTGCATCAGGTTCTCAAAGCACCATCAAGATCAGTCATTCACCATTAGAGACTCCGTCATGCCTCCCACTTAGTTGTTTTTCTAGGGTATCGATGCACTAGAAGTTATATATTGTATATTATCATTTTAACACTGTTAATCATTCATATGAAAAACATTTCACTGGTAGTTTTTCATACTCCTATTGCCATGATTGAAATAATGAATATTTCTTTTGGTGCACTTAAAACAATGTCATTAACAGTAAATCTTGCGTTAAATTTTGTAGCTTCTTTTAGACAAGATCTGTAATCGATATCAGAATCTATACGTATGGATATATATATCAATATGATTGCATACTGATATATATACACATAGATATATATTCTGATTCTATCAATTCTGCATTTCTTGATCTCTGTATGATAACCGATATCATATATTGTATCACAATAATATCTCATACTTATCGATCCTTGTTTTGAATCAATACTGTTTTGAATACTTCATATCGGGTTGCGATATCACTATATTGGTTATTGATATCATTATCGATGGTGTACATGTAACTGTTGATTACTAATTGTTAACTCCGATCGGGTATGATCGTGAATGGTCATGTCTCCATTCGGAGACATGCCCATTCACCATATCATGCCCTTTCATGGAGTATATATAATACATCTGCCCGATTGTTCTAAGCATCAAAATCTATTAATTTTGGCATATCAAAGGAAGTAAGCATCACTAGTATAAGAGCATTTTTGTTACTTCTTATGAATATATACAAATTCTAAAGCAAATCAAATTCATTGGCATCAGTGGTTAAATTTGCAAAACAGATCGTGCATCAGTCAAGCCTTATTTGAAATCTAGTAAAAAACTTTACATGTTATCAGAGCCTTGTTAAGGAGAGACATCATTAAGTTTAAGAGATCAAATTTCACATTAAGTTGCAGTCACTCATTATTCTTCAAGATGACAAACATGTTAAGATTCGAACACCACCTTACAAGTGTTGACAATTTTGAATCCTGGAAACTTCATTTAATGATGCTATTAAAAGAGAACAAATTAGATTCCTTTGTAAAAGAAGAAAAGGAAGAACCTAAAGATGATCCAGAGAAAACTCTATGGATCAAGAATAATGAAAACGCCATGAAAATAATAGTGGATGTTCGAGACCACATAGTGCCTATTGTGGCAAAACATGCAACAGCATATCGCATGTTTAAAGCTCTTGAAAATGCATTCATAGTAAATAACACTAGTAGAAAACTTGCTCTTAAAAGACAAATGAATAATATTAGCATGAATAAAGGAGAAACAATAAATGTCTTCTTATGAGAATCACAGAATTGAGAGATCAATTATCTTCAGTCAATTATGAGATTGACAACCAAGAGTTATCCCTAATAGCATTAGGAGGACTACCAAATTCTTGGGAGTCATTTGTACAAGGTATAAGTGCAAGATCTAAAATTCCAAAACTAGATCGATTAAGATTTAGTTGTCTTCAAGAAGAGTCAAGATTAATGACTAAAGGAAAACATAAAACCTTAGATGAAGACATTCATGTTGTTAACACCAACTCTCATAAGAAGGGTAAGAAGAAGAACACCAAGAGGAAAAGAAACTTTCATGGAAAAGGACAGTCAAAATAGAAGAAAGACTTGTCTAATATTCAATGTTTCAGATGTGATCAATATGGACATTTTGCACTAAATTGTTAACACCAACTCTCATAAGAAGAGTAAGAAGAAGAACACCAAGACGAAAAGAAACTTTCATGGAAAAGGATAGTCAAAACAGAAGAAAGACTTGTCTAATATTCAATGTTTCAGATGTGATCAATATGGACATTTTGCACTAAATTGTCCTAATCAATCAAAACTTCAAGCATCATTTGCCAAAACTGATAAATCAATCGAAGGTGAAGATTCTGAGAAATATGCCTTCTACTTAGCCTTGTCTAGTCAAATATCAACCAAGTCCAACACTTGGATAATTGACAATGGATCTTCAAGACATATCACTGGATATCAAGATAACCTAGAAAGCATGCAAATAGAAACAGATGAAGAAGTTACAATTGGGGATGATTCTGCACATTCTGTAAAAGGAATTGGGACCTACACCATCAAATTAAAATCCGGAAAATCTATTCATCTTTCTGGAGTTCTATATGTACTAGGTATTAAAAGGAATTTAATATCTATATCAACACTTGAAGATGATGGTTATAGAATTACTTTCATGGAAGGCAAAGTGCTAGCATGGGCAAAGAATTCAACCATAAAGAAGGCTCAAACAATAGGAGTAAGACAAGGACTATTATATGAGCTTTGCACTAAGACTAATCTTGCACTTGTTCATGAGACTTCAAATTCAAATGAAATTTGGCATAGAAGATTAGGCCATATCAACTTTCGTGCTCTAACATCTATGGGAAATTTGGTAACTGGAATGCACAAATTAAGTCAAATTCATAATGAATATTGCAAAGGTTGTGCCTTGGATAAAAACACAAAAAAGTCATTTCCTCATAGTTTGAGCAAAACTAAAAATGTGTTAGAACTAGTGCACTCAAACCTATGTGGAACCATGTCTACACCATCCATAGGAGGGTTATTGTACTATGTGATATTGTTGATGATTTTTCAAGGAAGACGTGGATATACTTCCTTAAGTGTAAAGAATCTGAAGAGATTCTTTCTAAATTTAAAGAATTCAAAATTATCACTGAAAACTCCTAAGAAAAGAAAATTAAAATTCTAAGAACAAATAATGGGAAAGAATACACTTATGAAATATTTAAAGAATTCTACAAACTTGTTGAGATTTAGAGGGAGTTTACAGTTCCCTACAACCCTCAATAGAATAGAGTTGCTGAAAGGAAAAATAGAATCATTGTAGAAGCTACTAGGGCTATGATATTTGATCAAAACTTGAGCATGTCATTTTGGGCTAAAGCATCTAATACAGAAATCTATATTCAAAATAAATGTCCTCACTCACATCTAGACAAGAAAACTCCTAAAGAAGCATTTTCAGGTATGAAACCTGACATTAGCCATTTAAGGATAGTTGGATGTCCTGTGTATGTTCATGTACCTAAGGAGAAAAGGACTAAGTGAGAAGTCTACTGGAAGGAAAGGAATTCTTATTGGTTTTAGTGAAATAGTAAAGGGTTATAGAATCTACATACCTAAACAGAAACAAATAGAACTAAGCAGAGATGTCATCTTTGAAGAAGACATTGCTTTCAAAAGAGCCAAAATTTCAAATGAACTAGATACGGATGACTTATCCTGTTCCCTAGAAGAGGTTCCTACTCCTGAGATTTAGAGGGAGTACCCTGAAGAGACTTCAAATGAAAATGAGATACTTCATGAGACTCAAGAAGAGAGTCTTGACAATAATTCTAAAAGGCCACATTGGGCAAGAAAAATTATAGAGGAAGGAGATGAATTTGCAGCACCTTCAGGGACATTCAGATAAATCAAAAGTGTAACAACCAATTTTTCCAAGCCTTAGTTATTAACTAACATCTCAATGAAATACAATACTAATTCACATTCATGTGCATGAGAAGGCAGTTACAATCAGTTAAACAGAAAATTTCATAACTAACATTTGAAGACATCATCAATGAATTTAATAAGGAATTTAAAACCTACATATCGTAGAATTCAAAACCGAAATCCGTCTAGGGATGCTTCTGCAAAACCCAGGTTAGTCCAAAAATACCGCTTAAGAATCAAATAGCTATACCACTTTATCGTAATGACAAATACCAATATATCATTTAGGGCATAGTTGAAAAATTCGATTTCAGCAATATCTCGGCTAGCCCAAAAAAATTGAAAATCTCAGAATCAAAAAAACTCGACGAAAAAATCAGCACTTTTATCGAACATTTGAAAATACATAATTTCTTAAAATATTCTTAAAAACACAAATATATACACCAATTTGTAGAACATATAATGATTATATATAATTTTAGTATTTATATAATATCCAAATTACGAATTATATACAAGTTATATAAAATTTTAGTTTTTAATATTTATCTAGATCTAAATATAAATATAAATATAAATACTTAAATCTATTTTAATTTTTAATAATTTACAAGTTACATATATTTTATTATCGTTTGATTTTTACGTATATAAAATTAAAAAATACATTACATGTCCGTCAATAATTTATTCTTACACATGGCATTGACATACAATAGTACATGCAGTGTTTTTAAAATTTTATATTTACATAAAAATAATTTAAAATGTTCTAAGTTCAAATGTTTTGCATATCATTTTCATTAAAATCGACTTGAAAGTAGAGATGGTGATCAAAGACACGGGCGATCAAATTCCATTGTTGGAGTTTTTGTATTTTCTTTAGTGCACCCCGATCCATATTTCCATCCGCGCACAATGAAGTATTTCTGAGCAGCCCTAAATTTTTGACTGGTAAAAGAAACTATTAAAATTACAGGGGTCTTATTCATGCTCAAACAAGCCAACCCGTTTAAGAAAATTGCGAAGGATTTTGTATATCCTAATGGCGTTGCATTTTTCCTTTTCTTTCTCGCAACATCTTCCTCTCCTTTCTCACAACAAACAATGACTATAAGAGTCGCAACAAAATAAAAGCAACTACTCTAAAAAATTGAACTTTAAAATTTTCATTTATAAAACATCTTTTTCAAACCCTAGAACCCTAAAATGCAAAAGCTTGGACTTGGTCAACGATTTTTTTGAAGATCTCTTGATTTTATCGGCGAGACTTAGGGAAAATGTCGCAGCGATATTTTATTAAAACCGTTGCCAAAATTTACCGCATTTATATCCTAAGCTTTTTTTTCATGCGATATATCGCAAGTCAGGCGATATACTGCCGATTTTTTCAACTACCACTGTATCATTTAGGGTGTCAAATTGTATCATTTAGGGCATCAAATACTACTGTATCATTTAAGGCATCAAATACCACTATATCATTTAGGGCATCAAATACTATTGTATCATTTAGGTGTCAAATACCACTGAATCATTTAGGGCATCAAATACTATTGTTGTACCATTTAGGGCGTCAAATACCACTATATCATTTAGGGCATCAAATACTATTGTATCATTTAGGTGTCAAATACCATTGAAACATTTAGGGCATCAAATACTACTATATTATTTAGGGCATCAAATACCACTGTATCATTTAGAGCATCAAATACTACTGTATCATTTAGGTGTCAAATACCACTGAATTATTTAGGGCATCAAATACTACTGTTGTATCATTTAGGGCATCAAATACCACTGTATCATTTAGGGCATCAAAAACTATTGTATCATTTATGTGTCAAATACCACTGATTCATTTAGGGCATCAAATACTAATGTATCATTTAGGGCTTCAATATCACTGTATCATTTAGGGCGTCAATACCATTGTCATTTAGGGCATCAAATACTACTGTATCAATTAGGGCATCAATTACCATTGTATCATTTAGGGCATTACAAAGCACTGTATCAATTAGGGCATCAATTACCATTGTATCATTTAGGGAATCACAAACCACTGCATCAATTAGGGCATCAATTACCATTGTATCATTTATTCTCCTTCCATTGCTAACTATGGCAATAGCATTCAGTTAGGAAAATATACTCATACTCATTATTCAAATAAATGGAAGATTGAAATAACAATCCATCAGAGAAACCTATCTCTTGCATATAGATATATTCCATGTCCAGTTGGAAGATCAACTGATCTAACTAGTTGCCAATTACATTGACGATAAGAGTTGCTTTCATTTAAGAAAATAACTGAAACGATGATATAAATTGATCCATCTTATCTTCTACTTGAATAAACATCATAAAAGTAAATTTACATGTTGCCAATAAATATTTGAATGCTTAACTTATCTTTGTCTAATGCATGTCTTGACATCTTGTGAAGAGGAGAAACATTGTCAAGGGCTTAACCTCCCAACCACGGACCTTAAACTTATCTCCACACTTTCTCTAACTAGAAAGGTCCTCCCTACCCGGAATAGACATGGAACACCTTGTCCAACCACTGAGCATCCTGGTACTTAATTCCACCACTTGACTTGACAACAGAGTATATGAATTGGATAACATGAGCTATTAAATGGTTCTTTAAAAGTAATAAAATTATTATATCAAATCTGATTCTGGTTTCTTGTTCTTGCAGAACTTTCTCTCACCTCTTCACCCTCTTTCTTGGCCATCCAACCAAGTGAGTCTTTGGTGTCAAATCTCAGAGTAATTCAACTCTTTTGCTAAACCTCAGCTGGTGTAAAGAATAATATAAATTCAGTATTGTCGTAATACAATTCTTAAAACCCAAGAACTTCTCCTAAGGATTTACAAAGAAATAGCTTGAATCTGGAATACGGCTGAAAACAAGAGGCATCTTAGCATAACATATACAATTGATTCAAACTTAACATGGAGAGATGGATTCATCGAATGTACTATTCGATATTACAATCAAACAATGATACATATAAATCAATGACACAATTCTTGCATCTATATTTTCAAATGCATACATATAACAAATATGAATTGAGAAAGCTGACCACATAACCTGAACAAGAAAGATATGGAACTTGGGCTTGACTTCGTACAGGCGGCTCTTGAGGATGCATATTCCAAATGCAGAGCTCAATCAGATAAAACAATGACTCGGATTTTCCCTCAATCCAATTGCAGCAATAAGGATGAGAAGAAATGAGGGAGCAAAGGTAAAAATGCAAAACTTGGGTTTTTGTTCTTCCGACTTATATCCACCAGAAGACATATGATAAAGATATAAACGCTTGGAAGAAGCCGCAGCTCTTGCAGCAGTTATAAAAAAGAAAACTGGCTTTGTGAACCATCGATAAAAAGAGATGTCAATCTCATCTCTTATAAAGACAAATAAATATGAGGAAGAATTCAAAAGTTACTCAATTAAAAAGGGTAATTTATAAAATTATATATATATATATATATATATATTCAAATGGTGGCATTATATTATTATCATTTTGTCCAAGGTTATACCTACTAAGGCATGCATATCTAAATAAGTGTGTTACTTGGAAGATTATTTTATCTTCATATCTTCTCAAGGTATACGCATATTTACGTATACGTATTTTAATAGATATGAGCTTGTATAAATTAATACTATGGTGGCACCATACTTTATACCTATGTGCACATACATATATAATGTAATGATGAGAATGCAAACATAAACCATTTAAAGGTACGAAGTTTGATTATGTTTAAATATTTAATGTTTTATTGATTGTCCAAATAGCTCATGGTATTGTCCAACGTACACTCTTGTTTGCCTAGTTATTTACTCTTAGCCATGGTGATTCAAGATTCATACCTATTTGCCCACTAATGGTGGTGCCCCTGTGCCCCATTCTTTTCTAACAATACTCCCACCCCTTTGGCATGTTCCCTACAAGGAAATTCTCCACAACTAAATCATATTACCATAACAAGTTATTAATCATAAATGACCATAACAGCTAACCGCATTTTCAATTCCCATGAATTCATAATCAATAACCAACTATCTGAAAAAGCTTTAATATCATCATAACGGTTAACTAGCATATTATCTTCATATGAAATTATAACGACTAACTATCTTACCATTTCACATGATTATAACAAATTTCAACTATCAACTGACTTAATGTGAACCTCAACGGCTATATGAACACTTTAAATTGGGTGAAAATTTGGGATGTAACAAAAAGACCTCAAAAATTAACATACAATGCATTCATGTGTGTGAGATTCCAAACTCTAAACCTTCTAATGCTTCTAAAGCTCTTAAACATCAAGTTTGGAAAGATGCAATGGTAAAAGAATATCAGTCTATACTAAAAAATGATGTTTGTGATATAGTTCCTAGACCTAAAGGAAAATTTGTTGTTTCATCCAAATGGCTCTTCAAAGTTAAGTATGTTGTCAATGGTAGCATTGAAAAACATAAAGCACGTTTTGTGGCTAGAAGATTCTCTCAAAAGGAAGGAATTGACTTTGAAGAAACTTTTGCACCAGTTGCCAAGAATACCTCAATTAGAACTGTAATAGCCATTGCAAGAGCTAAAGGTTGGAAAATTCATCAAATGGATGTAAAAAGTTGCTTTTCTAAATGGAACGATTGAGGAAGAAGTATACTTGGAACAACCAGAAGGATTTGTGACTCATGATGCTCCCAACTATGTATGTAAATTGAAAAGGGCTCTATATAGACTCAAACAGGCTCCCCGAGCCTAATATGAAAGGATTGATAAATATCTTCTAAGTCTTGGATTCACCAAGAATGATGATGATCCAAATCTTTACTTTAAAGTAACTAAAGGTGACATGTTGATTCTAATCCTTTATGTTGATGACCTTCTGATTATAGGAGAAAACCATCTCATTAATCAATGTAAGAAAGAATTGACTTCTGAATTTGGCATGAAGAACTTAGGGATTCTTCATTACTTCCTTGGATTGGAAGTTCATCAGAAATCTGGGAATATCTTCCTACATCAAAAGAAGTATAATGTTGATATTCTAACAAGATTTGGGATGTGGAACTGTTGACCTATGTCAACACCTATGGAAATCAACTTACACAAGCTAAAGGAAGCAAGTGTTGAATCAAGACTTATTAATCCCACTTTATACAGACAGATAATTGGGTCTCTGATGTATCTTGTGAATACTCGACCAGATATTTGCTATGCTATGAATGCATTAAGTCAATTCATGTGTGAACCTCGAGAAATACATCTTGTTGCTTTTAAGCATATATTAAGGTACCTTCAAGGCACTATTGAGTATGAACTTAAATATGAGAATACCAGTTTGGAGTTACATGGATATACTGATTTTGAGTGGGCCGAAAGTGTAAAAGATCGAAAAAGCACATCAGGATGTTGTTTCAGTTTAGGATCAGCTATGATCTCATGGATCTGCAAGAAGCAAGCTTCATTCACTCAGAGTTCTACTGAGGCAGAGTATATTGCAGCAGCAATGGGAGCAAGAGAAGCAGTGTGGCTTCAAAAATTGCTTTCTAGTTTATTCTGTGAGCCTCTGAAACCTACCACTATTCACTGTGATAACCAAAGTTGTATCAAGTTGTCTATGAATCTGGTATTTCATGATAGAGTCAAGCATACAAAAATCCCTTACCACTATGTAAGAGACATGGTGGAAAGAAGAGCTATTCAGTTGGAATATATTAATACAAGTGATCAAACAGCTGACATTCTCACCAAAGCTCTTCCTAAAATGAAGGTTGATCATTTCAGAAGGAAACTTGGTATAGTTGAAATGTAAGTTTATGAGATTGAGTCTCAACTTTGTAAATTTGTATTATTTTTAATAAAGATGTTTAAAGTGTAAACTCTTTTTTCATATGTGTGACTCTATGACTTATGGGCCTACCCTATGTACATTATTAAAAGGCGACAATCTTTTATAATGAAATGTCGACTCTAACATTATAAGGTGACGACTTTATAATGATTAGATTACTATCATGATGACTATCATGTGACTTGATATTCATGGACAAGTCATGGTAGTTAAAAGGACATATTGATAGATCTCATGTGACGTGATATCTGTAGAAGATCATTATGTTCTATTATCATGGTGGATATTATGAGATGTAATATCTATGGATATACCATGATCTCTTGTGGTAGGCATCATGAGTCTTGATGTCTGTGCACACACCATAAAATAAGAAGGATATCATGAGACTTGATGTTCTTAAGCATATCACAAGTTAGGTGATATCACTTTTCAAAATAAAGAGAACATATTGAAATATTCATATATGTATTTTCTCTTCCCTAGCTAAGAGGGAGTGTTAAAAGTTTGTAGCTTCGGTTAGACAACATCTGTAATCGATATCAGAATCTATATGTATGGATATATACATCAACATGATTGCATACTGATATATATACACATAGATATATATTCTAATTCTATCGATTCTGCATTTCTTGGTCTCTATATGATAACCAATATCATATATTGTATCACAATAATATCTCATACTTATCGATCCTTGTTTTGAATCAATACTGTTTTGAATACTTCATATCGGGCTGCGATATCACTATATTGGTTATTGATATCATTATAGATGGTGTACATGTAATTGTTGATTACTAATTGTTAACTCCGATCGGGTATGATCATGAATGGTCATGTCTCCATTCGGAGACATGCACATTCACCATCACACCCTTTCGTGGAGTATATATAATACATCTGCCCGATTGTTCTAAGCATCGAAATCTATTGATGCTGGCAGATCAAAGGAAGGAAGCATCACTAGTATAAGAGCATTTCTGTTACTTCTTAAGAATATATACAGATTCTGAAGCAAATCAAATTCATTGGCATCAGTGGTTACACCTGTAGAACAAATCGTGCATCAGTCAAGCCTTATTTGAAATCTGGTAAGAAACTTTGCACCTTGCTCCAAATATCTAGCCAGACACTGCATAGATTTTCATAGAATATGTTTTTCATATTCCTCCATATCCAAAAGTTTTCAACAACAATTATTTTGAGATCACACTTCAAAGGCTTAAAGCCTTAAGGATTTGCCATAGAAAAAACACCTAAAAAAGACACGAAACACAATTAGCAGACTCATAAACCAGTTCTTATGGCCACAAAATATAAATTTTGTTATGTGCATTGTAGTATGGTACAATATTGTTTTACCACCAATAACATTTTATGAGGTTTTCAAATGGAAGCCACGAGCAAATTTAAGCCACAAACATTTAGTGCAAATGCTTTAAAAGAGAAAAAAGATCAACTTTTTCATAATAACTAATGCGCCTACACCTAGTTAGAATATTTCAATGTATACCCATGACATACAACCGCAATATACAGATATTCTTCAAGAGTTAAAAGTAGATCCTTAGTTGATGTTGAGATTCACGTGGCAAACTCAAGTGCTGAAGTTCCACAAAATAATGTACTTTTGTGCTCCCAGCTCTAGCAGCAGCTACTTACTTGAAATTATACTCATCCTCCATAATGGGTCACATAGGATTCTTGCAGACATATGACAGAGCCAAGCAAAGTTTCATATAGAACAGTATGAAGCAACATATCAAAACCTTTGTGGCAAAATGGAAGTGTCCAAACACAACAAACTGGAAACAGTAAACCTTCTAGGATCTTTATAAACCTTCCTATTCTCTATACTTCCATGAATTGCACTTTAGAGCTTCCCAAGTCTGGTGCTTAACAAGTCATTTTGATAATACTTCCTTTTTAAGAACGCGTGCTCAATTTTACACCCCAACATAATTATGAAACAGTTCTTGGACAGAGTCTTCAAGCTTCATTGGGGTCATTCAGATTGGCTTTCTAGGCACTCATTTGAGCTTGAGTACTGCATATCATCCTGAGAAAGATGGCAAACACAGCTAATCAATGGTTTGAAACTTGTGTTGTTTTATGTTGAAGCAAAAAGGGCAGTAGGTAAGGTGGTTGCTCAAAGCAAAACAGTGGTATAGTACTGCTTATGCAAATGCATCGAAGATAACCTCATATGAGGCCTTATATGGTCAATACCAACCTTCTTTGGCTTCTTATGTTCCAGGTCACTCCCAGGATCTTACAGTTGATAATTCCTTATTGCAAAGGAAGAAGATTCTCAAGGCTCTTAACAAGAATTTACAGCATGCATAAAACCATATGAAGCAGCCCGAAAAACAACACATGTCAGAGCATAGTTTTAAGGTCAAAGACCTGCTCTTTCTACAACTACAAGCTTACAAATTATCCTCAATGAGAGATAAGTTGGGTCCAAAATTTTATGGTCCTTGTTAGGTGGTGAATAGAATAGGGGCGGTGGCATGCAAACTACTTCTTTGATAACTTCAACAACGTAATATAATTTAATACTCGATTGCTTCAAACCAGAAAATAAATCATTAAATATCAATCTTTATCAACTACAAAGAAACCACAAATAAATAATTAAACAAAAAGCATCACCAAACATTTCCTCAAGGGGGACCCTTCCTGTCCATCCACGCAGTGAACAATTAGTTACAAAACTCCCTTCAAAACATGAGCTGCATATAACATGATTTATTTCAGAAAATATTGCATCCTGTCCTTTGCTCCAGATATTACAACTCTATTGCCTTTTGTGTTACTCTCTCCACCTTTTCACATGCCATCTCTTTTGCATTTATAAAAGAGATTGGCAAATAACAATTTCATTAATTTAAGGTGTAGTACTTATCATGGCTTGTGGTCCATAACAAACTAACCAAAAATATAGGTGAGTTGTTTGGCTTACAACCACTGCTTACCACAATGTGGAACCAAAACACTATTTGTTACAACAGAAAAGTTAATAAAGAAGGATGTTTTTGGCTCATGGCTGTTCCACATGATAAGAGTACAAAACTAAAACTTCATCAGTTGTAACAAAAGAGTTGATTGCCCAGCTTGAAAACTGATTAAGTACTATTAAATCTATTGATGAGTGCAATCACAGGCTACAAGAAGTCTTTTGTCTCCGTCTTTGTTGATGTGCTATAGGAACTATTTTCTAGTGATAAATAGGGACTTGTCCAAGCATCCAGAACCCCACATTCCCAAGACAGGGTGTCCCCTCACCCCCTTAAGGAAAACTCCTGACATTGCAACTTAGCAAAGTGGGTATAAAAACATCAACTTGATTCGAAGTGGTTTCCCCATCAATTTTTTCTTTTGTTTTAAAATTTGAAAGTAGGGATTTGTGGCTGGTGTCCCCCATTGGGGTAAAAGGAAACACCCCTTGTGAATATCAATTTGAACTTTTATTTAATATTCTGATTGATATTCAATGCTCATTGTTCAATGTTCAAGTATTTAATATTTGCAATTTTGCTATGTTAATTCTTAGACATAATTTCACAACTAACATTTCAAGTACTAATTGTATAGTATATAGTATATACAACACCGCCCCCTTGCTGTCGTCCCCCTGATGTCCACAAATCCTCATCACCCAAAGGATGTTTTCCCTCAAGCAGTTTGTCATCAAACATTTTGTCAAAGAAGCTCCAGGATCCTAAACCAAGCACAGACATTAGTAGTAGTGTTTGTTGAAATCTCCATGCCACTTCAAGATCACATGCATGAATAAATTGCTACCAAGCTTCTGTTGCACCACTCATAAACATTACCATGTCCAAAGTCACCAAGATCCCAAAGAAGCCAATCATTAAATACATCGATGCTCCAATCCAAAGCCTTCATGTCATCATGTCATCATGCTCGTCAGTCTCTTCAAGAATCTCACAAGTCAGGTAGATCTTGTTTTTCCATGAGGAGGCCCTTCACATGAAGACTTTTCACTCATGCACACCTCATGACCAACTAAAGGGTAAACTCTATAATCATCCAATTGTAGAGATTGCTACTACAAATGATTCTCAGATGAGTCCACATCACTAGGAGGTTGAACAACCACTGGTAGGGCCTACTCCTTAATAAGGTCTCTAATAGAATCCACATCCTCATCAAGTTGATCAACTAGTATTAGATCGACAACATTTGTGCAATCATCTTCTTCGCCTTTGTGGCCATGCTAGAGGCTTAGGTGTTCTCCACTTGAAGGGACAATTATTGTTACATCCCAATTTTCGACCCAATTTAAAATGTTCATATAGCCATTGAGGTTCACATGAAGCTAGTTGACAGTTAAATTTGTTATAATCCTGCGAAATGGTAAGATGGTTAGTCATTATAATTTCATATGAAGATAACATGCTAGTTGATTATTTATCATGAATTCATGAAATTGAAAAGGCGGTTAGCCATTATAATTATTTACGATTAATAACTTGTTATAAATATATGATTTAAGTGCGGAGAATTTCCTTGTAGGGAGCACGTCGAAGGGGTGGAAGTATTGTCAGAAAAGAATTAGGCACAGGGACATCACCATCACTGGGCAAATGGGTATGAATCTTAAATCACCATGGTTAAGGATCTAGCGACTTGTATAACAAGATACAATCATTAGACACACATGAGCTATTGGATAATCTTTAAAATATTTTTAAAAATTTAAAGTACATACCTTTAATGGCTTATGGTTGACATTTCCATCACTTTATTACAAAACATATTTATGTATGTGCACATAGATATAAAAATAAAGGTGACACCATGGTATTATTTTATACAAGATTTTATCTATTTAATACGTACATTTAAATACGTGTACAAGAAGATAAAATAATTTTCCAAATGAAACATGTATTTAGATATACATAATTAAAGATATATGACCTTTGGATAAACATTTAACATGATGCCATCTTAATAAATATATTTACATGCAAGTAAATAAATATGCTTATAAATTATCCTTTTGATTTATAACCTTCAAGTTCTTTTCCATATTTATTCAATTCTTTACTAGAAACCGAAATGCACACTTCGCATATTATATCGGCATTCAAGAAGGCAAATCATTTCTTTAAGAGTTACGGCTTCTTGGAAGCCTTTGAGAAATCGAATGCCTCTACATATATTTGGAAGTCGAGAGAAGACGGAGATGAATATTATTCTCCACACGATTTACCTCTACATATTTTTCTACGTTATTATTTCATGTTCTATTCCCTCTTTGAAAGTCGGAAATGAGAATTATTCTAGAAATTCCATACAGATTGCTTACGTGAGGGAACCGGCTGTTAAACATCAAGCCAAGGCTCACGTTTCCATTGAGTCAGACTAGGTTAAGTGGTCATTTCCTTTTCGAGTGATACATCTTCATTCTTTTATTCCTAATTTCGAAATTATAGCAGAAGGAAGTACGTCCATGAGAATTTTGTACTGTATTATCAATGAGTATAATCTTTCCATATTGAGTCAAGACCAATTGTACATGACAAGTTTATACATCATTGTTTTGTTGTAGTATAACAGAATGTATAACTTGCAAGCTTGTTAAGATCATTCTCTATTATTTGACATACTGAAAAATTGCAATGTTCCAACCCCTGCTAGGGCTTAGCAAAAGAGTTGGATATTCTAAGATTATGAACACCTGGGACTCACCTGGCTATATAGCCAAGGAAAAGGGTGAAGAGGTGAGAGATAGAATCTGCAATAACACAAAACAAAATCAGTTGTGACATAAAAATTATTTATTATTTTAAAAGGAACATTTAATAGCTCATGCATTTCCAATTTATTCTCTATTTTCAAGTCAAGTGGTGCGATTAAATACCAGAATGCTCAATGGCTGACAAGGTGTTCCATGTATATTCCAAGTAGGGAGGGTCTTTCTAGTTAGAGAAAGTGTGGGGGTAAGTATAAGGTCCGTGGTTGAGTGGTTAAGCCCCTAACAGTGTTTCCCCTCTCCACGAGATGTCAGGACATGCATCAGATAAAGATAAGTTGAGCATTCAAACATTTATTGGTAACGGGTATTTTTTACTTTTATGATATTTATACAAGTAGAAGATATGATGGATTGATTTATATCGTTGAATTCGGTTATTTCCTTTGATGAAAACAATCTTTCTCGTCAATGTAATCGATAACCATTTAGATCGGTTGACCTTCCAACTGAATATGGAATATATCTATAGGATTGTTATTTTAGCCTTTCATTTATAAGAATAATGATTATGAGCATATCTTCTAATCTTATGTTATTGCCACAGTTAGCAATAGGAAGAAAAGGAATGAAACAGAGGTATCTGACGCCCCAAATGATACAATGGTATCTAATGTCCTAAATGATATAGTGGTATCTGATGCCCCAAATGATACAGTGGTATCTGACGCCCCAAATGGTAATTGATGCCCTAATTGACACAATGGTATGTGATGCCCTAAATGACCCAATGGTAATTGTTGCCCTAATTGATATAGTGGTATTTGATAGTATTTTTCATTTGATCCTAAGTGGTATTTGAGGACTAACCTGGGTTTTGCAGAAGCATCCCTAGATTTATTTCAGTTTCGAATTCCAAGGTATGTAAATCTTAAATTTCTTGGTAAATTCATTGATAGTGTTTTCAATTGTTAGTTATTTTAATTGATTGTAACCGTTAATCTCATTCACATGAATGTAACTGATATGACTATCTTACTATGAAAATGAAGTAATAACTGTATTTCTTGATATGTTAATTGTTAGTTAAAACCCAGGAAAAACTAGTTGTTACAATTGTTCTATGTTGCTTCTCCATCTTTGTGAGCATGTCCTTATCCTCTTTAGGATTTAAGGTGTTGTGTAGCCACTTGTCAATCTCCGTCTTCATATTATCGTTGTAGAATATTTTACCCTTAGAGGACAAATATTTCATTCGTAGTTATATAGTCTTTGAGAGATTGTTTGTATGTCATCCACCATCAATCCAATCCTACTTGATTTGCTTCAGTAACTCAACCAAAGTGGACCTATCCAATTCCTATTTCTGGATCCTCGAAAGGAAAGTCAGTATAGTCAACCTCATGTTGAAGCGATGTGAATCTCATTTTATCCTTGCTTTTGTCAAGTAATTGAGTGTCTCCTCCATCCACTGGTACCCTTTGTGTGAGGGTCTAGCAAATCTTCTTCTTAGCTCCCTCAATGCATCTTCCAATCCATCATTCGATGCCATGTTTCTCCCAACAGGTTGGCAAGATCCCCAACTCTGATACCACTCTAACGTACCTAAAGGTAGCTGCTCCCAACACAAACTTATTGGCACTATCTGAAGGGTGTAGAAGGCATGCAAAGGGGGTAGTTTCATATGGGAGACTACTTGTTGTATGACAAGATTGTTGTTTGTATAGAATGGTCGCAGGGACAAACAATATGACTTCCATGGGTCCGGAAATCTCCTACGGAGAGGGTCCTTGTGTGGCATGGTTTGTGTTTGATCAAAAGCTTCCCCTTCGATAAAGTGTCGTACGGCACTAATTGCTGAAGCAGTTTGAATGGCGCCAATGATGCCACCCATACAGTCAACAAGACCACAATGTCGTACGGTGAAAAACACCCTTGTCGTATGGTGCAAGATAACAATCATACAGTTATGTATGTGTCGTATGGTGATGGTTTGAGGTTGGCGTATGGGGTGAAAAGTGTACTGCCCAGTTTGATCTTCCTCCATGTAGTATAGGCTTTCAAAACAGATTAATATTTAGTATATGCTTTCAAACAAATGCCATTACCACTTTCTATTTCTCACAAGATCGGTAATGCACTAAACTACAGGTCTGTATTAGTTGCCGAGGCAAAGTCCAGTGAAGGGGGCTGCCAATAAACTGTGATAAACAGAATTATCATGAGTGAGGATGAAAAAGCATTTTCTAGGAGTATCTTGAGCTTCTGCGAGTACTGGAGAGACAGAATATTATTGCATTAGTTTTTAAAATCCAAAAGAAAAGTAGAAGAGCAAGGATTATTAGCAATAATGGACATTTTAATTGAAAAGATGTTGCATAGCAGTACTCGCTGAATATTGTAACCTCCACGGAACCATCAGAAAAGTGCCCAATTCTGCCACAACACTGCAATGAATATAACCATCCAAATGCAATATCGTAATCATGGCATTGTGGGGCTAAACAGACAAAGGCACTGACTAACCTAACTTAAAAGTTCAAGTTGAACCCCCTTATGATAAAGTCGTCTACCATTTTTCTCTGTATCTGAATTATCAAGTATTTAAAATGACTGGTATTCCCCTTAGCTCAGATGTGATTGAAATCAACCAATTCTCGTAGGTTTAATTAATGCTGCAATTTCAATACGAGAATGCAACTGAGAAGGAAAAAAATGCAAGTGTGATGTTTCAAGTTAAGGTATTGGCTTATAGTCATTAGTTAGAGAAAAGAATGTACAGCACCTCGATTCATCGCAGACAGTGTAGACGCGAACCGCGGGAGAATTCTCCTCGTTGTTACAAGCGGCAGGCTTCTTCGCCATTTCATTTGAAAATTTTCCAATTTCCCACTTTATTACCTAATTCGATTATGTGGAAAGGATGCACCAGTCCCTAGCGAATCAAGGTCTGAAAAACAAAACCCAAATGCTTGCTTAAATACTCATTAGATTCCTCCAGCAATTTTGTTGTATTTTATTTTATTGCTGGCTAAGTAGTGATACTTTGTGAATGAATGAATGAAAGATTTTTAATGACGTCCACGAGGCTATAAGTCTAAGGGAGTCACAAAAACTCCTAGTTAGTCTGATGTGATTTCTCTAACCTGGTGATGCAATTTCTCCAACCTATCTCTTTTGTTGTGAATTTACATAAGTAAAATGGCCCCCTTGAGGAGTCTTAGTCCTTCGAAAGGTCTTTTATGTTGTTCACTTTTAATGTTTATTTGTGTTGGCTACTAATGTCTTTATATGCTATACAATCCTTCAAATAGTGCCACTCTATTTCCACCACACCCTCATTGCAATATCTACAAATTTTGTCCTCCCACTCTTCCTTAAGGACCTTCCATCTACTAGTGTCACATCTCAAACGATGGGAACTAGATCTTAATTGAGCGATTAGGATTTTTGCCTTTCCTTTGATCTCGACTCCTAAATATTCTTTGTCATCATGTTCGCATGTGGGATTAAATTCTTTGGCATAATAGGCTTTTTTTCTACCTAACTGGTTTGCCCACATGACAAATCTGATTTTTCCTGCCACCCATTTTTTTATTTCATAATTGTTTTCTAGGCACTCTTGGTAGTCAATGTTCCACTTGTTGAACCATTTATCGTTTTGTTTCTTCCATGTCTTCTTCCGACGAGCAAGTTCTCCGTCAACCACCCTACTAGGCCAGTGTTGTGCATCTATTTTACTCACTTTTTTTAGATAGCTCAAAAATCTAACAATTGTCGAGGCCTCCACCGAGAACATGCCTGCCTCTGCTAAACTAATCTCGTATGGAACTATAGATTTGATTTTGAGATTAATTATTCATTTATGGTTTGATACATTGCTCCCCCATACCTCGCTGCCGTATAAAATAACTGGTTAAAACACTTAAGTACTATTGTGATACTTAGTGATTAAAACACATTATAATGACAGCTACAACTTCTTCTTCTTTAATTTTATTTACAAATTCTATATTTGTATAGTATAGATGACATATTTGTACTAAAATTTTTATTTAAAAAATTATTTTCCAATCAATTAAAAATAAACTATTGTATATAATATTATTATTATTTTAAATATATTGGTAATAAATTAGATTAATTATTATTTATTACATATTTAGATTATTTATTATTTATTATTTATTGAGATTAATTATAAATATGTGTTAAACTTGAGGCCTCTCGAGGCTAAAAATTACAAGTTTTAATATAATCTTATATTTTAAAAAGTTGTGTATTATTATAATATAAATTATATTGAATAATATATAATTATAATTTAGATGTTTCAAATTAATATATTTAATATATGTTATATTTTAAAATGTTATAATATTTTTGAAATATATTTAATAGTTTGCATTGTATAAAAATATATAATTTATATAATTTTCAATTAATAAATTTAATATAAAAATATAGGATTTATAACAAATGCATAAATATGTTTTATAATTTAAAGTATATCCAAGTAATAAAAGAGTTTATTATCACAACTAATATCATTCTACAGTACAATTTTTTATTATAAAAAATTATCATTTCTAATGTGATTATTAAACTATAATAATAATCAAAATATGAATATATTTATTGTTAATATAATCATTATTATTTCTACTTCTACTCAAGGCAAGTACTAAGCTACTTGTGGCACTTGTTTTGATTACGTAAAAATGGGTTTTAAAGGACCGAAAACCTTTAACAAAGTATTAGAGAAACAAGAACATAAAAGTTCAGAGAACAGAAGGCCCCAAAGCCAAAAAGGAACAGAGAGAAGAAGCCAACAAAAAAGAGTTTAGAATACAACTATGCATGAAAAGATAGCAAAAGAAAAGCAAAAAGACAGACCTGGACAACTATAGAGTCTTTAAAAGGTATGTTGCTTGGTTTGCCAGGATGTTCATATTTTTTGCAGAAGCTTTCATTTCATCCAACTTTTTTGCTTCCACTCCTTCGTTCTTCTTGGAATTAACCCTTGTGCACTTGCTCGGGCCCTGGTCCTCATTCACAGCATGGGAGTCTTGGCCTTTACTTTGCTCCAGGTTGTGCAGCAGGGTGTTAAAGTTGTCAACCACTATCTTCAAAATAATGCAGTTTTGATCTGCCAGTTTCTTGATTGTTTTCTCCATGTTACTCACTCTAGTATCTAGACCATCCATCCTTTTTTGAAGATCTTTGCCTAACTGATCTAAATTCTTGTTCTTGGTTTCAAGTGTTGGCACACACTTCATCAAATTATTTACCTCTTTCACATTGTCAATAACTTCAGATAGTCTATCAATGTGTTGACCTAGTGTTCTCGCCCCCCTTGTCGTCTTACTAAGCTGATCAAAGTCCCTTGATATATCCTATATTTGTTGTTTTAGGGTACCAATATCCTTCATCATTGTCCTCGGGTTACCAATGATTCCATTTAGAAACCCCTGGTCATCCTCATCCCTGTTTTGCTCAAAGTAGTGCTCATACTCCCCCTGTTTGTTACTATCCAGATCCACCTCCTTAAGTTTATTCTCATCACCCGCATCCTAAGCAAGCACCTTTTTCCTTTTTCTTTCAACCCTCGTAATTAAGAGTTCATCATCAAAGGGGACAAAATCTCTTTCAACATTCTTTCCCCTATTTCTCAAAGCCTTGCCAAAAGATCTTGTCTTCTTAAAACCCTTTTTATGCTCCTCCTCGTAATCACTATCTTGTTCTGATTGAATCCCCTTTTCCTTCCTTTTTTTTTTTCTTGGAAGAGCTTTCAAGATCACCTTTCTTCCTCTTCTTCATTCCAACCTTAGCCACCTCATCCTTTGTTTCCTTATCAGATCCCTCCTTAGATTCACTACCCTCCATCTTAGAATCTAAAGATTTCTTGCTCTACCTAGGCCTATCCACCTTTTTTGATTTTAGAAGGTTCATTATTAAAACCATTAACCCCTCATGACAGGCATGATCCCTCTCAGGATCATTTTGAATGGCCAAAATAGAATTACCCAAAGATTTTCTAAGATAAAAGGGTAAATTTATCCTAACCCTATGCCTAAAATGATTAACCAACATGAAATGGTGACCATATATCTTAGTGAAACGTCCATCTAAGGTAAGATACTCAATCACAACAAACATAACAAATCTCCAAGGGCACCAAATGGAGCCAAGGCTAAAGTAAGAATTACCTATTTTCACTAGTCTATTGTGTTCCTTAGCCGAGTCCATAAACTCTTCAACCACCTAATCTGAGAGCTTCATGTCTCGGTAGAAGTTAATACCCTCCATGTCAAGCCCCATTGCTTTAGCAATGATATCTTTAGAAACCTCCATCCTCTAATTCCCCACTAAAACACTCTCATCTTTCCATGTTTTGATAAATTGTCGGGTAATGGCAAGGTTACTTCCTTTCAATTTTTCCATATAATCAATAAAATTCCCTTGCTCCCGTATGTCCCAAATCTCACTCTTCTTCTTCCACTCTTTGTAGCTCGCCAATTCAATTCTTTTTCTCCTTCCTCCCATCTTCTTATCTCTAAAATGAAGACTCTCTCTTCTCAAAAAAAACCTACAAAAGAAAACTGGAGTCAAAATTGTAGCCAAGGATTTCTGTGGGAAAAAAGACCTACAATCCGTGTGGTATTGAATGGTAATACACTTTCCTTCTCATAATAAATCGTCTCTTCCCTATCCTGCCCATATAATAATTATTCCTTGCTGACATTTTCCTCGTTGATGAAACATTTTTTCTTACTTCTAGCTTTGTCATGCTTGATCAACAATAACCCCTCAAAAGGGATGATATCATTGTGATTCCAAATTACCTTTTCATCACCCTTGCATGCCAGATTAGCCACATAGTTAGCAACTTAATTCATTTCTCTATAATTGTGAGTGATAGCACAAATTTCAAAGGAATTGATAAGATCTGTGGCCTTGCCTATAATATTATTAATAGTCCAAGAAGGCTTAGTAACTTTATTAAGACAATTAATAATGTTAAGGGAGTCCCCTTCAAGCCATATCTTATTCAAATTCAAACTTTTTGCATGGATAAGACCATAGAGGGCCGCACTTGCTTATGCCACATGGTTAGTTTGAACCTGAACAAGAATGGTCATTCCACCCACTCTATCCCCATTCATATTCCTAATGATGATACCACAACTAGTTGTTTCTAGGTTGCCCTTCAAGGCCCCATCAAAATTAATCTTATACCAATCCTTCGGAGGACAATCCCATCTTGCTAGATCCCTAAGGTTAGGACCATTTTGCACCAGGCTGAGACCATTCAAATTCCAATTTTGAAACATTGATTCTTCCCAAACATTCTATGGTTGGTGTCCTTTTCCACAGGATCTGATATTCTCAGACACCATATTCTTAATCTTACAGAATATCTAACCTAGATTAGTTTCTTTACCCCTAAACACCCTATCATTACATTCCTTCCAAATGCCCCAGCAAAGGAACAAGAGAATAAAATCCCACAATCTCATAAGCAAGGTATTACTAGAGGGAGACTTCCAACCATTGAAAAACTCTTGAATTGTATCAAGGAAAACCCAAGTAATATTCAGCAAGCCACATAACTTTTCCCATAATATTCTAGTAAAAGAACAATGAGTTGTCAAATGTGTAATGTTTTGAAGGCAAACTCGTCCCGAAGGGGATCTCGACCCAAAGGTAATCTTAGCCCGAAGTGGATCTCGACTTAAAGGGGATCTCGACCTGAAGGCAATCTTAGCCCGAAGGGAATCTTGCCCTGAAGGCAATTGATCTGAAAGGCTAATATGGCGGCAACGAATGTACCTCAAGTAGATGTCCATATAGTTGGCAGATGTACAGGGGATGTGATAGCAATTTGTATGGCAAACAATACAACTAATGTTGTACGATATGCAAGGAGGTCATACAGATGAACTAGTAGGCCATACAGTAATTAGAAAACTCAAGTTGTACAATGAAGTGTGAATAGCACGAATGGATGGATGAGGGTCGTATAGGTGAGGAATGAGCAGTACGAGAGAACACACCGTTAGGTATCTAAGACTGATATGAAACACAATCTTGCTCATACACAAACACAGAAAATGTTGATGAAATCCACACAATAACAGAGACTCGAATGTGAATAATAATTACTGAAAGATAATGCTCTGATTTTCCAAATTCGAGTGAAGTAATACATGTAACATCGAAATAGGGTGAGGATTGAATCCCACCAAAACTAGAAGAGCCAAATAGGGAAGATCTTTCACTTCTGAAATGGCAAATAATAGAGAATTTGCAACATGAATTCATAGTGCAGAGAAGATAATCCAAATTGCCTACCTACTACTACCTACAAGCCGTGCTTAAATACCCATCGGGGAAACCTTTTTGAGGGTGTACAAAGATAGCCAACGGCAACACTAAAATTAAAATAGGTTTGAGATATATCAAATCAATCAGAACTACAAATAAAAATATTAACTTGGGCCCATATTAATTAATTAAAGGTCTTTTTATTATATTATTTGAATTCTGGGACCAGTTAATTAATTAATCTAATTATATTATTACATAAAAAATTGGGGACATTACAAATCCTCGTCGGCCAAAGATTGCTTGTCCTCAAGCAATACACAAACTCCAAGATCCCAAACCATGCGCAGATGCAAATTGTTGAAAACTCCATGCTTCTTCAGGATCACATGTGCATAATTGGATTCAATTGAGATGAGTAGATCACCATTCAAGCTCTGCTATGCCATTTTGATATAAATATTATTCTGTCCTAAGTCACCAAGATCCTAGACTTGAAATTCATCTTTGTAATCCATCATGATTACCACTGGGGAATAGATTTCATAATCAGCCAACTGTAAAGATTGCTCCTGCAAATAATCCTCGATCGAATCCACATCACCATGAGGTTGAACAACTACTGATAGAGCTTGCATATTCAAAGGGTCATTGGTAAAACCCAAAGTTCCGTCAAGTTGATTGTTGAGCATTGTGTTAATGTTATTTGTGCAAGTACCTTCTTCCATAATCATTTCGTTCATCTTTGATTTGGGTACCAAATAGATTCTATCTTTATGGAAAATGACATTGCCAACCACCT